>BSBM01001360.1:1742500-2482500 GCA_027924585.1 Larix kaempferi
GATTAGAGTTAGGGAGAGGGGTGGTAGGGGCGGGGGGTTGTAACATACCTGTTTTTGCTAAAAAACATTTTATGTTGGAAACATTATCTTAACTTTTATTGTAAAGTTTTATATTGGACAAGTGTCCAAGGATGATTGTAATTGCACAATATTTTATTATTTAATAAATTAAATAAGAAACAAACACCTAAGGAGACTGTTAAAAGAGTGTTTACTGACCCACAAGGTGGAATGGAATCTGTGGTAGAAGGAAATGGACAAATGGCAGCTTCATGAGGCAAGTAACTAGCTATTGGTATGGGACAACTCCCTTGAATTGTGGTTATAGTGCCCTGAAATATGGGACTGGAGCTTGAGGCTCATTTATTGAAAACTGACCACTAAATACCTAGGCAATCTTTTTAAGAGCCATCGAATTTTGGACTGAGGTTCATCACTTTTCTTGACGAGGAAATTTACAATGGGGTTCTGCTGCTTGCACCCAAGAGATTCGATGAGGGGATATGCTAGTTTTTTTATCATGGTGTAAGTTTGCCTGATTTACTGTTGAGTGCAGATTTATAATGTTGAGTGCAGAGTTTCTACTGCTAAGTGCAGAGATTGAGGTTTTGGCAAGTCTCTATTGATTGTTGGTTATACAAAGTTGAGTGCCTTGCTTCTACACAGAGTTCATCTACCTGGTGGTTCAGTAAAAATGCTCAGGGGTCCAAAGGAGGCAAGTAGATTGACTGCTTCTTCTGGAGAAGGATGGGAGGAACAGGCCTCCTTAGGTGTTTTTCCACCCTATCTACAGTTACAGGTTCTACTTGTTATTTCAATCCTAAGTAGTTAAATTATTTCAGTAATCACTGATTTAGTATTTCATTAGCTTAAAACTGTTAGTTTACATTATGTAGAAGTAAAATGTGATTTTCTGAGTTGTTTCGGAGTTTATAAACTGTTGAATAGATTTATGAATTGATAAAATGCCTCCACTGTATTTTTCCCATACTGTTTTTTGTATAGTACTCTAGTACAAGGAGGAAGAATTAGAATCAGATGAATGATAGGAATGAGTATGATGAATGAAAGAACTAACTCTGTTCACTTCCCTTAAAGATTTCCTTTATGTTATTTTGTTCTTTTAAACCTTTCTTCTAATTGTTATATTCTGCTAATTTAATCTCAGAAAATGTAACAACATTTCAGATTTCAGGCATGGTAATATTTCTTTTACATAGCAATAGAAGTAAACATTTCATCTTTGTACAAAGCCTAAGGTTTTCACTTTAGGTCATTTATTCCTTTCAAACAGTTTAGTGTTATAATTTCACTTTATTTCTTTCATCAACATTCATGAAATATAACAACTGCAAAATTAAACATTACAAATTACATAGGACCGCTACCAAGTCCTTTATCTTTAAAACATAATTATTATCAATTGCATACAACAGCATTGCAGTATAGCACTATCTCATCCTCATTGTTCACATCTTTTATTTTGATTTGTTTATAAAACTACAGTTATAAATTCAAACACTTCTACTGTAGAATCAAAACCCTAAGGTTCCAACCCTAGTTTCTATACTTCCACTTTTAGTATACATTTCAACATTTATCATATCAAATAAACTATCAAAGACAGAGTTAATATAAGACTTATGTTTTCATAACAGACACAGGTTCGAAACCCTAAACATAAATTTAAATAACCTTAAACATCATGACAGGTTCATAACTAATTCGGTGATCAAACCCTTAGCAGCTTAAACATCTACTTTCGTGTTAATAACACGAGTAGAATTCAACACCCTCATTCAAACAGAAGTACATTTTAGTCACGATTCCATTACTTAGACTATAACCAAACCAAAGAGACATAATTATCCTAGTATCATTTTTACATAGTGGTTTCAAAACCCTATTAGAACTTTAAGTATGCCCCGACAACCATTTACATAAACGAGATTAAGAATCAGTTCTCAGGTTTGATTTCCAGAACTATCAAATCTACCATCAAAACCTATGGGTTAGGGTTGCGACTGCACAGCACAAGATTAAAACCTATGGCTCTAAGCCATCATTTAAGACACACCAGTTCATAAACAAAACATTACATTATCCCATTTACTAAAGCATCGCTCATAGTCTCAACATGTAAACATCATGAAGTTATGAAACCAAAATATTTTATTTAAACCAGAATAGCCGAGGGATAAAACCATCTCAATTGTCTACATCCATTTTACAAAGTGACTACGTAGAAAACAAACACTACAGGCTTAACGATGAAGTGGGTTGAGGATTTCATCCTCCCCATGCTGCCAGTCAGCTCATAAAACTTCACAATGACGACCACCATCCACAACCTGACATCAACATTGAAGTCTCAGCTAAAAACCAAAGAGGGACCAACAGTGACCAAGCCGAAGTCAATAAGGAGAACCATCGAAGCTTACCAGTTCCAACGCAGCTGCCATTACCCAAGCTCGAGCATGGAAGCCAAGAGCCGAGGACACCTGCTGCACAATCAAGTTATGGTTAAAAGGGTATCATAAAAAGGAAGTTCATTAAACAAAACAACAATAACTGAGATTACTAAAACTTGTACATTACCTTGCAAAAGTGTCGGAGGCCTAAAACTCAGCATGAACACGCTCGACAAAGACCAGAGCCATCACCTCGCTAAACAACTTAGTGAAGAATGGATGCCATTCTGAGAAACCACCATTTACATGAAAGGAAAACAAAACCGACCCTTGGTAAAACTCCACTCACAAGACTATCTTACAACCCTGGAGCTATTACAACTACAAACTAATGTAGTAAGCCTGTACTCATAACAGACTCATCTCTGAAATTCTAGTTCAAAGTCATGAATTCATGACATCGAAACCTGGGAGGAGTCCTACAAAGACCTGCTAAACAAACCCTAAGCTTACGCAGGCCAGTCGGCCTCTCCATCGAGCACTCTCCAACATAATGAATGCCGAAGGAAAATACATCTTCGAGACTTAGTGGAGGTTTAGGGTTAAGTCCCAAAGCCCAAGAGTAAATTAAGCTCAATGGTGGAGATCTTACTTTGCAGCACATTGAAATTCCAAACAACCACCACATTTAAGACCTCATTAATAAGCATTGCCACCATGGAGACCAGCTCAGGTCGAACCTTGCACAGTTCAACAGTGTGGGCTCCTTCCTTACAAAATCCTTCATGTGATACTATACACGATAGCAGCCACCGGGATATCCATAAGGGATGTAGTTGGGAGTGTTAAATGCCAAGGTTGGATTACGAATGCCTGCCAGAACATAGCCACTATATCATTAAATACCCTATCCTTATCATGTGTTGGTTCAATAGTTACATTTGCAAACTTGTCAATAACATATATCGTAACATAAGTCATAGTTTATATTATGGTATTCAAATCAACATGGTATCAATCACATGTTATAAAAGTGTCACTTGGACTCTCGCAGCTACATATTATTCTTTTGGAACCAAGGCTTAAACTTCACACGTATAGAATTTGCATATAGTTTATATGCTATAGGAATTACATAGGATTGCTTATAGTTTACATAATATAGGAATTTCAAATATGGCATATAGTTTACAATATAGGAATTATAGTATAAGTTAGATATAGATCATAGTATAGGAAAAGCATGGAAGTAGTATATAGAGTATCGATTATAGGGAATCACATGACATTTTGCATGTAGTTCACATGTTGTAAGAATATAAAGTATCATGCATTTAGCCTATGTTTCATAAAGGCCCATTATCCTTGTTACAAATAATTGCATCATATATTATCCTAAATCAATGCTATAATACGCTATTTCATAATTTAAATGTTAAATAAAGGAAACGTATGAGTTGTGTAGTTTACAAATACAAATTTAGACGAGTCACGTTATAAGTACCTCAGAAATTTATTACAGAACCTTTGACGGCTAACTAAAAGTGCAATTTTAAGCTATATTTGTATTACTTGATTTGATGTATCACCCTTACTTGTAATCTGCGAAAGGGAAAGTCCAATTGCTTTAGCAAAAATGCTAAGTAAGCCTTGGGGTACCCTTAGGACCCCTTTCATCATCAAAAGAAGAACAACAGTTAGCGCTTATAAACATTAATATTTGATTGAGCTTTGACATGGGTAATATCAAAATATAGTTGAGACAAGAAAAACATCCAATAGCATCTTAGAGTAGACTTAAATTTCATTCATAGCAAAACGCAAAACATTACATTGAATGATCATTACAAACATTTATTCCAACATAATGACATAGAAGCATTAATTATAATTCCCCACCATTAGTATACGCATTAAATGCTACGTTGAAAAATTTTAAATTTTTGTGAATTTTTGGGATGTTACAGGGGTTGAGATAGATGAAGATGACATCAAAGCTACATTTCAGATTAGTAAACAAATGCGTGTGCGCGCTTTTCGTGCGTGCGCACTTGTAGTGCATACGTATGTATTTAAAACAACGTGTATGTGATGTTTAAGTTTCTAAATTTTGGCGGGCAATTCCTTTCCCACCAATGTGATGGATGACTTGGTCGCTTTGGTTTTAGATTCGGGTTGCCAAAGTAGGTGGCTTGGACTGTGTTATAACAAAATAAATCTTATTCTATAACTTCTTCTATTTCGAGCATGATTCTGCATATGCTACACTTATCCACTGCTAATGAAATTGCACACACTTGTAGAACTATGTGTGCAGATTCCGAATATGTAATTTTTTATTAAATCTATCATTTTTTCTAGTTTTTATTTAATTTTAATTGGACTAATGTAAATCTTACACAAAAAGTAGGTTATTTATTCCGGCTATAACTTTTGATTGGCTCACATATTTTGAAAACATAAAAGAACCCGTACAAGTACACACAAGTACCTACATCAAAGAACGTTCATTGATTATGTTAAGACCATGATGTCGGGGCCCAATGCTCGACCTAGTCATTTTAGGGCTTCGCTGACTTCCTTAATTTAAAAAAAATAAAATTAACATAAATAAATATGGAAAAATAGCACTGCACTAGATCGACATGTTATCTACAACTCTATATAATTTTTTTCACAAATTCCCACCATTTGCATACCAAACCCGGGGCCCAACGCAAACATATTCATTATGTTTTCTTAAAAAAATAACATACCAACCTTAGAAGAACCCAATTTTTTGGGACTTATACTTAATTTCCATAAATAAAGTTATATATTCCGGAAGTTAATCTGATTGTCTATGTTTCATTTTTTTAGGCCATATTCCAAAAAGTTGTGTAGGTAGCTCTAATATTGTTTTTTGACGTTCAGATTTTTGTTTTTCCAGAATCCCATTACAACTAACTCGTCATGAGTGACCAGCATTAGCTTGCACTATCCCTAAATTTATATTCATTTATAAAAAACAATATTTTAAATACCTAATTTAAATATATTTTATTTTTATTGTTATAAATTTTTATTTTTAGATGATCACAATTTTTAGAAAAAATCCATTATATATTTTAAAAGATTAATTTAAATATAATATATTAATATATATTAGTTTTACAAGTCACATATTTTAAGAAAAGATCCATTTAAAAAATTAATTTAAATATAATATATTAATAAATATTATTTTTGCAAGTCACATTTTTTAAGAAAATATCCATATAATCAAGTTGTTATATTAAGACTTGGTTTATTTTAAGATGAGTAATTATAATATGTGGGTTGTAAGGTTTCATAAGGATGTGGATTGCAAGGTTGTATAGTGTATTTTGAGGTTTCTAAGCTTTTTTTTATTATAGGACTAAAACTTTATAGCAATTTAAATAGTACCTCTTTCTTCTAGTAAGGTTAGATAGACCAAGTAATCTGTGGACATTAATCACAACCATCATTATTATATATAATAATAATAATAATAATATATTTTGAAGGTTACTCTCTAACAATTTAGTGTATGAGACCCTCTTTTTTTTGTTGTAAGTGATTTAATTTTTAAAATTCAGGTGAGATGTACATACCCTACACCTTTACATTTGAACCTATGACCTCTTAAGAGGAAATGTACACATTTCTAAGTATTAGGCCATGCTTTAATAAATTATTTTAGAAAATGCTAAGATGGGCAAGATGAATGTTACAATCTTTTTAAGATCGATAATGCATGTAATTAATAAAATTCTTAAATTATATTTTACTATTTTTCTAATAATCTGGTTTATAAACAATACAACCTAGAAATTGAGTAAGCTAATTTTGTAGTAAATATTTTTTTTAATCTTGTAATAAACAAATTTGTTGACCTCTTTCACTTTTTATATTGTCATAGTGCAACAATGCCCTCTCTCATATTTTATATCGTCATATCTTTATTATTGAAAAGAAATTTGCTACAAAATTAACCCCTACATACATAATTAGAAACTCCCTAATATTTTCATGTTTTTAATACATTCAAACTATCCCTTGACGGTTATATACTAAGCAATATGAACTCACCTGCTATAATTTTTCCTACTAAAAAATCCAATAACTTCATACTTTTTCACTTCCAAAAACTTCACTTTTTTCACTTACCAAATAATCTGTAAAATACAGATAGCCTCAACCTTGTAACCTTATAACTAGATTAGGTGCAATTTTTAATTTATATATTTAGAAGTATAATGCGTAAAAAACAGTATACATGACGGTAAGGTGGGCTGCAATGCATAGCTTGCAATAAGGTGGGCTGCGATGCACAGCTTGCAATAAGGTGGTCTGCAATTTTTCACTTATCTCTAAAATACATAGCTTCAACCTTGTCCCCTTATAACTAGATTAGGTGCGATTTTTAATTTATATATTTAGAAGTGGAATGTGTACAAAAATAATATAGATGACCAGTAAGGTGGTCTGCATAAGTAATGTCATAGATGATAGATCTAGAATCAATTATTTCTATATTGTTTATCAAAACAAGAGCTTTGAAGTCTGATTTTAATACATCCAAGGTGAGAGTGTACCAAAACAGTAGTGTTCAAAGCTTATTACAAACACGATAAACACGACCGATGCAAGCTTATTACTATTGAAAAGCTGGAAGGTAGTCGCTAGTGGTACTATAAAGAAGCACAGTTGGTAGGAGTAAATGAAAGCTTGTTATGGCCGAGATCGTAGACTATGTGGAAGTTCTGCTGCTGAAAGTTTCCGAATACCGAAAATCCAAACCCAGCCGAAGAACCGAACGCAAGGCAAACTAGCCCACCAGTATCTTGCTGATCTGATATGAAGGATTTCTCTGGTGGCAAAACATAATCTGCACCTCCTGCAAAGTGAAAAATGATAGTCGGATAATGGATAGCAGGGGTAGAATTGTAACAGAGATCGAAACCCGTAGTAGCAGATGCATTAAGTACTGGCTGTGCTGAAATGTTGGAGCGGACAGCCTCCAGAAAAGGTTGGTATGCAGGGTCCAGCAAATACGTGAAAGTAGTTCCAGAATCAATGAAAAGGCCTCCGCTTCCATTGGCTTGAATTCCGAATGTACCCTTGGGAATAGGGACTGCTTCGCCCGCCACGCTGATTCCATCGAGGCCCAGATAGTAGAAATTTTGATACGAATTGTTTTGAAGATGGTTTTGAATGAGAGGGGTGGCACTAAAACCAGCGCCGACGGTAGCAGACCTGCCTAAGAACAAAGGGCTGGTTTCTGAGGCATTATATATGGATCCTAAACAATACGAGAAGATGTTGCCAAAGGAGGATCCAATCTGAGAAACCAGAGAGAGTGGCCCTCTTCCCAGACCGATTATACCGGCCGAGTTTCCGAAATCACCGACTTGAGAACTACCGCAGCCGAATGCAAGGTTTGGAAAGGATGTCCATTTTGAGGAACCTACTGTCCGAAGACTGAAGGTCTCCTCAGATAAGAGTCCAGAGGTTTGACCACTTCCATACGTATAGTTGTATACGCAATTGAGCTGTAAATTGCATCTCCCAAGTGAGTATGAACAAAAATGGTTAGAGCAAGAAACATTCTTGTAAGAAGACGATTGGAAGGGATCAAACATTGGATCATTCTGTGGTTCACAGAAAGAAGAGCTAATATTACAAGGTTCGCACTGAGTCCACATCAAGTCGCTACCCGTGTCGAGGATGAAATGCAGATTTAATGGAACCGGAGATCCTATCGCCATCTGCATAAAATATCCACCATCTACATAGTTAAGAGGACTGTAATAACTCTTGGCATTTTGGAAAGTGTAATGTTGCAGCCTGCGTAGCCTGCTGTGACTGCGTTCGACAGCCCGACGCAGTCGTTCCGCCATTGAAAGGTTCCGGCTGGCCAGTAACGGAGACATAGGTGAATCTCTCTGTATGAGATCTACTCTTATAGCTGTGTTCGTCAACGGATCAATGGCAGGTGACTTCGATTCGGCAATTGCTTCGGTGGTGGCGCAACTTCCATGGAATGTCAAAGCAACGACTGCAACGATTATCATAAAACGCGAAATACTTTGTCTGGCCATGGTAGAGAAATCCATATGGTACTGAAAATGCAGAATATCAGATAATGCAGAATGCAGAATATTGGGATTTTTTTTTCACTCAAAAAAGGACATACTATTTATATAAAAAAAGTAAAATAAGTTACAGAGTTTACATCAGATCTCACAACAGAAACACGAACAATCCTAGATTGCCAAAATTATATGCTAACTGACCAAAAAAATACAATATATGTATAAAAACCAGTAGAATGAGTTACAGAGTTCATATCAAATCTCACGAAGATTAAAGAACTGACCCAGAAAAAAATAGAAGAGTACCAAAAAATCCAAATACCAACCAAAACAAATAACACAAGTAAATCCCCATCACCAATACCAACAACAAGAAAGCAGTCAGTTCCAGTGCGTGGAAAAAAGTTAAACAAAACCACAACATATATAGAAATATATAACGTGACAGCGCTCGAAAGTACCAGGAATTTTTTTTTTTAAATTTGGAAGGAACATACACATCTCATATCTTTATCGTTATATAAATTGAATATGTATATATTAAATTTGGAAGAAATATATCACGTGACAGCGCTCGAAAGTACCAGGAATATATTTTTTTTAAATTTGGAAGGAACATGCACATCTCATATCTATATCATTATATAAATTGAATATGTATGATATTAAATTTGGAAGGAACATGCACATCTCATCTCTCTATCGTTAAATAAATTGAATATGTATGATATATAAATTTAATATGTACTGATATTTGGTTTACTGGTGAGAAGAATATCAAAAATGTAATATTGTATTAAAAATAATTTATAATTTCTTCAACTTTACATACACCATGTCTATCTCGTATGTTTAGTATTATTAATTTTAATTTTATATAAAATATTTTATTGAACTTAAATATTTTTTTATTATGGTTTATAATTGCATTTTTAAATTTATAAATAAATTTAAAATTATGGTTATATTTCATATATTTTTTATTATAATTTATAATTACAAATAAATTTAGCATCTTGATTAAATTATTATTATTATGAGTGATTAAATTCTATAATTTATAAGTAAGATGCCTATCTCATATTCTTAATATTATTAATTTTAAGTTTATATAAAATATTTTATTGAATTTATATATTTTTTATTATGGTCTATAATTGTATTTTTAAATCTATAAATAAATTTAAAATTATGGTTATATTTTATACATTTTTTATTATGATTTATAATTATATTTAAATAAATTTAGCATCTTGGTTAAATGATCATGAGTGATTAAATTCTATAATTGACAAGTAAGATGCGTATCCTTAGTATTATTAATTTTAAGTTTATATAAAATATTTTATTGAATTTATATATTATTTATTATGGTCTATAATTGCATTTTTAAATTTATAAATAAATTTAAAATTATGGTTATATTTCATATATTTTTTTATTATGATTTATATTTACATTTTTAAATTTATAAATAAATTTAAAGTATTTTGGTTAAATTACCATGAGTCATTAAATTCTATAACTTGCAAGTAAGAGATTAGTGAGCATCTAAATTGTATAATCTCTATAACTCAGTCGAAAACAAGAGATCAGTCACTTAAAAAGTTATTCGAAAACAATAAAAAACGATAACATCTAGATTACACCATCCAAGAAAATAAGTACACCAAGTCAATTCAATAAGAAAATTATATGAAAAAAATAAATTGAAGATCAAGGCATGAAGTGGTATCCTCCACAAACTTTAGATTACATTATATAAGACCATTCAAATGAAAGTCATGAATATAATGATGAGTTGGGATGGTAAGAAGACCAGTGATGACAGCCAAGTTCAGGGTGGAATGTGGCCTAGTCTAGTTGTAGTCTAGTTGTTATCATGGAGATTTTATGCATGGTCATGTTCATAATTTACATAGCAGTGGAGATGCATCATGTCCACTGTGAATGATGGCAGTTCTGAGGGAGCATCTGTCTCTTTCATTGGGGTTTCAGTGTCATTTTTCGACGTCGTGTTCTCTTTCATAGAGATATTAGTAAGTTTGTTCATTGGGGTCTTTGCCTCAACCCCATGGTTCTTTATTTCAACACTTGTGGTGTGCACTCCAGGGGACTAGAATGAGTAAAGGGAAGAGACCTAGAAGAAGGAAACAAATCCCCATGCACATTCATAGGGTTCCTTAGGAGACTAAGATGGCCAATGATACTTATAATAGAGAAATATCAACCCATACACAAATTAAAATTGAAAAAATGGAAGAATGGGTGGAAGAAGAAATGAAAATAATACATAAACGAGAGACACCAAAATTTACATGAAAATAGTACTCTCTATTGGAAATATAAAACTCTACTTGCGAAAACCTTTATGGAACATGAAAAGGAGAGGATGTGGATTTTACCAGATGAATGAAACCAAAAAAGTTGTTAAGGAAAGTCATGGAAATATTCAAACTACTATCTAGAGGCTAGGTGGATCTTGGAGAAAAGATGAACATGTTGGCAAAGACTACTATAGGAATGGTCTTCAGGCATATAGGTCATGTCTTCTTAGGTGGTATGATAATAGTTTTGAATTTGTTAAAAAGAATGATATGAACATTAAAACTTTGTTAAACCTTAAAATGTTGATAAATTATGGTTATGTGGATGGTTTGTTTTTTCTAATTATAATCTAACCACAAATTTTATATAGTTTTTATTATTTTATAATATAAAGTAAAATCTATCTTAAAAAAAAATTCTAGTGTTTTTCCATGTGATTGGGTTAGATTATTTAAATTCTTTGTATTATTTACGCACACCTTAAAGAAAAGTAAAACCTTTGTAGTGTGTTGTTTGCTTTTGTTTTCATATTTTTTTTCTTGTTAATATCTTTTACTCATAATTTTCCTTGAGTTGTTTGAGATTTTGTTTATATTTATTAATATTATATTCAATTTGATGTATATAATTGTTTAGTTAATTTAATCATATTTTTAATTTAATTATAATATTGCAGTAATAATTAATTTGATATATAAAAACATTGGTAAATTTAATAATAGTATTGAAGTTATTGTCCATAAAAAAAAATTAAAACATCAATTAAAACTTTGTAATTTATAATTGTTGTAATTGCATTAATATTAATAAAACTTAAATTTTTTAAAATAAAATAAAATTTAAATATTATTAAAATAAAGTTATATTATTGTTAAACAATGTGATATAAATTTTTAAATTAATTAATATTTTTTCTTTTTGATTGATCTATATGATTAGTTGGAATCTCTCTTAATTAAAGAGATTAAATTTTTTTTTGTTTGCTCTTTACATATTGATATTTTCATCCCCAATTGCATACTCCATATACATATCCATAACCTATATATTTAGCTACATACTCCTTATGGATAACTATATACCCCTTAAATGCTAGCCTTAATCTTTACCTAACCAAACCACTTAACTTATTATCCCTAACTACATAGCTTGTAACCTCTATATCCCACCTTAAAATACACACCCCTAACTACGACCACAAATATCTACCAGCCACTTAAAACCAAATAACCCTTAATTATTCCCCTTGAATACGCCCCCGACACCAAACTCTATATTGTTTCATTGGAACCTAAAAATCCCTACTCCATGGTCTTAACTTATTAACTCATTAACCCCGACATTCCCACACCTAATTACATACACCATAACCCATTCCTTACCCTAACTGTGTACCTTGTAAGAAAAACCTTGAAATTACTCCAATAAGTACTTCAAAGATAGAGATTACAACCACTAACAATTTGTATTATAATTTCTATTTATGAGATTTTGTCATTTTTAAAGAAAATCACGATGCAAGGAACCTATTAAAAAATATGAGTTGAAAAGTGATTAGCTGAAACAGTTTACGAGATGGATCTCATGAAATAATTTCTCATATTATAAATACATTATGACAATTAAAAAAAATGTGTGACAAATAAGATATAAGGTTGACTTGAAATGGTTTATGTATGAGATTAAACCTTGAAATTACTCCAATAAGTACTTCAAAGATCGAGATTACAACAACTAACAATTTGTATTATAATTTCTATTTATGAGATTTTGTCATTTTTAAAGAAAATCACTATGCAAGGAACTTATTAAAAAATATGAGTTGAAAAGTGATGAGCTGAAATAGTTTACGAGATGGGTCTCATGAAATAATTTCTCAAATTATAAATACATTATGACAATTAAAAAAAATGTGTGACAAATAAGATATAAGGTTGACTTGAAATGGTTTATGTATGAGATTTTGTCTTTTTAAAGAAAATCACGAAGCAAGGAACCTATTAAAAAATATGAGTTGAAAAATGATGAGCTGAAATAGTTTACGAGATGGATCTCATGAAATAATTTCTCATAATATAAATTCATTATGACAATTAAAAAAATGTGTGACAAATAAGATATAAGGTTGAGTTGAAATGGTTTATGTATGAGATTTTGTCCTTTTTAAAGAAAATCAATAATCAAGCAACCTGTTAAAAAATATGAGTTGAAATAGTTTACGATATATTTATGTTCAGCTTTTCAAATTATTAAAAAAATCTGACAAATAAAATATATGTTAGTCTGGATTTGGTTTGTTTATTTTTCAATAACTATTAATATATATATATATAAATTTTCGTCAAGCAATTTAATTAATATATAATTTTTAGTTTAATAATTTAATTAAAAAATTAATATATAATTACCTCTTTAGTGTTTTGATAACAAATGACACCTAGAATTAATTATTATAATAATTAAAATAAAATTATATAAATTATGTTTAGCCATCTTTTAAAGAGTCAACTAAATATATAGCAATGAGATTTTATTTTTAAGCCTAAATTTAAATTAAATTTGGTCAAGTTTTCAAACATGGTTAAAGTTTTACCATGATCCATTTTTCATTTATGTTAGAAATTTTCCATGTTAGAATTTATCTCACGGATTTGTTCGTTTCTAAAACAATAGGTTATATTTTAATTATAACTTTTGAAAATTGCTATGTGTGATTAGACTACTTTCTTTTTTAATAAGTTACCTTATAAATTTAATTATATTTATATAATAAATGAAATATTGACCATAAATGAAATATAAATAATGTTTATAATAAATACATTATAGATAATTATATATTTTTTTAATTTTATAAATTGATTTAAAAAAATTTAAACATAAAAATATTAATATATTTAAATATATTAAAAATAAAAATATTAAATTTGTTTTAATTTTAATAAAATTATATATATATATTCCAGAAGAAAAAATCATATTTTTGTTATTTTATTAGAATATAAAAGTATATCACTGTTCGTTGCATATCACTGTTCATTGCAATTAGAGTTAAAGTTGATGATCAAATATCACTAATGTTACAATCAGAATCAAAGCTGATGTTCAGTAGTCAATACTGATATAAACCAAAAAAAGAGAAACCGACAAATGTACCAGAGTTTAAAGAACAAAATTACAAAATGATCAAGAAAGAGAAGCTAAACATCATAAAGAGGAAAGTTGCCCATATCTGAGAGAAAATCATAAAAAAATTCTGCCCAGAATAAGGTCCCTTCGCTTCTCTTTAGTGATTCCTTTGAGAGAAAATATGTTAGTCTGTTTTGTTCCCTATAAATATTATTGATTTCTAGTTGCAGAATTTTTTTTATTTCTTCTTTGATTCTATGCCACCATGGAAGAAGATTGATCACCTGCAGCTTGTATTCACCAATTACCCATTTAATAGTAACTCTGGAATCTCTAAAGATTTCCAAAGACACGATACCAAATTTTGTAGCCATTTTCCATAAGACCCATAAGGCAAGCAGCTCAGCCTTCATATTAGTTCCAGAGCCACAAAAGAGTTTGAAACAGAAGTAGTGATCACTATTGATGATGAGGACAACTCCTGCAGCACACTACCCTCCCTAGGCTGCCCCATCAAAGAAACCAAGAGCTCCTTTTTGAAACTGAATTTGTTTAGGATTCCCGAGTCTGTCATTTTTTATGTTCCCTATAGAGAAGTATTTCACCCAGATAAGAATCTTCCTTGCAATATTATCCAAATGTCCCAGAACATTGTCGAAGATGCAGTTGTTCCTTACTTTCCAAATTCTCCAAGAGATGATAGCTGGGAGAAAATAAAAACCTTTGTAATTTATTTGCCAGTCTTTACAGGATTATCCAAAAAGAACACCCTGCCACACCTACAAAATATTGAGAGAGGAACAAACCTTTTTCCAAACAGATGTTGTATCGCTACAATTAATAAGAAGGTGATTTACTGACTCTTCATCATTTTTGCATAGGAAGCAGATGTTTGGACCCTGCCAACCTTTCCTTTGAATATTATCCCAAGTCTTGAGATAGTCGTGAAGGGAGAACCACATGAAACATTTAAATTTTAGCAGAATGCACTAGTTCCATAGAACACGATACCACCAATATTGAATAATACATAGATTTTCCCTTACAAAAGCCAAATATGTAGATTTTGTAGTAACAATAGCTTTTTCAGAGTTGGAGGTCCAAATTAAAGAGTCTGAATTGTTATTTAGCCTGCACCCAGAAGCATTAAGTATAAATATGTAGTCATCCCATATTATATCCCAAAAGCCAGCAAAACCAAGTCCTGAAGCAGAGAACCAATAGCCTTTCTCGGTATTGTTTCCTCTATTCTTTCTAATATTTCCTAATGAAAAATATCCAAAATTTGAAAGATAGTTTAAAATATGTAGAGCGAGTTTGATGTCTTCACACAATCCAATGATTGGGTCAATACCAAAAAATACATTTATGTCATTTCCAACTTTCTAGACAAGTTCTTTACCAATCCAACCATATAGTTTAAGGAAACCATTCCAAATAGGAGAGGAATTATTACATATTGTATTTCCATATCTGATCCAATTGTGTCCATTCATTTTGATATATTTGACTTTCATAACATGTGACCAAAGATTGTTACAAAAAATTCCCCTCTAGAAGCTTTTTAACCTTAGAGCCATGCTAAACCAGCAATTATTCTTTATGCCCCAACCGCCAAATTCTTTAAGAATTGAGAGTCTGTTCCAGCTAGCCATAACCAATTTACCTCTTTCTGATCCTCCGGACCAAAGGTGATTGAAGATGATTTTCCTTAAAGAATTAATGATGGAGATGGGAACCTGTAGGAGAGAAAACAAATAAACAGGAATAGTTGTAAGAACCGCTTTGATGAGAGTGAGTATACCTCCACTAGAAAGAAGCCTGAAAGTCCAATTTTTTATTCTTTTTTCAAATTTTTGAAGGAGCCAAATCCAATCCTTAGCTTTATCACCATTTGGTTTTGGGTGAAAACGCAAGGTTGGGAAACACTTTTATGACAACGGAGTGAAAAAAAACTAGTGCGTGTGGATGATCACGGGAAAAAAACTCAACCTAAAACTCTAGGCCGAGAGTTTGTGAGAGTTCAAACTATTGGCCGAGAGTTTAATAAAACTCCAGGCCAAGAGTTTGAACCAATCACCATGCTGTATTTTTAAAAAACCTCTCGGATGAGAGTTTGGAAGCTATTTTTTCGGTTGAGAGTTCATGATCAACAAATCCTGTGAAAATATCTGCCATCTTTCTGGAACCTACAACTTCAGCAAGCCCAAACCCTTGCAAATTTTAAATATTATTTGTCACACTTGGTAGCAATGGATTCATCTATAAATCTAGTTTCCAATGATATAATAATTGTTTCATTTCGATTTGAATTTCTATATATTAATATTTTTTTTCTAAACCTTATCCCTTCAGAATTTTATTACTCTGAAAACCACCCGAAATGAAAATTCAATATCATAACAAAGACAACACCAAAAAATTTGAAATCATCACAGATTTCTTCTTTGCCCCATCCTCTTCAAAAGCTTACTTTTATTTTTTTCAATAAGAGTCACACTAAAAATAAAATTGAAGATTACCAATATGTGTCGATAAGGCACCATTTTCTGAACATATGCTATTTTGATAAATAATAAAAAATAGTTCTCAAGTACGAAAACCTCAAAATATAGTCCATGCACAAGTGAAGTGTGTGTATATTTTGATCATACATTGTTTTACCTAAAATGAATAACTATCTCTCAAAAAACTAGTGCTCACACTGGTCACTCATTATCCATACCTAAAATTTTCAAGTATATGCCGTTGGTGAGCACCAAATTTGTCCCACGATATGTCCATAAATTTTAAAAAAAAATACAAGTAGAAAGATTATTAAATTCTCTAAAACATTTGTGTTTACTTCAAGTTGAAATTCCTAGGGGAGATATGGGTTTGAAGAGGTCGAAGTTCAAAAACATAAAATTTAACAGTTTTGTTTGTCAAAAACAAGTCAAAAGTGTTACCCAACTTCGTGTTTTCATCCTTTTAGGAAATATCCCAGATATTTGAAACCTTCAACCAAAATGTGTGCCTTATATGAGAGTATTTTTATGAATGTATCCATATAATTAGCACTCATATTATGAACATAGAGTGAAGACTTCTTTACACTAATGTTCATTCCAGAGGCTAGATAGAAGATATGAATAATTTCCATATATGAATCTCATTCTCCAGGAGACTCAAAGCCAAAGATTAAAACATCGTCAATGAACAATAAATTAGTGATGAATACAGCTTTAGATATTTTCACACCCTTGATTTTACCTTTATGTTTAGCATCTAATATAACTATGCTAACACCTTCAATGACGAGAAGAAATATCAGCGAAGAAAGAGGACAACCTTGACAGATTCATTTTCTGCTTTTGAAAAAGTCAGAAGGTGCACCATTTACCATCACCGCAAAATGTGCAGATGAAACACATGCTAGGATCCAATTGATAACAAGGAGTGGAAGCCTGATTTGAATTAAGATTAATCTCATAAATACCCAATTAACACAATCGAAGGCTTTTTCTAAATTGATTTTCAATAGAATAGCTCTAAGATTTTATGTTTAATAGAATGGATTGATTCTTGTGTGATTTTGATTGCATAAAGAATACACCTATCGTGGAGAAATCCAAATTGCTCAACAGACAGATAATTTGAAAGGAAAGGCTTAATTCTAATAGATATAATCTTGGTGATAAGCTTGTAGGCAAGGTTGCATAAGGCAATAGGCCAAAAATCAGAAAAATTAGTTGGCTTGTTGCAATTAGGAACCAGAGTAATAAAGGTATAGTTTAGAGCACCTTAAACAATTCCTTATACCCTGGAGAACTCAACCATATCCAATAGATATTTACCCATGATATCGAAAAAATGGATAAATAGATCAACAGTCTAGCCATCCGGGCCAAGACTTTTTTCTTTTGTAAATTGACCTGTAACCAGATTCAATTTCTTCAATTGTAACCTATCTCCCTATTTCAAGACCATCATCTTCTTCAAAAAACTTAGGGAATAATTTTATAACCTGCAGTTGGGCTTCCAATGAGCTCTGATATTTTTCCATAAAAATATATTTGAAATAGTTCAATGCATGCTTTTGCAATTCCAACTTTCCTTTAATATTAGATCCATTTTCATCAGTGAGGTCCCAGATGGCATTAGTTTTCCTTCTTTGTGAGGCAAAGGAATGAAAAATTATCATGTTATTATCACCCAACTTTATCCATAACTCCCTACTTTTGAGGCGCCCACCCATCTCTTCCTTCTTTAGCATCAAATATATTTTGTCTTCAAGAGTCTGTATTAGAGTTTTGTCTTCTGCAAAAATTGAAAAATCAGAATTTTTAGCATATATATGACTGATTTTATTTTGCAGGAGGAGGAATTATTCCTTGTCTTTTAACTTTTTATCTTTGATCCATGATTTAACTTCCACCTTAAGAGAGGACAATTTGTGAACTAAAAGGTCCATAGGATTTAGGTGATCAGCACAATGTAAAGAGTTCCAAGTATTCTTAACAAAGGTACCCAAATCCTCATCCAGAAGCTAGGAGCCATTGAATTTGAAGGATGCTTTAAGTTAGGCATGATTCCATCAAATTGAAGAAGAATAGGCCAATAATCAGATATTTTGGTTTTTCAATCCATGATCTAAATATATGATAATTTTTGTATAAGAGAGGACTTTAAAATAAACCTATCCAGCCTTTTCTGAATCCCCTCAGTACCACATCTTACATTAGTCCAGGTAGGATCAAATACAGTAGGATCCAAATCTAATAACTCGAACCTATCCATAATATTCATGAGGTATCTAGACATAGAATCTAATATGGCCGAAGGCCCCCAGATTTCTACATTAGAATTTGTAGAATTTAAATCGTCGACGATTATGAGATTATCGAGACTCAGAACACCATACAAGGAAAGTGAGTTCCAGAAGGGATCCCTATTCTTATAGGGCCCATAGATATTAATGATAGAAACCTTTAGATCCATGTTGAGAATATAGCCATCAAGAAGCAGACCCCAATCAGTTTTGTAGGAAGTAAACTGAAAAAAAAAAAAATTGGATCCCAACAAGATAAAATCCCACCTGACAATCCCAAAGCACTCAAAGCAGAAATTTCCCAACCTGGAAGAAGATTAGAAATGGAATCTATAGCCACAGAGTCAGGACACATAGCTTCTTGAAGGAGAATTAACACAAGATTAGTATCTTTAAAGAGCTTAGATAGGGCCCTAATCCTGTTGATGTGTTTGTAACTTTAGATGATACTCACTTGTATATTACATTTGTACTTTATTGTATCCCCAAAAGAGGTGTATTATTCGTTCGATTGGAAGTGTCATCATTTGTATTTGTAAGTGTCGCAAGTTACATTGTAAGTGTCGTAACTTATATTTGATGGGTTATTAGACAACATATATGGGTTTGGCCCTGTATGTGTCATGTGGATGGGTTATTAGGATTCCTTAGGAAGTCGACTGAGTTAGGGTTACAAGCAGGTCAAGTCATTGTATAAATAGAGAGTGTGTGTCTCTCATTCTATTCATTCACTCACTCATCCAACTCGCATAGTTGAGAGAGAGGAGTGTGCATAAGTGGAGGAGGAGTAGCTGATGGACTCATCTATATTTTGGGGATTGATCTTTGTGATCTTTGTATTGGGGCTTATTCTATCTCTGAGGAAGTTGCAGGGTTTTTCACCTTCTTGGTTTTCCCCAGCGAGATGCTTTGTGTCCATTGTCTCTTGTGATTATTATGCTGTGCTTGTTATTCTCTTTGTGATCCTAGATAATATTGAATGAAATTATCGAAAAATTAACATGGTATCAGAGCAGTACTAAGAAGAAGACATTGTGCAGCTGCGGAAGCTAGGGATTCTTAATTTTTGGGTTTCTCTCCACAATTCATCAAAGGTAGGAGGCTATATTGACTCTCCTAGCAAGGGTGTATCTTTCTGTCGAGACAGAATTCAATTCTGAGCATTTTCAATTTTTGGCATGTCACTACTGCAAGAAATTAGGGTTTAAGAGAAAGTTGGAATTTTTTGAATCTGATACCACAGTTGGATGCTCCTCAGAAAAATCAAAGTTTAGAGACCAAGATCAAACTTTTTGGTTGGGCAGAACCCCGGGCTCTATCAAACCCTAGTTCAGGATTTTGATTAGAAAAGCAGGAAATTAGGGTTTCTGCAAAGGTTGGAATTTTTGGAATCTGAGACCATGACTGGATGCTCCTAAAAAAAATCGAAGTTTAGAGACCAAGATCGAACTTCTTGGCTGGGTAGAACCCTGGGCACTATCAAACCCTAGTTATAGATTTTGACAAGAAAACCAGAAACTACAGATCCGAAAGTTTCAAAGTCAATTTTGAGGGGTCAAATTTTCGATATTTCAAAATTGAAGTATACCATCTTGATTAGCTCAGCAAGGCGCATCTTTCCATCCAATCAGAAGTTTGAAATTCAAAGTTTGAATTTTTAGGGTTTCTCTGACAAACCCTAATCCAGCTCCAGATCCAATTTTAGCAAATCAAGTGATAAGACCTAAATCTTTTATTTCCATTTGAGTTTCTCATTAAGATGTCTCACCACACCGAGCTTGAGG
Organism: Larix kaempferi; assembly: GCA_027924585.1. Classification (NCBI taxonomy): domain Eukaryota; kingdom Viridiplantae; phylum Streptophyta; class Pinopsida; order Pinales; family Pinaceae; genus Larix; species Larix kaempferi. The sequence goes on from BSBM01001360.1 coordinate 1,763,061, forward strand.
ATAAGCTTGAGGGAACTGATAACTTCCAAGCATGGAAGTATAGGTTTGGGTTAATCCTAGAAGATAATGAATTGGATACCTACATAAGTGAAGAGGTTCCAGTTCTAGAGGGAGATGAGGCTAAGGCCTTTTACAAGAAGAACTTGGTTAAGGCCAAGAGAATCATTGTTGATTCTATCAAAGACCATCTCATACCCCATGTGTCTTCCCTAAAGACACCTAAGGAGATGTTTGACTCCTTGACCAAGTTGTTTGAAGGAAAGAATATAAGTCAGAAGATGACTTTGCAGAACCAATTGAACGGGGTAAAGATCCAGAATGGAGAGGCCATCCAATCCTACTTTACTAAGGTCTCTCAAATCAAAGAACAATTTGAAGTTGTGGATGAAGTAGTGGATAATGGAGAAATTGTCATGACCACATTGAATGGGCAACCTAGGTCATGGGACTCCTTCATCCAAGGTATCTGTGCAAGAAAGAAATTGATATCCTTTAGTAGACTTTGGGAGGAATGTTCAGAAGAAGAATGTAGGCTTGTGGCCCGAGAAGAAAAGATGGGAAATGAAGATCAAGCTCTCACAGCATACACCAAGAAAAGTAAGTTCAAGAGGGAGCAATTTTATCACAAGATATCTTCACACCACCATCAAAGAGAGAAGAAAGATCTGAGATGTTTCACTTGTAATGAGAAGGGACACTTTGCCTTAGAATGTCCCAAGAACAGAAAGAGCTCCAACAAAAACAAAAAGAAGAGATATCATGCTTATGCTGCTAAGGATGATGAACCTCTGATGAAGACGACTAAGGTAGAAAGTGAATACTCTTCAAGTGACGAAGAGTATGTTCTAATCTCTGCTCTCACAGGTACTGTTACACATGGGTGTAATGATTGGCTTATTGATAGTGGGGCTTCCAAACATATGATGGGATTTAAAGAATCTCTTATGGACCTATCTGAACATGAGTCACCTCATAAGGTGAAACTTGGGGATGACTATCAATACCCTATAAAAGGAAGTGGTGAAACCTCCTACAAGCTAGACTCTGGGAAGTCTTTAAAAATGAAAGATGTTCTATATGTACTTGGTATCAATAAGAATCTTCTCTCCATATAATATTTGGATGCAAAGGGGATGAGAGTTGCATTTGTGGATGGCCAAGTACTTATGTGTCCAAAAGGTAAGACTATAGATGATGCAGTAGTGATTGGAGAGCAAGAGGGAGGATTGTACAAATTGAAGGGACAACTTGAACTTGCTATGGTACATGAATCCATGGAGCCAAGTCAACTTTGGCATAAAGGCTTGAACATGTGCACTATAGAGCACTACTAATCGCAAGCAAAGTAGTAGAAGGTCTTCCTGAAATCCAGTCAAAGCATGAATGTGTTAGCAAAGGATGTGCAAAAGGAAAGAACACAAAGAAGGCATTTCCAAGCAATGAAAGCAAGGAAAAAAGAATCTTGGAGATCATCCACTCCGATGTATGCGGTCCGATGTCACCTAGTTCTCTGAGTGGATTTGCTAGAAAACCAAACCCATAAGAAGATCAAGAACCTTAGATATAATAATGGCAGAGAATTCACTTCAATAGACTTCAAGAAGTTATGTAATGATTCAAGGATTAAGAGGGAGTTGACCACTCCTTACAATCCACAACATAATGGAGTTGCAGAAAGGAAGCAAAGAATGAGAGGGAGTCCACCCAACAAACAAACAAAGATAAGTATTTGAATTTTCATTTCTTGTATATCTGATTGTTTAAATAATATTTTTCAATGATGTATCTACTTATGTTCCTAGACTTAGGTTGTGTATTATGCATATTAGAATAATTGCATTAATGAACAATATACTACTAATATGCATGTGATGGGTAAGTGGCCTATGGCATTGTACAACACTCCATTACTACTTATCTAGAATGAAACTTCTTTGTTGACATATTCGGAGTAGTGCAAACTCTTAACAATGTTCTAGTAGAGATGGAGGGCATCTAGAAAGTTACCATATGGATACAAGATATGGATGAATGCTGTATTGAAGAATTGTCTAAGATAATTGCATGACTATATGACATATTCCTTTATGTGTAAGACTTTGTTCTATAAACTATGAGAAGTTTCTAATCATGCAATTGAATTTGACTTGTAGGAAAGATCGTGTACAATCACCTACAAAAGAAGGACTACAACATTTGTTCTAGCAACGAAGTTCAAGAAAACTATCTATTGAAGATATTGAAGAATCGAAAGTTCCCAGGATCTGGGATACAATAATGGAAGAATGCCATGATCGAGGAATACCATTTGATCATGAAGAATGATGTTTGGGATGTGGTCCCAAGATGAGAAGGGAAGTTTGTTGTGACTTCCAAGTGGATCTACAAGATCAAGCATGTTGTAGATGATATCATAGATGAATACAAGGCAAGGTTTGTGGCTCATGGCTTCTCCCAGAAAGAAGGGATAGATTATGAAGACTTTTGAACTTGTAGCCAGATACACTTCCATCAAAACAATACTTGCTCTGGCTACAGTAATGAAGTGGAATATACACCAAATGGATTTCAAGGAAACTTTCTTGAATGGTGTAGTCGAAGAGAAAGTGTATGTGTAGCAGCCACTTGGTTTTGAGACACATGATAGGGAGTCATATGAGTGCAAGTTAAAGAAATCCTTGTATGGCTTGAAGCAAGCACCCAGGACATGGTACTGCAGGATAGACAGCTTCCTGTCCAGTTTGGACTTTACCAAGAGTAAAGTGGATTCCAACCTTTACTACAAGGTTGAGGAAGGAAATCCAGTGATACTCCTATTGTATGTGGATGACCTATTTGTGACAGGTGAGGATAGGTTGATTGTCGACATGAAGAGGAAGCTTGCTGTCGAGTTCAAGATGAAGGACTTGGGTATTATGCATTACTTTCTAGGTATGAAGGTGTGGTAGAGTGCAGATGGAATCTTCCTTGGACAAGGGAAGTATGCAGTAGAGTTCCTGAAGTGGTTCGGGATGATGGACTGCAAGGCCATGGCCACACCTATGGCATTGAACCTGAAGCTATTGAGTTATGCTTCATCAGAGTCGGTTGATGCCACGGTGTATCATCATATGATTGGGTCCTTGATGTACTTGACAAACACGAAACCAGATATTTGCTTTGCAGTGAACAAATTGAGCCAGTTCCTGACAGATCCTAGACATGTCCACCTGATTGTTGTAAAGCATTTTTTGAGGTACCTGAAGGGTACGGTTGATTATGGGCTCAAGTATGATACGAATCAAAAGTTTAACTTGGAGGGTTATGATTGATTCATATTGGGCAGGTGGTGCTGAAGATAGGGAGAGCACTTCGAGGTGCTACTTCAATATGGGATCAGGTGTGATATCTTGGTTTAGCAGAAATAAATCCTACATAGCACTTAGTACAGCCGAAGCAGAGTATGTCGCAGCTTGTTCGGCTAGTTGTGAGGTAGTATGGCTAAGGAAGCTACTATCTGATTGATTTGATCTCCAGTTGGATGCTACATGTATCTATTGTGACAACCAGAGTTGTGTGAAGTTATCTGAGAACCCGGTGTTCCATCGAGATCAAATATCACTATATCAAGGATATGGTGTAGAGAGGAGCAATGAAGCTTCAGTATGTTGCGACGGATGAGCAAATTGTAGATGTGTTGACCAAACACTAGTAAAAAATGAGGGATAAGTGACTGGGCGACTAAAAATGTTAGTCACCACAGTTTTTTCAAGGGATAAATGACTAAAATTGAGCAATTTTAAATGATCCAACTAAAAACGACTAAGATAAACGACTAATTTAGTCATAGGATAAAATTTACGACTAAATAACAAGTGACTAAAATAAAAATTACTAACGTAAATGACTAATTTAGTCACATGAATACAATATGACTAGCTAACAATGACTAAGAATATGAATTAGTTGTTTATCTTAGTCATTTTTAGTTGTATCACCCCAACAATGGAAAATTGCAATTTTGACAATAAATTTGTACCATTTACTAAATGTTAACACCGCAGATGAATTCAGAGACCCATTTCTTCTATATGAGTGTTACAATTTACTAGATTTTAACACTACAGATGGATTCAAAGACCATTGTGTCACTCGACAACATTTTCTTCTTTCAAGGCATCCAATGCAGAGGTGAAGTAAAGTTTCAGAGATTTGTTGTTTCCTGCTTTGTACATATTCATGTCTCGTTTTTTATACCATCATGTTTAGCTCATCACCCTAGCCATGCCCTTATCTTGCTTGAAAAAAAGTCACTGTTTGACCCTTTCGGCAATCAGTTGAAGTTTCGACAAGCAAGAGTATTTTACTTCTTATTAGTGAAATTCACCAAGTTTGCCTCCTATGTTAGTTCATTGGTTTTACCCATCTTCTAGTCTTCTTGTCACGGCTATGTTCAGAATGTAATAAATTTTCCACGAGACGTACCTCTTTGCAAAAAAAAGCCAAAGAAATTTTTTTTAAGTAAAAAAAAGGAGCCTCCCTCCTCTTTTGTAAATATATAAAATCCTTTCATTTCCATTGTCATGGATTTTCAAATATGATGATGTAAAAGGTATTTTTCCCTTAACCCCTCTATCCTAAGTCCTACCCCTTTCCTTCTACATCAGGGATGATTTTAAGAACCCCCCCCCCAAATTTATATGTAAAAAAAATTGGCGAATCTCCCCGATATATAGGAAAATTTGAAAGCGATTTTATCAATAATATAATATGTATATATAATTTTTTGGCGAATCTTTCATTTTATTATATGATATTGTGAAATCTTGGCGAATCTTTCACTAAATTATAAGATATTGTAAAATCTTGGCGAATATTTTACCGAATTATAAAATATTGTAAAAAGTTGACGAATATTTCACTAAATTATAAAATATTGTAAAAATTTGGCGAATATTTCACTGAATTATAAAATATTGTAAAAATTTGGCGAATCTTTCATTGATCTATAAAACACATTGAATGACACTCTGCTTGTTAATTATGAGTTCAAGGCTTCTTCAAATGTTGAGTTCAATTGCTCTATTTCAAGTTTTGGTCTCAATACCAAATGGTGGTGGCCTTAATGAAGCCTTGATATGCAAGCAAAGCCGAGTAGATCTTGGAGACATGTATTCTAAATGTGGGTGTTTGGAGGATGCACATAAAGTGTTTGGCCAAGTGCCAAAGCAAAATACAACCTCATTGAATGCAATGCTTTCAAGATGTGCTCAACATGGACATGGCAGGGAGGAACATTATCAGAGGGGTTCTTCGGGTGGAGATTGTCATTCATAGCTCTGATGACGTTAGCATTGCATCTTCTTTTTACTTACAATTTTTTCCTCTACTACTTGAGTTTCTAGAATCTATTTGTAGTCCTACCTGCAATTATTAGAGATTTCTTCTTTTTCTTCTTTAATAGTCTTGGGAGATGACTTTTTTGAATTGCTTAAATCAACAAAGGAATTGCACCCATAGACTATCCTTCAATAGATTGTGTGGCTACCCTAGACTGTTTTTGATACTTCAAGGCAAGTTTGTACATAGGTTTTAAGCTAGGCATGTTCCTTAAGTATTTTTCTTGGCACATACTTTGAATAACATTATAGTGATTTTGTTGGCATCCTGTAGTGTCGACTATTGGGGGCTATCTTATTGTTGTGTCATACTTTTGGACAATGTAACTTTTTTCCATCTAAATTCCTCAACACTAGTACCATATCTAAATGTTATACCATTTGTTGATACCATATCTAAATGTGTCTAGTAGTTGATTTTGATTGTAGATGTTGTATTGTTTGTTGATATTGGTGTGTAGATGTTATTATAACCCATGTTAGAGCTTTTATTACAAATTGTTTTTTTCTATTGATTAGAGTTTCCATGACATGTGGGGACTTGGACCTTGACAAACCGATAAACTAATAGAATCAGACATTATGCATCATTTTGGCCTTCACTAGCCAATTATGCCCATGGAGGCTAGGAAAATTTTGAAATGTAATTATGCCAATTGGACTAGAGGAATGTTGGTCTCGTGCCAATAGGTCTCCTATGATCAATGCATAGGAACCTAGTGCATAGACCATTTTTCTCTTCGCTTAACTATGTAGAGCTCATTTATTTTTCTGAATAACGATAAGTATTTGCAAAGAAAATATACAATCAGCATAAACAAATTGAAAAAGTGAAGACAATTAATTCATGCAAATAAAAGGTAATAAAAACTTATTTTCTCGAACCCTAAATCAATGGAAATCAACTAAATCTAATATTGATTCAAGCTACAACAAAGGGTTAAATCAATCATCAAATGAGAACTAGAAGCATTCAAGGGTCTAACACAATAATTAACCAAAATACATGCAAACTCCACAAATCGACAAAATGTTTCAAATAAAAGCAATAAACAAACCATAAAAATTTGCACAAAATATTTGAGATAAACACCAACATGGTTTCATGTACTTGAATGAGCTCATTCTTGCTTAGCGAAAGTGTAGTCAAATTAGTTATTTATCCTTCAATGTCAGGACACTATCTATGTGAAAAGATAGCTCCTAGGCCTAGCTTTGTCAAATTCCAGTGTCATTTCCTATCACATAAAAAAAGAAACAATGTAAAAGATAAATATAAAAACATCAATCTTAAAATAAACTGCATCAAGGAAATGTATGTCATATCATCAATGTTATAACAAAAAAGTACAATGTAGAATCTATTTTTAATTAAAATGCTAGCTCAAATTTACATATAATGATCACCCACAAGGGTCCATGGAACACCTATACCAAAATAAGACTCAAGAGTCTCTCATGTGTATTGGATCATATACAATCTTAGGTGAAATCCATTTCCCAATTCACATTCTGGGACTGGTCCTCATTTTCGGCACTCTGAACATGACCTTCTTCGAATGAGCCGTCATTATGATCCTCAACAACATTATGTTCCATATCAAATTCATTAGATAAATTTGCCAGATTGTTTTCTCCCCTTCTTTCACAATTTGATCGCCAGAGAGCTACTGCTCTTTCATATGGAAAATTGTCAACCTCATACTTTGTTACATGTAATCTTAAGCATGTATCCACATTTTTATCAAGTTTATTCCTCAACTTTGACTTCAAAAATGTTAATGCACTAAACATTCTCTCATCCTCCACTGATCCCAAAATCATGGTTTGACATAAATCTACTAATTTGAAATACTCTGACATATTTTGCAGTAGAAATTCACTACCACTGAGTGTAGTCCACAATTTTGTAATTGCACCATATTCTAGAGCATTATCCAACTTAGAAAATTTCTCCCACATTGTATCAGCAAAGCATTGGGCTTGATCTTTCAATTTTTTTCCATCTAAAATACCTTGAATATGTTCTCCTTGTATCTCGGTCTCTCGACAAAAATGGCTCTGCAAAATCTTGATTTTAGCTATAAAGTCAACCTTTATAGTTTTTGAACATTGACGATGGTTCCAATATTGAGGGTATACCACAGACATGGCCTCCAACAATTCATCTCGAGGAAATCGTTCTCTTATCTCTAATGATAGTGATTTTGCAATTTCTATCAAGCTGCACCTCACTGAAATCACAACATTGTCAAATTGTTCTCTTGACACAGGGCACTCTTTGGTGGTTCTTCCTATTTTGTCATTATAATAAAAAGGAACCATATACCCACGCACTGCCATACATAGAAACCCTTTTTCATCAAACTTCAATAAATTTTCATCATTTTCATTATTGATTATCTTAGCCCAATTTGTAAATGCTAGACCTGTAAAAGAATCTACCATCATATACAAATTATCTAATGCAAGGCATGCTAGTTTTCTAGCATTTGTGTATTCAGCAATATACATCGTGTGACTCTGAGACATGTTCATGAAGCAGAGGAAGAACTCCAGCCAATGTTAAATATGTCTCTATATCAGTTAATAGAAAGAGAAGAGTTTGAGCTTTTTCTACACTTAGGCGATGTTCATACATCACCCCTACCAAGGATGCATATTCATTGAATAGTCTTTGAGCTGGTCCCTTCAGTGAGATCCATCTTGTATCAACATCTTTTAATAGTTTGTTTCCATTTGTAACACCGTCGGCAAATTTTTTAAACTCTGAAAACCGTTTGGGACTCCGACAAAAGTATGCATGAACCTCACGTACAAGATATTCAACTTTTGAAACCAATGGAAAGTTGCTCACTATTTTAAATGCAAGATTCATTCTGTGAGCCATACAATGAATACCAATCATATACGGTGAAGCTGAGAGTTGTAGTCTAGCACAAAGGCCGTTCCTTTGTCCCTGCATTACTGATGCTCCATCTGCTCCAACGCATACCAACTTTTTTGCGATCATTGAATGATCCATACCACCAGTTTCCTTCAAAGTATTAATAACAAGTTCATAAATGTTTTCCGCTGTAGAACTTTTGCTCATTTTATGAATTCCAAGTAGATAGGAATTCCTGATATGGTAATTGACCGTATAAATGCTCATGCAAATCCATGCAGTATTATCAACAGCTGTAACTTCATCCAAGGACAGTGACAAAAATGTTGCATTCACAATCTTCTCTTTCATATCATCCTTTTCTACTTGAGCTAGATATTTTCCCCATTCCCAACCACTCGTTAAAGACCAATGAGAAGATGGAAAATTTGGCACTTGAATAAAAGATAGATATTTCATCATTTTTGGATAATCTGTCATAGGATGACCATTGGATAGGATGTGAAATACAGTGCTTAATTGTATCGACTTCGATAACAAATTTTTTTCCATCATCTTTCCGAATTGATAAGTGATGGTTCCTCCACTTTCATCTAGTTTTCTCTTATCTATTAAGTATTTATTGTATTCCTCTTCACATTGGAGATGTCGGCTAACAGATTTCCATCTAGCAGTAGATTTCTTCTCATCATTTCTAGTTTTCTTATCATACACCTTCCCAACATGCTTCTCTATTGTGTCTAGCTTCATTTGCAATTTCACTACCTTGCCAAGTTTCCAACTACATGAAATGCATTTAACTTCTCATGAGGTCTCATTCTTATTTGTTGGAGGTATCGGTTCAATAAATGGGAATCTTGATACCCAATCAGATTGGAATTGTCTCCCGAAGTCCCATCGGCCTTTTTTCCTCTTCAGTGAATGGTCTATGTCACCTTGCAAGGAAAAATCTTCAACATTTGAGATACCAATTTCTGATGAAAATGCATTTGCCTCACTTTGATCACTAGAGGAATGTATTCTACCATCCATTGTATGTTTTGCAAATGCATCCTCCAAAGTGTTGACATCTCTCTCACCGATACCTTGCTCAAGAAAGCTTGAACCATGAATATGATGTGGATGATTGGATTGATGTTTTTGAAAATATGATATTACATCCTTTTGTCTTAATGTTTTATTTTTCTCTCCATGATCCATGTTTGACATCTTGTTTCTTACTTAATGTTCCACAATTAATATTCCAAATCAATATAGAAACCAGAAGGAGGCCTGCATGAGAAAAATGATATAAAATTAGTACAACTGCAATTCCCTATGAAAAGGTTGGTCCTCCACAATTGCACCAAAAATATACTAAGTGATTAACCTAGGGGCCACTAGAACAACAGGGAACAAACAACACACCACAATAAAAAATTTCCTAAGGTTGTGGGGATCCGTTGAGTAATTTTGTGAATGTATTCCATTATGTTCCTTGGTGACTCCTTGAGTAAAGATTGTTAGAAGGAGACTAACTCTCTCTATATATCCTCATGTTTAACTAGCTTATTGACTTGGCTACTAAGAAGAGAACTAATATGATTATGATGTTAATATTGGATCATTGATCGATGAAATAATTTGGAATTTTTTTCTCCTTTCAACCATCTAATTTGGGATTTATGCTTCCAAAGGGTTTCCTCTTGTCTCTCATGTTTAACTAGCTTATTGACTTGGCTACTAAGAAGAGAACTAATATGATTATGATGTTAATATTGGATCATTGATCGATGAAATAATTTGGAATTTTTTTCTCCTTTCAACCATCTAATTTGGGATTTATGCTTCCAAAGGGTTTCCTCTTGTCTCTGTCACATTTCTATTTGGGATTGGAGAGAGACATACAGTGAACAGCTTGGGTACTATTGATATCTAGTGAACAACTTTTCCTAATAAAATTCTATAAATTTGATGCACATATTATGAATAAGGAAAAAGGGGCATTACCTGTATGCATACTACATTGATTCACGTTAGGGCCTACAAAGGTATTGAAACCAGTAGAAGCTGATGTGGACGATGCAGTCATGGTGCTCATGACTGGCATGGTTGCAGAAGCACTTGGTCCTACAACAGGTGTGGAAATCCAAGTACTAGGTATCTGATATAACGGTTGAGAAGCAGGAGGTGGTGCAAAGTTGGCTATACTACTAGGTCCAACAGTAGGTGTAGGAATAGATGCCATCGTTGTTGAACTTGGCATACCTAATGTACCAGTATTGAAACTGAAAGACGGAGTGGACACAGATGTGGTTTGTGCCTGACTTGGTGTAGCAGTAAAAGAAGGATTTACCGTGTTAGTGTTCATACCTAAAGTGGGAGTTTGGGGAACTCCCAGTTCACCTCCTAGATTAGACGTCAGATTTCCGGGTAAGGAATTGTCTGCACTGAAATGGGGCTGTTGGAAACCAACAGGTGACAGAAGCAGAATTCTAGTATTGGTTAAAGGAGGATTGAAAGGAGTGCTATACTCTGCAGATGTAAGATCTTCAACCTCAACTGAACTAAAGTGTCGCTGATCTGTGGTACCTGGTAGTGGTTCCTCAGGAACCTCTATTTCAAGGTTTTCTGTTGCAAGAATTTCTTCAGGAAATTTTGTTTCAGGAGTAGTTTCTGAAGAAATACCGGGGTTTACCCGCTGTCGTCTAGCTGGCTGTAAAGGTTCTAAGTGGTGAAAGGTTTTGAAACCTCCTCGATCTACGAAGCTCTTGATTCTCCATGATTATAAATATAAAATAACAAACTAGAACCTAGTGGCCACTACAACTAGGGGGCAAACAGCACGCCAACTAAAAAGTCCTAAGTATACAAACCAGGCAAACAAAGATGCCTTCTGGAGAAGAGTCTGGGATGATGAGGGCCCAGAACAGATCAATGAAGGAAGAAAGACAGTTACCCGGGGTCCACAATACAATGACTAAGGGTGCAAGCGCTGGAATCACCCAACCACCCTCCCAAAGACCTACAAGGGATTTCCTCCCACGTCTATCTTAGGTACAGCAGATATACCCTCTGTTGTCACCTATGTATGAACCTAGAGTCAGATACTAAGGATACCACAACACCGAAAACTCCTGGGGGAACAGTCACCGGTCGAATCAGAAAGCGCGGGCAGGGTAGCTAAGCCCGAAACTCGAAAGAGTCCCCAATATGCAATCCAATCCTGGCGTATGCTCGAACAGAAAGTAGGAGGAGTATTCCCAACAATCTGATCTCGCAATGACCTACTGCATAGATCCCAGGCAAGTTTTGAGTGAAATGGGTTTACCTGTGATAGTCTCACTACGTTTTTTGCGTAATGTGTGATCTTGAGTGGTTTAAGGTGATTTAAACTCAAGATCCTAGCCAAAACTAGTTGGTGTAGTGTACCCTAAAAAAGAAAAATGTTTCTATTTCATTTTATTAAAAAGTTTTTAGGGCTGTTATTACTCAAAAAGGGTAGTGCTTTTGTGTGGCGTGGTTGCAACAAGGAAACAAAAGTGCCATAAAATCAAAACTTTCTACAACAAAGCTCTTTTTCATTTTTTCATTTACTGGAAAGAATAAAAGAACAATCAGCTAAATTATGATTCAATAAACTGACCACAAACAATGTTTAAGTACAAGAATCAATCACTAAACAAAGTGCTGGAAAATGGACTAAATCGAATGCCAAAGAAGGATCGATTTTAATGCAAACCTACAACTTAAAATCCAAAGTATAAATTTATGAGTCAAACAAAGGTATGGCAAACCAAAAATATATGGCTTCGACAACATCCTTCACAGTTTAGTTATGTCTCCACAAGTCGAATCAAGCATGCCACTCTATATGTTAAGCCAAGAATCAAGTCAAGTTTCAAGACCATCCACAAGAGCACCATGGGGTCCCACAACCCAAACCATTGCGCTACGCGTCGAATAGGTTTTGAAATGCTTGTTCATATAAACATAAGAAAATATTTTTCCTCCATGGAGGTGGGATATGTCCCACTACCAAACAAAACAAAGTTGTGCTTATCTGTTGAAACTAGCGGTGCCGAATGCTCAAAATATACCACGGAGCAGATGTCAATAAAATAATAGCCATGATACACCAGTCAATACCAGCAAGCAAAAATTCAAAGGGTTGTACGAATTGCAAAAAATTAACACCATAGGTGTTGGTTTTGAGATCATTTCATAAATTATGGTCCAAGAAATATATTAAAATAACAGTGACTATTGTTCATTGTCTTGCAATGATGACAATCAATCAATAGTATGCTTAGATCTGGTGGATGTCTGTGGAAGAGTAGTTTCATTTTCCAATGGAATATTTTTTCATTGATGTATATATGATAATATTTTATGATGCTCTTACAGGAAGAGCAGGTTCAGTTCTTCAAGGAGCTCCGATTCTATCAGTATTGAAATTTTTGTAAGATAATTTAAAGTTCTAGCTTCTCCAGAGAACTCAGTAATATTAAAGACATATCTGCTGATAGCAATGGTGGAAATTATTAAGGCGGGTACTATGTTAACCTTTGGATAAGTTAACATAAATTGTTACTTTTGTGGAAATGTTGCATCAAGAAGTTGGTTTGCAGAACCTATTGTTTGCAAAGGCACCCATGAAGACAAAGAAAATGAAGAAATAAAGGAATTCTCAGGGTATTTATGGATATGCAAGCATCTGGTATTTGGAAAAGTAGTAGAGGAATTAGATGTTGAGCGGTTACCTACTGCAGATTGAGGCAGACCTATTGTTCTAGTAATATTTCCAATTGTGGTGAAGTTTCTCTAGAAAAAGATAATGGTATATTTGCAATTGATGAAGATAAAACGAAAGTAAAGAAGCAAAAGGCCACAAAGGAGACAACGCAGGTGCTTATGTAATTTATGATAAGGTTTGAAGCAGTGCTACTTTGTTCCAACTCGCATCTCTACTTTTAGGGATTTTCAAACCAATTTTTTGACACCTGTGAAATTTTGGGCATCAAATATTTTAGTGGAAAGTATCATAAGATGAGAAAAGAGTGCAGGGGATATCTCATGATACACATTTTCATCCACTTCCAGATTTGAAGGGATGCAATATTCAACAGATCAACATTTTGGATATTTCCCGCAATATTTTCGATAGAATGACTACAAGAAATCTGGTCTCGTGGACTACAATGATTGCGGGATATTCCCAACATGGACAAGTAGAGGAGGCTCTCCAACTTTTTGAACAAATGCAACTGGTAGGTATGAAGCCAGATAGCATCACTTTTGTAGGTGTTTTGTCTGCATGCAGCCATGCAAGCCTTGTGGACATGGGGCATCGCTACTTTGATTCCATTAGTCGAGATCATTGCATGACACCAAAATTGGAGCACTATGCTTGCATGGTTGACCTCCTTGGCCATGCTAGGAACCTTCATGAGGCAGAGGAATTCATCAGCAAAATTCCCTTTGAACCACCTGCCTTGGTGTGGAGGACCTTGCTAGGTGCTTGTAGAATCCATGGGAATATGGATCTAGGGAAACGTGTGGCAGAATGGGTTCTTGAGTTGGACCCATTGTATCCAGCAACTTATGTGCTGCTATCAAACATTTACACTGCAGCTGGCAAGTGGGATGATGTAACAAAGGTGAGAAATATGATGAAATACAGGGGGGTGAGAAAAGAACCAGGACGTAGTTGGATTGAGTTAAAGAACAAGTGGCACTCATTTGTTGTAGCAGACAGATCACACCCAGAAACAGAGATGATCTATGCAGAGCTTCATAGGTTAACTGGATGGATGAAGGAAGCAGGCTACATTCCTGACACAAACTTTCTTCTGTATGATGTGGAGGAATGGATGCACTGTTATCCCATATCCACTGAAAGCTAACTACTGTTGTTGGTTTTATGATGTTTCCAATAAATTCATGGCAAACCTTTGTCTAAGTGGGACTAGAGATGAATCATATAAAGATAGAGCTTCCATCAGTGGAATGGCTCTTTTAGACATAATTTGGCCTTTGGATAAGAGAAATTCTTCCCCTTAAAAATATTGCCAAAATTATTCAAGCAGATTATAAAGTGAGAAACTCTTAGAACCGTTCCCATTTTTTTGACAATAAACTTTTTTAGTTTGGCTCGACAATATATTTATGTTGCATCTAAGATGCTAAAATGACAATTTAAGGGCATTGAAGTCTTTGACTTTGTTTCCAGGATGGAAATCCCTCACTAATTCCTTTCAATGACTCTTGGACAAATGATGTCTTAAAGAATCCCAAACTATTGGTTGTTTCTATGATGGGCTGTTTTTTGCAGTGATTAATGATGAGATAAAACTCCATAGACCACAATTCATGGCACTTGCAGGAGGAAGTCATGATGATTAGTCATTGAACTCTTCTGGGAATTGGAAGCACTGTTCCTCTTACTCAGATTCAGTGTATGCTTGGCATCGAAGCTTTACGTTGACTCTGCATCTCATGACACCTTAGGGACTGGACATGCAATCACAGTTAGAAAATGCCATGTGCTAAAATCAATATCGCTTCTGCTTTGTTTGTCATGAAGCATATACCTTTAAACATGGAATGGGTTTGTCTAGACTCTGAGATCTACTGCAAGGATTCGTAGAAGGAGATGACAGCAGGTTGAGAGTCAGAACATTGTTGCTCACTATAGGGTGTATTGTCATAGAATTATCTGAAAATTCTGTTAGAATGAATGAAATATTTGCTTTTCTTTCTGGGACATTATATACGTGACTCTAATTTATGAATAAATATTGGACAGATGGGTGACATTATGTCATTATTGCAGGGTACTATTATGTGTAGTTACAACTTTGAGGGGTCTCTCAAAATGCGAAAATAGCAACTTAGTTGAAACTAGTTCCTAAAATTGTGAAGCTATGACTTTCCCGAGGAAAAGGTCAGATACTGAGTGGAGCTTGTTACACTGAGAATTTAAATACTTGCTATACACAAATGATTAGAATATGGAGAAGTTGAAACAGGACGAGCTGCTAGCAACCAAAGATTGCAGGATTCTACAAGGTATCACAAGGTATATATTTTTTATGGCTTATCACAGAACATGCCTTTGTTTGCTCTATAGGCTATTGATGCTATTAATGTACATCTGTAAGAATGGAATCTGACCTAAAAAGTAACTTCTTTAGCTTGAAAAAACAAAGCAATGTTTTACTGTGAGTGCAATGGAAAAGTTGTAGCATATCTTTGAGATTTCTTCTTTCCCATTCCCTTCTTTTACTGTTGATGCTATTGAAATACATCTACAAGAAAAAAAACTTAAGGTATTCTTGCACTGCTCAGGGTATTCTTAACCAAGATGACAGTTAACCAACAAAACAAACATAGATTTTGGATGGATCTAAAACAAGTAGACAAATACACACATTTTAGACAAGAAAATTAACATTTTAATTTCATGCTATACTCGTACCTTCACAAGTGCGCCAATCACTCCAAGGCTAGTAAGCCGTAGGTATTCAAATGATTGTGTCTTGCTGACAGTGTTCAGAAAAGGATATAGATATTGAGGTATACCAGCTGCATAAAAAAGAAGAATTAGAAACATACAAGAATCACCTGATCAAATATGTCTAAGACAACTATTTGATATCTACATTAACATGTAATAAACTGGCCTTAGTGGATAAATGTCTCCTCTACTGCAGAGCATCTGCTTTACTATTCAAGAATCACGGATATTGGAAGGCATCTAAAGTTGGTGAAAAGTGGTTTCTACACTCAGGATGTTTTGATATATGTTGTCTATTGTGGGACAAATAATTAACTAATTCTCTCTTTCTTGGGGATAAATAGTAGTGTCCCTATAAATGGTAAACCTAGCCTCCCCACTTTATTTGTTTTTCCATTAAGTAATGTGAAAACACCAATTTGAACTGGTTGGTCATGCATAAGATTTTAATTGGTCATGCATACATATCTAGATTCCAGAGGTTCAGAGGTCCTGCACAACATATCTATAACAATTTGATTCCCAACTGTGTAAACAGTTGGGAAATGTACCAGAAAAGACTGTACTAGTTGGTTTAAGCAAGGAGTTAAAGATTCAGAATGCTGAAAGGCACACTGTTATAACCCAAGACAAAATTGAGTTTAGACATAACTTCATGAAGATGAAATTGTACAATCTGGAAACAACATTAAGTAGAAACAATTTTGAGTCCATGTATCTTGTTCTGTGCACTTACAGATTTTAAGTCCAGATTCGGTTTAATAACCTTATTTTTACTGTGAAAGAAAACATCTACATATTTTAATTGTCAAAGAGAGTATCTGAAGTTTTGAATAAAGTATTCAGGAGGCTTTCAAAAGAGGATGCTTAATCAAGTGCACTAACATGATGAAACTATGGTTTCAAGCTGCGTTCAGTTTCTTTCTTTCTTTCCATAGACAACACCCACACTTATAGTTCTGATGGAGCATACAAGGATAACCCAGGTTCATGTGGAGCTGGAGGCTGCTTATATCTCTTTGATACACCCTGGATCTCTTTTCTGTGTGGTTTGAGAAGTGGTACTAACCACTGGACAAAACTCAGCGCTGCCTTCTCACTACTAGAAGTAGCAAAGGAAAGGAATGTGGAAGAAATCCAGGTCTTTGTCTTTGGGAATTCTAATTAGTGGCGAAGTGGATAAATGGGGGCTTCAGAAATCAAGATTCAAAACCTTAGACATAAGGATGCAGTCCACAGAATTCATGAGCTCAAGGATACTTTCTCTTAATCCCCCTTCACTAGTGTCTTCATAGAGCATAACTAAATGGCTGATGAAATTCCAAAAAGCGCTGCAGAATCACAGGAAGGCCTGTTGATTTTGACAAAACATCAATTATGTGAGGTCAGTCCTCTCCCACACAGGCAGATTCACATATAATAATCTGTGCTGGTGGGATGCCAAGATGCTGATAAGTATATGCCCAGGACATCATGAGACTCCTTTTAGTCCTTAGGACAGATCCTTCTTGTTACATCAGTCAAAGTCATCTATGACTATAACAAAAGGTACCAGTACCTATTTCTACTTGAAATAAAAAAATGTTCAGCATTTTATCCAGAAAAAAAAACACAACTTCAATATGATTAATTTTATATGTTATGCAAACTAATCAAAATAGTTAGAAAGATAAAGAACCATTGTCTTGCGTCTCAACCAATTTCTAATAAGGCTAAAGATATCGGATGCTTCAATAATTTTATTCATAAATAGTTTTCCCTGCTAAAACATTAATCCTCTTAGATGCCCATAGGGATTTAGTAAAATACTATGTTTGCAACTGTAATAAATCTTGTAACATTTTGAATGACAAGCATATTAATCAGTACAACATGACATGGAACAAAAGAAGGATTCTTGGCATTGATAAAGATTACCCTTGAGGAAAAGTGTTCTAGTATCTGGGTGTGATGCTACGCACTATCCATGACAAACAGAGGCAAGTGAAACAAACAATCAATAGAATGTATTAGAAAAATGTTAATCATTTAAAGAACCAACTCACATAACATTAGTGATTTTAAGCAAAAGTCATCTACGATGAACCTTTCCATCCATGTGAAAACAGTCTAAGCTGTAACAAAAGAAAGCAGTTCAAAATATATCAAGACAGACGACAGTGAAAACACCATAAATATTCTATTTAGAGTGATTTAAACACTACTGTTAGTGTTTTCAACTAACTTAAAAATCTCAAAAATGAGATATATGAAACTATCAAAACAAGCAGTGTGCATAAAGATGTTGGGCTTATTTTCCCCACTCCTACAAACCAAACCCAGGCATTCTTGACTAAGAAATAATGTGACATCCACAAATGATTAAAGTACATGACAAAGTAAAAAGCAATACCTAGGTAAAATGCAGAGGATATTCGATACCTAGGTGACACAGTGCAGTAGAATCGACTAGCATACAACTAAACTAGAGGATATGGTCCAAAATTACTTGATATCAAAGTGAGATAAGATGAAGAAAAGCTAGAAAGCATGTCACAAGCAGCCTCATACAAATGTAATAGGCCTCTTAATCATTATAAATCATTATGAACATGACTACAGCCAGCAAAATGGTATCATCTGTAATAATTTAACCAAGGATTTTCTGTAAAGGAGACATGTATGCTTAAAAATGTCAAAACCAACAAGGGACCTACAGAGATTGGGTTCATAAAAAGAGACTATAATGGGGACCTGAAACTCCTAACCAAGAAAGAGAGATTATAATGATCCTTCCAAATAATAAAAAACGGTTCAATTGACTCTAAAGAATGTCATGATAGAAGAAACACAGCAATGCATAAGGCACCTCAAACCTAAGCCTTTACAACATCAGACAGAATATTACATGAGTTGGATTAGCAACGAACATGAAATTAGAATAAGAAAATGAGACATAAAGCTATCTTTCAAAATTTCCTGAAGCAACTAGGAGCTTCAGAGCCCTGATTATTCAAGACAATATCAAATTAGTTTACAGAAGGGTGACCCTAAAGTGATAACTAATCAGATGATTACAATCCTATTCAATGTCTGTTAAAAATGTCTAACTATCATCCTCACACGGAGAAATGGCTTTCAAGAATGGCACATTTTGGATACCATGCAAAAATGGAAGCAATGGACAAGAAAATCATAACAGGAGATCCTCTTAAAATTATGATTGAAAAAGCCTATAACAGAGAGAAGCAACATTTCCTATCAACAAGAAGCTGAAATATTTCAGAGTTTAATCCTTTCTTCTTAGATGAATTGCAGCACTGTTTGCCAATGGCTCTACCTGCATACTCATAGACTCGTAGTTGAACCTCAATTCAGAAATTTGAGCATTTAAGTCAATTATACCAGCATAGATCCATCTTAAACCCGGATCTACCAAGCACCACGAGCGATCCAATTTCTTGAGGTGCAAATTTCTTTTATCTTAAATTTTTTACATGTTCATAAAAATTTACACCTCGAGAATTTTGATCCCTTTGGTGCTTACAGGTTTAAGAAGGATCTATGCTGGTATTGATTTTTTATTTTATAAGCAAACATGGATTTTTAAATTACTTTTCATTTGGTTCTAATTTTTTTTATTTTATGAGTTGACATGAATTTTTTTTATTTACTTTTTATTTTTTGTAATGTAACATAACATTACATTACGTTAAGTTACTTTACATGACAACATCTCCCCCATACTGGGCTGTAGAGCACCGAGAGTAGCCTCTACTTGCATAACCCCAGTGGGACCTATTATCCATGAATTTTCCCTAGGCATATTCAATGTTAAAATTCAACACATTCGTGAGTACATCTTTTTGTTCCAGTGGTTGAGATCGAACAAAGTTCTGTTTCTAGAGATTCTCAAAGTGATATGGGGAACACCATATTCCGTTTTCGTTACAGACTTCAATTCATACTGTAGTTCTATTGTTAACAAGGATCCCATGCATGCATGTTACATGCAACACTTGGAACATGGATGCAGAACTGATTGCTTCAAATGGTTACTTTCTGATTTTGAAATCTGCTATTCCAGGAAGTTTCTATTTTAGAAACTTACTATTTTTAGCAGAAGAATGCAGTTTTGAGTATCCCATTGGAAGGTTATCCAAGAGGATATTCTTTTATTTTCGAGCTATGGATATTCTTTGATTTTCGACTATATCTAGAAAGTTTATATATTTAAAAGCTTACTATTCTGGGAAACCAATAAGGTTTCTACATACCCTTTTTGAAGGAGGGATTATATTTTTAGGGTTTCTATTTTTGGAGAGTGCTATACATGGATGGATTCATGCGATTATGGAAAGGATAGCCCTGAAATTTTAAATGATTTCTTCAAAATGTAAAATTAGATGTTTCATCATGTATAAAATTTTTAAAATAACAAGTAGCCCAGATTTGGGGAACAACATGTGTGCAACTTTTGGTGTTGATCCGAGAAATTTGATTTTAACTTTTCTATTTTTGGAGGTAACATAAATTTATAATGACTAAAAGTAGGTCAATAGGACTGTTCAATACATAAGTGGCAATAGCAAATGGGAGTATAAAGGCCAATCCTACAAAAGCAAGAAATAAAACTGAACTCTATGATATAGACGCAGCTATCACAATGTCGAAGGGAAAACCAATGCTCTAGAGTTGAGTACAGGGGAAAGAACCTCAATACTCGAGGTGCCTACCATCCAACCAAATAGGGAGGGGGTCAACCTATGAAGTCAAATGTGAAGCACTTATAACATTCAAGGCCGATGGAAAGAAACTCTATACAGAAATTTGGCTAGAGGAGCTAGATCCAACTCGAGGGATGTCTCGTCGTCTAGCAAAGATGACCTACTGTCAAGGTCTAGTAGAGAGAAGCTACCTAATGGTCAAGCATACTCTATCCTGAAGCTCCATATGCCACCTCCACATATGTCTCACTATTGTGAGTTGCTGCCCCCTAGGGTCTCACAAATATAGGCACTTGAAAGGTGTTGCATTGTCCCTATTTCTTGGTGGTCTTGTCCATTAGGAACAATGGGAAGAAACATGTAATTCGTTGAGTTGTGTATGGTCAAGTTGGGGGTCTATGAATGTGACCTTAGGCCTGAGAGCCATTTCCAAGTATAATGCTAAGCACCATTGATCTAGGTAACGAAAGAGGTGGAGATAAAGTTACGAGAAAATATAAACAATGTAGTGCAACCAACCAAATATCTCATGGGCATAAATTGTATGTGAAAAGGACAAGATTCCTCCAATGGCAACAATTGAGGTAGTACAAACAAAGCTCATTGAGGAGTGCACCAAGAAGGCTCGAGAGTTAAACCTCAAGGTGAGGGGGCTCCCATCACCTCCTCCATCTTTGAACCCCTTGCAGGTTGGAGCTGTGTTCATTTGCTATACCCTTGACCTCCTAAAGGTCACCCTGGATAGGGCCTGGCTTGGTTCAAACTCCACTTTTCCTCCACTTCAGGTCGATGGAGGATTGGCTCCGAGCTCTTCAAGCCAAGTAGAAGTTATTCTCCCTTCATGACAAGATATTCCTTGATGAGGATCTCGGCAAGTCCCTAGTAATAGAGCTCAAACACTCTGGGGACTAAGTCACCACAACACGATAGGCGAGAAAATGGGATACATATACCAATGGTTTTCACTTCTATTTGCTACCTAATTGATACACCCTGGTTGATATTATTCTTGCTAGGTTCAAATAATTATTCTTGGGAAATCATTTATCTACATGACAATTGACTGGTCCAACCTCGTTGGGTTCTCATGCACAAGTGCAACACTTTTCTAGGTGATGTTTTTTTTTCATTCACATATTATAATCTTGGCAAGAAGAGGGCACGTCACATGGAGGTTCTACGGTTATTTTTGGACATATTTCATGCAAGTATTGAGGACTCCATTTATGTTGTGGGTCACCATCAAACCACCTAAAGCTAAGGAGTTCATCTCTTGACTAATTTAGCATGCTTGTAGGGTATCTATTCTCAATCAGAGGTATTCTTCGATATTTCCTTTGTACATATCCATTCCCATTCAATAAGAGATGGAGATTATTCCTGGGTGATTTTGACAGAGGAGTACTCCATGTCATGGCAGTTTAGCCAAACAAAAGAGTTTATGTTGAGAAGTTCACCCCTTGAGAGCCATTTCACTGCTGCAAACATGCTTCTTATGGTGCCCAAGCTCTTTGGGCCACAATTGTAATGCTTCTTTTGGAGATTAAAGGAAGCACTTTCAAAAATAAAAATAAAGCTTCCCATAAGCACCCATTCATTATACTATTGCTGTTATAAATCTAACTTCAACTTAATCAAAAGCATTTTTCTCAACTCTCCCTCATAAAGTCTAAATCCAATCAACTACTGAATAGCTAAAACCCTCTAGTTGGCATACATGAGCAAAGTTAAATGGAAGAAACCTAAAGATATGCCTTGACAAGGATTGAGATAAAGGACTGGATAGTTGGAGTTAGATGCAACCGACATTAATGGCATCTTTATCAGCAACGCATTACATACATGGACTGCAGCCCACCAAAAAAGTACAACAAATGGATGAAAACATAATGCAACCTTCAATTTTGACTACAACCTACATATTTGTTGTGAAAAAGATGGCTGCAACCTACATATTTGAAAAGATTTTGCCAACAACTAGTACAATGGAGCACTGTTTTGTACTATAAAAGGTGTTAATGAATTCTGACTGCATTTTAGCATTTTTCTTTCACAATTTCCAGATCAGTTTCTTTGCCTCAAGACTTAAACTGCATAGCTAACTTGGTATATTGACAGTGCAGTTTGCTATTTATTTGGATCCATGACTGTATTTGGTTTTTGATGCACACACGTGCACGCACACACGCACACACACACACAGAGAGATCCTATTATTACTAGAATATTTGCATAATTTAAAAGTACATGCATCTTCCCATGTTAGTTTCTTGGGAGAGTCATTACACAAGCTTGATACTATATTTCCTACTTAAACATATAATATGGAACAAGTGGAAGAAGCACATCATGCAAAGAACATGTATGAAAAAATAAAAAGATTGAGAAAATGAGACGTTGATCAGTATTTACTGGGATGGTTTAATATGCCCATTGATAGAAATGTGGATAGTTGTTAAATTTGTTAAAGAAATTGCCTCAGATACTGAGTGGAGCTTGTTACACTGAGAATTTAAATACTTGCTATACACAAATGATTAGAATATGGAGAAGTTGAAACAGGACGAGCTGCTAGCAACCAAAGATTGCAGGATTCTACAAGGTATCACAAAGTATACATTTTTTATGGCTTATCACAGAACATGCCTTTGTTTGCTCTATAGGCTATTGATGCTATTAATGTACATCTGTAAGAATGGAATCTGACCTAAAAAGTAACTTCTTTAGCTTGAAAAAACAAAGCAATGTTTTACTGTGAGTGCAATGGAAAAGTTGTAGCATATCTTTGAGATTGCTTCTTTCCCATTCCCTTCTTTTATTGTTGATGCTATTGAAATACATCTACAAGAAAAAAAACTTAAGGTATTCCTGCACTGCTCAGGGTATTCTTAACCAAGATGACAGTTAACCAACAAAACAAACATAGATTTTGGATGGATCTAAAACAAGTAGACAAATACACACATTTTAGACAAGAAAATTAACATTTTAATTTCAAGCTATACTCGTACCTTCACAAGTGTGCCAATCACTCCAAGGCTAGTAAGCCGTAGGTATTCAAATGGTTGTGTCTTGCTAACAGTGTTCAGAAAAGGATATAGATATTGAGGTATACCATCTGCATAAAAAAGAAGAATTAGAAACATACAAGAATCACCTGATCAAATATGTCTAAGACAGCTATTTGATATCTACATTAGCATGTAATAAACTGGCCTTAGTGGATAAATGTCTCCTCTACTGCAGAGCATCTGCTTTACTATTCAAGAATCACGGATATTGGAAGGCATCTAAAGTTGGTGAAAAGTGGTTTCTACACTCAGGATGTTTTGATATATGTTGTCTATTGTGGGACAAATAATTAACTAATTCTCTCTTTCTTGGGGATAAATAGTAGTGTCCCTATAAATGGTAAACCTAGCCTCCCCACTTTATTTGTTTTGCCATTAAGTAATGTGAAAACACCAATTTGAACTGGTTGGTCATGCATAAGATTTTAATTGGTCATGCATACATATCTAGATTCCAGAGGTTCATAGGTCCTGCACAACATATCTATAACAATTTGATTCCCAACTGTGTAAACAGTTGGGAAATGTACCAGAGAAGAATGTACTAGTTGGTTTAAGCAAGGAGTTAAAGATTCAGAATGCTGAAAGGCACACTGTTATAACCCAAGACAAAATTGAGTTTAGACATAACTTCATGAAGATGAAATTGTACAATCTGGAAACAACATTAAGTAGAAACAATTTTGATGGATATACAAAAGCTATTAAATAAAAGATGGATACGCAGTGATTGAGAAGGGTGAGTTATAATAAAAGATTTCGAAGTCTGACAGCATTAAGAATTTGGGGATTAAACTCACAGTGTAATCATGGATCGAAATGAAACACGCAGGGTCTAAGATGGCAACTAAAATTGAATTGTAGAGATTTCACATTGTCACATACCTTTGAATGCTCGAAACCCTTCTGAAATGTACAGCCAAAGCAGTTTGCAAACCTCCAGATACACGCTACAAACTGGTAACACGATTCTTTGAAACAAACAGTAAAAATGAGCCTCGTATGGGTGAAAATCAAGAATTTTACCAACGTGATTCAGCCTTGATTCAGCATGGGCGATGCTAGGGGTTTTATTGGCACTCTAGCAGCCAAATCGCGGGCGAATTGGACTCCAAAACCGTTATTTCCTCAAATCGAGGGCGAACCATAGCTCCAAAAAAACCCATGCCACAAATTGAGGGCAAACCATAGCTCCAAAAAAACCCATGCTAGAAATTGAGGGCGAACAATAGCTCCAAAAACCACCATGCCAGAAATCACGGGCGAATGAATTTACAGGAAACAGCATCCCTAAAAATCGGGGGTGACTGGTGCATCCAAGGAAAAATCAAGGAAAATAAACTGGCGAAAATCAATTTTCCCCTATTTCTTCCACAAAAATCGCGGGCGACTGGTTTCTCCTATAAATTCCTGCTAAATACGATTTTGGCTATATAATTTTTGAATATTTACAAAACAATAAATAGTGGGCTATTAAAATTAATTCTCAAAAACCTCTTTTACATAAAATTTCGCCCTAAAAAAAATTGGAAACCTTCTAAATTCGCCATTGGGCTAAATTTTGCCCCTAAAATCATCCCTGTTCTACATTTCATAAAAAAAAAATAAACAATATTTAATCCTTTTGATCCATCCCTCTACCCATTGTCCCCATTGATAAAAGATATTTTGTTAAAACCTTTCCCTATGGTACTTAACCCTAAAATTTCCGTCATCTTTCTTACATCCTTATTCTTTTGTATTTCTATCATCTTCAAAATATTAAAAATGCTCCCCCTTTCACTTAGTCGTTTCATTTCAATGTCATGAGAGGTTAACCTAAAATCTTGGCTCCTAATTATTGAATGATACACCAAGGATATGGTTCATGAAAATTTTAAAGAGAAAAAGGCCCAAAATTTCAAATAGAAAACATGTATAATATAAATAATATAGTTAGCATAAAAGGCTAATATAATGATTATATATTTAACTAATATGTAATATTAATATATTTTAGTTATAAATATTAATATACTTAATTTTAAATAATATAAATAGTTATATGTTAATTATATTATAAATAATACATTTAATATATTAATGTGTTATACCATAAAATATGGAATAATATTAATATATATAAACATATAATAATTAAATATTGTTTTATATGTAATATTAATAAAACAGAAAACAAAAATAAACAACTAAACAAACACAATTAAATTAGGGGGAAAACGCTGGATATGAGAGCCCATGGAGGAGAGGTTTGCAATTGCACAAGCCAGATCTCGATTATTTCTACTCAAGGAAAGTTTGCAATGGTGTAGCCGTAAATCTTGTTATTTCACTCCATCTCCAACAAGCCATCATTCTCAGATCCATATCCTTCCTATAGCCACTTAGTGCAGACAACTATGGCTACAGATCAACTCAAAGACAAAATGAAAGTTGAGGCATCCCGATCCAAGAAAGTCTATAGTGACACCCAAAACCAGATAACCTTTGTATTTCAACGGGATCAACCCATCTCCACGGATTTTCCAATGAAACCTCTATATATCAATGGGACTTGTATAGCTCCATATTTAGTCCAGGAAGATGGCAAGCCGTGAGCCATTATCCCTAAATTAGGCCAGAAATTTGTAGAGATCAGGTACAGGTAATAGGTACCAATTTCTATTGATTTCTCTTGCTTTTTCTCTTTAATAATCTTTCTGGTGCTTGCTTGAATTTGAAAAATGGGGAAATCGATCTATGTATCACCAAACAAATAAAAATCATGCTCTTGATGGTAGTAATATTGCAGTTTCTCATGAACTGAATTGAACTCCTAGAATCCATCCATATACGCATCATGATCCAAGCTTTCTTAGAATCCATCCAACTGCGCATGCATTTCCTAGCTTCAAATAGGATTCGATATCGACTCCTACTGCTGCTTCAGTACCAGAAGGGTTTAGAAGGATGGAGACCGTGGAGATGCGTGTACCAGTGCCTTCAATCGCCTGGGGAATGATATCTAGTAGCTTAACATCGATTTTTCCAATGTTCAATTGGATTCAATCCAGCTTCCTCCTGGTGAATATTTCGGCATCAAAAGTGAGGATGAAGAGGAAGAAGAATATTCACCTAGAATTCGAGACCTGGTTCGGTAACATTGTAGTTGTAGACAATCTCACAATGTCCCCTCTAGAAAAGTTTGAGAAACTCAAAGGTGTTGTTCGCTAGATCTTTGACTAGATTGGTACAATCAGGGAGAGGGGTATCTGGATATCGATCCATCCCTAGACCCAGAAGAAACAACGACATTTCTTTATAGAGTACAATACCCCTCAGGAAGCACTAATAGAAAAAAATCAAACAAATAGATATAAGTTCGAAAAATCCCATGTAATTGCAGCTTTGGAAGAACACTGCAGACACTGAAGTTGATTCATATATTGCACACAAAAACCCATCTTCAGGTAAGACTTCTTCTTTATGATGCATTCCATCTAAAGGTAGCAACGTTTATAGTAGAAACAATTCAGTCCTGTTTTTTTTTTTCTTTTTGCCAAATTTTCTAGACAATGAAAGTACAATTTTTCCACTGACGCTAAAATAATTTGACATTGAAAGTAGGAGTCCTATTGCAAGCCAAGGTTTTGATAAAAAAGATTCAATGAACAATGTATATCGAATATTTGATTATATGATTAGTTTCCTTGGTTGAGGCTTGTTCAGTCCAAATGAAAAGTATAATATTGATTACATATCTCTTTTCTAGTGAATTATCTGGACCATAATGGAGGTGCTCTGTTTTGTGGATATGCTTGAGGGAAATTAAAATTACAAAGTATTTTTGTTAATTTAAATCAACCATCATCTCACAAGTATGTGTATGTTATTACGCGTTTGTATCAAAATTTTCTTGAGACACCTGATGCATTTTCTTGTGACCAATATATTCACATCTTAGTAGAATTCAGAGAACTATATGGCGAGTTTGATACAAAATGTATCCATTATTTCAAATGTTTACATATGATTTGATATCTTTATTTATTACAAGATGGAATCTCAAATCCTAGCTTTCATGTTAACTATTTTATTCAAATATGGATGTTAGTAAACTCTATAATTACAAGATCTCTATGTTGGTAGTTATAAGTTCCATTTGGCTCTAAGTTGATACTTAGTCATCTATTACAGTGATGGGGATCTTCCAATCCGCTTTTTTACCTTGTAAATTCTTGTTATTAATATGTTTTCATGCGCATGAGGCATTATTGCCTTCTCTGCCTTATCTCATTTCCTGCAGTTAAGTTGTTTATGGAACTGCTACTTGGGATCTGAGTTATGTTATTCTTTGTTTTGTAGGTTCATAAAGTGAGGGAGCTAGATTGTGAACTCACACAATAGTTTTCTTCTTTTATGGATTTTTCGGATTATTGATTATATTTCAAAATTAGATTGCTTGATGAAGACTCTTGTTTCAAATAAAAATACCATTTTAGAATTTAATCAAGCAGGTTTATTGAAGGGAAATTAATTTGGAGGCTGAAGTCAAATTAGACATATAATTCAGAAGCGTCTTGCACAAGGAATGCAATTTAAATTTTATGAAAATGAAATAGATGCTTATAGAAAATGCAGTACCTTGTTATATTTTAAAGTCCTTTTAACCTCTGATATGTTTTTTTTATTGCAGGTGAGAGGCGTTTCCAACATATA
Organism: Larix kaempferi; assembly: GCA_027924585.1. NCBI lineage: Eukaryota > Viridiplantae > Streptophyta > Pinopsida > Pinales > Pinaceae > Larix > Larix kaempferi. Next base: position 1,791,299 of record BSBM01001360.1, read on the forward strand.
CCAGAAAATATGATATGCTTCATGCAACAAGTCTTCTATCACAAGAACTCAATCATCAATATAAATGTTGAATGCTCGATCTGTTTTTTGAAATGGATCAGATACATAGGCCAGAGGTACATTTTCCCAAGTTATGTTTATATTTGTGTGATTGGTATGCTTAGTCAATTTTATTGTTTTAATTTATCTTCTTAGTGGAAGGGTTTGTTAAATATGGTTAACTGAGTTCATTGAAATCAATAGTTTTGTTCTCAGAAAGTGAGGTGTAAATGTTATGACAAGTAGGTGGATACCAACTTTTTCTGTCACTTTCAAGAATTCTGATTGTGAAAGTTAGGATCACTGATTGCTCATAAACTAATAGGTATAGTGCCATTCTGATACATGAGTCTGAATATTTTGTTAGAGTAGAGCAGAGTGTCGATATAGGATTGGTAGAGGAAATGCAAAACTGAATACTGAATTACAACTATTGAAGCAGAGTCTTGGTGACCTAAAAGAGGAAAAATTACAGCTGGCTTCTGATTTTCAGGAATTCAGAATTAAGATGCTAGCTGAAACTGAAAGAACTCAGTTGCTGTTGTTTCTCAGGTTACAATGAAATTTGAGGACCAGAAGTAGGGGTCACCATAGTGAAGCTTACACAGACCAACGTGCTTAGAGAATACATGTACTCTGTTAGAGAATCCTAAATCCTAAATATTCCAATGCAATTTTCTTGGTGTACAATCATTCAATTCTAAATTCTAAATTTTCCAGTACATTCTTAATATTCCAATAGTAGACAAATGTGTACGGTTTGTTCATTTTTCTTTGAATGGTCTATTATGGTTGCAGTTTTGGAATGCTATAGTGGTGGAGACCACTGAGACGGGTTGGAAGGATCTTATTTCCACAAGATTCGAGCAGTCTTTGGATACAGAATATGAGATTCAAATGATAGGTCTATTTGTAGGATCTATTTCGTTTGAGCTTTTACATAGAACTTTGATTGCCATGCTAATTTTGGGAGTCAACATCATTCTGGCCAAGTTATACATCGTAGAGAATAAATACATTAACATATCTGCATACATCAATGCATTTTCTGACTACAATATTGGAGTTTGTAATTAACTATTTTGGTTTAGATATAGATGGCAGAGCATAAATACATTGGCAGTGCTATGGACATGTAAAATATGTTCATGCTGTGAGACTCTGGCATGTAATGTTTTTTTAATGAAATTGATAATGGTTGTTTACTTGCCATATTTTCAACTACCTCCCTCACTAGTTATGAGTTATGAGTACTAGTATGAGGAATTATGGATATTTAGTAATGCTTTACAACTACCTACGTCTTCTTGGAAGCATGGTTATTTAGTATTTTTTTTAAATTAGCGCCCCAAAATTTTAATGTATGTCAGTAGAGTTCATGGTGATTTCCCTTAAATGACATCTACTTTTGGGATATGATTTTGAGTATGCTTTATGCATTAATTCTATTCTTCTAGTTTTGTATCTGAAAATACTGTCAGTGCAGGCACCATCGAAGCCAGGGGTTTTTAGTTGAGATTTTTGTGTTGGCCACAACCATAAAAAAGTTTTTTTTTTGCTACATAAGTCCCTTTATGTAGTTGCTTCTTTAAAGTACATCATGTTTTTTAAACATGTATTCCCCATTTTAAGGTAGACGTGTCGCTCTGAGGATTTCCTGGTAGTTGAGAGAAGGTGAAAGCACCAAAACCACTGAGAATATATTGAACCTGGGGCAGTTGAGGTAAACGCCCACTAGTTTACTGCTAGACAACAACTGAACATACTTGAAAGTATATTGTTGATGAGTTCATAGATATGGATGTTACAGTTTGTAGAGAGACCTTTCTTAATATTTGAGGTGTAAATTGCTAGGCTATTAATTAACATTGTAATACATATTCAACAACTTTGTAATCACACAACGATGAGATTCTGTAGCCTAATTGTTATTGATTGTGTATCTATGTGCTAGTTCGTAGAAGGCCAATATCTTACCCATGTGAATGTATGTTGGTTGTGTATCTTTTGTGACATTGTGTTCTAGTTATTCTACTCGATAGTTGTACTTCTAGGAATATGATGATGTTGTAATCTTTTATATGTTAGAAGCTTGATAAGAATGATATAGTAAAGTAGTTGAAAGGCCCTTTCAATTTTTAATGATGTATAGTGTTTCTCAACTATTACTAAGTTATTGAGGACACCTTCAAAAACTCTACAATCACATAATGATGGGATGTTCATTATCCCAAAGCATATTCCTCATGCATTTAATTATAAAATTGCATTGTTAATCTAGTTGTCTTGGTCTCAAATTGTGGTCCTTGCGATGCCACAATGCAATTTATTCAACTATGTGGATGTGCATTGCTAATGTGGTTGTCTCAGTTTGAAATTGCAAGCCTTGCATTGCCACGATGCAATTCTAAGTTTTTTAGTTTTTTCCATTTGTATGTTTCCAAAAATTATCTGACACGATCATTAACTTTTCCATGTTGCGATAGTCATCCTTTTGTGGGTGGTCTCAAATTGTGGTCCTTGCGATGCCACAATGCAATTTCTTCAACTATGTGAATGTGCATTGCTAATGTGGTTGTCTCAGTTTGAAATTGTAGCCTTTGCAGTGCCACGATGCAATTCTAAGTTTTTTATTTTTTTCCTTTTGTATGTTTCCAAAATTATCTGACACCATCATTAACTTTCCCATGTATGGATAGTCATCCTTTTGTGGGTCCCAACATTCTACTGGTAATGTCTTATGAATGGTCTTATGGTTTTCCCATACCATGATGCAAATATTAGTTTTTTCCTTTCGTATATTCACAAAATGATTAATGCAGCCATTTGTAACTTTACCATGTTTTAACAATTATCCTTTTGTGACCCCACGGTTCTCTACCTGTAATGCCTTATAAATATAGTCTTCTTGTCTTGCCCATTTTTATGCGTGGGTCTCAATAAATTTAGTGTCAAGGTTAGTAAATAATTTGGAATTATTTCATACATAATAAGTTTTAGAAACAAGATAACAATTGAGATGGCATACACATCTCATCTTCTGCTTACTAAAATATTTAGATGGTAGATTCTCTTGTGTAAGGAATTGTAGATTTTATCATTTTTTAAGTTGTTTACTAAGTTCATGTCTTATTTATATAAAATAATAAAATTACATGTTTTTGTCACAATATAAAATATTAAAACTACATGTTTCTGTCACAATAGTTCACTAACAGTTAATTGCATGTCATCAATTAGCTCAGTACACTTTCTCATGCCAACAATTTTTTTGTTCATATCTTTTGCATATAATATTTTTTTTGCTTGGTGAGTTACTTACAATTCTTTTGTTCCATTAGGAAAATATATTTAGGAGGAAAGGGACACGTATCTCAAGTGGCAAGAAGAGTATCACAAGAATCTATAGCAGTTTTAGCACCAGATGGCAATGTTGAATTGGAAGCATCTGTACAGGTAGCAAGTGTTCTTGTTTTTCATATTGAATGAAGTGTTTTATATTTTCAAGATGCCTTTCTATGTTGAAATCAACTCATGGCTTTAGAAAATAGTAATTAGTTTTATTCCCTAGTGGATATTAATGTATTCAACCTCAAGTAAACTATGATATGCTTGGAATTTTCATTTTAACTATTTCACAACTTTTAATAGTTAATATCACTAGACTTTGCACGTTAGTGATTGCTCAGGATTTGTATTATCTTTCTATGTTGAAGGTTTGAATGATATTTTTGATGAGACCTTTATTTCCTACTGTAGAAGTAGAATTTAGATTCTTAAGCAGACTCCAAGAGCAAGAGTGAGAATTTTAACCCTCTACATGATTATGGTGCTCTTGGATTTCCTATTGATCCTCCAAGAGAAATGAATTCTTATGTTGAAGCAATTGGCACTCATCAAACACATTCAACGAAAAAAAAATTCATTTTGGCACAATTTCAACTTCAAGTGAGGGTGGGTTTGCAGAAGTAAAAAATCCAGACGATGACATTTGAATGGATGTTGTCTGGGATTCAATTGGGACTTCAAACTCATCCACTAAACATGATCTGGACTATCCTCTTTGGATTTTTTGGTAAGCACAAAAGCCTTTAGATTTTATTAATCTTCTCTCTTGAGAAAGCTAGAGTAACGTTTCCAAGTATTGGCTATTGATCGAGTTTTTGTTAGGGATTGTTGTGTGGGAACTCATAACTTGCATCCTTCCATTTCAGAACATGACATCAGTGCATGCAGAATTTGATGAGCAGAAATTACGAGTCATTACTAGGACACCAATCCTGAAGTCAAATATTCATTCAGTGATGTGACTACAATGTTAAAAGGTACAAATATTGAGATGATGGCACCATCTTGGAAAGCCAGATTCCAGTGTTGCAATATACCACCTATTCTCTATTTATTCTTCTATACTATAAATCTAATAGCTATTACAGATGATCTTCTACAAATACATTGGTTCGTAATCAAGGAATAAGAAAAAGGAAAAGGTTTTAAATTATTGTTTACTAAGATATTCAGGATGTTTGTTCTGGCCTTACTCATTTTCAGGCAATATTTTAACATTTGGAGAAAACTGCTGCATAAGAATTTCCTGAGTCTTCCCGATGCCGAGTGTTGGATTTTAAGAGGAGCTTTGAACATTGAAATATTGAAGCTGGAAAAGAAATACCAGAAATTAACTTGTCGTCTTATCTCTATATAAGTTGAGGCGGGTTTTCAGTGAGGGATTCACTAATTGGAGGACATGCTTGAAATTGTCTGAAGAACCTCAGATATTCAGTGAAGAAAAAGATTTGATTTCTGGATTTCTATGTGACGTAGACCAAAGGTTTGGGTCAAGAGGAGTGAATGAGATAAAGGTAAGATGTGGCTTGAAACATATATTTATATTCTATCCTTGTTTATTTAATATTTGTATTTGAAATACCTCATCGTAAATATTGTGTAAACGACATGGTAACAAAGGATCACTCACCTAATTTTATATTTTGTATTTATATATCTAGAAGACTGTGTCAGAGATTATCACTCTCCACCAGTACCCTTAGATAACATCAAAATATGCCTTATGATTAGGAAATAAGCTCAATATGAAATATGGCCCAGATTCAGTGATCTGGTGCCTAGAACTAAAGTTTAGGTTGATCCTTTTATTTGTTTACACATCAAACATCCCCATGAAAGATTACATACATATGTTTCAAGTTTTATCCTCCAGATCAGATTCATGAATCTGGAACACACCCATGATGGGAAGAAAACATACAAATATTCTATTGTCAAGCATGAATGCATAAATATGTCCATCCCATCACATTGCAACCTTTAACCAGATGCTTAGAATTTCATGAAACCAAAAGAACTATAGAATATTGAAGACCTTGGTGAATGACATGCAAATATAGGTGGTAGCACTCCCATCAGTTGCAATCAAGGAATTAATCATTTTATCTGTAGTTGGTCATGTAACTATCTCCTCAAGGCTAGATAAACCCTCCATCATGGCATCCTACCATTCCTACTTAACTAGATATGGAAGTAGCTTGTAAAGGCCACCTTCTCCCACTCCTCTTGCCAAAAATTGACCAAATCCATGGTTATTGTCTATGATGGTGAATTGCTAACAATAAATAGAATCTAACTCAAGACGTCACCCAAAGGAATCTAGAAAAATATGGAGCACAATTATTTAGGAATCAAATATTCCTTCATTACATGATTTCTGTCTCAGCTAGGAAAAACATTAATGTTTACTTTCATTAATGATTATTCATCTATTAATTTTGTCAGTTGGATCATTTCTGAACATGTAGTCTCATCAGTTTTCTTGTGTGTAGTATTAAACTTACTACAAATGCTTTCTGTTCCAGTTTTACAAATGGAGCAACAGGTTGAAAAATTTATTCAAGATCCTAGCCAACAACAACTTGATTTTGAACAGTTTCCAACATTCTATCTCATACTTGTTGCACATCGTGTTACTCATCATTATGGTCCACAATCAATGGTGATGGTTGATTTCCACTCAACAGATGGTACTAGGATCATTGCTTGGAAAATATATGAAAGTGGGTATCCAATGATTCGGTTGGTTGACCTTCCTATCAATATGCCTTGGGATGAGAAGAATAATGTTGTTAAGTTTGAAATGATGCAGAGGGAACATAAATGTTATCAAGTAGGTGGTAGGGGGAGTCTTATCATGCCAAATTGACTATTTGCCACTTCTTCTCCTGTATTGGCCAAAAACGTAACTACTTTGACTATGGAAGTTGAGCCATTCTAGTCCAGTCTATCCACTAGTTAATAAGTTGCTTGACACCTGGATTGTGTTGCAAATATTCTGTGATAAAAAATTGCACTTTCTCCATACTATTTTATCAACATTTTCCAATTGAAGTTAATTTTAAATTCATGCTAGGCTAATTAAATTTCCTATTATTTGTTCTTGATAGATCAATAATGGTGTATGTTATTTTTTCCATATCTTTGGGCATCATACAAGGTATGTTACCCAACACTTGAATTTTGTGATTAAATGCCCCATTCCACCACAAAGAAGGACCAGGAACAATACGAGGAAGACAAGAAGCAACCTTATCGATACATACTTGTCAAGGAATTTGTATTTAGATTCAAGCAGTTTCATGCTGATTTGCAGTTGGAAAATGAGCTCTCTGTCCCTCATGATAAGAAGATAAATGACAGAGCAGCTTTGGTGTTTGATAGGAACCCTATCCCCAAAATGGTGGGTATCTATCTCCAATCAACGTTTATTTTTAATTGCATTCAAGAAGACTAGGATTGTACATATTTGTGGTTATGATAAATCATGACATTCATTTTTAATGTATTGGTATGTTTGGGAGATTATGTTCAGCCTGTTCTTGTATATTGTCCATGCTTGACATAACCATGACCTCTGTGCATTGTTTGGACAGAGCCGTGGACGGTGGCTTGGCCCAAATTGGAGGAAGATGAGTTTGGGACATCATTTGCTCATCCTTTGCTTCTATATAAACTGAAATTCTCCTTTCCATGGCATCATCCACCATAGCATAGATATTTTTTACAACTAAAATTCTTACCAAAGTGTTGAATCAACTTGTATGTGATAACAATTGCTTTTTTCTTTTTGTCTATTTATAATTTTATTGCATGTACAGGAATAAAATTTATCCAGTTTGGACCTTCCTTATGCAGTGATGATAAAACTTATTGTTATTGTATGAAACACCTATGGACTATACACCTTGAGAGAGAAGATAAAAGTTTAACCCTTGGTCTTGTGGGTAAAAGGGTTGTTTCCCCACCTTGATTGTACACCTCGGTGTTGTCGGTGAAAGGGTTGTCTTCCCACTTTGTTATGACCACTCTTGTTGACCTTTGAACTTGTGTTGAACCTTGTTGGTCCTTGTGCTAGAGCCTCCCTCTCCTAGTGTGGTACCTTAACCCTTTTGTCATGATGACTTACCTTTATTGTTATGCGCTCCTTTTAATCCTCCTTGAGGTTGCTACTATGTATGGAAGTGCTCCACAGTATGATGGACATGCTAGAGTGTGGGTTAAGGTTGACTCTGTACATTTGAAAGGAGCTTCTATTTGCTTAATGTATAACTGTCCTAAAATACTGTCATTTATTGCAGCAATGGGATTGAAAGCTCATCCTCATTTCTAGATTGTTTTGATTAATACCTTGCCGTCTGTATTTGTCCAACTCCGACCTACAACTACCTATCTCTTTTTCTCCTAGGTATGTCCATTGTTTCGTTAGTGACTTGTCTCCTAAGAGACAAAGTCTTATCATAATATGTAACTGAGTATATAAAGGAAGGTCTAAACCACATTTTTTTATCCTTTATGCATCCTAGTTTAACTTGTTCATTAATTTATTACTACTGATGTTATTTATTGTCCTTGGATGCTTCAACTTTAACACAGGGACTTTTGGGAGTGTTATGTTGAAAGACATGAAAATTATGTTATATATGTTACCACATTGTTTTCTCTTTTACGTATGCTAGTTTAACTTGTTCATCAATTTATTACTACTGCTATTATTTATTGTCCTTGGATGCTTCAACTTTAACACAAGGACCTTTGGGAGTGTTAAGTTGAAAGAAATTAAAATTATGTTATATATGTTACTGCATTGTTTTCTCTTTTACGTATGCTAATTTAACTTGATCATTAATTTATTACTACTGCTGTTATTTATTGTCCTTGGATGCTTGAACTTTAAAACTGGGACCTTTGGGAGTGTTAAGTTGAAAGAAATGAAAATTATGTTATATATGTTGTATTGCAGTCACTCGAAGTGTTTCATAGTTTGGACCTTCCTTATACGGTGATAATAAAACTTATTGTTTCATACTTGAAAGACTAGTACAAGGTAAGCCATTATGGATCTATAGTAACTTGGTAATCATTATTTTGTATGCTTGAATAATCCAAAATTTGTTTGAATATCATCATTTTCAAGCAATAACAAATTCTTAAAGGGTGCTAGCTCAATGGTAGAGCACCTACCTAATTATAGGCAGGAGATTAGTGGTTCAATTCCTTCGTACCCTATCATAAATTAGTGACTAAGAAAACGACTAAATTCACATATATACGACTATTAGTAGCTAAATTCCAGTATCTTATAGCACGACTAACATTTAGTCGTATTTAGCTTAGTCATTAATATGTTATCATCTAATAGTTTATTTAGTCGTATATTTGGTCATTAATTGTGGCAATCAATGACTAAATCAGTGACTACCAATGACTACATCAATGACTAAATCAATGACTTAATCAATGACTATCAATGACTAAATCAATGACTAATAAGTCAACCAATTAATGACTAGTGAAATACGACTAGAGATAAGATAGTGGAAATCGGATATTATTAGTCACCAACTAAAAAATAGTCATTTATAGTCGAATTTTAGTCATTTTTTTTTTCATTAATTTCTCATTTTGTACTAGTGAAACCACTAGCCAGAGTGAAGTTCGAGTACTTGAGAGAGAGGCTTGGTGTTCTTCATATAGAAGATATTTCAAGGAGGAAGTGATGGGACACATTTGCACGAGCCATTCCAAGAATGGTGGTAGGAGGATCCTTCCCATGGCTGTGGATGTAAGAGCTGTGTGATGAGCATCAGGGCGATGCTCCAGATGATGTGCATCAAGATGATGTATTGTATGATGATGATCAGGATGATCATGTGATGATGATGTGCATCAGGATGATGTACTGTATGATGATGATCAGGATGATCATGTCATGATGATGTGCATCAGGATGATGTACTGTATGATGATAATTAGTATGATCATGAGCATTAGGATGATGCTCCAAGCAAGGATGATCAGGTTGATCATGAGTATCAAGATGATACTTCGTGGCTATGGACAGGTTATGTGATAAGCATATAATATGCCCTAGGAGATTTGCAGATACTCTTGCGAGGTTTTGCCTATGGCATATAATAGTTCCCTAGGAGATCTGGAAAATGCTCTTTCAAGGTTTTGCTTGGAGGGACATATAATATTTCCCTGGGAGATTTGCAGCTACTCTTGCGAAGTTTTTCCTATGGCATATAATAGTTCCCTGGGAGATTTAGAAAATGCTCTTTCGAGTTTTTTTTTTGTGACATGTAATAGTTCCCTGGGAGATATGATAGGTTGACCAGTAAGCTCATAATTAGTCCTGGGATGCTCTTTCAAGGTTTTTCCATATCACATTTAATCAGTCCTAGAGATCTGATAGGTAGAGCAGTAAGCTCGTAATCAGTCATGGGATGCTCTTTAGAGATATTGCATATCGCAAGACACTCTTTTAATGTTTTGTGGAGGTCACATGTAATATTTCCCTGGGAGATTCGATAGGTTGAGCAGTAAGCTCGTAATCAGTCCTGGGATGCTCTTTCGAGGTTTTGTTGATGCATGTAATCAGCCTTGAGGGTTTCACAAGTTGTCCAGCTCGCAGAGATGATGAATACCTACATGAGGCTAGGCCTACATCTAGCATGAAAAAGGACCGGCTCTGTAGAAATTCCTATGACGAGAAGAATTGAGAGATATCCTAGTGATTGAGATGATGAGTACAACAGCTATGATGATGATGCTCCATGATCCAGTGATGATGATCCAGCTCTAGAATTGAAGACTTGTGCTTTATGTGTATTGATGACCTGTGTCAAGAGAATACCTTCCTAGTTAAGAGGGAGTGTTGATGTATTTGTAATTTTGGAAGATATTCACTTGTATATTACATTTGTAATTTATTGTATCCCCAACGGAGATGTATTATTCATCCGATTGGAAGTGTCTTCATCTGTATTTGTAAGTGTCGCAACTTACACTGTAAGTGTTGTAACTTATATTTGATGGGTTATTAGACCACCTGTGTGGGGTCGGCCCTGTATGTGTCATGTGGATGGTTTATTAGGCTTCCTTAGGAAGTTGGCCCAGTTAGGGTTAAAGGCAGGTCAAGTCATTGTATAAATAGAGAGTGTGTGTCTCTCATTCTATTCATTCACTCACTCATCCAACTCGCATAGTTGAGATAGAGGAGTGCGCACAAGTGGAGGAGGAGTAACTACTCGAGTCATCTATATTTTGGGGATTTATCTTTGTGATCTTTGTATTGGGGCTTATTCTATCTCTGAGGAAGTCGCAGGGTTTTTCACCTTCTTGGTTTTCCCCAGTGAAATGCATTATGTCCATTGTTGCTTGTGATTGTTATTCTCTTAGTGATCCTAGATAATATTGAATGAAATTATAGAAAAATTAACCAATCCTAACAGCCTTACCTAACCCTCTGATATTTAATGAGAGAAGAAACATTAAGGAACAAACTCATAGGGCCTCTGTGCTCTAAGTGACCTAGGGAAATCATTTCTTTTTGCTAGAGGACTAGTCAAGTGGAGAGTTTAGCAATCGAGTAGACAATGGAATGAAATCCTATTTCGTAGAGTTCAACTGAACAAAACTGGAAGAGTTATTTTTCTTCTTTATGATTATCACATTTTGAAATATTATGGATTGAATTCCCAAAGTATTAGGGTTAGATGAGGGATTTTTAGAATAGATAGGAAGTGCGGAGTTAAATGCATTAATCTTAGAATTTTTATATCCACAATCTAATAACAATGAATTATCAGGAGGAACAATAGGTGGGTCTACCTTAAGGAGGGAAGATTTTTCAAGTGAGGAGACCTCAGGAAAATGCTGAGGAGGGATTCTAACGGGAGAGGAAGTCAGATCTTTCGACACAGGGAGAGGGTTTGAAGTAGAAACCCTCTTGAGAGATAATGAAGCCCTAATGGAGTTGGAGACCAGGACTTCAAGCGATGCATTGCCAGTTACCATAGGAACATAATCCAAACTATAAAATTTCTGAGAACAATCTGAAACATTATTTAAATTATTAAACCAACCTAGGGCACCAAGTAATATACCATAGGTAGACATTCTATGACTTAGATTTTCTTCAACTAGAAGATAAAATGATAGCTCTCCATTAGAAACATCTTCATAATGTGTAAGAGACTCAGAAAATGACTTACCCTATACAACAGAAAGCATTGGAGAAGGTGACAAAGTTTCCTTTGCAACATAACCAACTATAGAATCAACACGGAGAGTAGAAGTGTCTTCAGTTGGATAAAGATCAGGTACTTGACAAATGAATGGACAGTGTGCCCAAATATGTCCAACTTGGGGGCAAGAAAAGCACCTAAAGGGGATTTTGTAGTAATCAAGCTTTCTAAATGAAATTTTCTTCACCCTAGACCATTTAAATTTCTGCTGAAAGACCTTTTCCCATATCAAATTCCACCAAGACTTTGGCCACCTTTTTTTCTATTCCATGTAATGAAGTATTATGGGTGAAAACATGAAGTTGGGAAACAATTTTGGCTTGTTTTTGACAAAAAAATAGCTAATTTTTATGTTTTTCAACTTTGATCTCTTCAAACCCATATCTCCCTTAGGAATTTCAACTTGAAGTAAACACAAAGGTTTTACAAAATTGAATTAGCTTTCTACTTGTATTTTTTTTTATTTTTTTTATGGACATATCGTGGGACAAATTTGTTGTCAGCCAACAACATATACTTGAAAATTTTAGGTATGTATAATGAGTGACCTGTGTTGATGACGGTTTTTTGATAGATGGTTATTCATTTTAGGGAAAACAATTGTATGCTCATAATCTACACACACTAAAATTGATCCTGGACTATATTTCGAGTTTTTTAAGACTTGGGAACTATTTTTTATTATTTATCGAAACATCGTATGTTCAGAAAATGGTGCATTATCAACACATGTTTTTGTCTTCACATTTTCTTTCAAATGTTACTCTTATCAAACAAACTAAAACCAACCCATTGAAGAGTACACTTCTCAGCCTAGAGTTTTTTTAAACTCTCGGCCTAGAGTTTGAACTCTCAAAACTCTCGGCCTAGAGTTTGAGTTTGACTTTTTTTCGCGTGATCATCCGCCCGCGCTCCATTTGTCACAAAAGTGTTTCCCAGGTTCGGGATTTCACCCTTATCAACTCTGATAAATTTACCCAATGAGTTTTCCATACCTTTAACACTGTTCTCATTCTAAAGCTCCAGGGATAAACCAAGGGCCAACATCCATAAATGACGCTGATAAATCTTTTCTCTTACAGGGTCAAACGCAACATGCCAACGTTTGAGGATGACTTGTGAACTTCCCTTATAGAGCCAATCATCCTTTAAAATAAAATTTAAACAAACTTTTTGTGGGAATATGAAGATAATCCATCCATTTCAAAGAATATTTATACGAGGTGCACAATCCATTAATGGGAGCCAATGGCTATTGACCCATTTAATAAGCCCAAGATTATTCAATCGATCGTACTCCACTCTGCCAACTAGGGCCCTGGTAGCAAGTATTGCAACTCTATCTAGGTTAACATCAGTGCCGAGAACATATCTTTGTAACCCCTCATGAGCCTTGACATTCTTCTACTTCCTTCGACGCTGATATCGCTCATCGAATAATCGAAAGGGACCTGGAGTTTTGCAGCAGGAACAGAAGGGGAGGTGTCTAATGAAACATTATTCCCTGACGGAGAACCATTCACAGAAAAACCCACATTATTCCAGAGTTGGGAAGAGTGTGGGGAGTTAACCAAGACCCTACGCAGAGGAGTGTGAGCATCTTCCATCACGTGGGTCACTCACCATGTGTACAAAAAAAAGGGGAAAACCAAATTTAAAAAAAGAGCACACCGGAAGGCATAAAGTGAGACAAAATATAATAAAAACCCTTAAATCGTTAGTGAACGCGACAGGAAGCCTCGACCCAAAAAGGAACAAGTGGGAAAACCCTAAGGTTAGTTCACAAAAAGAAAGATGGAGGGCTGTTGATCCCCAACAACTAGAACTAATCAAGGTTAAAAACCTGGAACCAAAACTGAAAGCCAAGGTTAAAGTGCCAAAAAAACCACAAGAAGTACCGTGAAAAACAAAACCGGAGCTTGTATGGATTCCTGAAGAACGAGGAGCAATATGCTAAGGAGCGAGACGTCACGAGAAAAACCATTCCCACTTTCTTCTCTTGGTTGGTGCGCGCGCTGCGCGCTGCGCGCGCGCGCGCGTGTGTGTGTGTAATTCCATTTCATTTTAATTAGTCTGTTTTTTCAAGGAGAAGATCCGCTTCTGGACCGGTGTCACTTCATTATGATTATTGTACCGAGAGTAGCCAGGTGCTTACAACCTGGTAATGGGGAGATGTGTAAACGATGTCAAGTTATGTACCAAAAAAAAAATTATGTCAGATCATAAAATAAAAAATGATTTAAAACAAAAAAAAAATCCATATCCACTCATAAAATACAAATTTAAAACAAAAAAAGTCATTAAAAAAAACAACTTGATAAATTGGATGTCTTTCGGTGCTTGATAGATCCGCATTCAAGATGAATCTATGCTGATTTCTTCGGAGTGACCATTTTTCATTGTTTTATTGTATGTTGAAATATAAGCCTCCACAGGGTAGGTTGTTATATTTAGGTTTCGTTTCTAGTAATGGCAAACTATAAGATGTAGTTTCAAGTTGTTATAATTCCATATATAAAAGAGATAAAGAGAATTATATCTTAATTTTTTTTTAAGTTCATGATAAAATAGGTTAGATGAAAATTACAATTTATTTTTTTAATAAGAAATAAATTGCATTCTTATAAATGTAACTAATAAAATATAAAAATTATATTTTTAATTTATAATTTGATTTATAAATTAGATAATATAAAATATAGTAAGTTAATTTTGTATAAAACAAATTTGGTTTTCAATTTTGTAATAAATATTTTTTCTTTGGTTTTCAATTTTGTAATAAATATTTTTTCTTTTCAATTATAAATTTGAAATAGTTAAATAAAAATTATGAATTTGAAATAATTTAATAAAAAATAAAAATATGAATAGAGTTTTATCATGATTCAAAATTTATACATATTAAAAAAAGACTTCATGGTTTTCCTCAGTTTTGAATCGACCCATATTGTACACAAATCAATTAAAATTCTTAGATGAATGTAAACTATGACTTTCTATATCTCCATCTTTCAACCACTAGAAGTATATTCATTATATATTATAGGATTAGATGATTCCGATACAAAGCAACGAATCCAGTGATTAATGTAAAACCTTGAAATGCTAGAGTCTTGCCATTTTAGAGAAACGTATACAAACACATGTAACCATATCATATTGAAATTGGAAAATGTCAATTAGATTTATATGGACATTAGGGAGAATTACTTAAAGGAAAAAAATGTTATTACCATTTGTGTTGCGATCATAAACAATGGTGATAAAGATATGCAAAGATAGGTGATCAACGGTTGAGACTGTTACGCGTACACTGTCACGATTCACAATTGATTAAAATTCAGGGGATGGAGTGTGTATGTTCAACTTTACAAGGTATATGGCAACAAGAAAATCCATCTTTTAGCACCACAATTTAGCACCATTTATGGTTTATGGTGTTAAGGTGGTTCTATTAGCACTAATTACAATTTTGTGGTGTTAAAGTGGCAGTATTAGCACCACTTACATTTTGTGGTATTAAGATGGTGGTATTAGCACCACATATATTTGTGGTGTTAAGGCGGTGTTAATGTTTATTGTAAATTATGTTTTTGCTCATGTATATTAAGAGAAATGCCATGTTGGCAAGTAACATAAAGTGGTGCTAATAATTATTTTTCAAATGGACATTTACATGTAGAATTTACTTATGAGGATTTTTACCATAAACACAACCATTTCACAAATAATTAGTTTGTAAATAATTTAATTTAATTATTTATAAAAAAATCATTCAAATAAATTATCAACATTAATATATGAGCTTTTGCACCACAATAACAATAAATTCAATTTCTCATTTTTACACTGTTTAAATGAATAAATTCGAGCTATTCATTTATGAGGCTTCAAACCACTAGCACAAGAAGTTCACAAATAAATATTTTGTAAATAAATTAATTAAATAATTTATTTTTGATACTATTTAAAAATAAATACTTAGAATTCTTAATATTGACAAACAATTAAAAAACCATTTTTTAATTATTAAACTTATAAAGTAGCAATAAAAATTATTTAAATCTAAATTTGATTATTCAATTAAAATTATTTATGTTGAGCCTATTAAATTTGTTGTTGGACATTAGTATCATTATTAGGTTTTAATCACTCGCTTAAGTTCATATTTAGTGCCACACATTAGCCCCACTTATATTATGTGGTGTTCATATGGAGATATTACTGGCACTTATATTATATGGTGTTAAAGTGGCGATAGTATTCATTAACCTTATTGGAAATGGCATGCCACATCATATATGTTAATTAGAGAAGTGGTGTCTGATACTTAGACAAGTACAATAAGGTGATGATAAGTCCTTTTCCACATTGACCCTCACAAATATATTTTAATTACGAGGGTTTACACCAACCATAAAACAAATTCACAAGTAATTGTTTTCTAAATAACCCACTTCAATTGTCTATCTTTTATTTTATTCAAGAAAATAAATGGTTTTAATATTCGTCTATGCATGATATATATAACAAATTAAAAAATATATATATTATTTTGTAAATAATTGACTCAATTGTTTAGTTTTTATAAATTATTGTCACTTTAAATAAATAAATAAATAACTGTATTTTACAAAATTAATATTGAAAGGCAAAAGATTGTCAAGTTTAATTTATTAATATTATAAAGAAGGTGATAAAATGTTTTGAATTGAAATTTAATTGTTGGAATGGCAATTTTTTTTATTAATATTAATAAATAATTATCAAATTTTTTGATGGGTATTAGTTCCATTAGGAAGATTTAAGCACTAGGTAGGGTCTCGAGGCCCTAGACATTATTGAGGGAGGAAACTTCTACCTTAAGTATTATAGCAATATTCTAATGGCACATATGGCCAATAAAAGCACCTCAAACCACTGTACATGGACTTGTGAGGGTATTCTTAGCCTATGTTTGTGGATATCAAAGCTATTATAATATTTTGATCAATACATATGAGACTATGAGTCATTTACATGGTCAAGGGAAGAAACCAAGCCTTAGGAACTAAAGGATGCTTTTAGGGATTCAAGGCTAATATAGATGAAGACACATCCATCCATAAGGCATGACTTCTCAAGGGGAAACTTGGCCTTAGAATAGGGATATTGGTGGAATTTGAAAGGTTTTAAGGACTAGGTATTGGTCTTGGGGCCTAGATATGGGAAAGGGAGGAAACTTGAACTTTAGATCCTAAAGGAACTATCTAGGAATATATGGTTAAGAAAGACACTTCAAATGGCTATATAAGATCATTTGAGGGTATCATTGACATATGAGTTGAGATACCAATTCCATTAGGAGGAATTGAGCATTAGATATGGGTCTCGATGCCTTTGACATGGTCAAGGGAGGAAAATTAGTCCTTAGGCTCTAAAGGAACATTCTAGTCATCCAAGGCCCATATAAATGGTTTGAATCACCACACATGACCTATAGAGAGAATCGTTCACCTCTTAGTGGGGATATTAATTGCATTAGAAAGCTTTGAACAATAGGTATGGGTCTTAGGATTATGAACATGGTATACAAAGAAAATATTTCCTTTATTCCCTAAAATAAAATGGTATGCATAAAGGGCCAAGAAAAACAACTCAAACCACCATAAATGACCTTTGAAAGATACCCTTCACCTAATAATGGAAATATGATGACATTCAGAAGTTGTTCAACACTATGTATGGGTCTTGGAGCTAGGATCAAGGTTGGTGGATAAAACCTAAAACTTAGGCCATAAAGGAAGCTTCTAGGTTTATATGGCTTAGAGAAACAACTCAAGCTACAACATAGAACCTCACAAGGGTATCCTTTTCTTTTTACTGGTCCTAAGGAGTTGTTGGATGATTTTGAGTAGTAGGTATGGATTTCAAGGAATTTGACATGGTTTGGAAAGGAAATGTAAGGATATGACTCCAAATAAATATTATAGGTACTCATAGCCATCAACAATACCACAAACCACCACCTAATACCTCTCAAGGTTATCCTCTCCTTCAAGTCGGGATACAAGTTCCATTAGAACATTTTGGATACTAAGTATGAGTCTCTATGCCTTGAACATGGTGGAGGAAGGAAATTTAGGAATTATTTCATAAAGTAAAGTTCTATGCATTTAGTTTAAAGAGCAACGCCTTGATCAACCACACATCAACATGTCGAGCATAACCTTGGCCCAAGTGTGTGTCTTAGGGCCTTGGACATGGTTGGTAGACAATGCCTGATCCTAATGAACTAAATGCATATTAATGGAATATAGTCCCAAGAATGATTCCTTGAACTAAAAAATATGAACTCTCAAGGGGATATTTGACCTTAAAATGGTGATGTGGACACCATTATGAATTTTTTAGCATAACGTATTGTTCACAAGGCCTTCAACATGGTGTATGTATGAAATATAGTACTTAGTTCCTAAAGGGATATTTTGTGCTTCCAATGCCAATAACAATGCCTTGAACAAACACAAATGAACTTTCAAGGGGATCCTTCACCTTCAATAAAGCATATTGGAACCATTATGATATTTTGAGAACTATGTGTAAGTACTGAATCATAAAACAAGATAGAGTGATGAAATATTATCCTTAGTCCTAAAATGTAGCCTTTGAAACTCAAGGAACATGAATAAACCCTTTACCTACCAAACATGGAATCTATGTAGGATATTTGGCCTCTAAGTTGTGATATGACACCATTAGAATGTTTTTAGCACCAAGGATGGGTCATGGGACCATAGACATGGACAAGAGAGGAACCTAAGCCTTAGGATCTAAAAAAATATTGTAGGTAGACTACTTCAAGAACAACACCTTGAACCACCACACTCGATCTCCTAAGAGCATTGCTTTCCTCCAACTTGGAATATGGGTAGGTAGGGCCAAAAACATCATGCTCAAACATCACACATGATATCCTAAGGGTATCCATGGCTACCAAGTGGAGATATGGGCACCATTAGGAGTTTTTGAAAATAGGTTTAGGTGTTGAGGTATTAACCATGGTTGGTTTAAGAAGCTGGTACATTGGGATATATAGGAAACATTTAGGCCTAAAG
Source organism: Larix kaempferi (assembly GCA_027924585.1). NCBI lineage: Eukaryota > Viridiplantae > Streptophyta > Pinopsida > Pinales > Pinaceae > Larix > Larix kaempferi. Next base: position 1,810,035 of record BSBM01001360.1, read on the forward strand.
GTATAACAATGACATATCCAACCACCAAAGCTAACATATCGAGGGGATATTTGTCCTTATAGTCGGAATATGGGCATCGTTAATAATTTTTTGAGCATTAAGTATGGATTTTGGGCCATTAGACATGGTTAAGGAATGGAAATCAGGACTTAGGACCTAAAGAAAGCTTCTAGGTATCTATAGCCAAGCATGACATGTTGAACAACTACAATAAACCTTTCCATAATAACTTTCTCCTCTAACTAGGGTTTTTTGTGGCATAGAGAGAATTTTACGACTACTTACAGGTGTCAATTCTTGGACGTGGTTTAGGGGGAAAGAGAGAAAAAAAAATGGAAAAGTAACAAAAGAAAAAACATAGAAAAAAGAAAACAAATATAAAAAAACATTATAATATTTAATTCACCATTCATAACTATACATGCACCTAAAAAAACCTACAAAGATTCTATTTAATATACATGTCTTCTAAAAGAGAAAAAAAACAAAAACAAAAGAAAAAAACATAGAAAAACCAAACAAATATAAAAACACTTCATGAAAAAAAATCTTCATAATATTTTATATTGAACATATATTTCTTCTGAAAGAGAATAAAAAAAAAATATAAACAAACTTTCTACTAAAAAATACTCATATTATTGTCTACCCATGTATTTCTTCTTAAGCCTAGTAACTATTTTTATGTCCCTACAGAGACATATAGTGCCGACGGGGATCTATTAGTCTGTCCATACCTTGAAATGTTTTGCACCTAACCTAAGTCAGGTCTATATAGTTTTTGATGTGATTGACCCTGAGTGCAATCCGACACCTATCCTGGGGTAACGTCACATGTCATATGTATTCCTAATTTTTGTATTAAGCCAATGTTGTATTTATCGAGAGTGATGTGCATTGTAGAACAATAAGTTAGTTAAGATGTAATCAAGTAGATTAGTTAAAAGGTAGTTGGAAACGGGCATAATTGCCTGTGTTTTGTATAAAGAAGAAAATGATGAATTGTTTTGGGTCGATGAGAATTCCAAATTTTGAGTATATGTCTCTTTATTGATGTAATCTATTCTGAATATGAATGGAAGTGTTTAGTCGGTTGTCATATCATTTATGTGTATGAGTTATTTACTGCACATGATAGTATGAAGATTTGCGATGCTGTAAATGTCTGAGTATGAATTATTATGATCAATGATGGCATTCCTGGGCCTATGATACAGTCTTTGTAATCATTGTGAGTGTCTCAGGTGAGACTTTACCTTTTATGGGTATTGAAAATGTTAATGCTTGCAATGTTATTGTGGATAAACTATTTTAGAACCTTGGATCTAAATTTGAGCCAACACCATGCACAAAACCAAATGTTCTAGATAATTAATATTCAACCTTATAGCAATTATTTTATAGACTAAGTTGTTAGGAAATGAAGTCAATATCCAAATATCCATGATTCTTCCTCTAGAGTTTGTGTCTAGGAACTAGCGATACATATATGAAGGATGAAAAGGGGTTCATTTAAGGGGGGCAGTATTAGGCCCCCCTTCTAGGGCTGTGGATTTGGAGCCTACAAGGAAAACATTTATATACAATTCTAATATATTTTGGTTCCTTATGGAATTGTCATATGTATTGTATAAAAGGGAAGTGTCCCTTAGCATTGTATCAAAAAATATAAGAAAGCATTATAACGTTTTGGCCAAGTAATACTAAAATATCGAAGCTACCATTTCCCCATGGTTTTTTCTTGTGTACAAGATTGTTTCTGTTAGCGACTAAAATGTGATGGAATTTTAAGAGCATTTTTATCTCTCTTTATTACTTTCTTCAGTCTTTTGGCCAGCGTCTTAACCTCAAGGTTTCTCATCCAGTCCTTGTTGATTACTTTTGCCCATCATCCTTTGCTTTGTCCATGGTATCTTCTGACCTGCATTCCAAAACCTTGTTAGTATTACTTAGAAACTTAGTTTTACGCCTTTTTATATTGTCAAATAAAAAGTGTGTGTGTGTGAGTGTTCTAATGCTAAGTCATACCATAACAAAGCATATATGCCAAACTCCTAGCTCCTAGTTTATGTGTCGAATGATAGTCTTCATATAACCATTTCAATCCAACACATAACCATCCATCAAAGCCTAGTGCATTAAGCCATGAGTTATGTCCTATGCTTAAAGCCATGAGTCATACTATACAACGCCCAGGTCTAAGCCACAGATTCACCCACAGTTAGATCACATGGAAACAGTCCAAACCATGAATCAGTTACCTGCCCAGTTATGAGTCAAACAAACAGTACCGAGCTTCAGTTTCCATTTGCCTCATCAATGAACTAATTTACAACTGCCAAGTACCAGATCACAGGTTACGCAGAGCTCAAAGGGTTTGCTGGGATCATTGAAGTCTTCTCAAAGCTGTTGATTGTCTTGACTGATGACAAGAGGGTTGATCAAATTATTTAGGGTAAGAACACCATGGTTTTTACTCTCAGAAGTTTTCCAATGCACTGAGTGCTCAAGCACTAAGTCATATAAAGGATATGTTCGCGAGATGTCTCTATCCCTCTTACCACGACTCATTGAACGACCTAGTCTTCAGTTTGCAAATATGCAGATGTTGATTAGGGTATCTAGTTGTTGACAAAATTTGAGTTATCCACAGAAATATTTGACAAGATTAAAGCATTGTATATAGAAATTGAAAAGATTTGTGATGAGTTGTAAATGGTATTCAAAGTTTTCTTTGTGCCAATTAGATAGATCTCTGGTCAGTCCAGTACTTACAACAGAGATCGAGCTAAATCAAATGATGATACAGGTTTCGTATGCCAAGGTTAAACTATCTTGCGCCTAGCAATTGACAGTAAGAAGGATGTGATTTTGATCATGGACGGGTTGATTAAAAAGATTGAAGGCTTTCTGCATTTTACATTTTGGAAGCAAGTTTGAAAACTGTGCTTTTGGCTGCTAAACCATTTCAAAAGGGCTACCAAAAGCTCTGCTTTCGGTAGCTAACTCTACTCTGTTTTAGGCCTACAAGCCACCGAAAGCACAGACAGGGGCAGAATGCTAGTTTATTCATCCAAATAAAATCCTATTGCAGCCAGATCACTTAAGGAGACTTCCGAGCCAATGTCAACTTCTAAAAATAGAAGATAAATGTCTTTTGTATATTTTGACAAGAGTTTTAAAGTTAAAATTGGTTTCCTATTCGGTTGAAGGATGAGAGGATTAGCTTCCAGATGTCAATTGAAGATTCTAGAAGGCATAGTCATCATCTAGTGCACAGGAGGAGCTGTGAAAGATTTAGTATTATAATATATTTTGACTTCCTTATACAGGATTTGTTCCTATTATTTTGTTGTTAGTTTAAAGTTACATTCTATCTTTAGTTATTCGATTTTTTTTAATAGGATCTGATTTTCTTATGTAAAACCTATAAAGCTTAAGTTTTCAGTCAAATCGAGGGGAGGAAAATAGTCCGAGAGACTGTGGTTCACCTTTAGGAACTTGTAGCCATTCTTCATTGAGACATTTATGAGTATATCTTGACACAGAAGCTTCTTTCACTATGTTTTGTTCAGTTTTCCATTTTCTCTATTTTCAATGTTTATATATATCTAATGACAGATGACTGTCATCTCATCTCTTGATTTATATATTGAACCTGTATTCATTGCTTTTCCTGTTTATCTAATGCCTGATGGCTGTCATCCTGTCTTTGCATTGATGAGCTGGAGTTGCAAGTGTTTCACCTATTATAGATGGCCATTTATTCTATACATTCATATGTATGTTTATGCTGGTATGATAAGTGTTCTTCATTCTTTCACACCCTTTACTTAAACCTTTTGAGCAGTATAGTAGAAAGCCTTTAGTATTCGAGTAGATTCATGTGTTTCTGAGTGGATGGGAGCCTATTAAGTTATTTGACTTCATCCTATTTCCCATACATTATTGATCTATTTAAGTTACCAGGCTCATTCCCTTTACTGTCAGGGAAAGACTCCTAGAGTGATAACAGTTTCCATGTAAATCCTGCATTCTATCTTCCATTTTTTATATTTTTTCTAACATAAGTTGCATAAGGTGATAGTCCCAATTCATCAAACAAGGGGTCGCCATATTTCTTGAGAATGAGGTCAATGAAAGTTGATTTGAAAGAGCTTGGGAATAGAAAAACCTTCTTGAAACTTCTGATATCTTGAGCATATCCTCTTTAAGGAAATAAAAAATCCAATGTAAAATTCAATTGCATAGTCATTAGGGATTGGACTTTTATATCTTTCAAAAGATTCCACAACTACCTTTAATTATTCCTTTGTTATCTTATTGGTTTCCAGTAGATTCCCTTGAAATGTGTAACCCACAACTTTTCTATTTCCTTGTTGGTGTATTTGTAACTTTAGAAGATATTCACTTGTATATTGTATGTATTACATTTGTACTTTATTGTATCCTCGATGGAGATGTCTTATTCCTCCAATCAGAAGTGTTATCATTTGTATTCTATTGTTGTACCTCAGACGGAGATGTTTGTTCCTCCGGGTCGGAGAAGTCATTATTGTACTTGTGTCATGTAAAGTCATTGAGGTCCATCCTCCCATGTATGACATGCCATTAGACCCCAGAGTAGTGTCGCAAGTTACATTGTAAGTGTCATAACTTATATTTGATGGGTTATTAGACCACCTTGGTGGGGTCGGCCCTATATGAGTCATGTGGGTTGAAGGGTTACTAGACCACCCTAGTGGGGTCGGCCCAATGACAAGTAGTAATAGGTTATTAGACTCTCCTAAGGGATGTCATCCCAGCTAGAGTTAAAGGCAGGTCAAGTCATTGTATAAATAGAGAGTGTGACTCTCTCATTCTATTCATTCACTCACTCACTCACTTCGCATTGGTGAGAGAGAGGAGGAGTGCGCACAAGTAGAGGAGGAGTAGCTGCTATAGACATTTATCTTTTGGGGACTCATCTTTGTGAGCTTTGTATTGGTGCTCATTCTATCTCTAAGGAAATTGCAGGGTTTTTCACCTTCTTCGTTTTACCCGGTGAAATGATTTTTGTCTCTTGTCTCTTGTGTTTGATATGCTGTACATGTTGTTCTCTCAGTTAAGATCCTAGATGAGATTGAATTAAATACTAAAAAACTAACATGGTATCAGAGCTATCCTAAAGGAAGGCATTGTATGGCATTTATGAAACTTGTTCCATTTGCGACAAATTGGAAGCTAGGGCTTGATATAGTAAAAAACAGTCATCGTGGCACTTTCGCTATAAATCAATTTTGGCAAAGGTTAAACATCTGAAAATTTTACAGGCCGAAGATAAAATGTTCATGTACCTTGTTTCAGAGGATCAGCCTCAGATTCATTGTACTTTGTGAGATATGATCCATACAAGTTAGGGTTTATGCCTCTTCCAGAGTGCAGCCCTAAACAAGTGACTTGGGCACAGAGGTCATATCTCGGGCTAGGAAGCTGCAAATGGAATTCCGTAAAATGTGGCAGTTAGGGAATGGACTGTAGTTTCATAGGTTTGTTTTTAAGAGGCCTAAGTTGAAACAGTGACAGATGGTACTCCGTACAAGTTCGCTATGTTGTTTCATCCCACAAACAGGTAATTTTGCGACACTTAGTATATATCTCTCATGGAGAATCAATTTGAGGTCAGATATGTGGGGTTGGAAAGATGACAAGTATGATAGCATAGGCCAAAGTTTCAATCCCTTAGGATCCTAAATTTCAGAGTTGAATTAGAAAAAATATGGCATATATTTCTGTCAAAACAAAATTGGATTCTAAGCACTTTCATTCTTGTCTTGTCACTACTCCGGGAAATTAGGGTTTCTGCAAAAGTTGAAATTTTTTGAATCTGAGACCACTGCTGGATGCTCATCAAAATAAAAATTTAGAAACCAAGATCCAATTTTTTGGTTGGGTAGAACCCGGGCTCTATCAAACCCTAGTTCGGGATTTTGACCAGAAAATGAGAATTTGACAGAAGCTGTAGATCCGAATCTTTCAAAGTCGATTTTGAGGGGTCAAATTTTGGAGATTTCAAAATTAAAGTATAATAGCTTGATCATCTTAGCAAGGTGCATCTTTTCATCCAATTAGAAGTTTGAAATTCCAAGTTTGAGTTTTTAGGGTTTTTATGACAAACCCTAATCCATCTCCAGATCCAGTTGCAACAAATCAAAGTGGATTGGGTTAATCCTAGAAGAGAATGAATTGGACACCTGCATAAGTGAAGAAGTTCCAGTTCCAGAGGGAGATGAGGCTAAGGGCTTACATAAGAAGACTGCAACCAATCCCGACAGGTATGACTTGAGGAGATACAGGTATGTTTTTGACATTTGTTCATGATTAAGTTTATGATATGTTTGTCTTAATATTATTGAGGTTAGTACAATCTTGATTAATTTTAGACGTGTCTTATCACCTTATTAAAAATATGAATGCATGTGAATGATAGAAGACATTCATTGATTAGGGTTATGGCACTTATGATTGTACTAATGCACTGTGGTGTTGTATGAGGATGATGTTGTCCGCTAACATGAAAGGTACATCGAGATACAAATAATTCAAGTTCTAGATCAAAAAAATATGACCATGATGACATGAAGACAAAGACTCATTCATAGCCATTAACCACATAGAATCTCTACTTACGAGGTATGTATAATTTGGTCACAATGCTTAACTTATGAGACATGCAGGTCACTAGCACAAGGTCTCTAAAGAGAACAAAGAAGACATTGTTTGGGTATGTTAGACATAACTCACAAACATGATAATATAGGTATGTTTTTCGTATATCAAGTTAGAGTCCTACCTTGTGTTAGGATCTTATATAAGTATACTTGGTATGATTGATAATGATTATTCATGAAGCTATAAGTTCGAGCAATCATGGGTTTATGCATATTATGCTTCTTAGTTTGATTAATGATATGACAAAATAGAAGAGTCCTATGGTCAAATAAAAATATGCATTATTTAGAATCATAATATTTTGATAGTATTAAGATTATACTAATGAATGTATGATTATGTATGAGATATTGAGGATGACACAATGATGACACTAGTGCACACTTAAGCATGCATAGTGATCCAAGATGGATAGAAGTTCAAAGAAATAGATGATATCATAAAGGAAGCAAAGATCAAGAGGGAGCACACTCTAGTAGTTCCTACAAGGAAGCAAATATTGAGAGGGAATCCACCCAACAACCAAGCAAAGATAAGTATTTGAATTATCATTTCTTGTATATATGATTACTTACATGATTTTGTTCACTCATGTACATACTTATGTTCCTAGATTTAGGATGTATATTATGCATTTTAGAAAAAATTGCATTAATGAACAAGGTACTACTAATATAGTAATGGGTAAGTGGCATATGGTACTGTATACCATTCCATTGGTACTTATCTAGAATGAAACCTCTTTGCTGACATGTTGAGAGTAGTTGTAACATCCTGAAAATACCAAAATAAAAAAATTTATAATAGCAATAATTATCAGAATTATTTAATCTGGAACAAAATAACTAAATTGAACACTTAACTAAGATAAAATAATCATGATGACACGTCATCGACCTCAAATAAATATAATTGTAATTTCTACTTCATGTATGAAAGGATTTTGACTTCTTTAATCAGAGATCTTTGTATGTCTATGAAAACCAGTAGAGTTTATAATTTTCGTTTAGGTTCTTGGTTAAAAAAATGCATGCTTTTACAGTTTGTACTTATTTTTTTTTAAAACGTTGATGTAATGCTGTCAGTTTGTTTGATGATAAAAGGAGTCCTATGAGGCACCCTGGAGCTTACTTAGCTATGTTTAGCCAAGGCAATTGAACTTGTTTCCTTGTGTAGACCGCAGGTAAGAAATCTTCAAGACAGCATAATAATTAGAGTACTTGTGTTTTTCATAACATCGTCAAAGTAAAATGTTAACTACTTCCTTGAGACATTAAAAAAACTGAAGGTATGGATACAAGAATTCTACCCTCAGCTTAGCAATGTTTTACAAAGCTCCTTAATGTTATGAATCCAAGTGGACCAACTTTCTATTGTACTATTACAATTATTGTCAAGAGATCACTGTCGGCGATATTAATACAATCAATACTATTATTTATTTAAGTGTACAAATTCGAAATTCGTAAGAATTTACACTTTCGAACTATCATTAAAAATGACGTCTTACAAGATATTAAACTTAATCTATGTACTGCATTTGTCATTTCAATACACAACCTAAAGAGAAGAAGTAACTATGTATTTATAGCTATCAATTATTTACATAAAGCATAGTATATTACTCTACTATTTCACACCAATATAAAACTTTGGAAATATATAAAATATGCACTATATGTTGCTATTTGATATGAAATGATTTTTACTATCTCAAACTATTAAAACAAAAGCATTAGTATGTAATACAAAAGGAATCATATATATATATCATTGACACCATAGGGTATTATCCTATAACATCCACTAAAAGATTATAACAACTTTAATGAGGTCGTGGCTTGAGTGATAGTTTGAAAACTATGTTATAAGTATGAACTCGTGCCTAAGTAATAATGTTAGAATGTAATTGCTCGCATCTCGACATTAAGGTGATGCTATGACGGGTAATAACTTGTGTTTGCAGGTTGACAGAGTTACGGTAATGTGAAATAAATGCACTTCAACATAGAATGGGTGGCAGCAATCCACGTAGCCTAACCTTGTGAACTTTGGATGATAATGTAGTGGAGAGTTCTAGCTAACAAGGATACCCCGTCATGTCTTCTCCATGTTGTACACTGTATCGTTTCTTGACATGCAAGGTTGGCAACTTTGGTAGTTGTTGGTAATTAATGAGGTATTAATGCGAGGTTTGCTCGGCTTTCCACGTTGCACTGTTGGCTCTTCTCTATCCGTTGATCACTCCAGATCTCGTTCGTTGGTTTGAGTAACCCTAAACCATTTTGTTGTTGATGTATATGTAACTTCGGAATGTATTTCATCTGTGTATTATATATATATTTATTGTACCCTTATAAGAGATGTGCTATTCCTCTATAAGGAAGTGTCGTCATGTGGATTGACAAGTGTTGCAAGTGTGTGTACTTGCCGATGGGTTATTACACCACCATGTGGGGTCGGCCCTGAATTATATATATTATAATGTGGATGTACCTAGCTAGACAAGTCGGCCCCATAAGGTCACTGGGAAAATAGATTAGTATAAATAGAGATCAGGTGATCTCTATTTAGATCACTCGGAAAAGTATCTCACTCTCACTTAGAAAGTGGCGCACTGGTGAGGAGGAGGATCATCTGCTACTAGGAGACTATCTCAGTGTTATTTGGTTGTACTTTGGTTGAGCCATTGCTCTCTCTATCTCTGAGGAAGTTGTGGGGTTTTTCACCTAGTTAGGGTTTTCCCTACAAAAACTCTGTGTCTCTTGTCTCTTATGCTTTTGATTCTTGTGATGCTTGTCATATTGTGATTGTCATGCATTGATATACTGTATATGTTATTCTCTCAACAAATATTCTAGAGTACTATGAATTAATGCTCAAAATTTAACATGGTATCAGAGCTAACCTGAGAAGAAGACATTTTGCAGTGACGGAAGCTTGAGTTCCTTGTTTATTGGGTTTCTCTCCACAGATTTTTGAAAATCAATATAGTAGATTGACTCTACTCATCAAGGCGCATCTACCTGTCTAATTAGAATTCAATTCCGAGCATTTTCAGATTTGGCCCTAAAAATTAGGGTTCCCACAAAATAGGAATTTCTGGAATCTGAAGGCATAGCTGGAAGCTCCTTGCAAAAATCGAAGTTTATAGCTTTGGATCGAGATTTTTGGCTGGGTAGATCTCCGGGAAACTCAAACCCTAATTCAAGGCTCTCCCGAGTGAACCTAGGAGGAAAAAAAGGCAATTCTGAAGGGAAAAACTTTGCTGATCTCAAATTCTGAATACACCAGGCTGATCAGCTCATCAAGGCACATCTTTCTATCCTTTTAGAAATTTGAAATTCACATTTTGAATTTTTAGGGTTTTTTCGACAAACCCTAATCCGGGACCAGATCCAGTTTTCAGCATTTCAAGTGGTAAGACCTAAATCTTTTCTATTTCCATTTGAAGTACTCTTTAATATGTCTCTCCACACCAAGCTTGAGGATAATCTTGAAGGGGCTAATAACTTCCGAGCCTGGAAGTATAGGATTGGGTTAATCTTGGAAGAGAATGAGTTGGACTCATATGTGAAAGAAGACATCCCTATCCCAGAGGATGAAGAGGCCAAGGTATTGCATACAAAGAACTTGGTCAAGGCAAAGAGAATCATTGCTGATTCTATCAAAGACCATCTCATACCCCATGTGTCTTCTCTTAAGACACCCAAGGAGATGTTTGACTCTTTAACCAAGCTATTTGAAGGGAAGAACATAAATCGGAAGATGACCTTGCAGAACCAATTGAAAGGAGTAAAGTTTCAGAATGGAGAAACCATTCAATCTTATTTTTCAAGGGTCTCCCAGATCAAGGAACAACTAGAAGCAGTGGATGAAATGGTGGAGAATGGTGAAGTGGTGATGACCACTCTAAATGGCCTACCCAGGTCATGGGATTCCTTCATTCAAGGAATTTGTGCAAGGAAGAAGTTGATCTCCTTCAACACATTACGAGAAGAATGCTCTCAAGAAGAAGATAGACTTATAGCTCGTGAGAAAAATATGGGAGGTGAAGATCAAGCTCTTGCAGCTCACACCAAAAGAAGCAAAACCAAGAAGGAGCACTCTCGCCACAATAGATCCTATCAAAAGAGTAAGAAGAACCTAAGGTGCTTCACATGCAATGAGAAAGGTCACTTTGCTTCAGATTGTCCAAAGAACAAAAGGGATAATAACAACAACTCTAGCAAGAAGAAGAAGGGCATCAAAAGAAGGTTTCATGCTCATGCTGCCGAAGATGATGAACCCCCAAAGAAGAAGGCTAGGGCAAAAAGTGATAGTGATGATGACTCATCAATTGAAGAAGAATATGTTTTAATTTATGCTCTCACAGGTACTATCTCCCATGGTTGTAATGATTGGTTAATTGAAAATGGGGCTTCCAAACACATGATTGGGTTTAAGGAATCTTTTGTGAATCTATCTGAACATAAATCACCCAATAAGGTGAAACTTGGGGATGCTTATTAATACCCAATCAAAGGAAGTGGTGAAGCCTCCTACAACCTAGATTCTGGAAAATCTTTGAAGATGAAAGAAGTCCTTTATGTACCTGGGCTCAAGAAGAACTTACTCTCCATCTCTGCATTGGATGCAAAAGGTATGAGGGTTGCATTTGTGGATGGCCAAGTCCTAATGTGGCCAAAGGGAAAGACCATAGATGATGCAGTAGTGATTGGAGAGCAAGAGGGAGGTTTGTATAAATTCAAGGGACAACCTGAACATGCCATGGTACATGAATCCATGGAGCCAAGTGAACTTTGGCATAGAAGACTTGCTCATATGCACTATAGGGTACTTCCAATTGCAAGCAAGGTTGTAGAGGGTCTTCCTGAAATCAAGACCAAACATGAAGGTGTTTGCAAAGGATGTGAAAAAGGTAAGAACATTAAGAAGGCTTTCCCAAGCAGTGAAAGCAAGGCAAAGGATATCCTAGAGATCATCCACTCAGATGTATGTGGTCCTATGTCATCCAGTTCTCTTAGTGGGTATGTTTACTATGTCTCATTTATTGATGACTTCTCCAGGAAGACTTGGGTATACTTCTTGAAGAACAAAGATGAGGTGTTTGATAAGTTCAAGGAATTCAAAACCTTGATGGAGAATCAAACTGACAAGAAGATCAAAACATTCAAATCCAACAATGGTGGAGAATTCACCTCAGGTGACTTCAAGAAGCTTTGTAGTGATTCAGGGATTAAGAGGGAGTTGACTGCTCCCTATAATCCTCAACAGAATGGAGTTGCAGAAAGGAAGAATAGAACAATCATGGAAGTAGCAAGGGAAATGCTGCATGACCAGGATCTACCTATGCATCTATGGGCAGAAGCAGCTAGAACAGCTGTATATGTGCAAAACAGAACACCCCACAAGATATTGGACAACAAGACACCAGAAGAGGTCTTTTCTTGTAAGAAACCTGAAGTCAGCCATCTCGGAATATTTGGTTGTCCAGTATACACTCATGTTCCAAAGGAAAAGAGGACTAAATTAGATCCTTCAGGAAAGAAGGGTATCTTTGTGGGTTACAGTGAAAGCTCGAAGGCTTATAGAATATACTTTCCAGGGTTCAAGAAGATCGATGTCAGCAGGGATGTAACATTTGATGAAAACTCGACATTAATCAAATCAAGGGGGCATCTATCGAAGTTGATGAAGAACCTAAGGAAACTAGATTTCAAGACACTACCATGACTAAAGCAGTTCCGGAAGTTGTTCGTGAGTTTGAAGATTCGCAAGAACATGTAGATCCACCCCGTGAGGATAACTCTCACAAGAGGAAACCTGCATGGGCTAGAGAGCTCATTCAAGATGCAGAAAGATTTGGCATTCCAGAAGAAGAACACAGAGCAAAGAAGAGAACCAGATCACATACCAGCTATGTTGCTTTACTCTGTGACATTATGAACAAAGAGCCTTCCAGTTATGAAGAAGCAGCGGAAAAGAAAGAATGGAAGGATGCCATGGTTGAGGAATACCAATCAATAATGAAGAATGATGTTTGGGATGTTGTCCCAAGACCTAAAGAGGAGTCTGTTGTGACTTCTAAATGGATCTTCAAAATCAAGCATGCTGCAGATGGTAGTGTAGAGAAATACAAGGCAAGATTCGTAGCTCGTGGCTTCTCTCAGAAAGAGGGAATAGATTATGAAGAAACTTTTGCACCTGTAGCCAGGTATACTTCTATCAGAACAGTACTTGCCCTGGCTGCAGCAATGAAATGGAAAATACACCAAATGGATGTCAAGACTACTTTCTTGAATGGTGTAGTTGAAGAGGAAGTATATGTGGAGCAGCCACTCGGTTTTGAAATACATGACAGGGAGTCATATGTATGCAAATTGAAGAAAGCCTTGTACGGCTTGAAACAAGCTCCTAGAACTTGGTATGGTAGGATGGACAGTTTCCTATCTAGTTTGGGCTTTACCAAGAGTAAAGTGGATTCCAACCTTTACTACAAGGTTGAGGAAGGGAATCCTGTGATTCTACTCCTGTATGTGGATGACTTATTTGTGACAGGAGATGACAGACTGATTGCAGATACTAAGAGGAATCTTGCTGCTGAATTCGATATGAAATATTTGGGAATGATGCACTATTTCCTAGGTATGGAGGTGTGGTAGAGTGCAGGTGGGATCTTCCTTGGTCAAGGGAAGTACACAGTGGATATCCTGAAGAGATTTGGGATGATGGATTGCAAGGCCATGGCCACACCTATGGCATTGAATCTGAAGCTTCTATGTGATGCTTCATCTAAGCCGGTTGATGTCTCTATGTATTGTCAGATGATCGGGTCCTTGATGTACCTGACGAACACGAGACTAGAAATTTTCTTTGCTATGAACACATTGAGTCAGTTCCTGACAGATCCGAGAAGTGTTCACCTGGTTGCTGTAAAGCATGTTCTGAGGTACCTAAAGGGTACAGTGGATTATGGGCTCAAGTATGAGGCGAATCAAAAGTTTAACCTACAGGGTTATGTTGATTCAGATTGGGCTGGCAGTGCTGCAGATAGGAAGGGCACATCTGGGTGCTGCTTCAGTATGGGATCAAGTGTGATCTCTTGGTTTAGCAGGAAGCAGTCCTGCATAGCACTGAGTACAGCTGAGGCAGAGTATGTTGCAGCCTGTTCAGCTAGTTGTGAGGCAGTATGGCTACGGAAGCTACTGTTCGAGTTATTTGATCTCCTGTTGGATGCTACTGGTATCTTCTATGATAACCAGAGTTGTGTGAAGCTGTCCGAGAATCCAGTGTTTCATGACAAGTCAAAACACATAGAGATCAAATATCACTATATCAGGGATATGGTGCAGAGAGGAGCTGTGAAGCTCCTGTATGTTGCGACGGACGAGCAGATTGCAGATGTGCTGACGAAGCCACTAGCCAGGGTGAAGTTCGAGTACTTCAGAGAGAGGCTTGGCATTCTTCAGATCGAGGACACTTCGAGGAAGAAGTAATGGACACATTTGATGAATCCATTCCAAGCATGTTGGAAGGAGGATCCTTCACATGGTTGTGGATGTAAGCGCTGGATGATGAGCATTAGGATGATGTTATGGTTTCTGCTTGATATGATCAGTTGGATCATTTTTATATGTATGTATGCATCATGTTGGATGCTGGATATGATCAGTTGGATCATTTATATGTATGTACGCATCATGTTGGATGCTTGGACCATGTATCTTTATATGTATCAGGTGGATACATTGTATGATCAGGTGGATCATGTATGATGATATGTATCAGGTAGATGCATTGTATGATTAGGATGATCATGGATGGCGAGCTTTAGGATGTTGCTCTAGACGACATGCAGCAGGATGTTGCAGTGATGATGATCAGGATGATCATGTGTACATCAGGATGATGTATGGTGAGTATCAAGTTGATACTCTATGGCCGTGGATCAGGTTGTGTAGATGAGCATATAATTCGTTTCCCTGGGAGATTTGTAGATAGTCTTTCGAGGTTTTGCCTATGGCATGTAATTCGGTGCCCTGGGATATCTGGAAAATTCTCTTTCGAGGTTTTGATCTGGAAGGACATATAATTTGGCCCTGGGAGATCTGCAGATAGTCTTTCAAGGTTTTGCCTATGGCATGTAATTCGTTGCCCTGGGATATCTGGCAGATGCTCTTTCGAGGTTTTGTCCTATGGCATATAATTCGTGTCCCTGGGAGATCCTATAGGTAGAGCTATGTGCTCGTAACAGCCTGGGATGCTCTTGCGAGGTTTTGTGATGACCACATGTAATTCTTTCCCTGGGAGATCCTATAGGTAGAGCTGTGTGCTCGTAACAGCCTAGGATGCTCTTGCGAGGTTTTGTGGTGACTACATGTAATTCGTGCCCTGGGAGATCCTATAGGTAGAGCTGTGTGCTCGTAATAGCCTGGGATTCTCTTGCGAGGTTTTGTGGTGAGGTCACATATAATATGGCCCTGGAAGATCTGCAGATAGTCTTTTGAGGTTTTTCCTATGGCATGTAATTCGTTGCCCTGGGATATCTGGCAGATGCTCTTTCGAGGTTTTGTGACGCACGTAATAAGTCCTGAGGATTCCACAGTATGGCCAATGATGATGAAGACCTGTAGGTGGTGGGCCTACATCCACTATGAAAAAAAACTGGCTCTGTAGAACTTCCTATGACGAGTAGAGTCAGAGATTTGTTGAGATAGCTATTGGGCACCATTTTGACCTCTTTTTGTCATCTAAATATCTTCCATTTTCATCCATAAAACCTTCATACTGATTTATAAAGCTTTAAAGTCACCCACAAACTTTGGTTCAAAGGTTGAGCACTTGCAGGCCAGCTAGGTGTGAACTGAAAGATGGAGAAAAGATCCCCAGTGTCCAAGGATGGATAAACTTCCAACGGATAGATGATGTGGCTCTCATAGGTGTCAAGTTAATGACGGTCAAAGGTGACCACCTGTGCTACCACTCAACACAAAAGCAAGGCAGTTCCGATTTTGTTGATTTTTACAAATCTGATAGAGGATCTCGAGGACTATGTTTCATTAATTAGTTTCCAGGTTAATAGCATTTCTAGTTTTCAAGAATTTGTATAATTACTTCATAAAACAGAGGAGAAAATGATCACGATTTGAGACTGAAAACGCATACTGTTCTAGACTCCGTCGTTCTATTACTGTGTATGATCGATTTTATGGTGAATATATTTAAAGTTTAAGCTCTGTGATTCTTCAATTGCGTGTGTGAACAAGGCATTGGAGGGCCCCCTCTATTGAGTTTGCACACCTATTTTATTTTTCCAGTGAATGATTTGGATCGTTGCAAACGATTTGATTGTTGCTAGTGGTATGTTTTGATTCTTGTAGAATTCGATTTTCTTATTGCAGAATTAGTTAAATTGCTTTCAATCAGTTTTTATAAAGCTCTGTTATTTCATTGGTTATATGCTGGAGAATGGTTCAGACTACTATCTCACCTTACTGTGCATTGCTTGACTGTTCAACGATGGAGTATTAAGAACAATTACACATTACGAATGCTTTCCTGTAAAGGGAATTAATGTTTGATTGCTTATTCAATGCTGGGATAATAGGCAGAGTTTTATAATTCATATTTTAGGGTTAGGATTAATTTGTAATTGTTTTTATTATCTCAGAAGCTTTCACATACAAATTGCTTTCACATATAAATTGCTGTGTAAATGAAATGTCAAATGAAGCTGTTCCTATAAGGGAATTTTTTTGTTTTCAAATCACAGTAACTTAATTTGTTAATAGGTTTATTTCATAGATAAACTAGATTTCCAAGTCAAATTCTAGCTTTGAGTCCTGATACTTAGATATGCCTCTAAGTCTACCAACCCGGATTGACATAAACTTAAGGTTTGATCTGCATTAGTAGATTGAAGCCCAACAATAGCAGTACCAGTGACGATGATGATGACGATGCATCAATGACGATGATCCCGAGAAGAAGACTTGTCTAGCAGATCTATGTCAAGAAATACCTTCCTAGTTAAGAGGGAGTGTTGATGTATATGTAACTTTGGAATGTATTTCATCTGTGTATTTTATATATATTTATTGTACCCTTACAAGAGATTTGTTATTCTTCTATAAGGAAGTGTCATCATGTTTATTGACAAGTGTCGCAAGTGTGTGTACTTGCCGATGGGTTATTAGACCACCATGTGGGGTCGGCCTTGAATTATATATATTATAATGTGGATGTACCTAGCTAGACAAGTCGGCCCCATAAGGTCACTGGGCAAATAGATCAATATAAATAGAGATCAGGTGATCTCTATTTAGATCACTCGGAAAGTATCTCACTCTCACTCAGAAAGTGGTGCACTAGTGAGGAGGAGGATCATCTGCTACTAGGAGACTATCTCAGTGTTATTTGGTTGTACTTTGGTTGAGCCATTGCTCTCTCTATCTCTGAGGAAGTTGTGGGGTTTTTCACCTTAGGGTTTTCCCCATGTAAACTCTATGTCTCTTGTCTCTTATGCTTTTGATTCTTGTGATGCTTGTCATATTGTGATTGTCATGCATTGATATACTGTATATTTTATTCTCTCAGCAAAGATCCTAGAGTATTGTGAATTAATGCTCAAAATTTAACATTTGTTTGTATTGATGGAAAAAGTTTCGGCCTTTCAATGTGTTAATGTAATGAGGCTGACAGGTTGCCAAATTTTTAGGTTGATAGGAGGTGTTCTTCCAGGGTTTCGAACCTGTAACTTTGAAAGTAAATGTTTAAGTGTTGTAGGCTTTGGCTTCAAGCCAGAAGGCCGTGATGTCGTAGTATGAAGGGTAGGTGAGCATCAACTGTTGAGAGTACTCAGTCGTTGGTTCTTTGGCTCTTTCAAAAGGTGATAACACTTGTTGGTTTTTCCTGTGAGTAAGAAGGATTACAGTCGACCTTTTCTTTTCACCATCAATAGTTGAAAAAGAACTCTCCAAGTAATTTAGTAAGAATTTACATCAAGTTAAAAATGTAGATTTTGCATTCAGTAAAGTGTCACCTGTTTATAACCACTTGCTTGGTGTTTTGGCAAGTTTTCTCTTCATTGGAGGGTTTCCGTGCTACAAAAAGAAAGGAATGCTTCTACAGTTTCTAGGTAAGCTCCAGTGGTTCTTACCTGCCTCATAGGTACCTTGATGTGTCTTTCCATGTGCCGAGAAGTGGAAAACTTCGACCCGTAATAGTAATGGCCACAAGCAAGGTTTTAAGCTTGTCTTGTTTTGTTTTTGACTTGTACCAAGGGTAAACTTCTCAGTCAAATGGGTTACTAAAGGCTATTTGATGCCTGGTTATGTTTAACAATGGGTACTTCAAACTTTCGTTTGTTTTCTATAAGTGTTAAGGGTGAAAACCCTGTACAGTCTTCGTTATTTATTGATTCTGAACTATGTTTAAAGTTGATGATGGAAGTTCCGAACACTGTGAAACCGTAACCGAAACATGGTGAAAAATTTTGTTTCTAGTTTTAAATGTCAGTCGAGATCTAAGGGTTCTCTTTTATACTTACAAACTATAGTTCGTTTTTATAAATAAAAGATTGCTGAGTTTTGCCGAGCCACAATGATTGTCTTCTGACCGAGGGTTTACAGATGCAAGAATGTAAGCATGTGTTTTTGATTTTGTTATTGGTATAAATGTTTGAAAATTACTGTAGTAGTTTCATTGTTTAAACAAATGCGTTGAGAGGGTTTGGCCTCCATGTTCTAGTTTTGAAGATGAACACTGTAACTGTAATATCCGTATGTGAATGAATTTTAAACTAGGGTTTATATCCTAGACTTACTCGTTGTGAACAGACTCGAAAATGTATTTGTTTAAATGTTAGGATGTGAGCTAAAGTTTATACAAGAGTTTGTAAACGTGCCTTCGACTACTGTTTAAATAAGTCTATAAAATGTATGGATTCTATAAGATATTTTCTAGGGTTTGCTAAGTCATAAAAGTGATTATCCTTGGAGCAATGTCTACAGCTTGTCATTGAGAAAGAAATATAATGTGTGAATACAGAACTAGGGTTTCAATGTATTAGGTCTTGATGATACTGAAATAAATAATGGATACATGCAATCAAACAGGAAAAATAGTGAAACAACTATAGTATGTGTAAAAGATAAGAAAACTATATATGGAATTATTTTTGCAGCTGTTAAAATCTTTGGAAATACTATTTCTTGGAAAGCATGATATATGTTTTTTTTTAATTACATTTGTTTCCTAAATTAAATGAATAGAGATATAGAAAATAGAATATAATTTTTTTCTTTATGAAGTAACACAGAATTCCATATTGCCATTGATACTATATAGTAGAATTTTCTATGTTAGATTTAGGACAGAAATGTAAACATAATACTTACTAAAATTATTTGTCTAATCGATGGCAATCTGCCTATCTCTCATTGACACTTTAATTTTCTTCCCTATAATAGAGTACTATGTAAACAATAGCATGGGAAAAATATATGGATGATTATCTAATCAGATTTTTAACACACTTTCTCATTCAAACATAAAACATAAATCAGAAATAAATCTTATGACAAAACAGAGTTTTATAATTTTAATGATCAGAAACATTAAAGTGTAAACAAAATAGAAAACAGTAAAACCTGATTAATATGTAGGGAAACAAATAGCCCAAGGAGCCTATTCCACCCAACCAATTCGCGAAGACAGCCAAGTATTTGCCTTAGGACCCCCGAGCTTGTTCACTGAACCACCAAGAGGAAGAAACTTAGAAGCTTAGGACCTCAGCTTGCAGTAGTAATAGTTATCCAGTCTTAAAGACTTAGCAATCAAAGGGACCTGCACCGGCACCTCTGGTTCTCCTTCTTAGAATAATTTGCAGACTTACAATGCACTCACATAGCCTCCCTACTCAAATCTCTCAATCATCACCTGATGCACATGAGGAATATTTCTGCAGAAAATATTGTGTAAGAGCTTCCTGCTCAATTCAAATTTGGCTTATGTAGGATTCCTATGCCTTTTCAGTTGTTAACTGGTCATTAAATGAGCTTCCTGCTCACTCCCTCCACCTAGGGGATAATTCCACATTTGTAGGGGTAGTTGTCCCATAACCAATAGCTAGTGGTGAAGTGCAATTGCTGCCATCTATCCCATCCCTTCTAACAGCTTCCATTCCTCCTAGTGGGTCAGTGAACACTCAGTTAATAGTTCCGTTGGGTGTTGTATCCTACTTATTTATTAAATAATAATAATTTAGTAATTACATTCATCCTTGACCAAACTTGGTCATAATTACAAAACTTTGTAATTAAAATTTAACATAAAGTATTTTGCCAATAAAATAATAATTTCAGAAATTGGGTAGGTGACATACACCCCCCTTTAAGTCTCAACATCGTCCTCGATGTTGGTCAATCACTCTCTGAGTGTTCTTGAAACAGAGTTGGGTATGCTACCTGCATATTGCTCTCCAACTCCCAGGTTGCCTCTTCCAGGCTAAGGTGCTTCCATTGCACCTTCACTTTCCCAATGGTGCGATTCTGGAGTAGAGTTTCCCTCCTTTCGAGGATAGAGTCCGGTTCCACCTGAAAATCTTCTTCTTGTCCCACCTGTACATCATTCTAGTTTACAACATGAGTAGCATCATGTACATACTTATTTAAAAATGATATATGAAAAACATTATGTATTTTTAAATTTAGTGGCAAGGCCAGTTGGTATGCCACTGGTCCAACCTCGGACAATATTTCAAAAGGACCACAATACTTGGGTGCCAACTTGGCACAGCTTCCCAATTTCAATGAACTCTTTTTCGATCTTACCTTGAGGAACACATGTTCACCAACCTGGAACTCTTTATGAGTCCTTTTTAAATCTGCTTGACTCTTTTTCCTATCTTGGGCAGCTTCTAAATTTTCTTCTACCTGTTTCACAATTAGTTCTAACTCCTGCAATAATTCAGGTCCCAAGACAACTCTATTTACTGGGTCATTCCAAGAAACAGGTGTATCACAATTCCTTCCATAAAGAATTTCAAATGGGCTAAGTTTAGATGATGCATGATAATGGTTATTATATGCAAATTCTGCTAAGTGTAAGTAGTCTTCCCACTTACTAGGCTAATCCTTAACATACATTCTCAGTAAGTCTTCTAAAACTTGATTCACCCTTTCTGCCTGTCTATCCGTTTGTGGATGAAATGCTGTGCTGAAATTTAAGGTTGTATTCAACCCTTTAAACAAAGATCTCCAAAAGTTTCTAGTAAATTTAGAGTCATGGTCTGAAATTATAACTTTTGGAATACCATGTAGTCGAAAAATATGTTTCATGAAGATTTCTGCAATGTCGAGAGCCTTATGAGTAGTCTTCACAGGTATAAAGTGTGTTGCTTTGCTCAGTTTGTCTACTACCACCATGATAGAGTCATTTTGTTTCTGATTTTTGGGTAGTCCAGTAATAAAGTCTATGCTTATCACTTCCCATTTCCAACTTGGTATAGGTAATGGATGTAACAATCCAGCAGGATGTTGGTGTTCAACATTCACTTTTTGACAATCCAAACATTTAGCTATCTACTCTGCTACTTCATCTTTCATTTTGGGCCAATAGAATTTTTTCCTGAGCATAGTAATGGTCTTCTGATAACTTGGATGGCCAAAATAATGGATTTTGTGCATATTATTTAAAATCAAAATTTTTATTTATGGTATGTTAGGTACATACAATCTGTTTTTGTATAGAAAAGTCCATTTTCCTTCAATCTATAATCTGCAATAGAATTTTCAGAACTGTTGTTTGCTGTCTTTTCCTTTAATTTTATGTATTCTTCATCCATCTCACTCCTTTCAAGGATCTAATTTTCTAAATATGTTGAGTAAATACTGATGGCTCAAATAAAATTCTTTTTTTCTTTACGACTCAATGCATCCGCAACCTTGTTCTCTTTCCCTTTAATATGCTGAATTTCGAAATCATACTCACTTAACAAAGTTAACCATCTAGCTTGTCTAGCATTCAGATTTGTCTGATCTAATAAATATTTCAGACCCATGTTGTCTGTTAATAAAGTGAATTTTCTACCAATAAGGTGGTGACGCCACATTTTTAAAGCATGAATTATTGCTAATAATTCTAAATCATAAGTAGAGTAATTCTTCTCATGTATTTTCAACATTCTTGATTCGTATGCCACCGCATGCCCTTCTTGTGTTAGGAATCCACCGAGTCTGTCATTACAAGCATTTGTGCAAACTATGAAATCTTTATTAGGATTTGCTATCCTCAGAATAGGTGCTGTAGTCAACAATTCCTTTAACTTCTTAAAACTGTCAGAGCATTTCTGATCCCACACAAATTTCTTCCCTTTCTTCTGTGAGGAAGTTATGGGGTTGGAAATCCTCGAAAAATTCTCTATAAATTTTCTGTAATATCGAGTAATACCCATAAATGATCTTACATCCAACACATCTTTTGGAACCGGTCAGTCATTAATGGCCTTTATCTTGTCGGGGTCAACCGAGATTCCTTCTTTAGAAATTATGTGTCCTAAATACTTAATTTTGTCCTTGTGGAAGTCACACTTACTAAACTTAGCGTATAGTTGATGATCTCTCAGAACTTGTAAGATAATCCGTAGATGTTCATCATGCTCTTCTTTGCTTTTAGAATACACTAAAATGTCGTCTATAAACACAACTGCAAATTTATCTAAGTATTTGTGCAGAATATTGTTCATCAAACACATAAATACAGCCGGGGCATTAGTCAAGCCAAATGGCATGGCTACGAAATCATAATGTTCATATCGAGTTCTGAAAGATGTCTTCAAAACATCTTCATCCTTAACCCGCACTTGATGATATCCTGACCTTAGATCAATCTTTGAAAATATCATTGCTCCACGCAGCTGATCAAATAGATCATCTATGCGGGGCAACAGATACCGATTCTTGATTGTCATCTTATTAAGCTGGCGATAATCTATGCATAGTTTTAGGGCTCCATCTTTCTTCTTAAAAAATATGATAGGTACTCCCCAAGGAGACATGCTAGGTCTTATATAATTCTTATCAATCAGTTCCTTCAACTGTGATTTCAATTCGTTTAATTCCAGTATATTCATTCTGTATGGAGCTTTAGAATTTGGTACTACTCCTGGTATTAACTCGATGGTAAAATATAAATCTCTTTTAGGAGGTAATCCCGCAATCTCCTCAGGAAATACATCCTTAAAATCCTTTAGGACAGGTAAGTCTTCTAATTTCAGTTTGTCCTCCTTACAAATAAACTCATCATTTACTGCAAACAATTGACATCCATTCCTAACTGCCCTCTTAACTTGCATAAGCTGAAATCTGTCTAAGGGTTACCTTTCTTGGGATACCTTTTACTTCTATAGTTTTTCCTTCTTCATTTAAACATGTAAAACTTTTTTCATAACAGTTCAGAATGACATGATGGGCTTCTAACCAGTCCATTCCGATTATAATATCATAGGATCCTAAAGGTAAAATATTCATCTTGATTTGTGTCTGTAAATGATTCATTGATAAAGTACAGCTTTCTATAAAATCTGATACTTTCCTCTTTGTTCTAGTTGCTAGTCTAACTAACCAAGATTTACTAAACTTTTATGTTTTCAATTTAAGACTTTCCACAATATTTGGTGATATATAACTTAAGCTAGCACCTAGGTCAATTAAAACAGTAACATGATGATTTTGTAACATACGTTCAATTTCTACCATAGAGATTTGATGATCTGCTTGCCTGTTATTGAGTGTTGCATTGATTCTGGGCATCTCCCTCACTACGTCTCCAATAGTAGGTTCAGTCTGAATAGAGTGAATGTTGTTAACTGTCCGCTTCCTCTTGGGACATTCTAATGCATAGTGAGGACCTTGACATTCGAAACGTTTAATAGGTGTCTTTTGTTCACTGGTCCTGGTATTATTGGGAGCATTTCTGGGTGTTGTAAAATTCTGCTGATGACTGTTTCTGAAATTATTTCCTTGAAAATTCTGATTTTGGAATTTTTTCTTTTGGAAACCGGAATTTCAACTGAATCTGAAATTTTTCTTTTTCAGTTCAAAATTGCTGGGTTTATGACTTTTCCAGTTTGTCATTCCTTCTCTTTTCCGATTAGTGTCAGAACATAAAAATTCCTTTCTCATAGCCTCCTGCAAGGTCTTTGGACTATCATACTCGATTCTGTCCTTAATATTGAAAGGTAGGCAGCTCAAGTTTCTTTTAATTTTTCAGTTTTTCTTCTATGAGGTATGGCACATATCTCAGTAAGTTCATAAATTTACTATTCATTTCCTTCATGTTCATACCTCCCAGCTTCAAATCGTAGAACTCTTTGGATTTTTCTTCATAGTACTGTTCAGATAAAAACTTCTTCTTAAAGTATCATTTAAAAGTACTCCAGTTTACATCTTTATCCTTGATGCCCTTTACTCTTTTGATGTCCTTCCACCAAATATACGCTTTTCCAGTCAAGTTATATATAGCCATTTTTGCTTTCAAGGATTCTGAATAGTTATAAATTTGAAAATATTTCTTCATACCAAACAACCATGCTTCAGCTGTCTCGCCCTTCTCAGTTTCTCCATTAAACGTTGGAGGTTTAATCTTTTTGAACTCCTTGGAAATCTGCTCACACTCCTTATGACTTTTCTTTCTTGGTTTGTAATCTCCTTTACTACTATCGCTTGAATAGTTACGCCTCTTTTTACATTCTTCAATAGCATCTCTTGATGATGTTGAACTACTGTTCATATCATCGATTTTCATTTTCTTACTCTTGTTACCATGAGGCAGATCCTCAACCTTGGAGATATCTTCATTATCTCTCTCCTACTCATCAATGGGGCACTGTTCAAACAACACTTGGTTTAACTCTTCTTGTGCCTTCAGAATTCTTTCATTGTCTTGTTTCATAGATCTAATTTCTGCCTTTAATTCTTGAAATGCAGGTAACAATTCTGATGTATTGTTATTTAATTCCACGTGGCCTTCTTCTTCATAGTGCTATCCCAAGCTATGGTTGTTTGGTTGAAATCTGTGTTCTACATGTTCTGCTGAGTTCTCCATTGTAGGGCCCCTCCTCTAGGGTCTTCGCTGTTTAACCTGAAACTCAACCACTTGATACAAAAGAGATTAGAAAGCATAATGACTGGATAAATAAACTAAATAAATGAATAAACTAGCAAATTAAAACAAACCATAACCATAACCAGCAAAGCTCGTTTGACCATAGGCGAAGCAACCGTTAGCTCCGCCACCCAACCATAGGCTCATGCTTTCAGTCGCATGGCCACCCCCGAGCTTTGGGTCGTAGAGCTCACACACGTTTTTCAGAAATTCAGCTTGGGCTTCCCCTCCCACCAGGATTTCTCAGCCAAACCCTTAGATAGCAGCAAGTCTTTGAGGCATTCGAAAATTACGACAATCGTCCAAATCATGGGCCCTTTACCCATTCCCTAAGCCTTCCTTATAAAGGAAAATCTCATGCGACACATGTCGCTTCATGCATAATTAAATAATTTTAATTAATTATTTAATTAAAACACTCACCCATCCAAGTGTCAGTTTCTTTGGGAAGTGCACCTACACCCCTAAGTTTGCTCTAGTTTGTCCCCCAGATATTTTAATCCACTCCTAGCTTTTAGTTGACTAGGTGTCTAATCTTAGGATTCTATTTTGCTCCTAAATAATGATTTCTATTATTTTAAATGCTCAACAAAATAACTATTCATGTGCAAATGTCTAAACTATTTTTATGCATTTGCCAAGTAATAATCTAGAGTTATTCTCCTAAGTTTTTATGCAGTTTAATTTAACAATCAAACTCACTAGGATCACGGTGCCACGCCGTTGGGCTCCTGGTTCCTTAATTTTTAATTCCCTGACATGGCACCACTCCGTCGGGCCCACTCATCCTTGGTTTCCATTCCTTGGCATGGTACCGCATCGTTGGGTCCTTGCGTCCATTCTTTCCGTTCTCGACAGGGTACCGCATCGTTGGGCCCTTCTGCCACCGTCTTTCCGTTTTGACTTGCGGGAACTCTTGTAGGGATTTTAGGAATCGTTACCATCCATCCTCCGTCTACATGCTATCTAGGGACTAATGGCGCTGAGGAGTGAGTCCGTTCTCACTGCGCGCCCCTCAACTCGTACGTGACCAGCTCCGTCGTGGCCCACCTCGTACGCCCTCACGCATTCCTCTTGAGCAAGCGGATCAATGCTTATCTGCTCATGCGTGGTATTCTTATCGGAAGTCGACATCGTCGTCGCTCCCCCTGTGTGTGATTTACCCGTACTCTACGACCCTTCATGTTCCTTTGTGCGTCCTTCGATGAACCGTTTCACCTATCGCTACACACATTTCTCACAAACATAAATCATTATTTTATTGATTTACAATCAATCGTAATCATAAATATACTCAAAATAAAATCAAAGTATTAATTTATTAATGTTTGAAACAGTCGGGTCACTAAGCAAGTTCCCTCAATGTCTACAGTAGTCTAGGGGCACTACATACACCCCTACTTATTTAGAACTTCGTCCCGAAGTTCAGAATAAATGCGGAAAGCTATGGCGCATCTCAGTTGTGTCCTCCCAAGTCACAAAGCTAAGGTTGTAGTTGTCCTACTATACTTTGACTTGACCAATCAAGGCTAAGCATTTAAGCAAGAACTGATCAATCAATTATCCCAGTCCACACATATAATTAAATTCATTAATTCATTTATCAACTATAGTCATGCACATCATCAGGTGATTCTCCCTTATTAAGACACATCCTATCTCTAAGGGCCACTTTATTGAAGTCTGTTCCGCCGAGTCACTCGACAGGTGCTCTTAAATTCCACAATCATTTTATGGGCATTACAACTCTCGTTCAAGTATTTTCAAAGTAAATTCAAATGGTTCATGTTTCTGTCGTTCAAGTATTTTCAAAGTAAATTCAAATGGTTCATGTTTTACTTAGCCGGTTCATTTCAAAACTAGTACCCTCATTAGTCTAATTAGTTAAAGTACCGAGGCAGGAATTACATACACCCCCTCTTATTAAAACTTCGTCCCGAAGTTAAGTCTCATGTGCTTCCATGGTGAGTTTTCACATTCATTTCTTCAACATAACCACAATTGATAATAACATTTCATTTATTCTTTTCTACCCTCATATAAGTATAAATCACATAATTGATAATATAACTAAATCACATCTTTCATAGTGTAGCAATCCCCACAAAAGTCCTCTATTGGCTCATTAATTGCAACCAAATTTGAAATCCTCCCAAAAAAAAAAAAAAAAAAAAAAAACTCTTTCCATTCGACAAAACTAAAATGTATCATTTATAGAAATCCCTAAAGTACTAACACATTTCAACAAAAGAGATAAAATCTTCAAATCCAACTTCTTCCTTTTCTATAATTACGTGTAACTATCATATGTTTAAAACAATCTGAATTTTCTAGTTTAACCCTTCCAAATTCTATTCTTCAATGTGGGGACCCCCTTTCTCTTCTCCTAATCCAAAGTATAACCAAATACTGGAGTTCCATTTACTTAGTATAACTAAAAGTATAATCTCAAATTTTTATAAACAAAGTTTATGTGAATTTTTCTTTTCTTCCTGGCTCAAGTATAGCAAAAATTCTATAGTTCATCATAAGTATAACTTCTCTCTTTTCACAATCCCAAGCATGATTACAAACTAGTAGTGCATACCCGTGAAGTCATCACCTTGATTTAGAAAATAAGCATTTACATCCAATCGACAAATTCTTAATGCAAACCCCTCTAAAGCATACGAACCCTAAAAATGTTTTTTTTTTTTTTTTTTGGGAAGAAGAATTCTAACCTGTTTGAGAATTTGGAAGTATCCTTGTCGAAGAAGAAGAAGTATGAATAGTCACAATCTCCCATTTTGCGTCGATCTCCATGCATTGCTCATCGTAAGTCACAATCTCCCATTATTAAACATTATAAATTCATTCCTTCTTGATAGTAAATCATAAGATCTCTCACTAAGCAAGTGGGTATATTTTTTTTTTTTTACCAACAATCTTCAAAACAAGTGTAAGTCACAACTTAGTTAAAATGCTATTCATAACAGATCCTTTTATAGAACTATAAATATGCAAATACTTACATCCCGAAATATTTACTTGACGCCATAATCTCAACAACTTACCTAATACTTGAAGGTCTTATTTAATCCATTTCCTTTCCTCAATACTTGGATTAAATATTTTTAATGGCGTATGGAAACTTAACCATAGGGCATATAAATACAAATGTAAGTCTTATATAAGTACCAATGAAATCCTATTGATAAGAATTCCTAAAACAACATTTCCAACCACGTGCATATTATATAATATAAACAGGTCTTATATTCTAACCTTTAAACAGATAAAAGGTATCAATCTTTCATGATTTAGCAAGTGTGTAACTTACGACACATAAATGTAAAGTTTTCATTTTTCAAATATATATATATACATGTATCACAATTAAATTGCGATTCTTACAAAAACTTTTTTTTTTTCTCAAAAGTATAAGGTATCATTCATTCTCCATAACTTACCAAGATATTTTATGAATGCAAATTATATATATATATTTTCCAAAACATGCAGAATTAACTATAAAAGTATTAATGTGTTTGAAACAACCTCTTTTCCTAAAAGAGTCATTCATCACTAATTCGACATCTACATCCTTCCCAAGTTAATTAAAATCATTTGAATAGGAATGTAATTATATAATGAACATTTTCCAAATCATGCATTAAAGTATTATTATGTTTAAGACATGTAACACACACATGCTTCCTATAATAATATTAAAGAAAACATTTTCTATTAACTTCAGTGACACCTTATTGACAAAATGCACCCACCTTCAATGATCAAGGGCAATTTCAATTATAACAAAGCGGGTTGTATTGACATATTGCAACTAGTTTCAATAACTAATAGGGAAAACCATAATATAAGTTATTATATTAACATGTTATAATTTCTAGGCATTCTTCAAAATAACATGGATTTATATTGGCACATTTATAGTTGCAAATCAACCATAAGGCGAGAGTACTTCCCAAGATAAAGATTTTAATATGTACATATACAATAAAGATAAGGGTGGTATTAAATACATACCACTTATACCTAATATTCACACCCTCGATTAATATCAACTAACTTTATTTAGGATCGGTCATTACTATTCTATAGAGCATGTAACCAGGAGATGAGATGTCCCTCAATAAGCCATAAAAATGAATTAAGAATTAGAACGCCCGTAGGGCAGAGTTTACTATAGTGGAATATAAACAAATACAATTTACACCGACACCTGTCAAGCAATAAGTGGGGACCTTCATTACAGACTCCACGTATAAGGAAATTTAAACCACAACTGAGTACCAATAACACTCACCTCATGGCTCGGTGGCCATTAATGTAGTAAACTCAAATACCCTTCGGTTAGCAAGAGAACGGAGCGATTTCAATAGCATAAAATTTCATAAAGGTTGACATCGAGTTCACATTTATGAACAATGGATCGATTCTAGAAAACGCCGACCGATATCTCAATAGATACTCAGAATATTAGATTCGGCCATTTGGTTGCATCAACATACAACACAGAATTTGGTTAAGGCTATACTTCCCTTACCCAACAATGCAAAGTTTGCAACAAGAAGGTATCATACACCGTAATGATTACAGGGTGAAGGCGCTGGAATTCGTTTCCCAAATTACAAAAGGTTACAGCACATTTTCTTCAATCTTGGATGCAATGGCTCCTTGAGTTTAAGTGTGTAAATTCTCATAAATCAGAATCTTTTAATAATAAATTTATCCGGTAAGTATTTGTTTAAATCGTATCAATTTATGAATTGTAAATGGCGTCTAACAATGAAGAAGGAATACATCACCTTAGAAAAAAAAAAAAAAAAAATGCAAAGACAATGTCACTTTGTATCGCCTTTATAAAATAGTTAACCCACTAAATACTTGTAAAATGTGGAACTTATACGTGTAATGTAATGATATTATAGGGATAAGAAAAGATATTCAGAAGTATTAAGAGAGTAAGTTAAAAACACAAACAGAGATATCACAAAACTCTACAGTGTTTGGTTACTCTTTGTGCGGCAGGTAATAACCCAACACCTAAACAAGAAGCGGAATGGAGTAACAGAGAACTCCGATGCTCTGGGGCATAGAATAAAAATACGCAGCTTTAACTACATAGAACTCTACAGGGATTAGGTTTCTCAAATGTAGTGACAAGTCTCCAAGCACTTATGCCATGACCGAGACATCTACGCTGTTCCAATGAGATGTATAAAAAAAAAATGTCTAGCATGCATCATATAAAAACACATGTACCTCTGTCCTACCCCACCACGATATTTCCAAAGACAGAAAGGCACAATGATGTACTCTTCCATGCATCTCCACACAGGGATCGGGGTTTTCCAAGAGGCGGATCTTCAAGACTAGTTCGGATTTCTCCTGCGCATCTCCACAGCTATTACACGGGTTCACTTATTAACACGACTGTAGCAGAGGTTTGACTAGACCCAGTCGCTAAAATATCTAGCAATCAACATAAAACTGAATCTATACTCTGGATTCAAAAGATAGAGCATCTATTTAACAAACATCATATCAATATAACATATGATAACTTAACTTATTCTCTGCGCGGATCCATGAGACACTGCATCTATTAACAAACAACAATAGGTACTACAATATCCAAGAACAAGTCGACGCCCTTATGCAGCATCTAGCTTGGATACAATCACCCATCAACTGCAAAGAAGGATCCCCCTTCTACAGTACTATATCCTCCTCTCTAGACTAGAAAGAACAGAATAGAAAGCTACCCCAGAAAGGCTGGCCTGCGCCCTATGAATTTTTTTTTTTCATCCCCTCACGCATCTAGCTCCACCATGTAATTTTTAAAAGAGCCAGTACACAGGAAAGATGCGTCGTCTTTTCCCCTTTATCAGGTCTCGCCCTCCATGATCATTAATACTCCCGCTCGCACATGATCTTGGCGCTCTTCCCCTCTTTAAGGGATGTTGTCCCAAAACTTTAATCTCACTGAGAGTGGTACATGAATCACCAAATTCAAACTAACTGTCGAACTCAATGGAGAAGTGGTGGGAGAACTCACTCTCTTGATTATCTAGTAGAGACAAAAGAACACGTAACCGAACAGGCAATTCGCTCAAACTCACTCACCCTAATTAAGCCATTTTCAAGATTTCTTTTAACATTACAATTATCAAACTTTTATTATAAATAAAACTAATTCACAGAAAGCGTTCTCATTCCAGTCCACAATATTTAAGCAATTTTCAAGCATGAACAAAGCTAACCGTTACTTAAAGGCTTAAAGGCAAAGTATTAACACATGCTCCACTAGTTACTGAAATAAACACAACCTTTCAATGAACAGGTGGAGTCGACATCCGCGAGATTCACTCACCCAAATCGCCGAGCATCAGCGCTGGTAGTGGAGTTGAAGGGAGGTTGAGCTTATGCAAGGGAAATGTGACCTCTATGGGCGTGACACCGTGAAGAACGCATGCACAGGTTCTGTCCATTCTTGATGTTACCGCCACTGTCGTTAATTCTACGTAGGAGGTAATTAATTCAAATCTTTCCGGAGAGAGGGCGTGATCACCACCGAACCTCCAGGTTGACAGAAGCGTTATGAAGGTTGGGGCTTCTCTCATGGACGGTGGTTTCTTTTAGTAATGTGTTTACCAGAAACGGCAGGGATCACGGTGTACTTACAACCAAAGATGGGTCAGGAATTTCCCAATGAGAAATAGATCATAACATCCCCACGGAAATCGAACTCGAAGGCTTTACAAAAATCAGAGAAGGAGTTTAAGGTCACACCACAGAGCTGTGATGACCGGAGACAGCAGAATAAATGTCGGTGGATAAACTGTAAGGATGTGCTTTAGCGTTGCCAGATTAATCAGGTTCAAAACGATGTTTCGTGGGGCATGAGGAATGAATCTGTCCAGAAAACCAGAGTCATAAAGAGAATTATCAAGTAGGACTGTGCTCGGAGTTGTAACTCATGAAAAGAGGGTTTTTGAACAACAAAAAGGAAACAAAATACAACTTCAATATCAAGTAGACGTTGTAAGTCTGAGAACGAGGAGATCAGAGTGTAAATCACTGCAGAATGAAACTCACGATTTGAAAACCATAATGGTGAGACTGTAGGTTAAAAGGAACAGAGAAAAAAATAAATAAACTGCCGAACAGGTTGCTTGTGTGAGACAACGCCATCCACAGGAGACTAAATTAAGCTTTAGATTTAAACTTTTACAGTGCATTACGATACCTACCAAAAGACAGTTAACCTTCAAATCTAAAGTGATACGGTGTAATGAGATAGTCTACCAGGAAACATTTATCCTCCCGATCTAAATCATACTGTACACAAAATTATAAATTCCAAACGAAGTGATACGGTGTAATGAGATAGCCTACCAGGAAACATTTATCCTCCCGATCTAAATCATAATGTACACAAAATTATAAATTCCTAACGATTTAAATCATACTGTACACAAAATTTTAAATTCCAAACGAAGAATAGTTCAGATCTAAATACCTAATAAATTTTGGAAAGAGTACTGAGGTATAAATCATCATTGACATAAATTTTAATTTCATGAGATCGAAGTAGTTCAGGTCTGTAACTAGGTCTCTTGTAGTTTGAGAAATAGACAGATTCATAGAATTTTAGTGTCCACAAAAATTTCCATTTTCAGAAATCGAAAGGGTGCAGAATTATATAATCAAGATCTCTGAAAATTTCAGAAATAGAGAAAAGAAATTCAGTAATAGTCATTTAAATATGATCATACCTATGTAAATAGTGCCTCCGTCGAAGGTGTAAATCCACAAAGGTTGCAGCTCCAATCCCGCTGTTGTTCACCCTCAAGGTTCGTCCCGCTCCGATACCAAATGTAGGGCCCCTCCTCTAGGGTCTTCGCTGTTTAACCTGAAACTCAACCACTTGATACAAAAGAGATTAGAAAGCATAATGACTGGATAAATAAACTAAATAAATGAATAAACTAGCAAATTAAAACAAACCATAACCATAACCAGCAAAGCTCGTTTGACCATAGGCGAAGCAACCGTTAGCTCCGCCACCCAACCATAGGCTCATGCTTTCAGTCGCATGGCCACCCCCGAGCTTTGGGTCGTAGAGCTCACACACGTTTTTCAGAAATTCAGCTTGGGCTTCCCCTCCCACCAGGATTTCTCAGCCAAACCCTTAGATAGCAGCAAGTCTTTGAGGCATTCGAAAATTACGACAATCGTCCAAATCATGGGCCCTTTACCCATTCCCTAAGCCTTCCTTATAAAGGAAAATCTCATGCGACACATGTCGCTTCATGCATAATTAAATAATTTTAATTAATTATTTAATTAAAACACTCACCCATCCAAGTGTCAGTTTCTTTGGGAAGTGCACCTACACCCCTAAGTTTGCTCTAGTTTGTCCCCCAGATATTTTAATCCACTCCTAGCTTTTAGTTGACTAGGTGTCTAATCTTAGGATTCTATTTTGCTCCTAAATAATGATTTCTATTATTTTAAATGCTCAACAAAATAACTATTCATGTGCAAATGTCTAAACTATTTTTATGCATTTGCCAAGTAATAATCTAGAGTTATTCTCCTAAGTTTTTATGCAGTTTAATTTAACAATCAAACTCACTAGGATCACGGTGCCACGCCGTTGGGCTCCTGGTTCCTTAATTTTTAATTCCCTGACATGGCACCACTCCGTCGGGCCCACTCATCCTTGGTTTCCATTCCTTGGCATGGTACCGCATCGTTGGGTCCTTGCGTCCATTCTTTCCGTTCTCGACAGGGTACCGCATCGTTGGGCCCTTCTGCCACCGTCTTTCCGTTTTGACTTGCGGGAACTCTTGTAGGGATTTTAGGAATCGTTACCATCCATCCTCCGTCTACATGCTATCTAGGGACTAATGGCGCTGAGGAGTGAGTCCGTTCTCACTGCGCGCCCCTCAACTCGTACGTGACCAGCTCCGTCGTGGCCCACCTCGTACGCCCTCACGCATTCCTCTTGAGCAAGCGGATCAATGCTTATCTGCTCATGCGTGGTATTCTTATCGGAAGTCGACATCGTCGTCGCTCCCCCTGTGTGTGATTTACCCGTACTCTACGACCCTTCATGTTCCTTTGTGTGTCCTTCGATGAACCGTTTCACCTATCGCTACACGCATTTCTCACAAACATAAATCATTATTTTATTGATTTACAATCAATCGTAATCATAAATATACTCAAAATAAAATCAAAGTATTAATTTATTAATGTTTGAAACAGTCGGGTCACTAAGCAAGTTCCCTCAATGTCTACAGTAGTCTAGGGGCACTACATCCATACCTGTAACTTAAAATAATTTCTGATATAACACAGTAATTTATATTTTTGAATTACTAAAATTTTCTGCTGTAATTAAATTTGCTGCTGCATGTTCTTGGACCTTTTTTAGGCCTAGAGTTCGAACATGAGCTCTGATACCACATGGTAACATCCCGAAAATACAAAAAAAAAAATTATAAGAGCAATAATTATCAGAATTATTTAATGCAGAACAAAATAACTAAATTGAACACTTAACTAAGATAAAATAATCATGATGACATGTCATCAACCTCAAATAAATATAATTGTAATTTCTACTTCAGGTATGAACGGATGTTGACTACTTTAACGAGAGATCTTTGTATGTCTATGAAAACCAGTACAGTATATAATTTTGTTTAGGTTCTTGGTTAAAAAAATGCATGCTTTTACAATTTGTACTTTTTTTTTAAAATGTTGATGTAATGCTGACAGTTTGTTTGCTGATAAAAGGGGTCCTATGAAACACCCTGGAGCTTACTTAGCTACATTTAACTAAGGAAATTGAACTTGTTTCCTTGTGCAGACCACAGGTAAGAAATCTTCAAGACATCATAATAATTAGAGTACTTGTGTTTTTCATAACATCGTCAAAGTAAAATTTGTTAAGTACTTCCTTGCGACATTAAAAAAACTAAAGGCATGGATACAAGAATTCTACGCTTAGCTTAGCAATGTTTTACAAAGCTCCTTAATGTTATCAACCCAAGTCAACCAACTTTCTATTGTACTGTTACAATTATCGTCACGAGATCACTGTCGGTGATATTAATACAATCAATACTATTATTTATTTAAGTGTACAGATTCGAAATTCATGCAAAATTTGCACTTTCGAACTATCATTAAAAATGGCATCTTACAAGATCTTAGACTTATTCTATGTATTGCATTTGGCATTTCAATACAGAACCTAAAGAGAAGAAGTAACTATGTATTTATAGCTATCAATTATTTACATAAAGCATAGTATATTACTCTATTAGTTGACACTAATATAAAACTTTGGAAATATATAAAATATGCACTATATGTTGCTATTTGATATGAAATTATTTTTACTATCTCAAACTATTAAAACAAAAGCATTAGTATGTAATACAAAAGGAATCATATATATATATATCATTGAAACCATAGGGCATTATCCTTTAACATCCACTAAAAGATTATAACGACTTTAATGAGGTCGTGGCCTAAGTGATAGTTTGAAAACTATGTTATAAGTATGAACTTGTGCCCAAGTAATAACGTTAAAGTGTAATTGCCCGCATCTCAACGTCAAGGTGATGATATGATGGGTAATAAATTTTGTTTGCAGGTTGACAGAGTTACGGTAATGTGAAAATAAATGCATTTCAACATGGAATGGGTGGCAGCAATCCACGTAGCCTAACCTTGTGAACTTTGGATGATAATGTAGTGGAGAGTTTTAGCTGGCAAGGATACCTCATCGTCTCTTCTCCACGCTGTACACTGTATCGTTCCTTGACATGCAAGGTTGGAAACTTTGATAGTTGTTGGTAATTAATGAGGTATTAATGCAAGGTTTGCTTGGCTTTCCACGTTGCACTGTTGGATCTTCTCTATCCGTTGATCACTCCAGATCTCATTCATTGGTGTGAGTAACCCTAAACCGTTTTGTTTGTATTGATGGAAAAAGTTTCGGCCTTTCAATGTGTTAATGTAATGAGGCCGACAGGCTGCCAAATTTTTCAGGTGATAGGAGGTGTTCTTCCAGGGTTTCGAACCTATAACTTTGAGAGTAAATGTTTAAGTGTTGCAGGCTTTGTCTTCAAGCCAGAAGGCCGTGATGTCATAGTATGAAGGGTAGGTGAGCATCAACTATTGAGAGTACTCAGTCGTTGGTTCTTTGCCTCTTTCGAAAGGTCATAACACTTGTTGGTTTTTCCTGCGAGTAAGAAGGATTACAGTCGACCTCTGCTTTTCGCTATCGACAGTTGAAAAAGCACTCTCCAGGTAATTTAGTAAGAATTTACTGCAAGTTAAAAACGTAGATTTTGCATTCAGTAAAGTGTCACCTGTTTATAACCACATGCTTGGTGTTTTGGTAGGTTTTCTCTTCATTGGAGGGTTTCCATGCTACAAAAAGAAAGGAATGCTTCTACAGTTTCCGGGTAAGCTCCGGTGGTTCTTACCTGCCTCGTAGGTACCTTGATGTCCCTTTCTATGTGCCGAGAAGTTTAAAACTTCGACCTGTAACAATAATGTCCACAAGCAAGGTTTTAAGCTTGTCTTGTTCTATTTTTGACTTGTACAGAGGGTAAACTTCTCGATCAAATGGGTTACTAAAGGCTATTTGATGCCTGGTTATGTTTAACAATTGGTACTTCACACTTTCATTTGTTTGCTATAAGTGTTAAGGGTGATAACCCTGTACAGTGTTCGTTATTTATTGATTCTGAACTATGTTTAAAGTTGATGATGGAAGTTTCGAACACTGTGAAACCGTAACTAAAACATGCTGAAAAATTTTGTTTCTAGTTTTAAATGTGAGTCGAGATCTAAGGGTTCTCTTTTGTACTTACAAACTATAGTTCATTTTTCTAAATAAAAGGTTGCTGAGTTTTGCCGAGCCACAAAGATTGTCTTATGACCGTGGGTTTACAGATGCAAGACTGTAAGCATGTGTTTTCGATTTCGTTGTTGGTATATATGTTTGAAAATTACTATATTAGTTTGATCGTTTAAACAAATGCGTTGAGAGGGTTTGGCCTCCGCGTTCTAGTTTTGAAGATGAACACTGTAACTGTAATATCCATATGTGAATGAGTTTTAAACTAGGGTTTATATCCCAGACTTACTTGTTGTGAACAAACTCGAAAATGTATTTGATTAAATGTTAGGATGTGAGCTAAAGTTTATACAAGAGTATCTAAACGTGCCTTCGACTACTGTTTAAATAAGTCTGTAAATATATGGATTCTATAAGATATTTTCTAGGGTTTGCTAAGTCATAAAAGTGATTATCCTTGGAGCGATGTCTACAATTTTTCTTTGACAAAGATATATAATGTGTGAATATAGAACTAGGGTTCCAATGTATTAGGTCTTGATGATATTGAAATAAATAATGGATAAATGCAATCAAACATGAAAAATAGTGAAACAAATATAGTATATGTAAAAGATAAGAAAACTATATATGGAATTATTGTTGCGGCTATTAAAATCTTTGGAAATACTATTTCTTAGAAAGCATGATATATGTTTTTCTTTAATTACATTTGTTTGCTAAATTAAATGAATAGAGATATAGAAAATAGAATATAATTTTTTTCTTTATGAAGTAACATAGAATTCCATATTGCCATTGATACTATATAGTAGAATTTTCTATGTTAGATTTAGGACAGAAATGTAAACATAATACTTACTAAAATTATTTGTCTAATCGATGGCAATCTGCCTATATTTCATTGACACTTTAATTTTCTTCCATATACTAGAGTACTATGTAGACAACAGCATGGGAAAAATATAGGGATGATTATCTAATCATATTTTTAATACACTTTAGCATTCAAACTTAAAACATAAATCAGAAATAAATCTTATTACAAAACAAAGTTTTATAATTTTACTAAACATAAACGTTAAAGTGTAAACAAAATAGAAAACAGTAAAATTTGATTAATCTGTAGGGAAACAAATAGCCCAAGGAGCCTATTCCACCCAACCAATTCCTGAAGACAACAAAGTATTTGCCTTAGCACCCCCAAGCCTGTTGATTGAACCACCAAGAGGAAGAAACTTAGAAGCTTAGAACCTCAGCTTGCAGTAGTAATAGTTATCCAGTCTTAAAGACTTAACAGTCAAAGGGACCTGCACCAGCACCTCTGGTTCTCCTTCTTAGAATAATTTGCATACTTACAATGCACTCACATAGCCTTCCTACTCGAATCTCTCAGTCATCACCTAATGCACATGAGGAATAAAATGAGCTACCTATTCACTCCCTCCACCTGGGGGATAATTCCACATTTGTAGGGGTAGTTGTCCCATAACCAACAGCTAGTGGTGAAGTGCAATTGCTGCCATCTTTCCCATGCCTTCTAACAGCTTCCATTCCTCCCAGTGGGTTAGTGAACACTCAGTTAACAGTTCCCTTCGGTGTTTGTCTCCTACTTTAATTTATTAAGTAACAGTAATTCAGTAATTACATTCATCCTTGACCAAACTTGGTCATAATTACAAAACTTTGTAATTAAAATTTAACATAAAGTATTTTGCCAATAAAATAATAATTTCAGAAATTGGGTAGGTGACATACACCCCCCCTTAAGTCTCAACATCGTCCTCGAAGTTGGTCAATCACTCTCTGAGTGTTCCTGAAATAGAGTTGGGTATGCTGCCTGCATACTGCTCTCCAACTCCCAGGTTGCCTCTTCCGAGCTAAGGTGCTTCCATTGCACCTTCACTTGCCCAATGGTGCGATTCTGGAGCGGAGTTTCCCTCCTTTCGAGGATACAGTCCGGTTCCACTTGAAAATATTTGT
Source organism: Larix kaempferi (assembly GCA_027924585.1). Classification (NCBI taxonomy): domain Eukaryota; kingdom Viridiplantae; phylum Streptophyta; class Pinopsida; order Pinales; family Pinaceae; genus Larix; species Larix kaempferi. The sequence continues at coordinate 1,848,793 of BSBM01001360.1, forward strand.
CTTGTCCCACCTATACATCATTCCAGTTTACAACATGAGTAGCATCGTGTACATACTTCTTTAAAAATGATATATGAAAAAAATTATGTATTTTTAAATTTAGTGGCAAGGCTAGTTGGTATGCCGCTGGTCCAACCTTGGACAATATTTCAAAAGGACCACAATACCTGGGTGCCAACTTGGCACAGCTTCCCAATTTCAATGAACTCTTTTTCAGTCTTACCTTGAGGAACACATGTTCACCAACTTGGAACTCTTTATGAGTCCTTTTTAAATCTGCTTGACTCTTTTGCCTATCTTGGGTAGCTTCTAAATTTTCTTGTACCTGTTTCACAATTAGTTCTAACTCTTGCAATAATTCAGGTCCTAAAACAACTCTATTTACTGGGTCATTCCAAGAAACATGTGTATCACATTTCCTACCATAAAGAATTTCAAATGGGCTAAGTATAGATGATGCATGATAATGGTTATTATACGCAAATTATGCTAAGTGTAAGTAGTCTTCCCACTTACCAGGCTGATCCTTAACATACATTCTCATTAAGTATTGTAAGACTTGATTCACCCTTTCTGTTTGTCCATCTGTTTCTGGATGAAATGCTGTGCTGAAATTTAAGGTTGTATTCAACCCTTTAAACAAAGATCTCCAAAAGTTTCTAGTAAATTTAGAGTCATGGTCTGAAATTATAACTTTTGGAATACCATGTAGTCGAAAAATCTGTTTCATGAAGATTTTTGCAATGTCGGGAGCCTTATGAGTAGTCTTCACAGGTATAAAGTGTGTTGCTTTGCTCAGTTTGTCTACTACCACCATGATAGAGTCATTTTGTTTCTGACTTTGGGTAGTCCAGTAATAAAGTCTATGCTTATCACTTCCCATTTCCAACTTAGTATAGGTAATGGATGTAACAATCCGATAGGATGTTGGTGTTCAACTTTCACTTTTTGACAATCCAAACATTTAGCTATGTACTCTGCTACTTCATCTTTCATTTTGGGCCAATAGTATTCTTTCCTGAGCATAGTAATGGTCTTCTGATAACCTGGATGGCTAGAATAATGGCTTTTGTCCATCTCATTTAAAATCAAAATTTTTATTTATGGTATGTTAGGTACATACAATCTGTTTTTGTATAGTAAAAGTCCATTTTCCTTCAATCTATAATCTGCCATAGAATTTTTAGAACTGTTGTTTGCTGTCTTTTCCTTTAATTTTCTGTATTCTTCATCCGTCTCACTTCTTTCAAGGATCTGATTTTCTAAATATGTTGAGTAAATACTGATGGATGAAATAAAATCCAATTTTGTTTTACAACTCAATGCATCCGCAACCTTGTTCTCTTTCCCTTTAATATGCTGGATTTCGAAATCATACTCACCTAAGAAAGTTAACCATCTAGCTTGTCTGGCATTAAAATTTGTCTGAACTAATAAATATTTCAGACCCATGTTGTCTGTCAATAAAGTGATTTTTCTGCCAATAAGGTGGTGACGCCACATTTTTAAAGCATGAATTACTGCTAATAATTCTAAATCATAAGTAGAGTAATTCTTCTCATGTATTTTTAGCTTTCTTGATTCGTATGCCACCGCATTCCCTTCTTGTGTTAGGACTCCACTGAGTCTGTCATTACAAGCATCTGTGCAAACTATGAAATCTTTATTAGGATCTCCTATCCTCGGAATAGGTGCTGTAGTCAACAATTCCTTTAACATCTTAAAACTGTCAGAACATTTATGATCCCACACAAATTTCTTCCTTTTCTTCTCTAAGGAAGTTATGGGTTGGAAATCCTCGAAAAATTCTCTATAAATTTTCTGTAATATCCAGTAATACCCATAAATGATCTTACATCCGACACATCTTTTGGAACCGGCCAGTCATTAATGGCCTTTATCTTGTCGGGGTCAACCGAGATTCCTTCTTTAGAAATTATGTGTCCTAAATACTTAATTTTGTCCTTGTGGAAGTCAAACTTACTAAACTTAGCATATAGTTGATGATCTCTCAGAACTTGTAAGATAATCCATAGATGTTCATCATGCTCTTCTTTGCTTTTAGAATATACTAAAATGTCATCTATAAAAACAACTGCAAATTTATCTAAGTATTTGTGCAGAATATTGTTCATCAAACACATAAATATAGCCATGGAATTAGTCAAGCCAAATGGCATGACTACGAACTCAGAATGTCCATATCGAGTTCTGAAAGCTGTCTTGAAAATATCTTCATCCTTAACCCACACTTGATGATATCCTGACCTTAGATCAATATTTGAAAATATCGTTGCTCCACGTAGCTGATCAAATAGATCGTCTATGCGGGGCAACGGATACCGATTCTTGATTGTCATATTATTAAGCTGGGGATAATCTATGCACAGTCTTGGGGTTCCATCTTTCTTCCTAACAAATATGACAGGTGCTCCCCAAGGAGACACGCTGGGTCTTATATAATTCTTATCAATCAGTTCCTTCAACTGTGATTGCAATTTGTTTAATTCCAGTATATTCATTCTGTATGGAGCTTTGGTATTTGGTACTGCTCTTGGTATTAACTCTATGGTAAAATCTAAATCTCTTTTAGGAGGTAATCCTGGAATCTCCTCAGGAAATACATCCTTAAAATCATTTAGGATAGGTATGTCTTCTAATTTCAGTTTGTCCTCTTTACAAATAAACTCATCATTTACTGCAAACAACTGACATCCTTTCCTAACTGCCCTCTTAACTTGCATAGCTGAAATCTATCTAAGGGTTACCTTTCACTTCTACAGTTTTTCCTTCTTCATTTAAACCTGTAAATTTTTTTTCATAACAGTTCAGAATGACATGATGGGATTCTAACCAGTCCATTCCGATTATAATATCATAGGATCCTAAAGGTAAAATATTCAAATTGATTTGTGTCTATAAATGATTCATGGATAAAGTACAACTTTATATAAAATCTAATACTTTCCTCTTTGTTATAGTTGCTAGTCTAACTAACCAAGATTTACTGAACTTTTATGTTTTCAATTTAAGACTTTCCACAATATTTGGTGATATATAACTTAAACTAGCACCTAGGTCAATCAAAACAGTAACATGATGATTTTGTAACATGCCATCAATTTCTACCATAGAGATTTGATGATGTGCTTTCCTGTTATCAAGTGTTGCATTGATTCTGGGCATCTCCCTCGCTACGTCTCCAAGAGTAGGTTCAGTCTGAATAGAGTGAATGTTGTTAACTGTCCGCTTCCTCTTGGGACATTCTGATGCATAGTGAGGACCTTGACATTTGAAACACTTGATAAGTGCCTTTTGTTCACTGGTCCTGGTATTATTGGGAGCATTTCTGGGTGCTATAAAATTCTGCTGCTGACTGTTTCTGAAATTATTTCTTTCAAAATTTTGATTCTGGAAATTTTTCTTTCAGAAACCGGAATTTCCACTGAATCTGAAATTTTTCTTTTTCAGTTCGAAATTGTTGGGTTTATGACTTTTCCAGTTTGTCATTCCTTCTCTTTTCCTATTAGTATCATAACATAAAACTTCCTTTCTCATAGCTTCCTCCAAGGTATTTGGACTATCATACTCGATTTTGTCCTTAATATTGAAAGGGAGGAAGCTCAAGTATCTTTGAATTTTCGGTTCTTCTTCTATGAGGTATGGCACATATCTCAGTAAGTTAAGAAATTTGTTGTTCATTTCCTTCATGTTCATACCTCCTAGCTTCAAATCGTAAAACTCTTTGGATTTTTCTTCATAGTACTGTTCAGATAAAAACTTCTTCTTAAAGTATCATTTAAAAGCACTCCATTTTATATCTTTATCCTTGATGCCCTTTACTCTTTTGATGTCTTGCCACAAAATATCCGCTTTTCCGATCAAGTTATATATAGCCATCTTTGCTTTCAAGGATTCTGAATAGTTATAAATCTGAAAATATTTCTTCATATCGGACAACCATGCTTCAGCTGTCTCGCCCTTCTCAGATTCTCCATTAAACATTGGAGGTTTAATTTTTTTGAAATCCTCGAAAATCTGCTCATACTCCTTATGACTTTTCTTTCTAGGTTTGTAATCTCCTTTACTACTATCGCTTGAATAGTTACGCCTCTTTTTACGTGCTTCAATAGCATCTCTTGATGATGTTGAACTACTGTTCATATCATCGATTTTCATTTTCTTACTTTTTTTACCATGAGGTAGATCGTCAGCCTTGGAGATATCTTCATTATCTCTCTCCTACTAATCAATTGGGCACTGTTCAAATAGCACTTGGTTTAACTCTTCTTGCGCCTTCAGAATTATTTCATTGTCTTGTTTCACAGACCTAATTTTTGCCTTTAATTCTTGAAATGCACGTAACAATTCTGATGAATTGTTATTTAATTCCCGATGGCCTTCTTCTGCATAGTGCTATCCCGAGCTATGGCTATTTGGTTGAAATCTTTCTTCTACATGTTCTGCTAAGTTCTCCATACTTGTAACTTAAAATAATTTCTAATATAATACAGTAATTTATATCTTTGAATTAGTAAAATTTTCTGCTATAATTAAATTTTCTGGTGCGTGTTCTTGGACCTTTTTTAGGCCTAGAGTTCGAACATGAGATATGATACCACATGGTAACATCCCAAAAATACCAAAAAAAAAACGAAATTATAAAAGCAATAATTATCATAATTATTTAATGCGGAACAAAATAACTAAATTGAACACTTAACTAAGATAAAATAGTCATGATGACACATCATCAACCTCAAATAAATATAATTGTAATTTCCACTTCAGGTATGAACGGATGTTGACTTCTTTAATGAGAGATCTTTGTATGTCTATGAAAACCAGTACAGTTTATAATTTTGTTTAGGTTCTTGGTTAAAAAAATGCATAATTTTACAATTTGTACTTTAAAAAAAAAAAAACGTTGATGTAACGCTGACAGTTTGTTTATTGATAAAAGAGGTCCTATGAGGTACCCTGGAGCTTACTTAGCTACGTTTAGCTAAGGCAATTGAACTTGTTTCCTTGTGCAGACTGCAGGTAAGAAATCTTCAAGACAGCATAATAATTAGAGAACTTGTGTTTTTCATAACATCGTCAAAGTAAAATGTTAAGTACTTCGTTGCGACATTAAAAAAACTGAAGGTATGGATACAAGAATTCTACTCTTAGCTTAGCAATGTTTTACAAAGATCCTTAATGTTATCAACCCTAGTAGACCAACTTTCTATTGTACTATTACAATTATCGTTAAGAGATCACTGTCGGCGATATTAATACAATCAATACTATTATTTATTTAAGTGTACAAATTCGAAATTCGCAGGAATTTAAACTTTCGAACTATCATTAAAAATGGCGTCTTACAAGATCTTAGACTTATTCTATGTACTGCATTTGGCATTTCAATACACAACCTAAAGAGAAGAAGTAACTATGTATTTATAGCTATCAATTATTTACATAAAGCATAGTATATTACTCTATTATTTGACACCAATGTAAAACTTTGGAAATATATAAAATATGCACTATATGTTGCTATTTGAAATGAAATGATTTTTACTATCTCAAACTATTAAAACAAAAGCATTAGTATGTAATACAAAAGAAATCATATATATATATATCATTGACACCATAGGGTATTATCCTTTAACATCCACTAAAAGATTATAACGGCTTTAATGAGGTCGTGGCTTGAGTGATAGTTTGAAAACTATGTTATAAGTATGAACTCGTGCCTAAGTAATAATGTTAAAATGTAATTGCCCGCATCTTGACATTAAGGTGATGATATGATGGGTAATAACTTGTGTTTGTAGATTGACAGAGTTACGGTAATGTGAAAATAAATGCATTTCAACATGGAATGGGTGGCAGCAATCCAAGTAGCCTAACCTTGTGAACTTTGGATGATAATGTAGTGGAGAGTTCTAGTTGGAAAGGATACCCCGTCGTCTCTTCTCCACGCTGTACACTGTATCATTCCTTGACATGCAAGGTTGGTAAGTTTGATAGTTGTTGGTAATTAATGAGGTATTAATGCGAGGTTCTCTCAGCTTTCCACATTGCACTGTTGGCTCTTCTCTATCCGTTGATCACTCAAGATCTCGTTCATTCATTTAAGTAACCCTAAACCATTTTGTTTGTATTGATGGAAAAAGTTTCGGCCTTTCAATGTGTTAATGTAATGAGGCCGGCAGGCTACCAAATTTTTAGGGTGATAGGAGGTGTTCTTCCAGGGTTTCAAACTTGTAACTTTCAGAGTAACCGTTTAAGTGTCGCAAGATTTGGCTTCAAGCCAGAAGGCCATGATGTCATAGTATGATGGGTAGGTGAGAATCAACTGTTGAGAGTACTTAGTCATTGGTTCTTTGGCTCTTTCGACATGTAATAACACTTGTTGGTTTTTCCTACGAGTAAGAAGGATTACAGTCAACCTCTGCTTTTCGCCATCGACAGTTGAAAAAGCACTCTCCAGGTAATTTAGTAAGAATTTACATCAAGTTAAAAACGTAGATTTTGCATTTAGTAAAGTGTCACCTATTTATAACCACTTGCTTGGTGTTTTGGCAAGTTTTCTCTTCATTGGAGGGTTTCCGTGCCACAAAAAGAAAGGATTGCTTCTACGGTTTCCAGGTAAGCTCCGATGGTTCTTACCTACCTTGTAAGTACCTTGATGTGTCTTTCTATGTGCCGAGAAGTGGAAAACTTCGACCTGTAACAGTAATGGCCACAAGCAAGGTTTTAAGCTTGTGTTGTTTTGTTTTTGACTTGTACCGAGGGTAAACTTCTCGGTCAAATGGGTTACTAAAGGCTATTTGATTCCTGGTTATGTTTAACAATGGAGACTTCAAACTTTCGTTTGTTTGCTATAAGTGTTAAGGGTGAAAACCTTGTACAGTCTTCGTTATTTATTGATTGTGAACTATGTTTAAAGTTGATGATGGAAGTTTCGAACAATGTGAAACCGTAACCAAAACATGGTGAAAATTTTTGTTTCTAGTTTTAAATGTGAGTCGAGATCTGAGGGTTCTCTTTTGTACTTAGAAAATATAGTATGTTTTTCTAAATAAAAGATTGCTGAGTTTTGCTGACCCACAAAGATTGTCTTCTGACTGAGGGTTTATAGATACAAGACTGCAAGCATGTGTTTTCGATTTCGTTGTTGGTATAAATGTTTGAAAATTACTGTAGTAGTTTGATCATTTAAACAAATGCATTGAGAGGGTTTGGCCTCCGCATTCTAGTTTTGAAGATGAACACTGTAACTGTAATATCCAGATGTGAATGAGTTTTAAACTAGGGTTTATATCCCAGACTTACTCGTTGTGAACAAACTCAAAAATGTATTTGTTTAAATGTTAGGATGTGAGCTAAAGTTTATACAAGAGTATGTAAACGTGCCTTCGACTACTGTTTAAATAAGTCTGTAAAATGTATGGATTCTATAAGATATTTTCTAGGGTTTGCTAAGTCATAAAAGTGATTATCAATGGAGCGATGTCTACAGTTTGTCTTTGAGAAAGAAATATAATGTGTGAATATAGAACTAGGGTTTCAATGTATTAGGTCTTGATGATACTGAAATAAATAATGGATACATGCAATCAAATAGGAAAAATAGTGAAACAAATATAGTATGTGTAAAAGATAAGAAAACTATATATGGAATTATTTTTGCGACTTTTAAAATCTTTGGAAATACTATTTCTTGGAAAGCACGATATATGTTTTTTTTTAATTACATTTGTTTGCTAAATTAAATGAATAGAGATACAGAAAATAGACTATAATTTTTTTCTTTATGAAGTAACACAGAATTCCATATTGCCATTAATACTATATAGTAGAATTTTCTATGTTAGATTTAGGACAGAAATGTAAACATAATACTTCTTAAATTATTTGTCTAATCGATGGCAATCTGCCTATCTCTCATTGACACTTTAATTTTCTTCCCGATAATAGAGTACTATGTAGACAACAGCATGGGAAAAATATAGGGATGATTATCTAATCAGAGTTTTAACACACTTTATCATTCAAACATAAAACATAAATCAGAAATAAATCTTATTACAAAACAGAGTTTTATAATTTTACTGAACAGAAACATTACAGTGTAAACAAAATAGAAAACAATAAAACCTAATTAATCTGTAGGGAAAAAAACATCGCAAGGAGCCTGTTCCACCCAACCAATTCCTGAAGACAGCCAAGTATTTGCCTTAGGACCCCCGAGCCTATTCACTGAACCACCAGGACGAAGATACTTAGAAGCTTAGGACCTCAGCTTGCAGTAGTAATAGTTATCCAGTCTTAAGGACTTAGTAGTCAAAGGGACTTGCACCAACACCTCTAGTTCTCCTTCTTAGAATAATTTGCAGACTTACAATGCACTCACATAGCCTCCCTATTCAAATCTCTTAGTCATCACCTGATGCACATGAGCAATATTTCTGTAGAAAATATTGTGTAAGAGCTGCCTGCTCAATTCGAATTTGGCTTATGTAGGCTTCCTAGGACTTTTCAGTTGTTAACTGGTCATTAAGTGAGTTTCCTGCTCACTCCCTCCACTTGGGGGCTAATTCCACATTTGTAGGGGTAGTTGTCCCATAACCAACAGCTAGTGGTGAAGTGCAATTGCTGCCATCTATCCCATGCCTTCTAATAGCTTCCATTCCTCCTAGTGGGTCAGTGAAGACTCATTTAATAGTTCCCTTGGGTGTTTGTCTCCTACTTTAATTTATTAAATAATATTAATTCAGTAATTACATTCATCCTTGACCAAACTTGTTCATAATTACAAAACTTTGTAATTAAAATTTAACATAAAGTATTTTGCCAATAAAATAACAATTTCAGAAATTGGGTAGGTGACATACACCCCCCCTTAAGACTCAACATCGTCCTCGATGTTGGTCAATCACTCTCTGAGTGTTCCTGAAACAGAGTTGGGTATGCTACCTGCATACTGCTCTCCAACTCCCTGGTTGCCTCTTCCGGGCTAAGGTGCTTCGATTGCACCTTCACTTGCCCAATGGTGCGATTCCGGAGCATAGTTTCCCTCCTTTCGAGGATATAGTCCGGTTCCACCTAAAAATCTTCGTCTTGTCCCACCTGTACATCATTCCAGTTTACAACATGAGTAGCATTGTGTACATACTTCTTTAAAAATGATATATGAAAAACATTATGTATTTTTAAATTTAGTGGCAAGGCCAGTTGGTATGCCACTGGTCCAACCTTGGACAATATTTCAAAAGGACCACAATACCTGGGTACCAACTTGGCACAGCTTCCCAATTTCAATGAACTCTTTTTCGGTCTTACCTTGAGGAACATATGTTCACCAACCTAGAACTCTTTATGAGTCCTTTTTAAATTTGCTTGAATCTTTTTCCTATCTTGGGCAGCTTTTAAATTTTCTTGTACCTGTATCACAATTAGTTCTAACTCCTGCAATAATTCAGGTCCTAAAACAACTCTATTTATTGGGTCATTCCGAGAAACAGGTGTATCACATTTCCTACCATAAAGAATTTCAAATGGGCTAAGTATAGATGATGCATGATAATTGTTATTATATGCAAATTCGCTAAGTGTAAGTAGTCTTCCCACTTACTAGGATGATCCTTAACATACATTCTCAGTAAGTCTTCTAAAACCTGATTCACCCTTTCTGTCTGTCCATCTGTTTGTGGATGAAATCCTGTGCTGAAATTTAAGGTTGCATTCAACCCTTTAAACAAAGATCTCCCAAAGTTTCCGGTAAATTTAGATTCATGGTTTGAAATTATAACTTTTGGAATACCATGTAGTCGAAAAATCTGTTTCATGAAGATTTCTACAATGTCGGGAGCCTTATGAGTAGTCTTCACAGGTATAAAGTGTGTTGCTTTGCTCAGTTTGTCTACTACCACCATGATAAAATCATTTTGTTTCTGATTTTTGGGTAGTCCAGTAATAAAGTCTATGCTTATCAATTCCCATTTCCAACTTGGTATAGGTAATGGATGTAACAATCCGGCAGGATGTTGGTGTTCAACTTTCACTTTTTGACAATCCAAACATTTAGCTATATACTCTACTACTTCATCTTTCATTTTGGGCCAATAGTATTCTTTCCCCAGCAGAGTAATGGTCTTCTGATAACCTGGATGGCCAGAATAATGGCTTTTGTGCATCTCATTTAAAATAAATTTTTTTATTTATGGTATGTTAGGTACATACAATCTGTTTTTGTATAGAAAAAGTCCATTTTCCTTCAATCTATAATTTGCCATAGAATTTTCAGAACTGTTGTTTGCTGTCTTTTCCTTTGATTTTCTGTATTCTTCATCCGTCTCACTCCTTTCAAGGATCTGATTTTCTAAATCTGTTGAGTAAATACTGATGGCTGAAATAAAATTCAGTTTTGCTCTACAACTCAATGCATCCGCAACCTTGTTCTCTTTCCCTTTAATATGCTGAATTTTGAAATCATACTCACTTAAGAAAGTTAACCATCTAGCTTGTCTAGCATCCTTTTTTGTCTGATCTAATAAATATTTCAGACCCATGTTGTCTATCAATAAAGTGAATTTTCTGCCAATAAGGTGGTGACGCCACATTTTTAAAGCATGAATTACTGCTAATAATTCTAAATCATAAGTAGAGTAATTCTTCTCATGTATTTTCAACTTTCTTGATTCATATGCCACCACATGCCCTGCTTGTGTTAGGACTCCATCGAGTCTGTCATTACAAGCATCTGTGCAAACTATGAAATCTTTATTAGGATCTGCTATCCTCGGAATAGGTGCTCTAGTCAACAATTCCTTTAACTTCTTAAAACTGTCAGAACATTTTTGATCCCACACAAATTTCTTCCCTTTCTTCTGTAAGGAAGTTATGGGGTTGGAAATCCTCGAAAAATTCTCTATAAATTTTCTGTAATATCCAGTAATACCCATAAATGATCTTACATCCGACACATCTTTTGGAAACCGCCAGTCATTAATGGCCTTTATCTTTTCGGGGTCAATAGAGATTCCTTCTTTAGAAATTATGTGTCCTAAATACTTAATTTTGTCCTTGTGGAAGTCACACTTACTAAACTTAGCGTATAGTTGATGATCTCTCAGAAGTTGTAAGATAATCCATAGATGTTCATCATGCTCCTCTTTGCTTTTAGAATACACTAAAATGTCATCTATAAACACAACTACAAATTTATCTAAGTATTTGTGCAGAATATTGTTCATCAAACACATAAATACAGTCGAGGCATTAGTCAAGCCAAATGGCATGACTACAAACTCATAATGTCGATATTGAGTTCTGAAAGTTGTCTTGTAAATATCTTCATCCTTAACCCGCACTTGATGATATCCTGACCTTAGATCAATCTTTGAAAATATCGTTGCTCCATGCAGCTAATCAAATAGATCGTCTAGGTGTAAAGTTAGTCACAGCAGATCTAATGAACAAATAAATCAGTCACAACAGATGAATAAGAAGATATGGTGCAAAACTGTGCAAAACATGCAGCAGTGCTTTCTATCCCAGAAAGGGTGAATGAATTACAATAGATTACAATACAATCCAATCTCTGTCAAAGGCAATTCGAATTGACTAAATAGGCCATTCGAATCACTGAAATGGAGTAGCTTGACTCTATCTAGGAGTCCTCATCAATCATCGGTGGTGCTCATCAATCACACCAACCAGTCATCCAGGTGTCAAGCTGAGTCTAACTGATCATAATAAATGTAACTGAAGTGTGTAGCACTGATATAGGATCTGGAGGCTCAGTGGGGGCGCATGGGAGGCTAACTGGAGTCAGAACAAGTCACCTAATCGAACTGGAGGTCAATCGGAGGTGAAACAGTCAGTTAGGAGTGAAATCAATCAAAATCGGAGCTAACTGAATGTAACTGGAGTGAATCTGCAGTGGTAGGTGAACAAGTGCGCCCTTCTCTGGCAGTAGGTGAGAAGAGGGCGCCTTTCAGCTTGGGAGGGATAAAACTCTGTGGTAAGTGGCTCCTGGGTGCTAGAAGAAGGTGGATAAGGTGCTGGAGGCATCAAACTGGTGACTGGGCTGCATATCGTGAAATAGATCATGCAAGATCCTGAAATAGATATGTATCCCGAAATAGATGATGGATATCCGAACACTAGGCGGGGCAACGGATACCGATTCTTGATTGTCATCTTATTAAGCTGGTGATAATCTATGCACAGTCTTAGTGTTCCATCTTTCTTCTTAACAAATATGACAGGTCATCCCCAAGGAGACACGCTGGGTCTTATATAATTCTTATCAATCAATTCCTTCAATTGTGATTTCAATTCATTTAATTCTAGTATATTCATTATGTATGGAGCTTTAGAATTTGGTACTGCTCCTAGTATTAACTTGATGGTAAAATCTAAATCTCTTTTAGGATGTAATATTGGAATCTCCTCAAGAAATACATCCTAAAATCCTTTAGGACAGCTATGTCTTCTAATTTCAGTTTGTCCTCTTTACAAATAAACTCATCATTTACTGCAGACAACTGACATCCTTTCCTAACTGCCCTGTTAACTTTTATAGCTGAAATCTGTCTAAGGGTTACCTTTCTTGGGATACCTTTTACTTCTACAATTTTTCCTTATTCATAACAGTTCAGAATGACATGATGGGCTTCTAACAAGTCCATTCAGATTATAATATCATAGGATCCTAACGGTAAAATATTCGACTTGATTTGTGTCTGTAAATGATTCATGAATAAAGTGCAACTTTCTATAAAATCTGATACTTTCCTCTTTGTTCCAGTTGCTAGTCTAGCTAACCAATATTTACTAAACTTTTATGTTTTCAATTTAAGAATTTCCACAATATCTGGTGATATATAACTTAAGCTAGCACTTGGGTCAATGAAAACAGTAATAGGATGATTTTGTAACATACCTTCAATTTCTACCATAGAGATTTGATGATCTGCTTGCCTGTTATCGAGTGTTGCATTGATTCTAGGCATCTCCCTCGCTATGTCTCCAACAGTAGGTTCAGTTTGAATAGAGTGAATGTTGTTAACTGTCCACTTCCTCTTGGGACATTCTGATGCATAGTGAGGACCTTGACATTCGAAACACTTGATAGGTTCCTTTTGTTCACTGGTCCTGGTATTATTGCGAGCTTTTCTGGGTGCTGTAAAATTCTGCTACTGACTCTTTCTGAAATCATTTCCTTGAAAATTCCGATTCTTGAAATTTTTCTTTTGGAAACCGGAATTTCCGCTGAATCTGAAATTTTTCTTTTTCAGTTCAAAATTGCTGGGTTTATGACTTTTCTGGTTTGTCATTCCTTCTCCTTTCTGATTAGTGTCATAACATAAAACTTCCTTTCTCATAGGCTCCTCCAAGGTATTTGGACTATCATACTCGATTTTGTCCTTAATATTGAAAGGTAGGCAGCTCAAGTATCTTTGAATTTTCGATTTTTCTTCTATGAGGTATGGCACATATCTCAGTATGTTCAGAAATTTACTGTTCATTTCCTTCATGTTCATACCTCCCAGCTTCAAATCATAGAACTCTTTGTATTTTTCTTCATAGTACTATTCAAATAAAAACTTCTTCTTAAAGTATCATTTAAAAGTACTCCAGTTTACATCTTTATCCTTGATGCCCTTTACTCTTTTGATGTCCTGCCACCAAATATCCGCTTTTCCGGTCAAGTTATATATAGCCATTTTTGCTTTCAAAGATTCTGAATAGTTATAAATCTGAAAATATTTCTTCATACCGGACAACAATACTTCAGCTGTCTCGCCCTTCTCAGTTTCTCCATTAAACGTTGGAGGTTAATCTTTTTGAACTCCCCGGAAATCGGTTCATACTTCTTATGACTTCTCTTTCTGGATTTGTAATCTCCTTTACTACTATCGCTTGAATAGTTACGCCTCTTTTACGTGCTTCAATAGCATCTCCTAATGATGTTGAACTACTGTTCATATCATCAATTTTCATTTTCTTACTTTTGTTACTATGAGGTAGATCTTCGGCCTTGGAGATATCTTCATTATCTGTCTTCTACTCATCAATTGGGCACTGTTCGAACAGCACTTGGTTTAACTCTTCTTGCGCCTTCAGTATTCTTTCATTGTCTTGTTTCACAGATCTAATTTATGCCTTTAATTCTTGAAATGCGCGTAACAATTTTGATGAATTGTTATTTAATTCCCCGTGGCCTTCTTCTGCATAGTGCTGTCCCGAGCTATGGCTGTTTGGTTGAAATCCGTCTTCTACATGTTCTACTGAGTTCTCCATACCTGTAACTTAAAATAATTTCTGATATAACACAGTAATTTATATTTTTGAATTAGTAAAATTTTCTATTGTAATTAAATTTGATGCTGCATGTTCTTGGACTTTTTTTAGGCTTAGAGTTCGAACATGAGCTCTGCTACCACATGGTAAAATCTCGAAAATACCCAAAAAAAAAAATTATAATAGCAATAATTATCAGAATTAATTAATGCGGAACAAAATAACTAAATTGAACACTTAACTAAGATAAAATAATCATGATGACACGTGATCAACCTCAAATAAATATAATTGTAATTTCTACTTCAGGTATGAATGGATGTTGACTTCTTTAACGAGAGATCTTTGTATGTCTATGAAAACCAGTACAGTTTATAATTTTGTTTAGGTTCTTGGTTAAAAAAATGCATAATTTTACAATTTGTACTTTTTTTTTTTTAAACGTTGATGTAATACTGGCAGTTCGTTTGTTGATAAAAGGGGTCCTATGAGGTACCCTGGAGCTTACTTAGCTACTTTTAGCGAAGGCAATTGAACTTGTTTCCTTGTGCAGACTGCAGGTAAGAAATCTTCAAGACAGCATAATAATTAGAGAACTTGTGTTTTTCATAACATCATCAAAGTAAAATGTTAAGTACTTCCTTGCAACATTAAAAAAACTGAAGGTATGGATACAAGAAATCTACTCTTAGCTTAGAAATGTTTTACAAAGCTCCTTAATGTTATCAACCCTAGTCGACCAACTTTCTATTGTACTGTTACAATGATCGTTAAAAGATCATTGTCGGCGATATTAATACAATCAATACTATTATTTATTTAAGTGTACAAATTCGAAATTCGTAGGAATTTAAACTTTCGAACTATCATTAAAAATGGCGTCTTACAAGATCTTAGACTTATTCTATGTATTGCATTTGGCATTTCAATACACAACCTAAAGAGAAGAAGTAACTATGTATTTATAGCTATCAATTATTTACATAAAGCATAGTATATTACTCTATTATTTGACACCAATATAAAACTTTGGAAATATATAAAATATGTACTATATGTTGCTATTTGATATGAAATGATTTTTACTATCTCAAACTATTAAAACAAAAGCATTAGTATGTAATACAAAAGGAATCATATATATATATATATATATCATTGACACCATAGGGTATTATCCTTTAACATCCACTAAAAGATTATAACGACTTTAATGAGGTCATGGCTTGAGTGATAGTTTGAAAACTATGTTATAAGTATGAACTCGTGCCTAAGTAACAATGTTAAAATGTAATTGCCCGCATCTCGACGTTAAGGTGATGATATGATGGGTAATAACTTGTGTTTGTAGGTTGACAGTGTTACAGTAATGTGAAAATAAATGCATTTCAACATGGAATGGGTGGCAGCAATCCACATAGCCTAACCTTGTGAACTTTGGATGATAATGTAGGGGAGAGTTCTAGCTAGCAAGGATACCCCGTCATCTCTTATCCACGCTGTACACTGTATCGTTCCTTGACATGCAATGTTGGAAAATTTGATAGTTGTTGGTAATTAATGAGGTATTAATGCGAGGTTTGCTCAGCTTTCCACGTTGCACTGTTTTCTCTTCTCTATCCGTTGATCACTCTAGATCTCGTTCGTTGGTTTGAGTAACCCAAAACCATTTTGTTTGTATTGATGGCAAATGTTTCGGCCTTTCAATGTGTTAATGTAATGAGGCTGACAGGATGCCAAATTTTTCGGGTGATAGGAGGTGTTCTTCCATGGTTTCGAACCTGTAACTTTGAGAGTAAACGTTTAAGTGTTGCAGGCTTTGGGTTCAAGCTAGAAGGCCGTGATGTCGTAGTATGAAGGGTAGGTGAGCATCAACTGTTGAGAGTACTCAGTCGTTGGTTCTTTGGCTCTTTCGACAGGTAATAACACTTGTTGGTTTTTCCTGCGAGTAAGAAGGACTACAGTCGACCTTTGCTTTTCGCCATTAACAGTTGAAAAAGCACTCTCTAGGTAATTTAGTAAGAATTTACTGCAAGTTAAAAATGTAGATTTTGCATTCAGTAAAGTGTCACTTGTTTATAACCACTTGCTTGTTGTTTTGGTAGGTTTTCTCTTCATTGGAGGGTTTTCATGCTACAAAAAGAAAGGAATGCTTCTACGGTTTTCGGGTAAGCTCCGGTGGTTCTTACCTGCCTTGTAGGTACCTTGATGTGTCTTTCTATGTGCCGAGAAGTGGAAAACTTCGACCTATAACAGTAATGGCCACAAGGAAGGTTTTAAGCTTGTCTTGTTTTGTTTTTGACTTGTACCGAGGGTAAACTTCTCTGTCAAATGGGTTACTAAAGGCTATTGGATGCCTGGTTATGTTTAACAATGGAGACTTCAAACTTTCGTTTGTTTGCTATAAATGTTAAGGGTGAAAACCCTGTACAGTCTTCGTTATTTATTGATTGTGAACTATGTTTAAAGTTGATGATGGAAGTGCCGAACACTGTGAAACCGTAACCGAAACATGGTGAAAAATTTTGTTTCTAGTTTTAAATGTGAGTCGAGATCTGAGGGTTATTTTGTACTTACAAACTATAGCTCATTTTTCTAAATAAAAGATTGCTGAGTTTTGCTGAGCCACAAAGATTGTCTTCTGACCGAGGGTTTACAGATGCAAGACTGTAAGCATGTGTTTTCGATTTTGTTGTTGGTATAAATGTTTGACAATTACTGTAGTAGTTTCATCGTTTAAACAAATGCGTTGAGAGGGTTTGGCCTCCGCATTCTAGTTTTGAAGATGAACAATGTAAGTGTAATATCCAGATGTGAATGAGTTTTAAACTAGGGTTTATATTCCAGACTTACTCGTTGTGAACAAACTCGAAAATGTATTTGTTTAAATGTTAGGATGTGAGCTAAAGTTTATACAAGAGTATGTAAATGTGCCTTCAACTACTATTTAAATAAGTCTGTAAAATATATGGATTCTATAAGATAGTTCCTAGGGTTTGCTAAGTCATAAAAGTGATTATCCTTGGAGTGATGTCTACAATTTGTCTTTGAGAAAGAAATATAACGTGTGAATACATAGCTAGGGTTTCAATGTATTAGGTCTTGATGATACTGAAATAAATAATAGATACATGCAATCAAACAGGAAAAATAGTGAAACAAATATAGTATGTGTAAAAGATAAGAAAACTATATATGGAATTATTTTTGCAGCTGTTAAAATCTTTGGAAATACTATTTCTTGGAAAGCATGATATATGTTTTTTTTAATTACATTTGTTTGCTAAATTAACTGAATAGAGATACAGAAAATAGACTATAATTTTTTTCTTTATGATGTAACACAGAATTCCATATTGTCGTTGATACTATATAGTAGAATTTTCTATGTTAGATTTAGGATAGAAATGTAAACAGAATACTTACTAAAATTATTTGTCTAATCAATGGCAATTTGCCTATCTCTCATTGACACTTTAATTTTCTTCCCTATACTAGAGTACTATGCAGACAACATCATGGGAAAAATATAGGGATGATTATCTAATCATATTTTTAACACACTTTATCATTCAAACTTAAAACATAAATCAGAAATAAATCTTATTATAAAATAGAGTTTTATAATTTTATTGAACAAAAACATTATAATATAAACAAAATAGAAAATAGTAAAACCTGATTAATCTGTAGGGAAACAAACATCCCAAGGAGGTTGTTCCACCCAACCAGTTCCTAAAGACAGCCAAGTATTTTCCTTAGGACCCCCGAGCCTGTTCACTGAACCACCAGGAAGAAGAAACTTAGAAGCTTAGGACCTCAGCTTGTAGTAGTGATAGTTATCCAGTCTTAAAGGCTTAGCAGTCAAAGGGACCTGCAACAGCACCTCTGGTTCTCGTTCTTAGAATAATTTGTAGACTTAAAATGCACTCACATAGCCTCGCTATTCGAATCTCTCAGTCATCATCTGATGCACATGAGGAATATTTCTGTAGAAAATATTGTGTAAGAGCTTCCTGCTCAATTCGAATTTTCCTTATGTAGGCTTCCTAGGCCTTTTTAGTTGTTAACTGGTCATTAAATGAGCTTCATGCTCACTCCCTCCACTTGGGGGATAATGCCACATTTGTACGGGTAATTGTCCCATAACCAATAGCTAGTGGTGAAGTGCAATTGCTGCCATCTGTCCCATGCCTTCTAACAGCTTCCATTCCTCCTAGTGGGTCAGTGTACACTCATTTAACAGTTCCCTTGGGTGTTTGTCTCCTAATTTAATTTATTAAATAATAATAATTCAGTAATTACATTCATTCTTGACCAAGCTTGGTCATAATTACAAAATTTTGTAATTAAAATTTAACATAAAGTATTTTTCCAATAAAATAATAATTTCAGAAATTGGGTAGGTGACAGTAGTGCACACTATTAACAATGTTCTGGTAGAGATGGAAGGCATCTAGAAAATTACAGGATATGGATAAATGTTGTATTGAAGCATTGGCTAAGATAATTGCATGACTGTATGACATATATTCTTATGTGTAAGATTTTGCTCTGAAAACTATGAGAAGTTTCTAATCATGCAATTGAATTTGACTTGTAGGAAAGATCGTGTACAATCACCTACAAAAGAAGGACAACGACATTTGTTCTAGCGACGAAGTTCAAGAAAACTACCTATTAATATATTGAAGAATATGAAGTTCCCAGGATCAGGGATGCAGTAATGAATGGATGCCATGATCGAGAAGTACCATTCGATCATGAATAATGATGTTTGGGATGTGGTCCCAAGACCATAAGGAAAGTATGCTGTGACTTCCAAGTGGATCTACAAGATCAAGCATGTTGCAGATGGTAGCATAGAGAAATACAAGGCAAGGTTTCTGTCTTGTGGCTTCTCCCAAAAAGAAGGGATAGATTATGAAGAGACCTTTGCACCTATAGCCAAATACACTTCCATCAGAACAATACTTTCTCTTGCTGTAGTGATGAAGTGGAAGATACACCAGATGGATGTCAAGACATCTTTCTTGAATGGTGTAGTCGAAGTGGAAGTGTATGTGGAGCAGCCACTTGGTCTTGAGACACATGACAAGGATTCATATGTGTGCAAGTTAAAGAAATCCTTGTATGGCTTGAAGCAAACACCCAGGACATGGTACAGAAGGATATACAGCTTCCTGTCTAGTTTGGGATTTACCAAGAGTAAAGCGGATTCCAACCTGTACTACAAGGTTGAGGAAGGGAATCCAGTGATACTCCTACTGTATGTGGATGACCTGTTTGTGATAGGTGAGGATAGGTTGATTGCCAACACGAAGAGGAATCTTGCTGCCGAGTTTGAGATGAAGGACTTGGGTATGATGAATTACTTTCTAGGTATGGAGGTGTGGTAGAGTGCAGATGGGATCTTCCTTCGACAAGGGAAGTATGCAGTAGATTTCCTCAAGCAGTTTGGGATGGTGGACTGCAAGGCTATGGCCAATCCTATGGTATCAAACTTGAATCTATTGAGTGATTCTTCATTAGAGTCAGTTAATGCCATGATGTATTGTCAGATGATTGGGTCCTTGATGTACCTGACAAACACAAGACCAGATATTTGCTTTGTGGTGAACACCTTAAGCTAGTTCCTGACGGATCCTAGACATGTTCACTTGATTGTTGTAAAGCATATTCTGAGGTACCTGAAGGGTACGGTTTATTATGGGCTCAAGTATGATGCAAATCAAAAGTTTAACCTGGAGGGATATGTTGATTCAGATTGGGCAGGAAATTCTGCATATAGGAAGAGCACTTCGGGGTGTTTCTTTAGTATGGGATCAGGTGTGATATCTTGGTTTAGCAGGAAGCAATCCTACGTAGCACTGAGTACAGCCGAAGCAGAGTATGTCACAGCTTGTTCAGCTAGTTGTGAGGCAGTATGGCTAAGGAAGCTACTGTCTATTTTATTTGATCTCCAGTTGGATGCTACTTGTATCTATTGCAACAACTAGAGTTGTGTGAACTTGTCAGAGAACCTGGTTTTTGATGACAAGTCAAAGCATATCGAGATCAAATATCACTATATCAAGGATATGGTGTAGAGAGGAGCAATGAATCTCCAGTTTGTTGTGACAAATGAGCATATTGCAGATGTTTTGACCAAACCGCTAGCCAGAGTGAAGTTTGAGTACTTCAGAAAGAGGCTTGGTGTTCTTAAGATAGAAGATACTTCGAGGAGGAAGTGATGGGACACATTTGCAGGAGCCATTCCAAGCATGGTGGTAGGAGGATCTTTCCCATGGATGTGGATGTAACTATTGTGTGATGAGCATCAGAACGATGCTCCAGATGATATGCATCAGGACGATGTTGTAATGATGGTCATGTGATGATGATATGCATTAGGACGATGTTGTGATGATGATCAGGATGATCATGTGATGCTAATATGCATCAAGATGATGCTATGACGATGATCTGGATGATCATGCGATAATGATATGTATCATGATGATGCTATGATGATGATCAGGACGATCATGTGTGGGGAGAATTAGGTCGATGCTCCAGATGTTGTACATCAAGATGATGTATTATATGATGATGATTAGGACGATCATGTGTGATGAGCATCAGGCCGATGCTCCAGATGGTGTGCATCAGGAGGATGTACTATATGATGATGATCAGTATGATCATGAGCATCAATCTGATGCTCCATATGAAGAAGATGATCAGTGAGCTCATGAGTATCATGATGATACTCTGTGGCCGTGGACAGGTTGTGCAGCAGCATGTAATCATCCCTAGAGATCTGGATAGGTTGTGCTAGTCATGTAAAAGATCCTGAGATGCTCTTTAGAGATCTTACAGTTGCAAGACACTCTTTTAAGGTTTTGCTAGACCACATGTAATCAGTCCTGGAGATCCAGACAGGTTGTGTTAGTCATGTAAAAGATCTTGGGATGCTCTTTAGATATCTTGCAGTTGCAAGGCACTCAATTAAGGTTTTGTGGAGACCACATGTAATCAGTCCTAGAGATCCGGACAGGTTGTGTGAGTCATGTAAAATATCCTAGGATGCTCTTTAGAGATCTTGTAGGTCGCAAGACATTCTTTTAAGGTTTTGTGGAGGTCAAATGTAAAATATCCTGGGAGATCCGATAGGTTGAGCAGTAAGCTCATAAAAGTCCTAGGATGTTCTTTCGAGGTTTTGTTAATGCATGTAATCAACCCTGAGAATTCCATTGGATGAAACACTCGCAGAGATGATGAAGACCTATAGGAGGCTAGGCCTACATACACCATGAAAAACGACTAGCACTGTAGAACTTCCTATGACAAGAAGAATTGAGAGATAGAATCAGTGATCAAGATGATGAGTATAGAAATAGTGACGATGATACTCCAGTGATCCAATGATGATGATCCAGTTCCAGAATTGAATACTTGTGTCTATATGTATTGATGACCAGCGTCAAGAGAATACCTTCCTAGTTAAGAGAGAGTGTTTATGTATTTGTAACTTCGGAATATATTCACTTGTATATTGTATGTATTACATTTGTACTTTATTGTATCCCCGACGGAGATGTCTTATTTGTCCGATCGGAACTGTCATCATTTGTATTCTATTGTTGTACCTCTGACGGAGATGTTTGTTCCTCTGGGTCAGAGTAGTCATTATTTTACTTGAGTCATGTAAAGTCATTGAGGTCCATCCTCCCATGTATGACAGGGCATTAGACCCCAAAGTAGTGTCGCAAGTTATATTGTAAGTGTCATAACTTATATTTGATGGGTTATTAGACCACCTTGGTGGGTTCGGCCCTGTATGAGTCATGTGGGTTAAAGGGTTATTAGACCACCCTAGTGGGGTCTACCCAGTAACAGGTGGAAATGGGTTATTAGATTCTCCTAAGGGAGGTCGGCCCAGTTAGAGTTAAAGGCAGGTCAAGTCATTGTATAAATAGAGAGTGTGACTGACTCATTCGATTCATTCATTCACTCACTCACTTCGCATTAGTGAGAGAGAGTAGGAGTGCACATAAGTGGAGGAGGAGTAGCTACTGCAGACATTTATCTTTTGGGGATTCATCTTTGTGATCTTTGTATTGGTGCTCATTCTATCTTTGAGGAAGTTGTGGTGTTTTTCACCTTCTTGGTTTTCCCTGGTGAAATGCTTTATGTCTCTTGTCTCTTGTGTTTGATATGCTATACATGTTGTTCTCTCAGTTAAGATCCTAGATCAAATTGAATTAAATACTGAAAAAACTAACATTCCTTATTTCTTTGTACCCTACTTCCATAAGACCTCTCCATCTTTCAAATGGCATTCATGTTCCTTCTTTGTGTAGGATGGCCATGGAAAAATTTCGTATTCATGTACTCTTGGGAAAACCAAATGGTCCTACTCCTCATTCTCCAATTTAAATATTCCAAACAACTTCCTCGGATTCCTTTCTAGTTCCTTCACCCTTCCTTTCTCATCTTTTGGGAAAATCCCTAATCCACTATGTTCATAGATCTAGATAATTTCTACTTCCATTGATTGAAACTCATGTTGGGAGTTGAGATACCTATTTTACCCAAGCCATCATGGTAGTTTTAAGCCTTTTTAGGTTATCTACAAGCAAAGCAATACATAGAAAATTCTTATGACTTAGATTTGAAAAATATTTGTTCATTATTAACCAAGTTCACAAAGTCATCATCCTTGAACCAATGTGGATTAAACTTGAAGGGTTCAATGGGTTTAACATCATCGTTATTGATCTGACGCATAATGGGTAAGTAATCATAATATCCTCTAGATCCTATCCATGTTATTAACATGTTAGATTGTAACAACTCTAGAAATCCATCCAAAAAAAATTTGTATATGATGAAAATAATAACAAGTTATAGAGATTTAGTTTTTTCTTCTTAAATTGCCTTAGCTCCTGAAGTGTATACTTGTACTTGTTATTTCCGTTTAATGATGTAATGCATGATGGTTGATTTCTCACCATGTTACAAATGATGCTTATTTGTTAGATACTAAACTTATACGTCTTGAGACCATTGTGTAGCAGTTCTAAATGTTGATATTGTAATGCTTATTTCATTATCTTTGCTTGAAGGGATGTTCTAGTGATGACCATGGCCTTACTTAGCTTTTGTGAAAGCTAATGCAGGTTGAAAATCTTGTAGATGTTTCCAGGGAAGGGTTTATACTACCATCATGTGGTTTTGAATTTAAAAAAATGATGCTAACGTAAAAGGCACCCTAGCTAAAAGCATCAAAAGCTAAGCGTTAACTATGACTATAATTTATAGGGAAAAGAGCATCCTAACTAAGGGTTTGATGGCAAAAGTAAACAACGTGAAAAAAACTATAGAGAAAGGTAAGTATTAAAAAGGTAGTGGACGACAGCTTTGATCCACTCAAAGGAAAAACCCTAACTCCTTGGTAAGGGTTGTATCGAAACCCTATTCTTCATTTGCTCTGTTGGAGAGCTGAGCTCTCGACCGCCATGGATGTGGAGAACTCCACACAAAGTTTTAGTTAATGAGACACTCATGGTTTAAGGAGGAGCTTTCCAAGCAGAAGTAGATTGTTTGCAGAGGTAACACTCTGCATTTGTTCTTCATTTTTTGGTTTGAAGCATTCCATTGTATTATGAAGAAAAAATTCTAATGTATCATTATGTGCAGTGTTGACAGGAAGTATTGTATTTCCCAGGGTTCACTGGTCGTGCTTGAAAGCTCAAGAGCGAATGGTAGAAAGGATTCAAGGTTTGGAGCATCCTTGGTAAGCCACGGGCCTCCCTTGAATACCTTGTTCAAGTTTCCTGTGTTATTATGTGTCTGGATACGTTTTTATTTTACCAAGCAGAAATAAAAATGATGGCGAGTTGCCCTCCTTCATTTTGTAACTAGTTATGAAAAATTCCACTTCCATGTTGTTTGGATTTAGTGTTAGTTTGTTTGTTTTGGGGAATCCATAATGGAGACCCTGTGATATTACTGTGTAAAGTTACTGCATTGTAAAACTTTTTGGATAAAATCCTCTATTTGGGGTTTCGCCCAACTGTTTTGATAAAATTTGTTTATTTATTTATTTTTATTTTCTGAAGAATTTGTAGCCAACATACATATATATGAGAGAAAAACGTATTATGGTTTTAATTCGACATGCTTTTCAAGTTTGACCCTAAATATGTTTATGATGACCCAATTTAAGGTTTTGTTTTAAGTAAAAGATGAATTTATTTATTTAAAAGAATCTGGGCACACCCTAACTGTAAATATATAAATATACTATGTTTGTAATGGAATTTGTTATGCGGTTTGGCTAGAGTCTTCCACTTCTACTATTCTGGTTTTCAAAATAAAAAAAAATCATGGTTAATCCTTTGATTATTTATCCTGGACCTAGGATTCCAGTACTGTCAAAACCTTATCGAAGTTTAGATTCTAAAACGAAAAAGCTTCTCGGTTGTATAAGTGAATTTGATATGAGTTTCGAAATGGGGACTCCCTAAGTTTTGAATGCTTGACCGATTCTTAAGCGAAATATTTCTAGGTATGTTTGATTTAGTTGGATAGGGTTATGTTATTTACGGGATTCGATCCCAACCTGTATTTGTCTTGTAATTTCCAGAATTTTCTAAAAAATGTTTTAAACTTTGTTTTAGTTCACTTAGGTTGAAAGAGTCCGATGTTTACCTATTGTTGTTAATTTATGATTATGTAAGAGGTTACAAAGGAAAATTGTATTGTTCCATGGCAAAGCCCTAACTGTGGAATTGTAACTTTGTTTAAATAAAAGAATGGATTCTTTTTCCCACAAGCCGATGATGTCTTTGTGTTATTCATACTTTTCAAAGGTTGTTTTTAGGATTTCCATCTTGACTGTATCTTAAGAATTTAACCTTGAGTTTGTTTACAACGGCTATGTTTTTTTCTCTTTAAGTTTGATGCCATATGTAATATTGAACTAAGTCCATAAATGTTTACTGATTATGTAAAAAGTAATATTGTATGGTTGTGTAAAATTTTGAGAAATATTCTCTGCTTCGATAATGGTTATTTGAACTCTATATATTAATTTATATCATACATAGATATGGTGAGATTTTATGTGTAACTGATCTCTAAAGTAAATATTTACTTATTTATGAAATATGTGAATATTATGTGAAATATATATGTATACAATAAACAAATTGTGATAAGAATTGGTATTCTTCATTTCGATTGTACTTAATAGAATTTAAGGATAAATGTCAAATATGTATATACAGTATCTATTTGTATAAGAACTATCTAAGAGATCTATTGCATATTCTATAAAATTTTACTGGAAAACAAAGATGACCTAGAACATACATTTTAACATTTATTCCCTATAATAAATAAAACTCTAATCTAAATGTTAACAATAAATTAATATTAATAGTATATATAAAAACATAGTAGTAGTTAACCATCACAACAATTAAACATTTAGCTTTAAGCAAATAAATAGTAAGGAACCTGGAAAAATGAAGTTGAAACTAAAATCCAAAGAAGATTGTTCCTCCAAACCGTCTCCTGAAAGCACCCAGGTTACTTGGTTCAGGACCCTCGAGCCTGTTCACTGAACCACCAAGATGAATACTAGGTGTAGAAGCTTCTTCTGGTCTCTCTGTAACTCAGAAATTAAACTTGCATACAAACTTCCAGCAATCTCACTTTATATTCCCCTCATTGAATACCCCCTTGTGTGCTTAACCTTTCAATATGCAGGAAATCCACAAGGTTCTAATGTGTGTGAGCCTCTTTCTCATTCGATGGATATGTTCTTTCCTAGGTATTTGGGACAGTTTTTGAATTAAATGAGCCACCTGCTCAATTCCTCCTTTCTTGGGAACATGACCATAATTTCAAGGAAGATGCCTCTTGCATCAGCTAGAAAGTGAATGTTGTTGTTTCCATTTGTCATTTTTTCCTTCTACACTAGATCATTCCTCCTAGTGGGTCAGTGAACACTCTTCAATAGTCCTCTTTGGATAGGTGTCTCTTCTTTTATTTATTAAATAATAAAATATTCAATTACAATCATCTTTGAGCATCTTTGGTCAATGACATAAAACTTTATAATAAATTTTAAGATATTGTTTTTCCCAACATAAATGTTTTTTAGTTCTAGGTGGGTTACAAACACCCCCTCTTAAGTTCAACATCATCCTCAATGTTGCTTAAGTATCTTCCGAGTCTTCTTGAAACAAAATTAGATATTCTTCTTACATATGACTCTCCAAATCCCAGGTTGCTTCATCTGGACTAAGGTGCCTCCATTGCACCTTTACATGTCCAATGGTGCGATTCTAGAGTAAAATTTCTCTCCTGTCGAGGATACAATCCGGTTCCACCTGAAAATATCCTTCTAGTTCTACCTGGATAACATTCCAATCAATTACATGAGTATCATGTACATATTTTTTTTATATAGAAATATGAAACAGGTTATGTACTTTGAGATTAGCAGGCAAAGCTAACTGGTAAGACACTAGTCAAACTCTTGAAAATATCTCAAATGGTCCACAATACCTGGGTGCAAATTTAGCAGAACTCCCAAGCTTAAAAGAGATTTTTGTGGGCTTTACGTTGACAAAGACATGCTCACCTACTTCGAATTCTTTCTGATTTCTTTTAAGGTTTGCATGATGCTCCAGTCTGTCTTATGCAATTTTCAAATTGCTTTGTACATTTTTCACCGCTAGTTCCATTTCTTTCAACAATCCAAGTCCTAACATTAATCTATCGACTGAATTACTCCATGAAATGGGAGTATTACACTTCCAACCATACAGTATTTCAAAAGGACTAATTTTAGTTGAAGCTTGATAGTGATTGTTATAATCAAACTCGACTAAGTACAAATATTCTTCCCATTTGTTGGTCGATCCCTAACATACATCCTGAGCATATCTTCTAAAACTTGATTTACTCTTTCAGTTGGTCCATATGTGTGCGGATGATAAGTTGTACTGCAATTTAATTCAGTCTCCAAACCTTTAAACAATGACTTCCAGAAATTACTAGTAAACTTAGAATCTCTGTCATAAATTATTACCTTAGGAATTCCATGCAAACGAAAAACTTCTTTCATAAACACATTAGTGATATTAATAGCCTTTTAATTAGATTTAACAAGTATAAAGTGAGCTGCTTTGCTAAGTTTATCTACTAATACCATCATAGAATCATTTTTCTTTTGATTTTTAGGTAGTCCTATTATAAAATCTATGTTGATAATTTCCCATTTCAAATCTGGGATTGGTAATGGCTGCAATAAACCTGCTCGGTGCTGATGTTCAGCTTTAACCTGCTGACATTCAATACACCTAGCTATATATTCAGCTACTTCATTCTTCATGTTAGGCCAAAAATAATTTTTTCTTAGCATTGTTATCATTTTTTTGTAACCGGGATGTCCTAAGTAAGGACTCTTATGTACTTTATTTAAGATTAGTAATTTAATTTCTAGAACATTAGGTACATATAATTTGTTTTTATACATCATTAAACCCTTTTCATTCAAACTAAAATTTGTTTTATATTTTTAGATTTGTTTTCTGCAACTTTTTCTTTCAAATCTTGATAATTTTTATTCCATCTTCAAACTTATCTTCCAAATTTATTTTGTAGTTGTTAACAATGACTATAAAATTCAATCTTGTGTTTCTGCTTAAAGCATCAACCACCTTATTCCCCTTCCCTTTTATATGTTTGATTTCAAAATCATATTCGCTAAGGAAAGCTAACCATCTTGCTTGCCTGGCATTAAGATTTTGTTGATCAAAGGAATATTTTAAACTTATGTTATCGATCATTAACGAAAATCTTTTACCAATTAGATGATGGTGCCACATTTTCAAGGCATGATTTACAGTAGCCAACTCTAAATCGTAAGTAGCATAATTCTTTTAATGTATTTTTAACTTTCTTGATTCATATGCTATTACATGACCTTCTTGAGTTAAAACTCCACCTAATCCTTCATTGCATGCATCAGTGCATACAACGATGTCTTTGTGTGGATCTGTTATTTTCAAGATAGGCGCGGTAGTTAATAATTCTTTTAACTTCTTAAAACTTTCTTCACATTTTAAATCCCATACAAATCTCTTTCCCTTTTTCTGTAATGATGTTATAGGATTCGCAATTTTTGAAAATCCTTCTATGAATTTTCGGTAATAACCTATAATTCCCATGAATGATCGCACATCCGTTACATCCTTAGGGACAAGATATTAATTACTCACTCTTATTTGATTCAGGTCAACTGATATTCCTTCTTTGGATATCACATGACCTAAATAAATTGTATCTTATCTTTAAAGAATTCACATTTACTGAATTTAGCGTATAATTTATGTTCTCTTAGAACTTGTAATATTATCTACAAATGTTCATCATGTTTTTCCTTTGTTTTTGAATAAATCAGTATGTCATTAATGAAAACAATTACGAATTTATCCAAATATTTACTTAAGACATTGTTCATTAAACACATAAAAACTGTTGGAGCATTTGTTATCCCAAAAGGAATAACTACAAATTCATAATGCCCGTAACGGGTTCTAAATGCAGTTTTAACTATGTCTTCGTCTTTAATTCTGACTTGATGATATCCAAATCTCAAGTCTATCTTTGACAATATCGTTGCTCCACGTACTTGATCAAACAGATCATCTATGTGGGGAAATGGATATCTGTTTTTAATTGTCATTTTGTTTAACAAATGATAATATATACATAGGCGTAAGGTACCCTCTTTCTTTGTAACGAAAATGACAGGTACTCCCCAAGGAGATACACTCAGTTTTATATAATTTTTATCTATTAACTACTTCAATTGTAGTTTTAATTCATTAAGTTTGAGGATATTCATCCGGTAAGGAGCCTTAGAATTTGGTACAGCTCCAGGTACAAACTCAATAGTAAAATCCAATTCTCTTTTCGGAGGTAATCTTGGTATCTCTTCCGAGAATACATCTGAAAATTCTTTTAAGATTGGTATGTCTGCAAATTTTAATTTATCTTCTTTATTCATGTGTTCATCATTCATTACATGCACAACAAAAACTTTACAACCTTTACGTATAGAATTTTTCATTTGTAACGCTGAAATTTGTCTAACAGAAAATTTCATAGGAATTCCTTTCACAATGACAGTTTCTCCTTTTTCATTTAAGCATGTAAATTTTTTCTCAAAGCAATTTAAAACTACTCTGTGTTTTTCCAGCCAATCCATACCTATTAAAACATCATATGATCCTATAGGTAACAAATTCAATTTCACTTGAGTTTTGAATTGACTCATAAACATTTCACAATCTTTAACATAGCTAACTACCTTTCTCTTAGTTCTTGTAGCTGCAACTCTATCAGCCAAGACTTTTCAAACTTATTCAAATGCAAATGACAACTTGCTGATATACTAGGTGACACATAGCTTAAACTAACACCGGGATCGATCAAAATAGAAATTGGTTTATTCTTTATCATACCTTGTATTTCAACCATAGATGTCTGGTGATCAGCATATCGATTCTCCAAAGTTGCTTTAATTCTAGGCATCTCGTTTGCTATGTCACCAACAATTTCTTCTTCCTGTACTGTATGCACATTGCTGAGATTTCTTTTTCTATTAGGACAAATTGTTGCATAATGAGGTACTTGAAATTCCCAGCATTTTACAGGTTCTCTTTGTTCAGTATTTTTAACATAATTGTTAGGTATGTCTCTGTTCTTTACTACTGAAAAATTTTGTTGTGTATTACCCTTAAAGTTTGTCCCTTGATAATTATTCTTAGGATAATTCTGGGAATTATTTCAAAAATTTCTATTGAACTTAAAACTCTTCCTTCTTTGTTCAAAGTTATTTGATCTTTTAGCTTTATAGTTAGGTACAGCTTCCCTTTTATTTATGCTTTGTTCATAACAGAAATTAGCCTTCCTCATTGCTTCCTTAAGGGTTTTTGGATTATCATATTCAATTATGTCCTTAAAGGTAAGAGATAAGAACCTTAGAAACCTCTGTATCTTGGGATTTTCATCAATGATATAAAGTACATATTGTAATAAACTTAAAAATTTACTACTTAGTTCCTTCATAGTCATTGAACCTAGCTTCAAATCATAAAATTCCTTAGCTCTTTCCTCGTAATATTGTTCAGACAAAAATTTCCTCTTAAACTATTTTTTAAAGGTTCTACAAGTTACATATTTTTCCTTATATTTTTCACCCTTTTTATGTCCTGCCACCAAATATCAGCTTTTCCAGTTAATTTTTAAATAGCCATTTTTTCTTTTAGTCTGTCTGAATAATTACAAATTTGAAAATACTTTTTCATCCCAGACAACCATGCCTCCTCTTCTTCTCCTTTTTCCACCTCGCCATTAAACATTGGTGGATTTATCTTTTTAAATTCTCCTGAGATTTCTTCATAAGGTTTATATTTTCTCTTCTTAGGGCTACTATCACTGCTTTCATTGGAATAATTATATTTCTCTCTATGTGGCTTAACATCATTTTTTGTGGAGGAATTACTTTCATTATCAGAAAATTTTAACTTTTTTCCTTTACGCTTGTAAGATATAGTTTTAGATTTAGATCCAAATTTTTTCCTTTTATCCTTCTCTTCACTATGTAATTTACTTAGCAATACATGATTTAATTATTCTTGTGCCCTCAGAATTCTTTCGTTATCTTCCTTAACATTTTGTATTTCAGCTTTTAAGTCTCTCACAGTTTGGAGTAATTCAGTTGAGTTATTATTTCTGTCATTATTTAGTTCCACCCAAATATTATCATTATTAACATTTTCTTGTTCATGACTGTGATGAGTTCCATCTTCGGCAGATGCCTCTTCTCCTTCCATTTCCTGTAAAATAGAATTTATATTTATGTACAGAAACAATTTAAACATAAGTCAGTATTTTTGTTTCCTGTTTTATATGGAACTTGTGAGTTGAGCCAACTTTCAGGCCTAGTGTTTGCAACCGTGCTCTGATACGACATGTAATAACTCTAGAAATCCATCGAAGAAAAAAAATTGTATATGATGAAAATAATAACAAGTTCTAGAGATTTAGTTTTTACTTCTTAAATTGCCTTAGCTGCTAAAGTGTATACTTGTACTTGTTATTTCTGTTTACTGATATAGTGCATGATGGTTGATTTCTCACCATGTTACAAACGATTCTTATTTGTTAGATACTAAACTTATATGTCTTGAGACCATTGTATAACAGTTCTAAATGTTGATATTGTAATGCTTATTTCATTATCTTTGCTTGAAGGGATGTTCTAGTGATGACCATGGGCTTACTTAGCTTTCATGAAAGCTAATGCATGTTGAAAATATTGTACATGTTTCCAGGGAAGGGTTTATACTACCATCATGTGGTTTTGAGATTTAGCAAAATGATGCTAAGGTAAAAGGCACCCTAGCTAAAAGCATCAAAAGCTAAGTGTTAACTATGACTATAATTTATAGGGAAAGGAGAATCTTAACTAAGGGTTCTATGGAAAAAGTAAAAAACGTGAAAACAACTATAGAGAAAGGTATATTAAAAAGGTAGTGGATGACAGCTTAGATCCACTCAAAGGAAAAACCCTAACTCCTTGGTAAGGGTTGTATCGAAACCCTATTATTCATTTGTTCTATTTTGGAGAGATGAGCTCTCGACTGCCATGGCTGTGGAGAACTCCACACAGAGTTTTAGTTAATGGGTCAATCATGGTTTAAGAAGGAGCTTCCACGCAGAAGTAGCTTGTTTGCAGAGGTAACACTCTGCGTTTGTTCTTCATTTTTTTTGTTTGAAGCATTCCATTGTATTATGAAGAAAAAATTATAATGTAGCATTATGTGCAGTATTGGCAGGAAGTATTATATTTCCCAGGGTTCATTGGTCATGTTTTAAATCTCAGCAATGAATGGTAGAAGGGATTCGAGGTTTGGAGCAGCCTTGGTGTTATCACTAAAATATGCTCCTTGACTACAGAAGGAGCATGGTGATCTAGGTCATCTCTAAGAAGCGCGAGGGGGAAAACAGTTCGACTGAATGAGTCGACTCGGTTATGGTGGAAGCTTAATAAACAGAATGGGAAAAAGAAGGATTACACAATACAGATAAAACAAATACACACAGACAATATGCAGGAGTGCGAACTGTTATAGATTGATCAAGATAAGATATGTATGTTACAATAATTTACATGCTTATAAAGAAGTCTGATACGCTTGGGTGCCTTCCCGTTATGTTCAGTTACAAAGAATAAGTTAGAGTGTTTCAACTGTTCAACTGTTACAATTGACTGGAAGACAGAAAGACAGTCTGTCAATGTTTGACAGTCATTGGTCGCATGTCGATGTTGCATGCGGATGTCGTGAACTGTGAGGTCGTTGAACATGTCGAAGGTGTGGAACATGTCGCAGCATGTTAAAGTGTTGAATTTTTTGTAGTGATGTCATGTCGAAACTTGTCGAAGTTGTATCAACAGCGATGACTGGTCGAGACTGTCGAAGTTAGCATCCGACAACAAATGCCAACTGCGATGTGGATCAGACCTCCTTCCTTAAGAAACAATGGACCCCATTGTTTGCTCGTGAAGGTGAGGAAACTTGTCGATCACTTCAGTAGTAGAGTACCACTTTCCTTGAGATGGGATTTGGCCAGATTTGGCAACCTGAAACAAGGGAATCGTGTTCGTCCTTGTAAGGCATACTCGTCGTCCCACAATGGTGTTACAAGGAAGAGGCTCCTAAATATCTGGGTTGATGTCTGCGGGATCTATTGTTGAGAAGTCATTCTATTCCAACAAGGGTGCATGGTATGGTCGAAGTAGATCCAAATTGAAGACTAGATGTAGACCCAAGTAATCAGGAATGTCGAACTAGAAAGCGTTCTCACCAATCTGTCAAAAAATACTGTATGGACCATAACAAAAAGGTTTTAACTTCTTGAAAGGACCTGTGAAGCGCTCCTTCTTAAGATGTATCTAGAACTTATCCCCAATTCAAAATGTATGAGGAATGCGATGCTTGTCGTGTCAGGCCTTAGCTTTCTCGTTTGCTCTGTGTAACATATCCAGTGCTTGTAACTGAATGAAACAAATCGTTCTCGAAGCTTGACTTTTTTATCAACTTCTCGCTGGCTGCAGTCTGTGTCAGATTTTGGCTGTGTCGAGGAGTTGATTAAGTCAATAGGCGCTGAGGTTTGAAATCCATAACAGATCTCAAATGGAATCTTTCCTATAGAGTTGTGATGAGCACGATTGTAGTTGTGTTGTATGTATGGAAGACTATCATCTCATGTGCGTTGGTGCGAGTGATTGTACATGTGAAGCAGTTGTACTACCAAGTGGTTCACAACTTCCGTCTGTCTGTCAGTTTGAGGATGGAAAGCTGTCGAAAATGAGAGTCGCGTGTCTAGATTTTGCCAGAGGATCTTCCAAAAGATGCTGACGAGTCTGGCATCTTGGTCGAAAATGATGGTTGTGGGTAAACCAAAGTGTTTCCAAACATGTGTAAAGAAGAGCTGAGCAGTCTGTTGTGTTGTTGAGGTCTTCTTACATGGTATGAGAATGGCCATCTTGGAAAATCGGTCGAATACAACTAATATCGCGTCATGCTAATGTTTGGTAGTAGGATAAACCATCAAGTAGTCCATAGAAATAGATTCCCATGGTCGACTAGGAACTGGCAGAGGTGTGTACAATCCCTGTCATCAATTAGGCGTCTTAGCAATGGCACAAATCATGCATGATCGAATGTACTTCCTGATGTCAGATCTAAGTGTAGGACAGAAGAAATACTTCTCTAGAATAGAAAGTGTCTTTGCTACTCCAAAGTGTCCTGTAGTCTTCTTGTAGTGCGCGTCCCAAATGAGTTGTTGTCGTTGCTCACCAGTCGGTACACAAAGTTCTCCAAGCTTATATAGCAAGGTATCTTTCAGGAAGTAGTCGGAGTCTAAGTTCAATGACTTGTTAGTCTGTAACTATCAGTAGACTGCTAAGAAGTCATTGTCGTCCTCGTACAACTATTTTCAAATGGTCGTGTCTTAACCGTGCATACTCATCACTATCAAAAGGAGAGTAATGGGTGGTCGACTGAGACAATCTATAGTGGCATTAGCCTTTCCTTTTCGATACTTAATCACCAACTGAAATTGTTGTAGGTAATTAATCCACTTGAGTTGTCAGTTTGTCTGCAACTTTGATTGTATCAGAGCGAACTGTAGAGGCTTCTGATCAGTAAGAATGATCGTTTCCTTGCCAAGGATGTAATGCCTTAATTGCTTGAGAGCTTGCATAATGGCGTACAGTTCTTTTTTGCACGTCGAGTATCTTCTAACAATGTCGTTAAAAGTATCGAAATGAAAAGCGACTGGGTGACCAGACTAAGTGATCACTACGCCCAAGGCATAGTCCGATGCATTCGTCTCAATCTCAAAGGGATGATGCAAATTAGGTAACACAAGTACTGGTGTAGTGCAGAGCCTGTGTTTGAGCTGTTCAAAAGATGCTTGATGTGTTTCTGTCCATTGGAAGATATTTTTCCTGTTTCCCTTCGTCAACTGATTCAAGGGCTAGGCTTTGTGACTGAAGCCGAGTATGAATCATCCATAGAAATTCGCCAAACCAAGAAAACTTTTTAGTTCTTGAATGCTTCTAGGAATGGGCCAATATTTGAGGATCTGTACTTTGTCTGGATTGACGTGAATTCCTGCAAAGTCAATTACATACCCCAAATATTTGATGGTGGTCATTGCAAAAGAGCACTTGTCCATGTTCAAATAGAGCCAATGTTGCTGGAGAGTGTCAAGGACTTGTCGAAGATGGCTGACATGTTCTTCCCATGATCGACTGAAAATCAATATGTCATCAAGGTAGACAATACCCCATTTTCTGATGAAAGGTCGGAGAAGGTTATCCATATGTCGCATGAAGGTCGCAGGTGAGTTGGTTAGGCCGAAAGGCATGACTAACCATTCGAACAATCCTTCCTTGGTCTTGAATGTAGTTTTCCACACATCCAAGGGCTCGATTGGAATCTAATGGTATCTCAACTTGAGGTCGAGCTTAGTAAATAATTTAGCACCTTTTAGACAGTCGATAAGTTCGTCTATCTGTGGTAGAGGGTACTGATTCTTCACTAATATTTTGTTGAGAGCTCTGTAGTCGATGCACATGCGCCAAGTCCCATCTTTTTTCGGAACTAGGATGGTTGGACTTCCACAAGGAGAGGAGCTGGGTCGGATATGACCTTTGTCGATTAATTCTTGGATTTGTCTGCGAATCTCTTCATTTTCGAGAATGGATCTTCTATAAACAGATGCGTTAGGAAAAGAAGAACTAGGAACAATTTCAATGGAGTGTTTTACCTGGCAATGCTGAGGTACTCCATCTGGAGCTTGAAAGAGGTTCCGGTACTCATCAAGAATATGATCAACTTGATGCTTCTGTCGAGAGCTGAATTGGTCGGTGACTTGAATCGTTGCTGTAGTCTTATTAGAATGTTGCGGCTTGATCATGATTAGTGCGAACTTCTTAGCATGATTGATGAGCTTCTTTGTTTGTTCGGTAGATATCAGTGCAACCGTCAATGTAGGTTGATGCTGTGGTATGTTGAACCATCGATTTCGGATTCTGACAATCACCTTCTGAGGCCATGACTGATAACTTCCATGTCTATCCCAGAGGTAAGGTTTCCCAAATAAGGCGTCGACTACGAAGAGCGGTGCCATGTCACATTGTAATTCATCTTCAAAAGGATTTATGAAGTAGGCAAGTTTGTATTGTCGAGTGATCCATAGTTCTTGTCCATCCTTCATCCAACTGATGTTGTAAGGATGAGGATGCGGAGTGGTAACAAGACCTAATTTCTTCACCAGTTCTTCAGAAATGAAGTTATTTTGGCTCTCGTTGTCCACAATCAGATGTAATGGGTTTCTCTGGACCCATATCCTTGTATGGAATAGGTGCTCTCATTCCTCCTCGTCGACAATAGTCGAGGCTGCTTGAGTTGTCGAGGTCAAAAGACTTGTTGCATCTGGATCAGATTATTCCACCGTCTTGTCATATGCATCGGAGGTCAACACTTTTCCCAAAAATGTCTTCCGAGCTTTGCATTCAGACATATCATGCCAAGATGAGTGGTGGTAATCACACCATTTTTCGGTCGGTGGTTGTTTGCTACATTCCCTCTTGTGAAAAGGCTTATTACCATGATGAAGCTTTGGCAGTGTCGGTTGTTACACAGAAATCTTCCACCCTTTGAGCATCAGCATTCTTTGGCCTGTAGGATCCATTTCAGTGACTCAAATCCATTTTTATCCTTCAGTGATACAAGTTTGCCCTATTTTTATTACTACCCACCTGTTGCATCACTATAGAAGGCATACCCGTGAGTTGCATCTTTATAGCCCACGGGTAGCATGTAAAATGGTAAAAACCACTATTTTATCACTTTTTACTCCCAAAAAGCGGTCATTGGGTGACCTTTGGCTCTCCATCTGCCCAAGTAACGCCTCGATGTGTCCCTTCACCTACCTTTGAGAGGACTATATATTGAGCACATATGGCTTATGGATGGGAGGAAGAAGAGAATAGTAAAGGAACTCTAGTGGATTTTTTCCCTATCTTGAGTCTGCACTCATTGATCCTTGTAGTTGTGAACCAGTTATGTTCACCTTCCAAACTCCTTTCTAGTTTGAGTTTGCCATTCATGGAGGATTGAAGTGGTGGAGGCACAAGTGGATTGATCTAGATCTTGGTTCAGATTGGTTGCCAGCAAGAGGTCATATCACTTTGTACATCTTCTTGTTCATTAATAGAAATACTCATATTCTTGTCCATTAATGGTGTGAATGTCATTTATTATACATTGGGTTACATTTGCTTATGATATTATGGACCATTGTTATTGATAATGTTAATGTCATTTATATATCACATGTACTTGTTAGATATTGGTTTTCAAGACTAATTTGCATATTACAAGTGCTTGGATGTGTGCGGATTGAAAGCTCCAATGGGGATCTACATCAAACGTTGGATCGAGGTTGGTTACATTTCTCCATTATTTTAACATTGTCATTTATAATAGCATTGCTTTGATATTTGAGTAGATTTATGGTAGTCATCTATCTGTTGTGGTGTTCCCAAGCCATAGTGAGTTTTCTCCAATATAGAAATGGCGACTCCACTGGGGAAAACATCTATGTTTGGGAAATTTTTTGAGCATTAGTCCAGAATTAGAGTTGTTGTTTATCTAAGCTCTATGTCACTGATTGGACGTTAAGATACACTATAGAAAACTTGCTTTTTCTGAGCCTCTGGACTCTTTAATTGCTCATTCGCCTTTCCTCACCCACGGGCTAGCTTAGTTTTGCCCGTGTCTACCTGCCTCTGTTTACTCTACTGCTCGTGGGTACCGACAAGTATTCCTTCGACAGTAGCGTGTAACTCCTACTTTTGTTGGTTTATGGCTATTGGTTGTTGCTGGGTGAGTTTGGTTGATTCCTGAGTCTTTGTTGGCCTTTTTCTTTACTGTTTCATGCCTTGGTTGTGACCAAATCTCTTCGTTTCTCTTGGTTGAGCCTTCTTGGTTTTTTACCAATCTTTGGTTTTAACCTCTTGGTTTCTTCCTTTTGAGCTCATTCCTTTGGCTGAGGCTTGCTGTTTAGGATCTGCTGGGTTGTCTTAGTGATCTTCTCGGCACTTCAGTGACTGAATAGTAAGATTTTGCTTGCATTTTTTCATTTCATTTATATTGAAAAAATACAAAAATATTCATTTAGTTTTTTGCATTTTCCTTTCTGTTTATAAGAGAAAATACAAAAATATTTTATTTCCATGTACTGCATTTTGCATTGAGTGCTTGTTGCCTTCATTTTAGGTTCTTCTTGTGCATTGAAAAGATAAAGGATTGCATATTTATTTCGAAATTGTTGGTTGATTTTGCATATTGGTGACATTGTTTTATTGGATAGATGAGTCTAGGATTGGACGATGTTGCATACTATTGAGTCTACACATCACTAGTTTCACGAACATATCCCTTGAGTAATCACAGCCACTACAATTAATGCTTAATCATAAAATTGATTTGACTGATTTTATTTATAGGGTACACCAACTAGCATAGGTTTAAAGTCTTGGATTAGATCATTGTGACTTAATAATGCAAGACTACTAAACGAAACATTAGGTGTCTGACCAAGGAGTGGAGGAATCCATGGTATAGATCGGTGTTCTCAGGAAGCTCTACTCAATCCAGAGTTAAGCACGAGGTCACGGGAGGTTGGTTGAGGAGATATCCCTCTGATACCGTCTAAACGTGGGAGATATATCCAGTATTTATTCGTATCTGGGGGTACCGGAGGTTTGTCCTCTTGTGCTTCAGGCTTAGCTACCCTGCCCATACGACGGGTCCCACCTGCGACTGTCGCCCTGAGCATTGGTTATATTGCGGTGAACATAGTTGCCTTACCTAGGTACTGCACAGGGTACTTGCAGTGGTTATGTTGTTTGTGTCCTGAGTCAGATAGGGATTGGACAGCACAGTTGTGTTCATGCAATGGACTTGACCCTGTCGACATAGTGAAGCCTAGGTGTCTCTATAAATGATTATGTTACCTTCGGCTATAGTTTGGGAGTCTTAAGCCTCTCCTAGGTGAGACATACCGGCTCTAGTGTCGGGAGCTCATTTAGCCACTCTGTTTGACTGCTCTTGGCTGTAGTTTCTCTAGGTGTGTGCTTTTGATTTACTGTTTTTGATGGATAGTTGGCCTTTAGGAGATGCTATGTCTCTCTCCAGAGAGAACGTGGCGTGGATCCCTACTCTCTACCGATCCTGTCATTTGGCTGGTTTAAAGCCACTCGAGGTTACACATCGTATTGCTAAAGTACGCCGGAGGGCTCCCTCTGAGTCTTTGGATTCTTACGTGACTTACGTTGAGGACTACATGGCTGCATATCCCGATATTGGGCAAGACCCTTCTACTCCTTCGAGTAGAGTTGAACATACTTCCAATCCCCATACTCCTCGTGAGGATTGGGGAGGTGATCCACCTGAGACTCAACCTGGTTCTGTTTGGCCTAATCCACTTGACCGGGAACCGTTTGATCCTTTGAATCCTGATAATTATCTTTACAAGATGCCCAACTTACCTGAGGAGCAAGAATAGGACAAGCCTTTCATTCCTTCGTTTCCATGCAATTATAGATACGGGAGACCTGAGACTCATGATGATACTAGCCCTATGGTCAACCCCACCGCACTCTCTTTTGGTATGCCTAGTCACACTACTGTCGAACCTTCCACTACGGTTGGTACTCATGCTGGCACTAGTCAAAGTGTTAGCCATACTATACCCACTGGGGGCACTACCCTCGCTGGGGGCACTACATTTTCCACCCACTCACATAGAATGGGAATTGGTCAGATTCCTAACCATGCCAATGTTGGAATGCAACCACCTCCTAGGAATACCCAACCTAGTCGGAATGTTGTTCGAAACACGACTCGCCATCCACCACCTAATACACATATCGCTACTCGTCAACCAAAGACTACTTTTGCACATGATACCGTTCCTCCCAACCACGGGGGTGGACACATACCGCATACTTTTGCGTCCACTGCCGCCACTAGTAATGCTAATGTAGTAGGTGGGAATATTTCCTATCCACATGGACATCACACCACTAACCCTGCTACTAGTCATGCCCATATTGGAGCTGGGAATGCTTCTCATGCTTCTGGTCACCACACGACTGCTCAGGCTAATCCTAATGTTGGGGGTGGGAACATACCATACCATTACGGTCAATACAACACGGTTCCCACTATGAATAGTACATACATGCCCCATACTCATGGTGGAAACCCTTACTACAATACAGTCAGTGTTGGCCACCAATATCACCCACCACCCCAATATGGTGCTCAAAACGCGCATATACTTGCTTACTCTCAAATGGGTCAGGCAAGGGGAGGTTATCCACCTTATGGCCATGGGCAAGCTTACGGGCTGTCAGGTCCTCATTATCAGCAGTTTAATCCTCATGGTCAAGCTTTTGGTCCATCTTACAACACAGTTCCATTTAACCAACCTTTTATGGGATCTTATAATCAATCTTTCCAGCTGCAGCTCCCGTTCCTTGCATGCTTGAATCTCCCGGATCTTTCAAATCTCACGAATGATCCGGTGTGTCACGACCCTACTTGGCCCCCAGTCCCTACCAAGATCCCTTTAGACATTCCAAAGTTTGAAGGGAAAGGTGGTGAGGACACGGGAGATCATGTCACGACGTTTCACCTTTGGTGCTCCTCCAACTCTTGGAATCATGATTCCATTCGATTACGACTATTTCAACGCACCCTCACAAGGGCAGCCACGAAATGGTATGTGGAGTTGCCCGGGAACACCTATAGGGGATTCAACAAGATTGCTTTGGTTTTCTTAGACCATTTCCAGTTACTAGTTCGTTATGATACTGGTACTGAGTTGTTGTCCACCTTCCATTAGAATAAGGCCACACATATTTCTGACCACGTTCAAGAGTGGCATCGGTGGAAGAGATTAGTGAAAGCCAACATTCCTCGAGAGTTCCTGTTGGAATGGTTCCTTAAGTCTTTACTCCCATACATTGCTAAGGATGTTTCGATGTCTGGCATTGTGACTGAGGAACAAGCTATCTTGAAAGTCCAGTAGTTAGATCTACTTTATTCTTAGTCTAGCATTTTGTATGACATTATTCCTGATGCACCGAGAACAAGACATGAGCCCACGTCAGTTCCTGGACCACATGCCAATGGCATCGTGGGGTCCGCATGCACTCGCCCTGTAGACTTGGTAGCTAATCAAATGCAAAATTTGTTGTTAAACCAGTCTGCTCCTGGACAAGTTCACACCTTGTCCACTTCCACTCTGTCGTCTGATGTACACAATGTGCAATCAACGAAACCGTCGAGTAACCAGCAACCTAGTGGTAAGAAAAAGAGGAGAAATAATCGTAGGGGTGGAAACAATGGAAGTAATAATAATATGAATTGTAATACTCCTCGTAAAGAGAATGCCAACCCTCCTTGGGAAGGCGGCAATGCTGGCAAAGATCGTAAACCGAGGCGTAAAAGGAAATTCCCTTGCAAGCCTTGTGGGGAGGATCATCTTACTCACTTATGTCCTCGAATTGAAGAAGCATCGAAGCATTTGGCATAGAGCCCAGCTGTGTTGAAGGATCCCCTTCCTCATCATAAAAACAAGGCTTCGCATGCTCCCACCACTGGTTATGGTACTCATGAAATGGCTTCTTCCAATACTAGTGGTTATGGATGTGTGAATATGGTTCAGTCGGAGGTTTATGTTGCTACTCGTCAACACAATTATGGTGCACCACAACCGAATTGGGGGAATGAGCCTCCCCCTCTTCCTAATAATTCCTTGCATATCAAGAAGCCTTCCATTATGCCGCGGATACTGAAAGGTGTTCTTAAGCGCTCCACGCATAATCCTAATGCTTGAGCCGCCCAGAACTACTCCATCATAGAAGATTTGGGCCAAACTCCGTGTGCCATGTCGGCTCTTGAGGTTTTGCAAGCCTGTCCTTCTCAGAAGCATGCCCTTTTGAGTGCGTTAGGAGTTCAAAATGGGGGAAGTCCTAGTGTTATCAAGTTCGACACTACTAATGTCCAGCCTCGCTTACCTTACCATGTGGCTTTTCAAATCCAGGTGGTTTGCCTTAAAAGCTTTGTTAAACGTACTATGGTTGATGAAGGTGCTTCCGCGTCAGTAATGTCATTGACTTGCTGGAAAGCTCTTGGATCTCCTCCTCTACTCGCATCTATAACTACACTCACTACATTCGACGGTAGTTCTTTTACGCCGCATGGAATTATCCCTTCCCTTGTTGTCTCCTTGGGTGGTAAGTCCATGCCTATTGAAGTCGAAGTGGTTGATGCGCCCATCGACTACAACCTTTTACTGGGTCGGAACTGGATGTACACTATGAAGGCTGTCGTGTCTACTGTGTTTCAAGTTATTTGCTTTCCCCATGAAGGCAAGATTGTGACGATCGATCAGCTGGATTATGTTGGCACTCCATCCACAGCATCGACGGGATCTCTAGTCCCACAAGTTTTTGATTCTCAGTCGGCAACTGGGAACACAGGTGTTGGGATGTACCCCTCATTGATGGGAACTTTTAACCATTCTGCACCTGTGAATTTTATTGGAACCATTTCCGACAGTACGCCTCCTTCTTCGAATAGTATGCCATTCCAGACTTCCTATTGTGATTATCCATGGATTTTACCGTCCACAGATTCTATGTCTAGAGACATTGCGCACGTCGGGATGTCTATGCCCTTATCTGTAGCGGAGCTCACTTACCATCATATCCAACAAACCACTGCGGATTTGGATCTCTCTTCTTTCCAGACAGTGGAAGAAGATCCCGTTACGCTACCAGTTTGGACAACCAACTCATCTTTCTCTCACGATTGCCTCAATGATACTTTTCCATCTGATGAAGCTATCCTCGAAACCATGTGTTGTAGTGAGAGGCCTTGGGAAGATATGCACCATCGCTCTTATTTCCTTCCCAACCTTGAGCTCGTTGAGAAAGAGGAGTTTAGGATGACTCTAACTGAGATGGTTGGTCACCCTGTGGCTCTTTTGTAGTCGCATGATATTTTTTTGTAGGGGAATATGGCCAATATTTCCCCAACCACTTCGATCAACATCTCTCGTACTCCCGGAAAGATTGAGAATGTTTATGTCAGTGCCGATTGCACTCCTAAGGAGATTGCTATTTACACTGATTTTTTTACCGAACTCTGGGAAGCTTTCACCTGGTCATATGAGGAGATGCCAGGAATAGACCCCAACATTGTTGAACATGAGATTAGAACGTATCCTGATGCTAAACCTGTTCGACAATGCCTACATGCTGTGAACCCTAGGAAGGCAGCTGCTATTAAGGCAGAGGTGGAGAAACTGCTCAAAGTTGGTTTCATATACCTCGTTCCCCTTGCTAAATGGGTCTCAAACCCCATTCCTATGGATAAGAAGCAGGGAGCGATCCGTGTATGCATTGATTTCAGAGATTTGAACCATGCATGTCCAAAAGAAAACTTTCCCATGCCATTCATTGATCAGATATTGGATGCTTGTGCGGGGAGTGAGATTTTTTCGTTCATGGACGAATTCTCAGGTTATAATCAGATTCAAATCAAACCTGCGGACCAACATAAAATGTCATTTATTTGTCCATGGTGAACCTTTGCATACCGAAAAATGCCCTTCGGCCTCAAAAATGCCGGAGCTACTTTTCAGTGAGCCATGACCTATGCCTTTCACGATCTTAAGATGATTATGGAAGTTTTCTTGAAAGATCTTTGCTGGCCATTCTCGCAAGAGAGTGGACCACCCCAAGCACCTCCGTATGATTCTCGAACGATGTATTCACTACAAAATTTGATTGAATCCAAACAAATGCATCTTCGCTGTTAGGACTGGTCGCCTTCTAGGATTCATAGTTTCGAAGGAGGGTATTAGAGTCGATCCTCTCAAAGTTGAGGCAATACTTCAGTTGCCTCCTTCGCATAATTTGTTACAACTTCAGAGCCTCCAAGGGAGAGCTACTTTTCTGCGTCGGTTTATAGCTAACTATGCCATTATTACTAAAGGTTTCACATGCCTATTGAAGAAATACACGCCTTTTATCTGGGATGAGTGAGCCCAACAGTCTTTCGATGCCCTTAAGAAAGCTTTGGTATCGGCCCCTGTGCTTAGTCCACCGGACTTTACACGAGATTTCATTCTTTATGTGGCCATGTCTCAAGAGACTATTGGCATGGTCTTGGTTCAGATAGATGATGCGTTTGTCGAGCATCTTATTTATTATCTTAGTCGAAATTTAGTAGACGCTGAACTAAGGTACACCCACGTAGAAAAGCTAGCACTTGCGACTGTTCACGCAGTCCAGTGGTTACAACATTACGTTTTGCTTCGAACAACCACTATTGTAGCTCACATCAATCCGTTTCAGTTTGTGCTATCACGTGCCTTATCGAGGGTAAGTATAATAAATGGATTGTGATCCTTCAGGAATTTGATCTTGAGTTTGCTTCTGGAAAATCGATGAAATCATTGGTGTTCGCTAAGATTATGCCGGACCTTCCACGGCTTGA
Source organism: Larix kaempferi (assembly GCA_027924585.1). Lineage (NCBI taxonomy): Eukaryota > Viridiplantae > Streptophyta > Pinopsida > Pinales > Pinaceae > Larix > Larix kaempferi. Next base: position 1,893,330 of record BSBM01001360.1, read on the forward strand.
TGAGGATTTCATTCATGAAGATTCCTTTATGGATGAACACTTATTTCTCATCTCGACCGAGGACCCTTGGTATGGGGATATCATTGTGTATCTCCAAACTTTGAAGTTTCCTCCGCATTATTCATGAGATGAGCGGCGGCGTGTGAGACATCATGCTAAAGATTATACTGTTGTCGGTGACACTTTGTATCGCCAAGGAAAGGATTCCATTCTCCATCATTGCTTGACTCACGAAGAAGCGGAATGGGTACTTAATGATTACCATGCAGGGAGGTGTGGCAGTCACTTATCCAAGCTTGCTACAGCCCAGTGTATTATGCAAGCGGGTTATTTTTGGCCTACTATATTTAAAGATTGTATTAACGCTGTGAAGAGATGTCACCCTTTCCAGGTGTTTTCTCGAAACATACACTCGCATTCAGCGCCCCTCCATCTTGTCGTCACTATCGGTCCCTTCACCAAGTGGGGGGTAGATTTCATGGATTGCAAACCAACTTCGGCTGGCGGGCATCACCATATTATCGTGGTTGTGGATTATTTTTCCAAGTGGGATGAGGCCATGCCTACTGTAAAAGATGACGGTGCTACTACAACCCATTTCGTGTTCAACCAAATTATCACTCGATTTGATATCCCGAAAGAGATTTTCACTGACCATGGCAGTCACTTTCAAAATAAGATGATGGAGGATTTGTCTCTCAAGCTTGGGTTTCGTCAGGAACACTCGTCTTCCTACTATCCTCAAGCGAATGGTCAGGTTGAAGCAGTAAATAAGTCTTTGAAGACCATTCTCCAACGTACCATCCAACAAAGCAAGACTAATTGGCATATCATGTTATATCCTACTTTGTGGGCATATTGAACCGCAGTTAAGACTGCCACCGGGTTCTCACCATTAAGACTGCCACCGGGTCCTTCGCTCAAGCTAGCCATAGAGCTCCTCCCTGATACGACGGATATTGAGCAACGTTTAGTACACCTTGAGCAACTTGACGTGCACCGTCGAGATGCTGCTGTGGCCATTGATGTTAAAAAGCATCATGTCAAGGTTCAATATGATAGGTCTATCCTGTTAAATTTTCTGAATTTACTTCAATATGATCTAGGATCTTAACTGAGAGAACAACATGTACAGCATATCTACAGCATATCAATCATGGAGACAATAATGCAAGCACACAAGAGACACAAAGATTTACTTGGGGAAAACCATAAAGGTGAAAAACCCCAATAACTTCCTCAGAGATAGATAGAGCAATGATACAACCAACCAATAGAGATATCCATAACCTAGCAGCAATCCTCCTCCTCCATAAGTGCGCCTCTCCTCCTTGAGAGCATGTGTGAGAAGTGAGTGAGCAAATAGAGTGCCTCCCGCACTCTATTTATACTTGACTTGACTTGCCTTTTTACCTAACTCATGTAGGCTCGAACTTAACCACATAACATAATGCTGACTGGGCCGACCTCCAATAGGGTGGTCTAATAACCCTTTGACCCACATGACTTATACAGGGCCGACCCCAACAAGGTGGTCTAATAACCCATCAAGTATAAGTTACGACACTTACAATATAAATGACGACACTTCCGTATAGAGGAATAAAACCATCTCTATAGGAATACAATATACATATATGTGAAATACATTCCGAAGTTACATATACATCAACACTCCCTCTTAACTAGGAAGGTATTTCTCAGCACAGTTCTTCTAGCACAAGTCATCTTCTCTGGATCATCATCACTGGATAATCGTCATCGAGTCATCATCATCGTCACTGCTGCTGCTATCTCAATCAATCTCTGAATCTACTCGTCATAGGAAGTTCTATAGAGCCAGTCCTTTTTCATACTGGATGTAGGTCCACCACCTGCAGGTCTTCATCATCACTGGCCATACTGTGGAATCCTCAGGACTTTTACGTGCGTCACAAAACCTCGAAAGAGCATCCCAGGCTGTTACGAGCACACAGCTCTACCTATAGGATCTCCCAGGGCAACGAATTACATGTGACCTCACCACAAAACCTCGCAAGAGCATCCCAGGCTGTTACGAGCACACATCTCTACCTATAGGATCTCCCAGGGCAACGAATTACATGTGGTCATGGCAAAACCTCGCAAGAGCATCCCAGGACTGATTACGGGCACACAGCCCAACCTATCGGATCTCCCAGGGAAATGAATTACATGCCATAGGACAAAACCTCGTAAGAGCATCTGCCAGATATCCCAGGGCGCTATTATATGCCATAGGCAAAACCTCGAAAGACTATCTGCAGATCTCCCAGGGCAACGAATTACATGTCCTCCCAGAGCAAAACCTCGAAAGAGAATTTGCTAGATGTCCCAGGGCAACGAATTACATGCCATAGGCAAAACCTCGCAAGACCATCTGCAAATATCCCAGGGCAACGAATTACATGCTCATCTGCACAACCTGATCCACGGCCACAGAGTATCAACCTGATACTCACCATACATCATCCTGATGTATCCATGATCATCCTGATCATCACTGCAACATCCTGCTGCATGTCATCTGGAGCAACATCCTGAAGCTCGTCATCTATGATCATCCTGATCATCACTGCAACATCCTGCTGCATGTCATCTGGAGCAACATCCTGAAGCTCGTCATCTATGATCATCCTGATCATCACTGCAACATCCTGTTGCATGTCATCTGGAGCAACATCCTGAAGCTCGTCATCTATGATCATCCTGATCATCACTGCAACATCCTGCTGCATGTTATCTGGAGCAACATCCAGAAGCTCGTCATCTATGACCATCCTGATCATCACTGCAACATCCTGCTGCATGTCATCTGGAGCAACATCCTGAAGCTCGTCATCTATGACCATCCTGATCATCACTGCAACATCCTGCTGCATATCATCTGGAGCAACATCTTGAAGCTCGTCATCTATGATCATCCTGATCACACAATGTACCCACCTGATACATATACAGATACATGGTCCAAGCATCCAACATGATGCATATACAGCTACACATGATCCAACTGATCATATCCAGCATCAACATGATGCGTACATACATACATAAAAATGATCTAACTGATCATATCCAGCAGAAAACAGAACATCATCCTGATGTTCATCATCCAGCGCTTACATCCACAGCCATGTGAAGGATCCTCCTTCCAACATGCTTGGAATGGCTTCAGCAAATGTGTCCATCACTTCTTCCTCGAAGTGTCCTCGATCTGAAGCACGCCAAGCCTCTCTCTGAAGTACTCGAACTTCACCCTGGCTAGTGGCTTCGTCAGCACATCTGCAATCTGCTCGTCCGTCGCAACATACAGGAGCTTCACAACTCCTCTCTGCACCATATCCCTGATATAGTGATATTTGATCTCTATGTGTTTCGACCTGTCATGAAACACTGGGTTCTCGGATAGCTTCACACAACTCTGGTTGTCATAGAAGATACCAGTAGCTTCCAATGGGAGATCAAATAGCTCAGACAGTAGCTTCCGTAGCCATACTGCCTCACAACTAGCTGAACAGGCTGCAACATACTCTGCCTCAGCTGTACTCAGTGCTACACAGGATTGCTTCCTGCTAAACCAAGAGATCACACCTGATCCCATACTGAAGCAACACCCAGATGTGCTCTTCCTGTCTGCAGCACTGCCAGCCCAATCTGAATCAACATAACCCTGTAGGTTAAACTTTTGATTCGCTTCATACTTGAGCCCATAATCCACTGTACCCTTTAGGTACCTCAGAACATGCTTTACAGCAACCAGGTGAACACTCCTCGGATCCATCAGGAACTGGCTCAATGTGTTCACAGCAAAGCAAATGTCTGGTCTAGTGTTCGTCAGGTACATCAAGGACCCAATCATCTGACGATACATGGAGACATCAACCGGCTTAGATGAAGCATCACATAGAAGCTTCAGATTCGATGCCATAGGTGTGGCCATGGCCTTGCAATCCATCATCCCGAACCTCTTCAGGATCTCTACTGCAGACTTCCCTTGTCCAAGGAAGATTCCTTCTGCACTCTGCCACACCTCCATGCCAAAAAAAATAGTGCATCATCCCCAAGTTCTTCATCTCGAACTCGGTAGTAAGCTTCCGCTGCGTGTCGGCAATCAATCTATCTTCACCATACCAAGTTCTGCACATATATGATTTCCTATCATGTGTCTCAAAACCAAGTGGCTGCTCTACATACACTTCTTCTTCAACTATACCATTCAAGGAAGCTGTCTTGAATCCATCTGGTGTATCTTCTATTTCATCACTTTTATATTTCTCAATGCTGCCATCTGCAACATGCTTGATCTGATAGTTCCATTTGGAAGTCATAGCAAACTTCCCTTCATGTCTTGGGATTACATCCCAAACATCATTCTTCATGATCGACGGATCATGGCATTTCATTTCTTCATCCCAGATCCCGGGAACTTCAATATCTTCAATAGATATCTTTGTTGCTAGAACAAATGTTGTAGTTCTTCTTTTGTAGGAGATGGCATACGATCTTTCCTACACAACAAGTTAAATTGCATGATTAGAAAACATCTCATAGTTTTCAGAACAAATTCTTACACATAAAGAAATATGCCATACAGTCATGCAATTATCTTAGCCAATGCTTCAATACAACATTTATCCATATTCCGTAACTTTCTAGATGCCTTCCAATCTCTACCAGAACATTGTTAAGAGTGTGCACAACTCCCAACATGTCAGCAAAGAGGTTTCATTCTAGATAAGTAGCAATGGAATGTTGTACAGTGCCATAGGCCACTTACCCATGTATATTAGTAGTATACTGTTCATCAATGCATAATACACAACCTAATTCTAGGAACATCAGTATATATATTATTGAACAGTATTATTTAAACAAACAAATATGCAAGAAATGATGATTAAAATACTTATCTTTCTTTGTTCGTTGGGTGGACTCCCTCTGAGTCTTTGCTTCCTTGCAGGAGCTGTTGGAGTCTTAATCTGAGGTAGCTTCTTCTACACTTTTCTGTTGTGGAATGTAGAAAGATGGTCAACTCCCTCTGAATATCTGCATCCTTGCATAAACCACTAGAGTGTACTGCCTCTTGATCTTTGCTTCCTGAATTACCTGCTCTTGAACTCATATTCATCCTTGCATGCTTATTAGTATCATCATTGTGTTATCCTCTAGGTCTCATACAAAATCATACATTCATTAGTATACTATTAAAACACAATAATCTCAAGCGTGTATAGCCATGATCATTTCAAACAAAAATAATAAGCGTTAGCATTCAAGGTTTATGTAGGATTCTTATGGTTATTCAAATCATAAGAGACATAACATGTAATAACTCAAACCCATGACTCTTCGGGTTAGTTGAATCATCAATCAAGATAAGAGATATAATATGCATAAAAACCTGTGATTATTCAAACCTATAACTCTTCGGGTTAGTTGAATCATCAATCAAGATAATAAAACTTGTGATTATTCAAACCTATACCTTCATGATTCTTCTGGTCAGTCATATCATCAATTATGGTAAGAAATATAATATGCATACGGCCATGACTTATTCAAACCTACGACTTCATGAATAATCATTATCAAACAACACAACAGTATAAGATCCTAACACAAGGTAGGATTCTATCTTGATATAGGAAAAACATACCTGGATTAGCATGCTGGCTAGTTTATGTCTAACATACCCGCATAATGTCTTCTAGTTCTCTTCAGTGACTTGTGCTAGTAACCTGCATGTCTCATATGTTAACCATTACAAAACCAGGTTATACATACCTCGTAAATGGATCTTCTATGGGATCCATGACAATGGATGAATCTTTGTCCTCATGTTATCATGATCATATGTTCTTGGACCAGAACATGATTTGTCTTTCTCGGTGTACCTTTCATGTTAGTAGACAACATAAACCTCATACAACACCATAATGCATTAGTACAATCATAAGTGTCAACACCTTAACCAATGAATATCTTCTATCATGCATTCATAATTTTGTTAAGGTGATACGACAAATCTAAAATCAAAATTGTACTAACCATAATAACATGAAGACAAACATACCATAAACTTAATCATGGACAAATATCGAAACATACCTCGATGAGTCATACCTGTCGAGATCGCTTGTAATCTTCTTATATAAGGCCTTAGCCTCATCTCCCTCTGAAACAGGAACTTCTTCACTCATGCAGATGATCAATCCATATTCTTCTAGGATTAACCCAATCCACTTGATTTGCAAGAACTGGACTTGGAGCTAGATATGGGTTTGTCAGAGAAACCCCAAAAATTCAAACTTTGAATTTCAAAATTTCGAAAGGATAGAAATATGCGCCTTGATGAGCTGATCAAGCTAGTATATTTAGAATTTGAAAACTGCAAAGTTTCACTCCTCAATTTTGCCTTTGAAACTTCCGGATTCACTGGACGTGACCCTGAACTGGGGTTTGATGAAGCCCACTCTTCTTCCCAATCAAAATGTTTGATCCAAAGCTCCAAGCTTCTATTTTTCTGAGGAGCTTCCAGCCGTGGTCACAGATTTCAAAAAATTCCCATTTTTACAGAAGCCCTAATTTTCCACTTTTCTGATCAAAGTCCCGAACTAGGGTTTGATCAAGCCCGGCCTTCTTCCCAACCAAAAATTTTGATCTTGGTCTCTAAATTTCTATTTTGATGAGTAGCATCCAGCCGTGGTCTCCGATTACAAAAATTCCAACTTTCTTCAAAGCCCTAAATTCTGGAAGCCATGAATGAAGGTACTCAAAAATAATTCTGTTTTGACAGAAATATGTACCTAATTGTTTCTGGTGTAACTCTGAACTTTTTGATCCACAGGGTCTGAAAAAGTTTTCTAAGATAGCCTGACCTGTTATCTTTCCATCTTGACAGGTCGGACCTCAATTGGATTCTCTGAGAGAGAGTTATGCCAAATGTCGCAACGTGACCTGTTTTGGGATAAAACAGGAGAGCGAACTTGTACGACGTGCCACGTGTCACTGTTTTACCTTCGGCCTCTGAAAAAGTTTTCTGAGATAGCTCGGCCTGTTACCTTTCCATCCTGACAGGTCTGACCTCAATTGGACTCTCTGAGAGAGATTTATGCCAAATGTCGCAACGTGACCTGTTTATGGGATAATACAGGAGGGCGAACTTGTACGGCGTGCCACGTGTCACTGGTTCAACTTCGGCCTCTGAAAACGTTTTCTGAGATATTAAAGACTGTGTACTACCTGTCACTTTTTACAAAATTTCATTTGGAGCTTCCTAGCCCAAGATATGACCTTTTTCCCAAGGTCACCTGATTTTGACTCAGATCTGGAAGAGGCAGAAACCCTATATTGCACAGATCATAAATCACAAAGTACAACGAATTAGAGGTTTTCCTTTGGACACAAGGTACCTAGAGATCTTAGCTTCGTCCTGTAACAATTTCAGATCCGAAAAATTTGCCAAAACGGATTTATAGCGAAAGTGCTACGATGACTGGTTTTTGCTATATCAAGCCCTAGCATCGTAAGTGCAACAAGTGTCATACATGCCATATCATGCCTTCTTTCAGGCTAGCTCTGATACCATGTTAAATTTTCTGAATTTACTTCAATATGATCTAGGATCTTAACTGAGAGAACAACATGTACAGCATATCTACAGCATATCAATCATGGAGACAATAATGCAAGCACACAAGAGACACAAAGATTTACTTGGGGAAAACCATAAAGGTGAAAAACCCCAATAACTTCCTCAGAGATAGATAGAGCAATGATACAACCAACCAATAGAGATATCCATAACCTAGCAGCAATCCTCCTCCTCCATAAGTGCGCCTCTCCTCCTTGAGAGCATGTGTGAGAAGTGAGTGAGCAAATAGAGTGCCTCCCGCACTCTATTTATACTTGACTTGACTTGCCTTTTTACCTAACTCATGTAGGCTCGAACTTAACCACATAACATAATGCTGACTGGGCCGACCTCCAATAGGGTGGTCTAATAACCCTTTGACCCACATGACTTATACAGGGCCGACCCCAACAAGGTGGTCTAATAACCCATCAAGTATAAGTTACGACACTTACAATATAAATGACGACACTTCCGTATAGAGGAATAAAACCATCTCTATAGGAATACAATATACATATATGTGAAATACATTCCGAAGTTACATATACATCAACATATCCGTCCCTGGAAATATGCTGAAGGTGACTTGGTACTCTTGTATGACCAAGCTAAAAAAAACCTGGGGGTAGGCAAGTTCAATCCCATGTACCACGGTGCTTACATTGTGAGGCGTTTCCTTGAAAAAGGAGCTTATGAGTTAGAAGATTATGAGGGAGTTGTCTTGAAGGATCCTAGAAATGGGCTCTACCTCAAGCGGTATTACGCTTAAACCTCTAGTTCAAGATGATACTTTTGTACACTATTGTATAGTTTTTCTGTACATAGTTTAGATTTCCTTTTGGTTGTCGGGTCTTCTAATTAGCCTCTGTTTGATTGACGGATGTCAATGAGATGTCCTACATTCTTAGGTTTTGCGGATGGTGCTAGCCGACATATGCAGTAGCTTGCTTCTGCTGCCTGGGTTATTTTCTCACCTGACCACCTAGTTGTGTCCTCTGGAGGTGCTTGTCTCGGTCCTACATCTAACAATGTGGCTGAGTATAGTGTCATTGTTGAGCTACTTCGGGATGCCATTTCACATGACATCTAGTCTTTAGAAGTCCACCTGGATTCACAACTAGTTGTGTCTCAGCTGAATGGGCAGTATCGTGTACGAGACTCTACATTACTATGGATATTCCTTAAGGTATGACTCTTGGAGAGACATTTTGTTTCCATTACATATATTCATATTCCAATAAGTCATAATTAGATATCTGATGCATACACTAACTATGTATTAGATTGGCATTTGTCACATTCATCATGAGCACATAAATACAAAGACATTCATACATTTGTACATACACAAGTGTAGTAGAACCAAGAACCAAAGTTGTATATATATAAATATGTCCAAAAATGGTAGTATCATACAAAACTGGAGCCCGTAGCCCTCAAAGATATATATATCGATACAAAAAATGATGAGACCCTGGGATATCTACTCCCTCCGAGGAGGTCTAGCCGCCACCTCGACGGGATGTGTCTCATAGTAGTACTATACTGCGTTGGCCATCCACTGCAGTAGCCGCACCCACTCCCTGGGAACACTCACTACCTGGCGCTGCATAGCCTCAGGTAGTCAGGCTACCTCTATCAATGGTACTCGGGCAACCATCTGTGATATGTTGCGCTGCAACATCTGGAGTGTGTGCCCTGCTGCAACATCTACTGCAACCTCATCTCTACCCCGACGACCATGTCTCAGGAAGCCTTCGAGTCTCACTGGGCCTTTGTGCGAGCAAACAATCACCCATTAGCACATGACATTACCACCAAAAAGATTTTTTGCATTTCAACTATAATAAAAAAATCCATAAAAATTTAATAAACACAAAACCAAAACGAGTACTCACCGATGTCTCTGAAAGCTGTGCCTGGTGGGAGCGGCATGTCACGGTCCTATCTAAAGTCTATCCCCGCATAGGGATAGTCCTCTATCTCGATCACCTGCCAGTTCCACCACCAGAAGAACTCCTCAGTATATGGTGACGCCAGACGGCCACCACCATGTCGTGTCAAGATCTTAGCCCACCGGGTCAGGGCTGGATCACGGAGACTATGAGCAGGGACATCCACCTTCGGGCTAAGTCCCAGAACCCTCTCAAAGAAAAAACTGCAGAGGATGCTACCATACCCAAAGTTTTTGGCCTTACTCTCTTTGCATTCTTTCAGTTGTGTATTCATAGACACCAGCAGACTAGTACACCAATCGAATATAGTAGGCTACAAGCATTGTGATGCGTAGAACATCACCGGTCTGGATTCCTGATGTAGTGCTTTGGATCCCGTGATCTGCACTAGAGTAGCCACAATGATCTTTGTACTCAGATCCGTTATAGCATTGACTAGCACTTGACTTCCCACTGGTCGTGTGTTGGCGGGACAATACCGTACTATGTAGTCTTGCATAGTGATCCCACCACCCATGGTCCGTGACCGAAGACTAGCCACCTCCCCTCTACGGGACAAACCGGTAATGAAATAGGTATCTTCTACTTCCAGTGTTAGTGTTTGCTCGTTGAGGATGAAGTGTTGCGCATCCACATCCCACTAGTTGATCAAATGATGGAGTGGTAGGTTTTGGGCTCTTAAACCCCAGAGACTCCAGTATTTATATAAGCCACATGCTTGCAATGCTTGTTGTGCTTGCAAATCGTTGCGCACAGCCTCATCTACCTGGTCATGCTCTCTTTCCCTCCACTCTAGAACCATCCTGGAGTGCAAAGCAAGAAAGTTTTAGTCAATTTCATGTTTAAAAAATTCTTCACGACCGTACCCATGGACTAAATTGTAGACAATTGTGGGTAGTCAGTTTTTTGACTGCACGTTTGGTGCCCTACTCGCGACCCGCATACTTATAGCCTGCGGGTAACGCCGAAGCCATTTAGGGCTTGGCCAAACAAAAAACCCCACCGACCAAAATTGAAATAAAAACACTTAAATGAAAGGTATGGTAGTGACAACTAACCTTCTATGGACGGTTCGCTGAACGGTCGCTTGTAGCTCCCACGATCGGCACTCGAAGTTTCAGGTGAAAACTTAGTACTAAACTCCAAAATGGTGAATAGTGCAAATGAATTGAAAATTATTAAATTTTATTACTATTTATAATTTTATGGACCCACTTTTCTATAGTTTTTTCCATTTTGAGCCGTTATGAACTAATATCATGTCATGGAGTAGTGTTTTTTCAACAGATTTCCTCGGCGAGAGTTGTTCTGAACCGTTTCACACCTATGGCAGGTACATTTCCCACCTGGCATACAGGTTAGATGCCATTTTTACATGCAATATGCATTTGACCTGTTAACCATTTTCATAAACCCTATGTGTGACCCCGCTTCGTGAATGACGTAGAACCTTCACATTGTTATAGAAGTGTCGTCATGTGGTGGTAGGGCTTTCCCGAACATGGGTACCCTAGTTAAAACCCCTTTATACATTATGGTGCCCATGCTGTTGTTTGTCCTTAGGATTGGGAGTCCTTCGTAGTTACGCCATGACATTGCGATAAAGACTCATACTCTACTTTGTCTTATGCTAACCATTTCCCTTAAGGACTCCCCTCATTTATATCATATTGTGATTGCATTGCATCATCCTGCTTGCCACTTGAGCCTTGTGCCGGCTCCCGCTTACTCAATTGTTATCCTAGTGCCTGAGCACTTTTCCCTATCGAGCGCTGCAGAGCTTATATATTTTCCCTTCACAATTTGATGACCCTTTGACCCTGAGGGAACACACCCCCGAGTGTCCACATCTTGCACGCACTTCCTTGCATTGAGCATAGGTATGTTCCATTGCTTGGGACTAGTCTGCTAGCTATTTGACACTCGTTCCCTCACTTGTTGTACTATAAGCAATTTTATTCTTTTTCAAGCTTTTCCCAAATATGAAAAAGACCAAAAAAATAAAATATTCCAAAAAGCCGGACGGGATTATGGTCACTGTTTCTTGTTGGAAGTTGTTGTGTCGCCTTTGAACAGAGCATTCATTCCACTCCGTACATTATGAGTCGGGACTATAGTTGGGCCTTAGGAGCTGTACTTGTTTCTCAGTTTTCTCCACCGATTGGTTAAGCTTCCAATCATTATGGAGCCCTTTGTAATGCCTCCTGCATTGTAGTTTATTTCAAGTCTATGTTGCCTGAGTCTATCCATCTGCTCATGCTCTTGTTCAAAGGAAGTCTTGAAACTAGTTGGGCACTCCTTAGATCTATTGACTATTGCATGTCGGCCATCCTTATTGAGTCAGTTTGTTTCACCTACGATCTTCCAAATCTTTCAGCATTGTTGGTACCTCATGCTGGTTGATGGGGGATGCCTTAATGCCCTCCTTCCAGTGAGTCTCGTTTCGTCGAGTCCAACTCATTTATTCTGGGACTTGAGGCTTAGATTTTGGTTGAGTGCCTTTAGGCTTGCAGTCATTAGTGGCAGGTTCTCTCGCCATCGACAGTTTGGGAATACATTAATGTCCCCTGATCGATGGATTCATCCCAGTGTTCGACTTTAACCCATTTATTCACACTCTGATGATTGTGCTCTATGCCTTGATGCCCATTTTCATTATTGGTGAGTCATCTCGCATCTGTTAACGGTATACATCATTGACCGGTAATCAGACGAGGTCTCATCATGTTCGACCCCAACTCCTTTTATTCACTTGATGGGACTTGCACTGTCGAATACTTGTGTAGAAGACCCCAGGAGATTGTGGCATTCAGTATGCTACATATGACTTTGACTTTACATCTAAGATATCACCTCTCAGATTTCAGCAGTTTGTACCTCCAGTTTGCACCAGTTGTCTTCTTTTCAGCAGAAGACCATATCTTACTGTAGAGGGATCATGGCTATGATCACTTATGACATGTATCCATTATGTACTGCCAATTCATGGCCATTGTATTAGATTGTTGTACTATACAAACATGTATTCAGAGATACTATTGTATTATGACGAGTGAGTTGTTCTTTCCACTTATGTCTCCATCACTCCACTTCTGAGTTTTATAATGTATTTCGGCCATCGTAGCACATTTCAGTCTCTGACCTCACACATTAGGGGGGCATCTGTTACACAAAAATCTTCCACCCTATGAGCATCAACGTTCTTTGGCCTGTAGGATCCATTTCAGTGACTCAGATCCATTTTTATCCTTCAGTGATACCATTTTTCCCTATTTTTATTACTACCCACCTGTTGCATCATTATAGCAGGCGTACCTGCGAGTTGCATCTTTATATCCCGTGGGTAGCATGTAAAATGGTAAAAACCACTATTTTATCACTTTTTACTCCCAAAAAGCGGTCATTGGGTGACCTTTGGCTCTCCATCTACCCAAGTAATGCCTCGATGTGTCCTTTCACCTACCTTTGAGAGGACTATATATTGAGCACATATGGCTTATGCACGGGAGGAAGAAGAGAATAGTAAAGGAACTCTAGTGGATTTTTTCCCTATCTTGAGTCTGCACTCATTGATCCTTGTAGTTGTGAACCAGTTATGTTCACCTTCCAAACTCCTTTCTAGTTTGAGTTTGCCATTCATGGAGGATTGAAGTGGTGGAGGCACAAGTGGACTGATCTAGATCTTGGTTTAGATTGGTTGCCATCAAGAGGTTGTATCACTTTGTACTTCTTCTTGTTCATTAATAGAAATACCCGTATTCTCGTCCATTCATGGTGTGAATGTCATTTATTATACATTGGGTTACTTTTTCTTATGATATTATAGACCATTGTTATTGATAATGTTAATGTCATTTATATATCACATGTACTTGTTAGATATTGGTTGTCAAGACTAATTTGCAGATTACAAGTGCTTGGATGTGCGCGGATTGAAAGCTCCAATGGGGATCTACATCAAATGTTGGATCAAGGTTGGTTACATTTCTCCATTATTTTAACATTGTCATTTATAATAGCATTGCTTTGAGAATTGAGTAGATTTCTGGTAGTCATCTTTCTGTTGTGGTATTCCCAAGCCATAGTGAGTTTTCTCCAATACATCGGCTAAGAAGATTTCGACTTGTCGAAGTTGGATGGTGCCTTCTTCTTGGGTGGTCTTCCTGATGTCGTCTTTGTCTCGAAACGTGCTTTTCCTTTCTTCTTGGTTTCCAGTTTGATGGCGTAGTGGAAAGCATCCGCAAGCGTATTGACAGTAAAAAATTCCATCTCCTGCTGGATGTAGGGAGACAATCTGCTGGTGTATTTCAGAACAAGCAATTTTTCTTCTTCTTAGACGCCAAGTCTTGCCATGAGTCAGTAGAACTCGTCAGCGTAACTCTGTACTAATTGGTCTTTCCATTGCCTTAGCTGCTGCCACTTCTTATACTGCTACTCGAGGTATTTCAGCGGGTAAAATTCCTTCCAGATGTGTTCGACGAATTTATCCCATGTGTCGATGGGGTCTCTGTTTTTCTCCATCTTTTTCGAGAGGTTCTCCCACTAGCAGTGCACGGAGGTTGACATCTTTAAGGATGCAATGGTGACTTTTTCAGCCTCGAAGATTTGATTTAAAGCGAAATAGGATTCCAATTGTTGCACCCAATTGTCGACGGATTCCAGGTCAATATTTCCTTCAAGATTCAGTATGTCGAGATTCATTTGCACTTTGAAGGGGATGATTTTATCATAGTGAGTTCTCGTCAAGGATCCTTCGGATGTCGAAGCGAATCGCAAGAGAATCTCATTGAACTGGGTGAACATTTCAGTTCGTTGTCAAGCCAAATCTTGCTCAATAAGTTGTGCTGTCTCGTCAGCTACATGTCTATCGTCTATTTCTTCTGTCATTTCTGGAGATCACGTATGCTTGGATTGCTGATATTGCGAGCGAGTTTGAACCGACATAAGTCAGGTTACTTCAAGAGAAGTGTATACGCAGAACCTAAGCAAGAAAAACTGAGTACACTCTGATACCAATGATTCGGGTCATGTCTAGAAAGCACGAGGGGGACAACAGTTCAACTGAAAGAGTCGAATCGGTTATGGTGGAAGCTTAATAAACAAAATGAGCAAAAGCAGGATTATGTAATACAAATAACACAAATAGACACAGACAATATACAGGAGTGCGAACTTTTCTAGATTGATCAAGATAAGATATGTATGTTACAATAATTTACATGCTTATAAAGAAGTCTAAGATGCTTGGGTGCCTGCCCGTTATGTTCAGTTACACAGAAGAAGTTAGAGCGGTTCAACTGTTAAACCATTACAGTCGACTAAAAGACAGAAAGACAGTCTGTCGATGTTCGACAATCGCTGGTCGCATGTCGATGTTGCATGCCAATGTCACGAACTGTGAGGTCGCTAAACATGTTGAAGGTGCGGAACATGTCACAGCATGTTGAAGTGCTGAAGTTGTCATAGTCATGTCATGTTGAAACTTGTCAAAGTTGTATCAATAGCGATGACTAGTCGAGACTGTCGAAGTTAGCATCCGACAACAAATGCCAACTGCGATGTGGATCACATGGATAGTTCATCTTAAGCTCTAGGGATGCATAAAATTTAAATGGGTTTGTTTAAGCTTTAATGAAATCCAGGAATTGAATCAATGAGGATTATGATTAGTTAAAGAATGATTAACACATGTTAAAGGCAATCTAGTACATACAAGCTGATTTTGAGTTTTACACAAAAATGGCTGAATGAATATGAATAATATCAATTATAATTGAGGATGAAGGAAAATTTAGAAAAAAATCTTCATAGAAGATGAAGCAAAGATGACAAAAGCTCTTCAACACATAATACCATTATGCATAAAATTTTAAGAGGAAATAGATATGAAATAAACAGAAGAAAACACATAATCTTACAAGGTACTGTCATGAATCTTCAAGAGCGTTTTCTCATTGTATTAACTAATCAACAAGATAAAATCTACATACTGTACAGAAACTGTCCTCTCGCGAGTCCTTGGCTGGAACCCCGCCCCCTCCTCTATTTCAAAGCTTGAAAAAAAAATATACAAATGCTTATTGAGCCAATCTTTAACATGCTTTTACAAAAATAGCAAATGAGAAATATCTCTACCAAAAAAGACTGGAATAAGTTGTAAGGTGTCATGAGTTGTTGAAATTGTTGCAATCAATCCTTGAACTACTGCTTGAAATCAATCCTCTGTTTTAAGATATTTGACCACTGATTTTTGGCAAATGCTTAGGGATTGCTTAACTGCCAAATACTCTGCCTCAAAATATTATTAACAAAGTGCCAACTCATTTTCCTTCAAGAAACTTCGAGAATGATTGGAGCAACTGGAGAGTTTGGTCATTGGTCTCCTGAATCTGATGAAGTCAAATGTCTTTGAATTTGAAAGAATCTTATGCCCATTAATATTCTTCCTGGAATCCACCTTCAATTAACTTTGTATCTATCACATGTCCCCGATCTTTCTTATGCAACTGTCTGGCAGCGATTTAGTGAAGATTTGGTAGCCAACTATGAAACTTTGGCAATTCCGTACATGGAAGGAGTTCAACAAACCTGTAGAGCTAACCAGTTGTTATTTTTCTCCTTCTACATGGCATAGATCTCGTAAAATTGAGATTTTCTGGCTTGATATGCAATTATTCAGAGACGTGGCAAGATCTTGCCTTCCATCATTGTGAATCATGTAGATTGTAATATATTTATGCTTTTCTTTGGGTGTATGAGTGTTTAACCATGGTATTCATTGGCGGGCTCACTTAACACTTGGTTTCTCTAAATGTGATGACCGTGGTGATTAGCACACTATGCATAGCTTTTGGATCCTTGTGAATGCTATCGGGCTTTAAGCAGTCAGTGCAATTTTAACATTTACATTCCAGAACTTCCTTTACTTCCACATAAGTGCCATCGTGAGTGTTTATCCATCTGATCTCAGTATTCAAACTGAAACCTGAGTGGTCATTTTGACATATGGGCACTTCCTTAATGTTGTTATGGCATTTAAATAGCAATCAAATTGTGGCCTTGTAGTTAGGATTTTAATGAATATTTTTCACATGGATAAGTTACAAAGATTTTAACACTTGTATGACTAAAGTAATGACAACAGGATGGTGGAGACCTGGGCTTGCATATGAGACTTTGGCATTAAATTGAACCCCATTTTTCCAAACTTTAAAACCATTAAAAATAATAATTTTGCTGGAGTAAATCTAGTGACAACAATTGGTAAGCCACGGGCCTCCCTGTAACACCCTATTCAAGTTTCCTATGTTATTATGGGTCTGGTTACGTTTTTAGTTTACCAAGCAGAAATACAAATGATGGCGAGTTATCCTCCTTTGTTTTGTAACCAGTTATGAAAAAGTTCGCTGCCATGTTGTTCAGATTTAGGGTTAGTTTGTTTGTTTTTGGGAAGCCATAATGCAGAACCTGTGATACTATTGTCTAAAGCTACTACATTGTAAAACTTTCTGGCTAAAAGCCTCTAGTTTTTTTTTTTTTTTTTTTTTTCCTGGAGAATTCATAGCCAATAGACATTTATATGGGATAAAAACGTATTCTGTTTAAGTGCATTTTTCCTGAGTTGATTCCTTCAGGGTTTTAATTCGACGTGCTTTTAAATTTTGACCCTAAATATGCTTATGATGACCCAATTTAAGGTTTTGTTTTAAGTAAAAGATGAATTTCTTTAGTTAAAAGAATCCAGGCATGCCCTAACTGTAAATATATAAATATACTCTGTTTGTAATGGAATTTGTTATACAGTTTGGTTGGAGTCTGCCACTTCTACTATTCTGGTTTTCAAAATAAAAACAAATCATGGTGAATCCTTTAATTATTTATCCTGGACCTAGGATTCCAATACTGTCAAAACATTATCGAAGTTTAGATTCTGAAATGAAAAACCCTCTCGGTTGTATAAGTGAATTTGATATGAGTTTAGAAATGGGGACTCCCTGAGTTTTGAAAGCTTGAATGATGCTAAAGAGAAATATTTCTATGTCTGTTTAATTTAGTTGGATAGGATTATGTTATTTAAGGGATTCGATCCCAACCTATATTTGTCTTGTAATTTCCAGAATTTTCTAAAAAATGTTTTAAACTTTGTTTTAGTTCACTTAGGTTGAAAATGACCTATGTTTACCTATTGCTGTTAATTTCTAATTATGTAAGAGGTTAGAAAGGAAAATACTATTGTTTCTTGGCGATGCCCTAATTGTGGAATTGTAACTTTGTTTAAATAAAAGAATGGATTTTTTTTCCAACAAGTCGATGATGGCTTTGTATTGTTCATACTTTTCAGAGGTTGTTTTTAGGATTTCAATCTTGACTATATCCTAAGAATTTAACCTTGAGTTTGTTTACTGTGGCTATGTTTTTTTTTAAAGTTTGATGCCATATCTAAAATTGAACTAAGTTCATAAATGTTTACTGATTATGTCAAAAGTAATATTGTATGGTTGTGTAAAATTCTGAGAAATATTCTGTGCTTTGATAATGGTTATTTGAACTCTATATAAAATGTTAGTTTATATCATATGTAGATATGGTGAGAGTTTTGGTGAAACTGATCTCTAAAGTAAATATTTACTTATATATGAAATATGTGAATATTATGTGAAATATATATGTATACAATAAACAAATTGTGATAAGAATTGGTATTCTTCATTTCGACTGTACTTAATAGAATTTAAGGATAAATGTTAAATATGTATATACAGTATCTATTTGTATAAGAACTATCTAAGAGATCTATTGCATATTCTATAAAATTTTACTGGAAAACAAAGATGACCTAGAACATACATTTTCACATTAATTCCCTATAATAAATAAAACTGTAATGTAAATGTTAACAATAAATTAATATTAACAACATATATAAAAACATAGCATTATTTAACCATCATAGCAATTAAACATTTAACTGTAAGCAAATAAATAGTAAGGAACCTGGAAAAATGAAGTTGAAACTAAAATCCAAAGAAGACTTTTCCTCCCAACCGACTCCTGAAAGTATCCAAGTTACTTGCTTCAGAGCCCCCGGAGCTTGTTCACTGAACCACCAAGACGAAGACTAGGTGTAGAAGCTTGTTCTGTTCTCTCTATAACTCAGCAATTAAACTTGCATACAAAGTGCCAACAATCTCACTTTAGCTTCCCCTCATCGAATACCCCCTTTTGTGCTTAACCTTTCAATATGCAACAAATCCACAAGGTCCTAATGTGTGTGAACCTCCTGCTCATTCGATGAATATATGCTTTCCTAGGTCTTTGGGTCAGTTTTTGAATTAAATGAGCCACATGCTCAGTTCCTCCTTTCTTGGGAACATGACCACAATTTTAGGGAAGATGCCTCCTTCATTAGCTAGAAAGTGAATGTTGTTGTTGCCATTTGTCATTTTTTCCTTCTACACCAAATCATTCCTCCTAGTGGGTCAGTGAAGACTCTTCAACAGTCCTCTTTGGATAGGTGTCTCTACTTTTATTTATTAAATAATTGTTGAAATATTGTAACTTCAAAGAATATTATATTTGTATATTATTTATTCCGGAGATGTTCCATACCTACGATGTGATTATACTATAAATCCGGAGATGTTTATTCCTCCGAGTTGGGTGTGGTAACTAGGGTTATTAGACCCACCATGTGGGGGTCGGCCCAGTCAGTTATAATGGGGTATTTAACCTAATGGTTAAATATGAGCCTACATGTACTTGTGTAAAATACATATCAGAGGAGTGTATAAATAGAGGAGGTGTGTTCCTCATTTGATACACTTACTCACTTGAGAAAGGCGCATTTGTGGAGGAGAGGTCTGCTATGAAGGAGAAGGAGCTTATGCTCAGGGTTGGCATCTTTGTATATTGCTGGTCATCTATATTGAGGAAGCTTTGCTGGGTTTTCTACCCCATGAGGGTTTCCCAGGATAAATCTCTGTCTCTTGTGTTTATGCTATGCTTGTTGTTTCTTCAGTGATCCTGTATATGCTATTATTGTGAAATGGAATGTAATGCTGCTATTTTCTGTCTTAGCATATTGAATTTTAACATGGTATCAGAGCTAACCTGAAGGAAGACAAGGTATGGCACTAAAGACACTTGCTTTACTTACGACAATTTGAAGGTTAGGGTTTTACATAGAAAAAACCAGTCATCGTAGCACTTTCGCTATAAATCCGTTTTCGCGAAGTTTTCGGATCTGAAATTGTTACAGGACGAAGCTAACATCTCCAGGTACCTTGTGTCCAAAGGACAACCTCTAATTCGTTGTACTTTGTGATTTATGATCTGTACAATATAGGGTTTCTGCCTCTTCCAGATCTGAGTCAAAATCAGGTGACCTTGGGAAAAAGGTCATAACTTGGGCTAGGAAGCTCCAAATGTAATTTAGTGAAAAGTGACAGGTAGTACACAGACTGTAATATCTCAGAAAACTTTTTCAGAGGCCGAAGTTGAACCAGTGACACGTGGCACGCCGTACAAGTTCGCTCTCCTGTATTATCCCATAAACAGGTCACGTTGCGACACTTGGCATAACTCTCTCTCAGAGAATCCAATTGAGGTCAGACCTGTCAGGATGGAAAGATAACAGGCCGAGCTATCTCAAAAAACTTTTTCAGAGGCCGAAGGTCAAACAGTGACACGTGGAACGCCGTACAAGTTCGCTCTCCTGTATTTTCCCAAAACAGGTCACGTTGCGACATTTGGCGTAACTCTCTCTCAGAACATCCAATTGAGGTCAGACCTATCAGGATGGAAAGCTAACAGGTCAGGCTATCTCAGAAAACTTTTTCAGACCCTGTGGCTCAAAAAATTTTGGAGTTACATCAGAAACAATCAGGTACATATTTCTGTCAAAACAGAATTATTTTTTGATACCTTCATTCATGGCTTCCGGAATTTAGGGCTTTGAAGAAAGTTGGAATTTTTGTAATCGGAGACCACGGCTGGATGCTACTCATCAAAATAGAAATTTAGAGACCAATATCATAATTTTTGGTTGGGCAGAAGGCTGGGCTTGATTAGACCCTAGTTCGGGACTTTGATCAGAAAAGCAGAAAATTAGGGCTTCTGTAAAAATGGGAATTTTTGAAATCTGTGACCACGGCTGGAAGATCCTCAGAAAAATAGAAGCTTAGAGCTTTGGATCAAACTTTTTGATGGGACAAAAGAGTGGGCTTCATCAAACCCCAGTTCAGGGTCACGTCCAGTGAATCCGAAAGTTTCAAAGGCAAAATTGAGGAGTAAAACTTTGCAGTTTTCAAATTCTGAATATATCAGTTTGATCAGCTCATCAAGCTCCAGGTCCAGTTCTTGCAAATCAAGTGGATAGGATTAATCATAGAAGAAGATGGATTGGTCACCTACATAAGTGAAGGAGTTCATGTTTCAGAGGGAGATGAGGCTAAGGCTTTACATAAGGAGATTACAAGCGATCTCGATAGGTATGACTCATCGAGGTATGTTTTGAGATCTGTTCATGATTAAGTTTATGGTATGTTTGTCTTCATGATATTACAGTTAGTACAATCTTGATTTTAGATTTGTTGTATCACCTTAACAAAATTATGAATGCATGATAGAATAAATTCATTGGTTAGAGTATTGACACTTATGATTGTACTAATGCATTATGGTGTTGTGTGAGGTTGATGTTGTCTGCTAACAAGATACAGGTACATCACAAAAGACAAATCAGGCTCCATGACCATGAAAACATGAAGACAAAGACTCATCCATAATCTTTGTTCTACTTACGAGGTATGTATGACTTTGTTATGCTTAACCTATGAGACATGCAGGTTCTAGCTCAGGATCTCTAAATCATTGAACAGATTGTTTAGGTATGTTGTACATAACCAAGTAGGTATACTAATCCAGGTATGTTTCCCATGAATCTTACCTTGTGTTAAGGATCCCTTATATAAGTATACTTGGAATGATTGGTTATGCTTATTTATAAAGTTAGTAATCAAGGGATTATGCATATTATATCTTTCATCAATGATATGCATGAGTAAAAGAAGACTTCACTGATATCTTGAACACTAATGTTTATTAACTATAATCATGACTATACATTTTCAAGATTATTTAGTACTATAATGTTTTGATAGCATTTAGAATATACTAATGAGTGCATGTTTGTGTATGAGATCATGAGGATGACTCTTGAGCATGCACAGTGGTACAAAATGAATAAAAGTTCAAAAGACATACAGAAGATCAAGCGGGAGGTAGCCACACAAACATAAAAGATAAGTATTTGAGTTGCTATTTGAAATAGTAATGATATTGCCTGTAATAGGTTGTATGCATATTTGTATTCCTAGAATATATAATGCTGAGTGTAAACATTCATAGAGCATTGAATAGTATACAACTAATGTGCATATGTTTGGACAAACATTCCATTGTTGCTTGTCTAGAATGAAACCTCTTTGCTGACATGCTGAGAGTATGTTCTGGTAGAGATGGAAGGCATCTAGATAGCCACTGTATGCATACAGGATATGGGAAAGTGTTGTGCCAAAGTATTGGTCAAAATAGTTGCATCACTATGTAAATGATATCTGTATGCATAATAGTTTATCTTTTGATGATTATGAAGTATTACTAATCATGTACTTAATTTTGATTTGTAGGAAAGGTCATGAAGAATAATGGACACCGTACAAGTGGTGGATGTTCAAACAAGAAGATTTACAAATCAAGGCTCATGGCTAGAAGATTCTCTTAGAAAGGGGAAGAGAATCACGACAAGATGTTTGCTCCAAGTATGGTGTAATTAAAGAAGAAGTATGAATCAGGTTCTGTATAGGTACCTAGGATCGATAATAAATTGATAAGCTTAATGATCGCCATGGGTGATGTGGATCTCAACCTTTGCTACAAGGTTGAATATGATACACATATGACATGGATGCAAGAAGGAACTCACCACAGAGTTCGAATGATATTGAGGCTCATATCAGTAGACCCATCTAACGAGAGATGGCACAGATAGATATGCAGAAGATCATTCAATGCAGAAATGAAAAATTGAAAGATCTCAAATTGATGCTTTACTTCCTAGGTCTGGAAGTATGGCAAGGCTCAGAAGGAATATTTCTCAACCAGGGAAAGTATGATGAGAAATATGACTTAAGGTGTTGGAATGGCCACTCTTATGGATTCCAACTTGAAGCTGTCAGGGGATAACTCATCAGAGTTAGTGGATATAACTCTGTACAGTCAAATTATTGGGTCTTTGATATATCTAACATATACTAGGTTAGATATATGCTTTGTTATGAACACCTTGAGTTAGTATCTAGTGGAAACTAGATGTGTTTACCTGATAGTCGCAAAGTATGTGATGAGGCACATAAAGGACACGATAGAATTTGATCTATGCTATCTTGAAGATCATGACTTCAGATGGCTATTCAGATTCTGATTGGGCAGGAAGTGTATCAGATAAGAAGAACACATCGAGAGGATGTTATTGTCTGGGATTAGCCATGATCTCGTGGTTTAGCTGGAAGCAGTCTAGTGTGGCTCTCAGCACAAGCGGAATATATGGCTGCTTGCTCTGCTAGTTGTGAAGAAGTTTGGCTTTAGGACTGTTTGACTTAGAGATAGAACCAACTGAGATCCTATGTGATAATTAGAGTTGTATCAAGATGACATAGAATCTAGTGTTCCATGATAAGTCAAAGAACATAGGGAACTAACAAGATATGACGCAGAAAGGAACTCTAAAAGTTTGAATTTGTAACAGGTTACCGTTGTACTAACCAAACCTCTACGTCAAGTGAAGAAGTTACCAACCAAACCTCTGTCTCGAGTAAAGTTTGAATACTTCCGAGACAAGCTTGGTGTACTTTAAAAGGACCCTCCTCGAAAGGGGGAGTAGTATAGTCACTACTGATGAGATTGTCTCATCGAACAACAAGGTCGTTGATGAGGTAACCTGTTCTCTACACCCAGTTACTTAGAATTATTTAGATTTAGGACTCTTATACTTAATACTTAGCTTTACTTATACATGCTAGTTGTGATGTATACATGTTTTGATGTTTTGATGTATTAGTAAGAATACATGCTAGTTGTGGTGTATACATGTTTTGATGTTAGATGTATTAGTAAAAATACATCCTAGATGTGATGTATACATGTTTTGATGTATTAGTAAGAATACATGCTAATGTGATAACTGCTCTTGTATAAATGAGAATACAAAAGGGGATTGGATCATCCCTGGACTTTCAGTCCTAAAGAGAACCGTAGACGTAAGGTCTCCGAGAATGAAGTCCTTAGTGGACAGTTGAGGGGATTGGATCATCCCTGGACTTTCAGTCCTAAAGAGAGCCGTAGACGTAAGGTCTCCGAGAATGAAGTCCTTGGTGGACTTGAGGGGATTGGATCATCCCTGGACTTTCAGTCCTAAAGAGAGCCGTAGACGTGAGGTCTCCGGGAATGAAGTCCTTGGTGGACTTGAGGGGATTGGATCATCCCTGGACTTTCAGTCCTAAAGAGAGCCGTAGACGTGAGGTCTCCGAGAATGAAGTCCTTGGTGGACTTGAGGGGATTGGATCATCCCTGGACTTTCAGTCCTAAAGAGAGCCGTAGACGTGAGGTCTCCGAGAATGAAGTCCTTGGTGGACTTGAGGGGATTGGATCATCCCTGGACTTTCAGTCCTAAAGAGAGCCGTAGACGTGAGGTCTCCGAGAATGAAGTCTTAGTGGACTTGAGGGGATTGGATCATCCCTGGACTTTCAGTCCTAAAGAGAGCCGTAGACGTGAGGTCTCCGAGAATGAAGTCTTTGGTGGACTTGAAGGGATTGGATCATCCCTGGACTTTCAGTCCTAAAGAGAACCATAGACGTGAGGTCTCCGAGAATGAAGTCCTTGATGGACTTGAGGGGATTGGATCATCCCTGGACTCTCAGTCCTAAAGAGAGCCGTAGACGTGAGGTCTCCGAGAATAGAGGATAGGACTGCATCGTCCCTGAACTGATAGTTCAAAATGTACGTGATGGGGATTGCATCATCCCGGAACTGATAGTTCAAAATGTACGTGATGGGGATTGCATCATCCCGGAACTGATAGTTCAAAATGTACGTGATGGGGATTGCATCATCCCGGAACTGATAGTTCAAAATGTACGTGATGGGGATTGCATCATCCCGGAACTGATAGTTCAAAATGTACGTGATGGGGATTGCATCATCCCGGAACTGATAGTTCAAAATGTACGTGATGGGGATTGCATCATCCCGGAACTGATAGTTCAAAATGTACGTGATGGGGATTGCATCATCCCGGAACTGATAGTTCAAAATGTACGTGATAGGGATTGCATCATCCCGGAACTGCTAGTTCAAAATGTACGTGATGGGGATTGTATCATCCCCGGACTTCGGTCCCTGAATTGATCCGTAGACGAATGGTCTCCGAGAAAGTGATTTTATTGATGATGTGGTTACTTGTATCGGTAGGATACTTGTATTGATGATATGATTACTTGTATCAGTAGGATACTTGTATTGATGATGTGGTTACTCGTATCGGTAGGATACTTGTATTGATGATGTGGTTACTTGTATCAGTAGGATACTTGTATTGGTGATGTGGTTACTCGTATCGGTAGGATACTTGTATTGATGATGTGGTTACTCGTATCGGTAGGATACTTGTATTAATGATGTGATTACTTGTATCGGTAGGATACTTGTATTGATGATGTGGTTACTTGTATCAGTATGGATACTTGTATTGATGATATGTATACTTGTATTGGCATGAATACTTGTACTAATGATGAGGATACTTGTATTGTTATGGATACCTGTATTAATGACGATGCTGATGATCGTGTGATGACGATGCTGATGATCGTGAGATAATGATGTTGATGATCGTGTGATGACGATGCTGATAATCATGTGATTGCGATGCTGATGATCGTGTGATGACGATGCTGATGATCGTGAGATGACGATGCTGATGATCGTGTGATGACGATGCTGATGATCATGTGATGATGATGCTGATGATCGTGAGATGACGATGCTGATGATCGTGAGATGACGATGCTGATGATCGTGTGATGACAATGCTGATGATCATGAGATGACGATGCTGATGATCGTGTGATGACGATGTTGATGATCGTGTGATGACGATGCTGATGATCGTGTGATGACGATGCTGATGATCGTGTGATAACAATGCTGATGATCGTGAGATGACGATACTGATGATCGTGAGGATCCAGATGTTGATGTTGTTGTAGCTATTCAAGTGCTGCAGAAGATAAAGACTCAGTACTGAAGATGTTGATGTTCCAGTATTGAAGATGTTCCAGTAACTGCTTGAGTTACTGATGATGTTGAGAAAGCTTCCAATGATTTATAGATGTATCATGTATGATGTTGATGACTTCTTGCTCGTGCAGATACTGTTATAATATCCTTCTCGTTAAGGGGGAGTGTTGAAATATTGTAACTTCAAAGAATATTATATTTGTATATTATTTATTCCGGAGATGTTCCATACCTCCGATGTGATTATACTATAAATCCAGAGATGTTTATTCCTCCGAGTTGGGTGTGGTAACTAGGGTTATTAGACCCACCATGTGGGGGTCGGCCCAGTCAGTTATAATGGGGTATTTAACCTAATGGTTAAATACGAGCCTACATGTACTTGTGTAAAATACATATCAGAGGAGTGTATAAATAGAGGAGGTGTGTTCCTCATTTGATACACTTACTCACTTGAGAAAGGCGCATTTGTGGAGGAGAGGTCTGCTATGAAGGAGAAGGAGCTTATGCTCAGGGTTGGCATCTTTGTATATTGCTGGTCATCTATATTGAGGAAGCTTTGCTGGGTTTTCTACCCCATGAGGGTTTCCCAGGATAAATCTCTGTCTCTTGTGTTTATGCTATGCTTGTTGTTTCTTCAGTGATCCTGTATATGCTATTATTGTGAAATGGAATGTAATGCTGCTATTTTCTGTCTTAGCATATTGAATTTTAACAATAATAAAATATTCAATTATAGTCATCTTTGACCATCTTTGGCCAACAACATAAAACTTTACAATAAATTTCAATATAATGTTTTCCCACAACATAAAATGTTTTTAGTTCTAGGTGGGTTACATAGATTCAATAATCACTTTATTAAATATTAGAAATCTCTCTAATCTATTTAGAAATGTCTTCCTTTTGGCGTTGAATTTTCTCTAAGCATGCATCACTTAAATAGGTTCTATATCATATAACCATGCTTTCTAAATCTCATGGAAAATATATCCATATAGAATATCCATCCTAGTATATTCACTACATGCCATAGCCTTATGGGTGACAAAATTCATCCCCCCCCACTTGACAATTACATTTTCATTCTTCATAATGCCCCAATTGAAATTAACACCACAAAATTCACTTATGTGATTATGGCGACCATAAATATCTACCATGGAGTATGGCTTCCCTATCTCCCACTAGTGTAGTTCTATGTAGATGCTTGCAAGAATCAATGAAGAGTTTAGTAATTATAGTGATTTGTTCCACCTAGTTGCCACTCCTCATGAAGTCCCATTTTTTAAAGAACCTTGCTAGAATTCCTTTTACTTTATCATCTTCTCTCACCATCCCTACTCTAAGGGTCCCTTCAATGGTTTGTTGCTTCCTAGAAAAACTCCCCATTTTTTAGCCTTATTAAGATAAGATTTCCTTCCTAATGTACGCAAATTTGAAGTGTGACCAATGTCAAGCCTTACAAATCCTTTAATTGTTAATTTTTTAGGATTAATTCAACATACTCTAGGATATTTACTGAGAGACTAACATGTACAGTATATCAATGCATATCAATCATACCAAGCATGTCAACCATCATAAGAAGCAAAACATAAGAGACAATAGACACACAGAGTTTCCGTGGGGAAAACCCTAAGGTGAAAAACCCCACAACTTCCTCATAGATAGATAGAGCAATAGTACAACCAAAGTACACAGAGACAGACTCCTATTAGTAGCTGATCCTCCTCCTCACATGTGCGCCACTTTCCAAGTGATGGAAGAGTGAGTTCTGAAGTTATCCAAATAGAGATCGAGAGATCTCTATTTATACTTGTCCTAATTTCCCAATAAACTTATGGGGCCGACTTGTCTAGCTTAGCAAAATAACCTCATATTACAATAATCCGGGCCAACCCCTTACAAGGTGGTCCAATAACCCATCGGCGAGTTAACACACTTGTGACACTTGTCAATACAAATGACGACACTTCTGTATAGAGGAATAATACATCTCTATAGGAGTACAATAAATATATAAATGAAATACATTCCGAAATTACATATACATCAACACTCCCTCTTAACTAGGAAGGTATTTCTCAACACAGATCTGCTAGCACAAGTCTTCTTCTCTGGATCATCGTCATCGATGCATCATCCTTGAATCATCGTCATTGTCACTGCTGCTGCTATCTCAAACAATCTCTGAATCTACTAGTCATAGGAAGTTCTACAGAGCCAGTCCTTTTTCATACTGGACGTAGGCCCACCACCTGTAGGTCTTCATCATCACTGGCCATATTGTGGAATCCTCAGGACTTATTACGTGTGTCACAAAACCTCGAAAGAGTATCCCAGGATGTTACGGGTACACAACTCTGACCTGTCAGATCTCCCAGGGTACAAATTACATGTGACTGTCACAAAAACTTAAAAGAGTCTCTTGAATAGCAAGAACCCTAAAGAGCATCTGAGGCCTTTTTCATCCTGTCCAGATCTCCATGACTTATTACATGTGACCCCCACCACAAAACCTCGCAAGAGCATCCCAGGATGTTACAGGTACATAACTCCGACCTGTAGGATCTCCCAGGGCACAATTTACATGTGGTCACCACAAAACCTTGCAAGAGCATCCTAGGATGTTACGGGTACACAATTCCGACCTGTAGGATCTCCCAGGGCACAAATTACATGTGGTCATGGAAAAACCTCAAAAGAGCATCCCAGGATGTTATGGGTACACAACTCTGACCTGAAGGATCTCCCAGTGATTAGTATATGCCATAGGACAAAACCTCAAAAGAGCATCCCAGGATGTTACGGGTACACAACTCTAACTTGAAGGATCTCCCAGGGCGCTATTATATGTCCTCCCATAGCAATGTCTCGAAAGAGCATCCCAGGCTGTTATGGGTACACAAATCCGACCTATAGGATCTCCCAGACATGCTCATCTACACAACCTATTCCATGGCCACAGAGTATCATCCTGATACTCACCATACATCATCTTGATGTACACATGATCATCCTGATCATACAATGCATCTACCTGATGCATACCAAGTATCTACCTAATACATATCATCATACAATGTATCCTCCTGATACATACATAGATACATGATCCACCTGATGACACAATGTATCTACCTGATACATATCAACATACATGACCTACCTGACCATACAAAGTATCCACCTAATACATATACATATACATGGTTCAAGCATCCAACATGATGCATATACAAAGTACATACAAATGATCAACTGATCATATCCAGCATCCAACATGATGCATACATACATAAATGATCCTATTGATCATATCCAGCATCCAACATGATGCATACATACATAAATGATCCAACTGATCATATCCAGCATCCAACATGATGCATACGAAGCAAAAACTAGAACATCATCCTGATGCTCATCATCCAGTGCTTACATCCACAGCCATGTGAAGGATCCTCCTTGCAACATGCTTGGAATGGCTTCATCAAATGTTTCCATCACTTCTTCCTCGAAGTGTCGTTGATCTGAAGAACACCAAGCCTCTCTCTGAAGTACTCGAACTTCACTCTGGCTAGTGGCTTCGTCAGCACATCTGCAATCTTCTCATCCATTGCAACATATAGGAGCTTCACTGCTCCTCTCTGCACCATATCCCTGATATAGTGGTATTTGATCTCTATGTGTTTTGAATTGTCATGGAACACTGGGTTCTCAGACAACTTCACACAACTCTGGTTGTCACAAAAGATACCAGTAGCCTCCAGTGGTAGATCAAATAACTCAGACAGTAGATTCCATAGCCATACTGCCTCACAACTAGCCGAACATGCTGCAACATACTCTGCCTCGACCGCACTCAGTGCTACGCAGGACTGCTTCCTGCTAAACCAAGAGATCACACCTGATCCCATATTGAAGCAGCACCTAGAAGTGCTCTTCCTATCTGCAACACTGCCCGGCCAATCTGAATGAACATAATCCTGTAGGTTAAACTTTTGATTCGCATCATACTTGAGCCCATAGTCAACTATACCCTTTAGGTACCTCATAATATGCTTTATAGCAACTAGGTGAACACCTCTGGGATCCATCAGGAACTAGCTCAATGTGTTCACCGCAAAGCAAATATCTGGTCTCGTGTTCGTTAGGTATATCAAGGACCCAATAATCTGACGATACATAGTGACATCAACCGGCTCAAATGAAGCATCACATAGAAGCTTCAGGTTTGATGCCATAGGTGTGGCCATGGCCTTGCAGTCCATCATCCCGAACCTCTTCAGGATCTCTACTGCATACTTCCCTTGTCCAAGGAAGATTCCATTCACGCTCTGCCACACCTCCATACCTAGAAAGTAGTGCATCATCCCCAAGTCCTTCATCTCGAACTCGATAGCAAGCTTCCTCTTTGTATCAACAATCAATCTATCATCTCCTGTTACAAATAGGTCATCCACATATAGAAGTAGTATCACAGGTTGCCTTCCGCAACCTTGTAGTAAAGGTTGGAATCCGCTTTACTCTTGGTAAAGCCCAAACTAGATAGAAAACTGTCCATCCTACTATACCATGTTCTAGGAGCTTGTTTTAAGCCATACAAGGCTTTCTTCAATCTGCACACATATGACTCCCTGTCATGTGTTTCAAAACTGAGTGGTTGTTCCACATACACTTCCTCTTCAACTACACCATTCAAGAAAGCAGTCTTGACATCCAT
Organism: Larix kaempferi; assembly: GCA_027924585.1. Classification (NCBI taxonomy): domain Eukaryota; kingdom Viridiplantae; phylum Streptophyta; class Pinopsida; order Pinales; family Pinaceae; genus Larix; species Larix kaempferi. The sequence goes on from BSBM01001360.1 coordinate 1,924,028, forward strand.
TTGGTGTATCTTCCATTTCATCACTGCAGCCAGAGCAAGTACTGATCTGATGGAAGTTTACCTGGCTACAGGAGAAAAAATTTCTTCATAATCTATTCCCTCTTTCAGAGAGAAGCCACGAGCTACGAATCTTGCCTTGTAATTTTCTATGTTTCCATCTACAGCATGCTTGATCTTGTAAATCCATTTGGAAGTCACAACAGACTTCCCTTTAGGTCTTGGGACAACATCCCAAACCTCATTCTTTGTTATTGATTGGTATTCCTCGACCATGGCATCCTTCCATTCTTTCTTTTCCGCTCCTTCTTCATAACTGGAGGGTTCTTTGTTCATGATATCACAGAGTAAAGCAACATAACTGGTATGTGATCTTGTTCTCTTCTTTGCTTTGTGTTATTCTTCTGGAATGCCATATCTTTCTGCATCTTGAATGAGCTCTCTAGCCCATGCAGTTTTCCTCTTGTGAGAGTCCTTCTCACGAGGTGGATCTGCAGGTTCTTGCGGATCTTCAATTTCATGATCAACATTTGGAATTACTTCAGTCATCGTAGTGTCTTGAAATCTAGTTTCCTTAGGTTCCTCATAATCTTCAACAGGTCTCTTCCTTGATTTGATGAATGCTGAGTTTTCATAAAATGTTACATCCCTGCTGACATCAATCTTCTTGAACCCTAGAAAGTATATTCTGCAAGCCTTCGAGTTTTAACTGTAACCCACAAAGATACCCTTCTTTCCTGAAGGATACAACTTGGTCCTCTTTTCCTTTGGGACATGTATATATACTGGACAACCAAATATTCTGAGATGGTTGACCTCAGGTTTCTTACCAGAGAAGACCTCTTCTGGTGTCTTGTTGTCCAATATCTTGTGGGGTGTTCTGTTCTGCACATATACAGCTGTCCTAGCTGCTTCTACCCATAGATGCATAGGTAGATCCTAGTCATGCAGCATTGCCCGTGCTGCTTCCATGATTGTTCTATTCTTTCTTTTTGCAACTCCATTCTGTTATGGATTGTAAGGAGCAGTCAACTCCCTCTTAATCCCTGAATCACTGCATAGCTTCTTCAAGTCACCTGAAGTGAATTCTCCACCATTGTTGGATCTGAAAGTCTTGATTCTCTTATCAGTTTGGTTCTCCATCAAGGTTTTGAAATCCTTGAACTTATCAAATACTTCATCTTTTCTCTTCAAGAAGTAAACCCAAGTCTTCTTGGAGAATTCATCAATGAAAGAGACATAGTAAACATACCCACTCAGAGAACTGGATGACATCGGACCGCATACATCCGAGTGGATGACTTCCAAGATACTTTTAGCCTTGCTTTCACTGCTTAGAAATGTCTTCTTTATGTTATTTCCTTTTGCACATCCTTTGCAAACACCTTCATGTTTGGTCTTGATTTCAGGAAGAACTTCTACAGCTTTACTTGCAATTGGTAATGCTTTGTAGTGCATATGTGCAATTCTTCTATGCCAAAGTTCACTTGGCTCCATGGAATCATGCACCATGGCATGTTCAGGTTGTCCCTTCAATTTATACAAACCTCCCTCTTGCTCTCCAATCACCACTGCATCATCTATGGTCTTTCCCTTTGGCCACATTAGGACTTGGGCATCCACAAATGCAACCCTCATACCTTTTGCATCCAATGCAGATATGGAGAGAAGGTTTTTCTTGATCCTAGGCACATAAAGCACTTCTTTCATCTTCAAAGACTTTCCAGAATCTAGGTTGTAGGAGGCTTCACCACTTCCTTTGATGGGGTATTGATAGTCATCCCCAAGTTTCACTTTATGGGGTGATTCATGTTCAAATAGATTTACAAAAGATTCTTTAAACCCAGTCATGTGTTTGGAAGCCCCATTGTCAATAAGCCAATCATTACAACCATGAGAAATAGTACCTGTGAGAGCAAAGATTAGAACATACTCTTCTTCGCTTGATGAATCATCATCACTTTCTGCTCTAGCCTTCTTCTTTGGAGGTTCATCATCCTTAGCAGCATGAGCATGGTACCTTCTTTTGTTGCCCTTCTTCTTCTTGTTGAAGTTGTTGTTGTTGTTGTCCCTTTTGTTATTAGGACATTCTAAAGCAAAGTGACCCTTCTCATTGCATGTGAAGCACCTTAGATCCTTATCATTCTTTTGGTGATAGTGAGTGGATCTCTTCTGCTGAGAGTGCTCCCTTTTAGGCTTACTTCTTTTGGTGTGAGCTGCGAGAGCTTGATTTTCACTTCCCATCTTTTCTTCTCGTGCTACAAGCCTTGCTTCTTCTTGAGAGCATTCCTCCCACAATTTACTGAAGGAGATTAACTTCCTTCTTGCACAGATCCATTCAGAGTGGTCATCACAATTTCTCCATTCTCCACCATTTCATCTACAACTTCAAGTTGTTCCTTGATGTGAGGGACTTTGGAGAAATAAGATTGAATGGTTTCTCCATTCAACATCTTGACCCCTTTCAATTGATTCCATAGAGTCATCTTCCGATTTATGTTCTTCCCTTCAAATAGCTTGTTCAAGGAGTCAAACATAGCCTTGGGTGTCTTTAGAGATGACACATGTGGAATGAGATGGTCTTTGATAGAATCAACAATGATTCTCTTTGCCTTGACTAAGTTCTTCTTATGCAATATATTAGCCTCTTCATCCTCTGGGATAGGGACCTCTTCTTTTATGTATGAGTCCAATTCATTCTCTTCCAGGATTAGCCCAATCCTATACTTCCAGGCTCGGAAGTTATCAGCCCCTTCAAGATTATCCTCAAGTTAGGTGTGGTGAGACATCTTAAAGAGTACTTCAAATGGAAATAGAGAAGATTTAGGTATTACCACTTGATTTGCTGAAAACTGGATCTGGTCCCGGATTAGGGTTTGTAAGAGAAAACCCAAAAATTCAAAATGTGAATTTCAACTTTCTGAAAGGATAGAAAGATGCGCCTTGATGAGATGATCAACCTGGTATACTCAGAATTTGAGTTCTGCAAAGTTTAACCCTTCAGAAATGCCTTTGAGTCTTTCCAAATTCACTAAGGAGGACCTTGAATTAGGGTTTGAGTTTCCAGGAGTTATACCCAGCCACAAATCTCAATCCAAAGCTCTAAACTTCAATTTTTCCAAGGAGCTTCCAGCTATGTCTTTAGATTCCAGAAATTCCTATTTTTTAGGAAACCCTAATTTTTAGGGCCAAAACTGAAAGTGCTTAGAATTGAATTCTGATTGGACAGATAGATTCTCCTTGATAAGTAGAGTCAATCTACTATACGTCTTTTCCAAAATCTGTGGAGAGAAACCCAATAAACAAGAAACCCTAGTTTCCGCCACTGCACAATGTCTTCTTCTCAGGTTAGCTCTGATACCATGTTAATTTTTTAGCATTAATTCAATATACTCTAGGATATTTACTGAGAGAATCACATTTACAGTATATCAATGCATATCAATCATAGCAAGCATGTCAATCATCAAAAGAATCAAAACATAAGAGACAATAGACACACAGAGTTTCCGTGGGGAAAACCCTAAGATGAAAAACCCCACAACTTCCTTAGAGATAGATAGAGCAATAGTACAACCAAAGTACACAGAGATAGACTCCTCTTAGTAGTTGATCCTCCTCCTCACATGTGCGCCACTTTTCGAGTGATGGAAGAGTGAGTTCTGAAGTGATCCAAATAGAGATCAGGAGATCTCTATTTATACTTGTCCTGGCTGCCCAATAAACTTATGGGGCCGACTTGTCTAGCTTATCACAATAACCTCATATTACATTAATCCGGGCCGACCCCTTACAAGGTGGTCTAATAACCCATCGACAAGTTAACACACTTGCGACACTTGTCAATACAAATGACGACACTTCCGTATAGAGGAATAATACATCTCTATAGGAGTACAATAAATATATAAATGAAATACATTCCGAAGTTACATATACATCAACATTAATCTCCCAAATCCAAGGGTATATGTTAGGTTGTTTGATGACCTCGGTAAATATCTATAAGGTTTAAGGGAGTCAAATTGACTCTCTATTGTCCTAGAATGGGAGACAATATTCAACTCATTCTTCCTTGTTTCTTGATCTAGATTGAGAGTTGCAATGTCATTTGCTACACATGGGGAGAAATTGAGCTAAGAGGCACCATAGGATTTGGGTTATGCTCCATCAATTATTTGAAGGGGTAACTATTGGCTTGGTTATTGTCATTCCCATGGCTATTTCCCAAGTTGAGAAGGTTCAAGACCCTCTCAAATCTATCATTTAAGAGATTTACATTTTGAATAGAAGAACTCGAGCAATGAGACAAATCTTATGCTACGGAAATTACACTTACAAGGTTAGATGAACTTGTTCCATGGGTGCTAAACTCCCATCCAAATTTCCCAATGGGAGCACCTTGTTTAGATCCTTGTGGACATGCTAAATGGATAGATCTTTCATTCACAAGCAACAATTTTCTTTGATGTAGGGGTCCTTCCACCATCCTTTTTTACCTAGATACATAATTTTTATGGAACTTGACTCCCCATTATATGATGGACAAATAATAGGGTTTGAAAGCAATGTCACACCAATTTTGGAACTGAGCTTCATAAGTTAAATATAAAAGAGTGAAAAAAAATATCTAACTAGCCTTCCATTTATTCCACACGAATTGAAGGGGATGAGACTACCTTGAACTAATCTTCCTATACCCCATAGGAAAAATAATCCTTAATATGCGAAACTCGTATCGAAAATAATATTTTAATATTGATAATTTGTAATATTATATTGTTTAATATTATCAATAATTTTTCTTTAAAACTACATATAATGATTTGAATTACATTTACTTTACACATTGATGATCTTGAAGTTACCTTAAATCATAATCATTAGATTCATTTTTGAAACATAAAGGCACTTTGTGAGCTTTGAAATAACAAGGGAAAGTGCTCAAATGACAAATTTTCCCTTGTAATTTTGGTTTCCTCTCAATAGAACCATACTCGATAAAGCTAATATCAAGACAATGGGAATAAATATTAAAATCATATTTTCAAAATGGAGGGAGAGTGCATTCATTCGTTTGAATGTTAGATCTGGATTTTTCATTTTAAAAAGAAATTTGAGTCTCACCAAAGATTCCCGCTATTTTTTCCCAGCGAGGAAACATATTAAAGAGTTGCCCTTCATACTAATTTTTTTTTACGTTTTGAACTTTTATCTTCCTCGTCACATAACGTTTTGGTGAAAAAATAACCCTTCAACAATGAAATTTATGTCATTTTCTGTTTTTGGCAAAAGAAGTTAATAAGCCCATTTTTCATAGGTATGTGTTGTTTTGGATTCCTCTTGTAAACTTGTATATTTTGTGTTTTGATTTATTCATAATTGAATGCATTTAGTATTAGAAGAATTGTCTAGATGTACTATCCATAATGCACTGATATTTTGTGTTTTGATTCATTGAATGTATTTAGTTTTATAATACATATGTAATTTTTTTTATTTTATTTTTATATTGTTTTTATAAAATTGGAATGGTGGAAACTTATATAATATATATAAAATTTTCTAATAGTTCCTTTGTTTCTGGTAAAAACTATTTTTGGCAGTTTTTGTGGTATTAGTAGATTATTATAATGAACATGTGCTTACTACATTTGATATTTTGGCTGCAAATATAGAGCCTATGAAATTGACAATCACAAGGTTCCTCTATAAATTGTAGTCTTTGTCCAATCAAAGTATTTACCCAACTCAATATCAAAATAACAAAAACAATTCTCATTAAAAAAATTATTAAAATTTATCTCTATAAAAAATTGAAAAAAAATATCTTACCCTTCTAAATCCTTAACCATGCACATGAAACAAAAATACATAATAAACTATTAGATAGCTGAGTTAAATCATTCATTAATAAACACCTTTTACCTTTCCACTTTTAACTTTTTTTCTCCATAGGGTTGTTCCCTAACCCACATCTGGTTCCAACATCTTCCATCTTCCTCGCTGATTGGACTCTCCCATCTCCCAGGTCACTTATATAAGCGTACACATATTTTAATTCGCTGATAATAAAAGATAATCGAGGGCTTCATAAAATAATAAAACATCAAAAAGCCGTTCCAATGAATCATCTCCCCGTTCCCCGTTCTATTGGACGGTTTGTAAAAAAGTTTAACCGTATTTAACGGGAAAAAAAAGCTTCGTGACGGGCATTTTTCTTATCAAATTCCAACCCTGAGGGAGAGAGAAGCAATATAAGCTTATCTCCCACGGTCATCTTTTTCTATTTTTTCCCAGCGAGGAAACATCCCAAAGAGTGATGGAGAGGGGAGGGGAGATTCTTTACTCTTAGATCTGGTTTTATTATGGTAAGAGCCGTATCTAATATCTTCTTTCTAATTTCTATATCTCGAGTTCTCTTACATTGAAGTACTCTTTCAGCCATTCCTATTACTTGCATTCAAGATCATCGTCTTTGAATTTCGCGGCCTTGCACTCTGGAGGAGAAGAAGGATTTTCGATTTCCTTCGGCTTTTCTTTTCTTTTTTCCGAGCTTGACGATATCAACGAATTTGTTGCACCTGGAGGCAGCATGGGTTTGTTTTATTTTTCATTTGAGAATATTAATGCACTTGCTTTGCGGGAAAACAGAGGCGGCTTTGAGAGTATTTTGGAACTCTGTTTTCCTTGAGGCAAAAGATTTGCATTTCAATGAGGAGATCTATATGCTGAGCCCAAATTTGAAGCTGGGGGAAAAATGGATGTAGACACAGTTAACTGAGTGGGATAAGGTCTAGATGGAGGGGATCACATATTTTTCTAAGCCAAGTCGTTGCTTAATGGTTTTCCTCTTGAACTATCATCCTGTAGAGTTTTGTCTCTCTACCTATCATCCCCTATCCGGGATCTCATCAGTTTTCTATCGGTTGGACCCAAGTAATCTTGCACTGGATTACTTATCATATGCCATACCGATGAAAGTACGATAAAGATACTATGTGATTTAGATGGGATATTCGCAATTTAGAACAGAGATATTTTCCTGGTCAGACAGTAGTGGATACAAAACATAAAAAATGAAATACCCGGAGAAATGTTTTTTTGATAGGCATTTCAAAATGACAGTTAATCTCATGGGATCTTGATTTTAGAGTATCGAGTCTGAGAGTAGCCAATATTTTTTTCTCAAAGTGGCAAATGTCCTTTGGCCCTTGACATTTGTATTTACGGGGTCGGACAGGTAAGATCCCATCTGAGTTCCCAAACTCGCTTTTGCCAATAGGGACTTGGTAGGGAAAATTTCTGCCTAAGAGGGAAGCACTGGTGTGAGTGAGTGTGGACGAAGTGGAAGAGATAATTCCAACTTGACTAACGCAAACATTAGTGATAATCTAATGTCCCAAAATATCAATGCGTTCCTCCCTCTCCTCTCTATCAGAAGACTCACTTAATGCGGCTCACTTGTGCCGCTCATCAGCCTCAAGTCCGTTGTATCTCAGTATAGATTTCATTAAAAGAATTCCCAATCAATCGGGAATCGCATTCTTTCTTAGCCGAGGATTTCCTACCTCCGACCGGGTGGTTAGATTCATTAGCCCGAGGTATGGAGTCTCTTTCTCTTTTACTTTTTTATCAGGTATCATTGTTGAGGAAGAAGCCATAAACGTGCGAAAGTACTCGTAACGCCCAAGTTCATACAGTTGACCGATTTCAAGTAAGGTCCCATGTAAAATTGTAAATCAGATATGGGTTTTCTTGTTTACTCCATAATGTTTCCATTTGTTTTGTGATATTTAACTAATCGGTTGGGCTAATGCAGGGTTATGAAAATAAAATAGTTGTGGTATCCCTGGTATGATCTAATGAGGATGGAAACATTGGAGTTTTGGTAAAACAAAATAGGCTATGCGTGTCTGTTTCAAGAGCCAGGGGCGCACTCTATTTTTGTGGGAGTTGCACCACTTTCTCGGAAATCTATATGCTTTTCGCGAGACATCCTTACGATCCTCCTTTAACAATTTGTAGTTCAGAGGTGAACTCCTTCAACCCTCTGTTATGCGAAAGGCCTTGCAAATCTATTCTTAACTGCAATCACCAATGTGAAAGCACCTGTCACCGTGGAGACCATCTAGAGTGTAAGCTCACATTCCAATTTTTGTTCTGAGATTGTGGGCATGACGCAATGAAGCAATGTTAACAAAAGGAGGAAACGATATAATGCAAGAAGGAGATAACTTACACATTCGAGGCATGTCAACACACATATCTTTTAAAGTGTTGGCGTGTTAAGATGAAGAATAATTTGAAATGTATGCAAGTATGCCCCAAGAAATTAGAGTGTGGACATCCATGTACTTTGAAATGCTACGAAAAATACAAAGCGAATCCCTGTTCTATATGTGTTAAGATAAAAAAACAAGGGGGGAAAAAAAAAAGTTGCGGGAGGCAAAGGAGCTTAAACAGAAACTGAAAGAATTAGAAAATGAAATAGAGCGATTGAAATTGCAGCATGACATGGGAGAGACATGAATCATAGAACTTGATTCAGAAGGTGAAACTGCTGCAGAATATTTTCAAGTTTCTCATGATGTGAGTGTTTATTGTTAGTCTAATGTTTGTTGTTGATATATCTGAGGAACTTTCTACAAATGTAGGTTAGCGATAGGACTGGAAAATTTATACATCCAATACATGGAATTCTTCTTATTGTGACTAAGATCGAAAAGGTCTGCAGCTTGAAATTACAAATCAAATTTGTAGAATCTCAGAGGCATCTGATTAGCCCCATGGCTCCCACGGAGCTCTTATTCCATGGAAGCATTAATGATGGTAATCAATGGATTGTAGAGAACGAATTCTGACTTCCACCTGTAGATAAAAGAAATATGTCTGTACACGTATGTTCTCAGCTGTCCATAATTTTTCTAACGTTTTAATTGCTTTCTCTTAACAAAACCACCAAAACAATAATGTTATGGTTATCAGGGGATCTATTTTTCTATGGATTCATCAAAAAGTGCACAAAAATATATATACAAAAGGTAGCAACAAACTGTTGCTTTGCGAAGTTCTTCTTGGAAAAACTTGGACGTAAGTGTCTTTGGTTTACGAATATCCTCATCTTTTGAAATCGAACATGTAAATTTTAACGAACCGCACAGATACTACTCAGGGCATAGCAGATCCGAGGTTAACATATATTCTCCCCATTAAAACATTGCAATGAAACATCAAACAAAGTACGGGTACGTCTGCAATTGACATACCCAACACAGTTATTGGAATCAACATATTATTATGGATGTTATGCTTCTAACATCCTTTTTACATAGCTTCTTGATATAGCTGGGTTTGGCTTGAGAAATACATATGATTCAAAATTTGGGGGAATTTATTTTTCATAGGGTTCAAAAGGCTCAAGCAGAACTGGATAAGAAGAGAATCAATAAGAAAATATACGACTCATTGTTTTCGAAGAGAGAAGGAAAAGAGACAGGAGGCATATTGTACGACGAGTTCGTGGTATACGATCCTCATCAGGAGATACCTCGATATATAGTGCATTATAAGAATCTGATCTCTGATCCAAGGCGATGTCGCCATCCCAAATCTCGGCTGATCATAACTTGACGCGAATCCAGTACAAAATGCTTTCTAATATCACTGGGGATAGTGTTGAAGAATATCATTTCCAACTGGATGAATCACAATTTTTTAGAATGTCTAAGCGGAATGAATACAAGGTGAATCAGTTACCTGCATGGCTTCTGATTCTTGATTATTTCTACACATTTCAAATGACCCCCTTATCTTCCGTCTCCTAACTATTTATCTGTAATGTATGACTTACCGGCAGGTAGCAATGGTGGACCAGGGGGCATATTCTCTTTGAAGATCGTGCTCTTATATTTCTCCATGGGATGCTTGAAGAATTTATCAATCCTTTCTAAGTATTCAAATCAATCCAATATGGAACCAACAGATCTTGTTAGACCTAGTTGTATTCAATCTCGCTACCTCAGGCGGGTGAGAGCTTAATTTATTCAAATTCTCCTAATTTCATCTAGTGAATATTGTGCGTTTGTAATTTACCAATTTCAATTGAATGTTGAGCATGATCTATCCATGGCAGGTGAACAAGGAAGGAGTTCTGCTTCTTCATGGATTGGATTTGAGATTTTCCAAGGATCTTCCATCGGGTATTCAAAAGGTCCATTGCAAGGTTAATTTGGCTGCTAATTGCCCTGTTTTTTTGTAATCCGCTCGGAAAGATGACAGTAGGTCTCTAAATAGTGTATTGTATGATGTATTCCAGGTCGCCTTCTAGGCCATAAGATTACAGCACCAATGCAAGCACTAGGGAACAGTCCAGCAAAGAGAATGTGGAAAGAGCGTCCTTATAACATAACACTTAATTTACGGCTGGAAAAAGATGTGTGGGTTAGAACCAGATTCCTTCTTGGCTCAGGTTCAGATTACCACTAGATCATCCAACAGGAGAAAAGAAGCCATCTGGATCTCCTCACATCATGATCCAACAAGAGGTAAGATCGTAAGTTCCACAAGTATCCATTACATGAGCCCGAACTGGTGTTGTCACATTTGTTTCTCTCATTGTCTTGCTTATATTCATACTTACCCAAATATGGAAACAACAAGGAAACAAGAAACCCTTCACGAACCTAATGTTTATCTTGCTTATATTCAAACTTACCCAAATATGCAAACAACAAGGAAAGAAGAGACCCTTCACGAACCTAATGTTTCCAATATGAGGTAGAGACTAATTAACATAGACAGTACATGATGAAATCTGAATCAATTGCATTATTAAATAGTTTCATCCATCGATTTTCCAATGGGCTATGCCCCAAATTAGGCAGGCGACAGGGTTTCAAAGAGGCTGTTGATTCCATTATTTGATTTTACCATGTTTTTTCTATTACTTGATTTTACATTGTTTTATTAAATTAAAGAATAATCCAACACCGCGAGATAAATATTTTTGGCATCATCATGTATTTCTGTGTATTAAATCTTTTGTTCACATAAGAGCTCTTTATTTTTTTTGTTTTGTTTTATGTAGATCAACCAGCATTGGAGCCCTCTTGGATATAATATTCCTGGGAAAGTCTTTACGTCATAATTTATACCTTTGTGGGGAAGATGTGGTGGCCTCATCAACCAACACACTGGTTCCTTGTTGAGATCTTTTGAAGTACCATCTCATGGGGATGGTCTCACCCATGGACTCATCTCTCACGTATTAAGATTGAAAGACCTGAACCTTCCTCTTCAGAGCAGGAATGAACGTGGATGGAATAACAACTACCTTTAATCGGAGTCGCTCATGGATAGACCACATACAGCTGGTTGGTGATGCATATTCAAAGAAAGGGTTTGGCCAAACCCAATAAATATACCCCCTATCTGGCTGGTGGCAAATAATTAGAAGAACTCCCAACCATCTCGGGTTCTCTTGGCTTATAAAAAACGACTCTCGGCCTATTCTTCTGTCTCACTTCTGATCCCTTCTGCTGTGGCCTTCTTGGCTCCAACCATTCCATTTTATTGTCTTTCCTCACTTTTACTCTTTCGACTTAGGGATTGGTTATTGACTAGTAACAAGTAAGACTAATGAGAATCATGCTTAACTAAATTAAAAGAAAAAGTTATGGTTAATATTAAATATTCTTTATTAAAAAATATAAATCAAATATTTTATATATATATAAAATTATAAATCAAATATTTTATATATATATAAAATTATAAATCAAATATTTTATATATATATAAAATTATAAATCACATATTTTAAATAAATATGTTATTTATATTTTTTTACTATTTATTCTTATGTGGTGCTTTGCACCATTTGAGTTATTTTATGGTGCTTTGCATCATATATAATTTTGTGTATATTAAATAATAATAATAATTTTGGTGTTTTGTATTAAAAAGTCTTAATCCATGTTAGATTGGTTTTGGTTTTTTGTACCACAAAATCTCAATCCACTTAGTATTGGTTTTGGTGTTTTGCACTATACACCATGGAATGCCACATATTCATTTAACACCAAAATCAATTTTTTTACAAACACCACTTTTGCACCATAAATCTTAGCACAACTTACATATCCCCACACTATCACCACTTTTGAACCACTATTTGAAAATTGAGGATTTCTCAAATCCTTTACAAATAGTGGTGCTAATGTGAGGCTAAAATGTCATTTTTCTTGTAGTGCCTGTTGGAGAGGGTGGTGATATATCCATGTGAACTTGACTTGTTCAACATGAGAAAAAAATGATTTATGAAACTATGAAAACTATTAAGAAATGTGTCTTAACATATTTGTCTTGTTGGTGAAGTCTTTTAGGAAAACTTTCCTTACATCGCTCATATGTTAATGGTTGGTATGATTTGGTTTTTAAATTGTTATTTTTTTACATATAAAGATTTGTTAATTATCATTATATTTTTCACATATATTGATGACATTGTGTCTTTTGTGTGTTGATAATGTTTAAGTGACAAGAATGTTATTAATATTTTTAAAATTTAATTGAAATTATATATTTTGTCAGTCACCTATAAAACACTCTTTTGTTGAAGTATTTAAGTTCTTCCAACAACATAGTTTTGGCAAGAGTATCAAATGTTTCCATCTACACCGAAAATTATTCTCCCTATAGCTGAATGTGGGAATATAAAAAATAACTGATGGTTGATGCATGAATACAAAAACAACTTGTAACAGATAACTTATGGTGGCTTTTAACTTGTGGTCTATCGATGTTCACCAGCCACAAATTAAGTGGTTGTGCTAGTATGCATAATAGCAAAAGCAAAGGAACGATATACCTAATAAAATGCATTCACCATGTCCAAGTTTATCACCATCCCACTTTATTTCTTTAGCTTACTAGAGTGAGTTGTTTCTTGGACTAGAAGAATGTTATCGATGGTCTATCATTTCTGAATACAATCCCCTTGATTTTCAAAGATTATGCTTGGAAGTAGGGTTTTAAGTTCACTGGAAATAATATTAGCAAGAATTTTATAGGTGGATTTGCAAAGGAAAATGGGTTTAGGTCTAGAGAAGGTGATCGTATTAGTTTATTTATTAATTAAGGATAGGAATGTGTAATTGGTGAACCCCCTCTCATATATCCAAAATCTACCAACATTTTAAGGGAAATGGGGTATAATTTTTTTCCTTTGAATTCTTGCAAATAATCCTTTTATGTTAAATTCGTTGTTTATAGGAAAAAATAACTATTGTAGTGTCCCTTTTTAATAATTTGCACAAACTAGGAAAAATTGTAATTTTTGGCTAATTCGACCCTTAGACTAGTATTGACTCAACTGCTTCCAAATTGCTCCAAATGGTTCTGAATTGGGTATGAATGAGTTTGGAAGGTATTAAGACATTTAAATGAGGATTACGGATGCTTGTACACTCTTATAACACTTACACAACATCCATTTATAATCAGGGAAAAATGATGAACTTTATTAGTCAAATCGAGGTTCACAATCCCCAAGGGTAGGAGACAAAGATGGCTTCCCAAAAACTATAAAAATTTTCAAATTTCAGAACAAAGACATGGTCCTGATAAAGGACTTCAATTGGATCCCCAATTCATCATTAATAAGTTTCTATAATCTTCTTCAACTCCCATAAATCAAATGTTTGTATACTAGCTTCTACATAGGGGGGAAATGATAGTAAATCTTCACAAATTGTTGTGTAACTTAAGAATATTGCTCAAAATGCTTGTCTAATGAATATGAAACTTCTTCATAATATTAATGGAACTCCATAAAACATTAATATATCAGATATTGACTGAACCATTTTAATTTGATACCACTTCAAGTGCAAATAACAAGGTATTGGGGAAATGACACCATTTATTCATAGTTTAGCATTTGTACATGAAATATCTTCGAATTTCAATATGAAAGTATTCTGAGCAATAAATACAGAGTATATATATCATATTAAAAATTTATTGGGTCTCAAGAGCTATCTCAAAGAGATCATCACCTCACCAAGTGCGCCTCTCCTTAAGGAGCAAGAATATGCCAAGAAATGAGAGAATGGTTGTAGAAGAAAGCTGAAAGAAATGTGACCACGAGATACCCTGTAGCTTCAAACTGTAAAAAAGGACTCCATTGTAGCTCCAAATTAAAGGTCTGAATGTCCTTTCCAATTTCCAATTAGGATGGGAATCTTTCACCCTCAAAATCGGTGCTAAGACAAGTAGAATAACACTCTACTAGCTCTCCTCTCCAAATGCAAAATATAAAATGATCAAAAGCTAGTATTCTTATTTGTTCCTGACTTTTATACACTTCCTAAGGATTCCCTAACTCGAATTCCATCCATGAGGTTCATGCCAACTCAATTTGGGAATATATTCCCAAGTATGCCACTTGTCCCTCCAAATCTAGCCTCCTCCTTCACTCAATTTGAGTAGGTGTCTCTTTGGCTGCACTAATTCCCTTGTGTGCCTTCTTGGAGGCTATTTTTATCCCTCACATGTCATGTATATCATATGTCATCCATCATGTATGATTTTTTCAAAAATTTTATAGGAATCCTCATCATTGGTGTCATAGAAGCTAGGGAATCTAGCCCATGTGTCCCACTAGCTCCAAACTGCCTCTTCTTCTTCCATGGGAGTTACTCTTCCTTTATATTTCGACCTCATTGATTAATTCAAAGCATTATTCCCTTCCAAATCCCCAAAGGATAGTGGTCTCCACCTTATATTCGAATGGGTGAGAGTGGAATGCCATGTGGTATGGGAAATCTAGCTTTGCATGGGTTCCACACCATCCATGTGTCTCCATGACCAAGTGCCATATTATTTCATAAATATTTGTTTATCCCCTCTTAATCTATTTATGTCAAGCTAAATTCCATTTGGGGCTTATTAGTCTCCTTATTCCAAATTTAATGTCTCCACCCAAACTAGGCAACTAATAGATTTGTGGAATTTTCTCCTTTTGGAATTTATTTGAATGGGGACATTATAGCCCTCCCCACCTAAGATTGCTTTCCATCAAGCAATTATAAATTAGGATGCTACAAAATTTATTCTTCCTCCCATGTGGCATCCTCAGTTGGCAAATCTTTCCATTGTACCAAATACTCCCTTATGGTCCTGCTCCTCAATTTTCCTTCTCTTGTCTTCAAAATGTTTTCTGGGATAAGTGTGAGTTGTCCTTCATCATATAATGGAGGGAGGGTTTCTAAAACATAGATTTTCTGTCCAATAGACTTCTTAAGGCATAAAACATGGAATACATTGTGAATTTTGCTCCCTTCCGGAAGTTCCAACTCATAAGCAACCTCCCCAACGTTTCGAGCTATCTTGTAGGGACAATAGTATCTTGGTTTGATATTTTCTAACCCTTTCATCTTCAAGGATGTTTGTTTATAAGTATGTAGCCTCAAATAGATCAAATCATTTACTTGAAAATTTATTTCTACTCTATGTTGAGATTCCATGTAGATGGGTAACTCTTTTTGGCCAAATATGAAGGTGAAAAACAAAAATTTTACCCATGTATTAAATTGAAGCCCTCGAAACTCATACTTGCCACATGAATTTTGACATGCGGTTAAAAGACGAAATGTAGAGAATTGTGTTGGATTTCCAATAATATTTTTTTCGAAATAAACCAATGTCATATATCATGTCAAATTTTCATTTAATGAAACGTGTGTACTTAAAAATTTGAAGAGCAATTAACAAGTAGTTTGTGTGTGTGCAAAATAATTTAATGTTAAAGTAATCATTTAAAAAAATGAAATATGTGAACATTATCTAGAGAGAATGCACTAGGGCTTACATATTTTTCTTTTAGTTTTTCTCTTTAAGTCGCATTTTGCACACATGTGTGTGTGTGCACGAAATCTTTTGATTTTTTACATAATTTGCAAAACTAAAAATACTCTTTTAAAGATGACAAGTTTATCTAGGGCTTGTGTATTTTTTCAAATTTTTTGTATGTGTATTTTGAATGTTGTGGATTTATCTTTGAGTTCAATCGAAGTTGTCAGCAAGGTTTTTTAGGGCAAGTTTTAGTAGAAATTTAAAAACAAAATACATATGAAGATAAAAATTCATAAATTTTATTTATCTGGATAGAGAATCTGTTAACGAATCCAATGGTATCAAGTCTACTCATTAATGAGAATTTAATGACATAGTTTAACTCTGTGGAAGGCAGACAAAATTTTCATTCTACGATGAAAAGAGCTTTCGGCCTGTTTTTTAAGCCCTCGATCGAGCTATTTGCTCGATCGAGGTATTTAAAATACCTCGATCGAGGGTTTAACAAGACCTTGATCGAGGTATGTTCAAGCCCTCGATCGAGGTCCGGTACAATATGCTCGATCGAGGGTTGGTCTATGTTAAAAAAAAATATAAACGAACCTGAGCGAACCCGCGAAAGGAGTTGGAAACAATTAATGTTTCCAACTACCCTTCCCTCGTAAAAATATGAACCAACATGTTTATAAGCAGCAAACAATTAATCAAAAACAATAATTTTACTCATTGCTAGTTTTTTTTTCCATTAGAGCTTTGTCATTTTGATCTTGTTGAATTAGAGCTTTGTCATTTTCATGTTGTTGAATTAGAGTTCATTAGACATGTAATATTTCTTTGTAGACATATTTCAATATTTCATACTAACGTATTGTTGTTTGTTATAACAATTTGAAAAAAAAATTGTTTGTTTTCATTATAGATTGATGGGGAATAAAAAAAAATACAAAAAAATATGTTAAACAACAAAATGACAATGAAGAGCGTGAGAAGAATAGAGAACGAATGAGACAACAAAGAGCAAGGTTGAGAGAAGAAGAAGATGCACATTTGGTGCAACAAATTCCAATGGAGGACAACCAAGGTAAATTATTGAATTACATACTATCATAATTTAAATATCATGCTACATAATTTACAAAATTAATAACAATTTTCCAATAAATTTAACTAAATTTGATAATTTAATTTGTTTCATATTTATTTGTAATGATATTCTTATTTATTTCATCCATTTCTTATTTAAATTTCAAAGTTTGCAACAATTTTTATGTTAAATGAATAACTTTCAAGTGGCTAACAAATGTTAAATTGGAACAATTTTCAAATGAAACATGTAAATTTAGATTATATTTTCATGTTAATACATGTACATATTTTTAACTGTTTTTCAAATTATTTCAAAGTTGCTAACAATTTTCAAATTATTTCAAAGTTTCTAACAATTTTCAATTTTATTGTCCAACAATTTTCAAATCAAATGTACACTTAGATTTTATTTTCAAGTTAAAATGTATGTACATATTAACTATTTTCAAATTTCTAAACTTTACTAACAATTTTCAATATTATTAGAATAATTTTCAAAGTAAATATACACTTGGACACTATTTTCAAGTTAAATTGTACATATTTAACTAATTGCAATTTTTTAAGTTACTAACAATTCCAAGTTAAATGTAATTTCAATTCTTGTTTTGTTAGAAAATTCAATTTCAAAACAAATGAATGAATATTTTGAAATGAACATGTTGTGATAGTTATGTATTAGTTAGAATTTATTCAATTTGAAAACAAATAAATGAAAGCAATATTTTCACACTTATGGTGGTTGGCAATATTTTCATAGTAATGAATATTTGAATACAAATGAATGTTCAATGAGCTACTTAATTATAATGTTTATTTTAAAAAAAATTCATCCATCACATGTACTTTTATTTACATAACATGACATATCACCATGATAAAATTAATGATTAGAATCATATATTTTGTTAGAACAAATTTGAAATAATTATTTGCAATGTTTGCAACCTTGCATTGATATGTGAAGCATTATTGATAAAAAAATCCTTAAATTGCAACTTAAGATAAAAATTACAATTTCCATAATTGTTTATTGTTGAAATTGCAAAATCTTCAACTATTGAAAATGTTATTTTGCATTAAAAATTATGAATTTCTCCTCGATCATATATTTGTTGGAATTGTCAAATTTTTAATTGTTATAATTGTTGGAATGTCAAAATTGGAATTTAAGTTGAAATTGCAATTTGAATTAAAAAAATTCCTTAAATTTCAATATGTACTTATCTAAATTTCTTACAAAAAATGTGAATTTATTATCAGCCACATGCTTGTTGAAACTTGAAATTGTGACTTAGTAGTTGTCAAAATTGCAATTTATGCTCAATCTTTTGATTGTTGAATTTGTAATTGTCAAAGTTACAATTCTTAAAATTAAAATTGCAACTTAAATAAAAAATACCAAAATGGAACAAAGAATCTCTAACCAATATGAACTTTTACCATGAAGAATTGAATCACTAAGCTAATATTTTATTATATTCTTATCACTACAATGTTTTTAATTAAATATCATATTTATCTCTAAATCAATGTTTTCTTCCCCACATTTAGAGTATAATAGGTATGTTATCATGGATAAAAAACCAATCTTAATTTATTTTAGGTATATACAACATGGGATGCATGATGTTGTCATTGAAATTATAGGGTAGAAATGTTGTAATCATTTATTCTTTGCCGTGATTTGCACCTTGTATTTTAAATATTTATTTGTTTATTTTATACCATAAAGTTAAAATAACATTTTTCTTGTAATGTAAAAGTAAAATGGACATAAATTTCATAAATAAAATTTGCCCACAAGTATATAATGTGATGATTATAAATGATATTAATTTTTATGCCCACAATAATTTTATCAGGTTATTAATAATTATCTTGAGTTAAATATATATACTTGATTTTCAAACTTTACTAGCAATTATCAAACTAAATGTACAATTTCAAGTTGCATGTACATATTTAGTTATTTTGAAATTAAGTTATAAACAATTTTCTTGTTTTAATGTATTTTCAATAGTTGTACAATTTTCTCAAGTCACTAGCAATTTTCAATTTGTTACTTTACATGTACAACAAATTTCAAGTTACTAGCAATTTTAAAGTTAAATGTACAAGTTACTACCAATTTCAAGTTACAAGCAATTTCAAATTTTACAAACAATTTCAAACTTTACTTCTAGAACAATTCTCAAGTTTAATTTAGTTAGTAATTTCAAGTTACTTGAGCAACTTCAAATTTCAAGTTACTAGCAAATTCAATTTTTACTTAGAATAATTCTCAAGCTAAATGTATTAGTTGGAAAATACAATTCACATGCAATTTTCAATTTTTCAATTTCCACATCAAATTTCAAATTACTAGCAATTTTAAAGTTCAATGCACAACTATCAAGTAACCAATTTTCAATTTGTTAATTCACATGTTATGTAGGGAGAGATTATGGTCAGACATCACATCATGGTGATTAAGAATCACATGACCCTGTTCCCCCTCATGATCTTGATCATCCATCACATGACACCTTTCCCTCTCACATTGAAAGTATAATTGGGAGTAGCAATGGGGTTGGAATGGGTGGAAATTTTATAGAGGATTGTGTAGTTGTTTCTGCACAAGAAGAGATTGGGAACTCGCTCCTTGGTTGAAGAGTTAGAGAGCATGTCAATAACATAATCAAGTCATATTTTGAACAACATTCAACTATGGCACAAACTCAAATCCTACATGGGTTGATAAAACACAAAAAAATGAAACGTGCCACAAAGTTGTTGGGTTTTCAAGATGTTAAAACAAAAAAGACATGCGAGAATGCAATAGAAAATGTAAGAACTGCATTATCTTTGTTTGGAAAATCAAGAAACAATGATACCCGAGTTGCTCGTAGGGCAATTACAACTGTTGTTGTGGCACAAAGCACCTCAAGAAATCGAATGGTATCGACAATGGCATCATTGCTGAATGTTTCAAAAAGAACATTGCTCAAATATACTAAATTCAGGGTTTGGATAGATGAAAATGATGAAGCTACTTGTTGGGCTCTTATTTGTAGGGAACTCTATCGAGGCAGAATGGCAGCAGGCGTTAGAGAGAAGGTGATAGAGTTTTGGGATAGCCATTCTCGTGCTATTCCAGATCGAAAGGATGTCCTATGACAATGTTTATCCAGAGGCATTTATCAGGAGCACTGTAAGCATGTGATGGAGATGACGGGAGTTGCACTTTACGAGGAATTCCAAGAAACCAATCCTGGTGTTCAAATATCATTTAGCATGTTCAACAAATTGAAACTGTGGTATATTAGGCCGAATATGATTCGCGACACTTGTTGCTCTCAGTAACACGTTGAATTTCAACTATACTATGACACATTTCTGGATTTTTGCAAAAGGAACTAGAACGGTGTACTAGCTCCTCACACAATGCGAGATTTTATTTGTATGATACAATGCAACAGGAATCTTGAACACGTGTTTTTCAATAAGAGGTGTGTAGGTGGAAGAAAATGCCATGAATGCGATGATTTGACATTGTTCCATAGGAAATTCCCCATCGATCCAACACACCATGGATTGTCAGATATCACCATTAGGTGGAAGAGGTACGAGTATGTCACCATGAATCCAACATCTTCTTTGTCTATGCCATCCAAGAGGATTGACTTGCTTGATGATGAGATTCCTATTTCATATTTCATGGAGAAGTTTCAAAGTCAGATTTATAAATACATAAAGCACTCCCATAGGTCGAGGTGGAAAGCTTCATAATTCAAACATTCTCGTGAGGTATTTGAGCCAGGCACAATCTTATCAGTGGTAGACTTTGCGGAGAACTACACCTTTGCTCCTCAGAGAGAGATACAGAGTGAGTACTATCACTCCAACCAGGTGTCTATCTTCATACATGTATTGTACAGACATGCTCAGGAAAACAATGATGGTAGGGATAGCACTCCTCAATCACGTGAAGTGATCAAGGAGTACCATTTTTATGTTAGTGATGATCGTGAGCATGACACATTATTCATTCAACAATGCTTTGGGTTGATTTATGATTCATTCAGACAGAGAGGCATATCATTTTCTGAACACTGGATTTGGTCAGATGGGTGTGCAAGGACATTCAAATCAGCACGCTCATTTTATTGGTTGAGTCGCCTTCACAAACAGATAGGAATCCGACACAATTGGATCGCTTTTGAGACAGGGGGTGGAAAGGGTGAACATGATGGCGCAAGTGCATGTGTGAAACGAGCACTTCGGAGGTACCAGATGAGTCATGGTGTAACCCGACTCAAATGCTCCACTGAAGTAGTTGATTGGTGCACACGTCATTTGGGACATCAAGGTTGTGAACAAGCAAGGCCGGTGTGCAGGTAATAAACTCCAAAATCAATTGATAAGCTAATAACATTCAATATCATCATTTCCAAAAGAACACATATTCGATAGGAATTTTACATATGACAAACTGAATTCCATGCAAGTTATTTTGGGATGTTTCCCTTAGATATGTTAATAGATCCATGCCATGGTATTGTGAGACCATCCATGGTATGAGGCAATTACATTCTGTTCGAAGTAAAGACATGGGTGACATATTTTCCATTGAAACGAGGAAGTATGCTTGTTTTTGCGATTTTTGCATTGATGCAAATGGATGCGGGCTTGATCACTGTGAAAATGATGTATATGTGAAACCATGGAAATATGTCTCTCTTAATCCAAAGGGCCCACATCCAATTCCAACATGGAAAGAGATGCACACTGAAGAGGCAATGGTCTCATTAGATCATGATCGAGTTTCTGATATGGTTAGGGAAGGTACAAGAGTCTTCATTAAATTAACTAGTTCATTATATAGTACACATATACAAATGTTGTAGAAATGCACATAGGACATTTGAATAATATTTGTAATGTATCTTGCAGGTAATGTATTCATTGTCATTGCACCCCCCCACAACCAAGAAAATGTGGCATACTATTTGATGTGGTGCATGCACATAAAAGGTAGGTTGGTGTAACCCTACCAAGATGGGGACTTCACATACCAAACTGGAGACATGGTTCTAATGGGACACTTTTTTGAAAAAGTGAAAAAACAGGGGGATCATATTATTTATAGAGATTTTATGCATGAATATATATCATGTCAATACAGTCATTTGGTAGTGGCAGCTCGGATACATCTAACATAAATCAAGGTGAAGAGAGGTGAGCCAAAGAGATGGAAGATGACAGAAGCTGACCATGATCGTATTATGGAGACTTGCATTCCTATAACCCATTGGCTAGATGAATGAGTTATATGTATACCACTTGCATCATTGGCATAGTTTTCATGTTATCTTGTGTAGTATTTTTTTGGATATTTTTGTGGAGGTTGTTTTATAAATGTATTTTTGTAGATGCTTTAATGTCAAGAATACAAATACTAGATGGGAGGCTTTTGTGAAATTTGGGTCATGGTGCTCAAATGTGAATACACTTGAATGTATGGTCAATTCTCCATGAACTTCATCCATAATAGTTTTATAGATATTTGTTTAGATGCTTTAAAAACAACATTAAAGATATAATAGATAGTTGAATTGTAATGTAATTGAATTGTAATGTGTAGACAATATAATGTAATTGTAAAATTTCAATTTTAAATTGTAATGTACATTCTAATTTTAAATTTTGATTTCAAATACAATTGTAATGTAATTGAGAATTTAAAACACATCTATATACAATGTGGAATTGTAAAATTTAAATTTTGAATTGTACAATGTATTCTAATTTTAAATTTTGATTTCAAATTTGCAAAATTTTATACATTATAATACATTCATTGTATTTCGTCATCAATTACATTGTATTTCATTATCAATTATATAAAAATATTATCAAATACCAATGTATTGAAAAAATGTTTCATTCAACAATAATCAATTAGTTTTGTTATCAAGAACATATCAAAGTTAGGAACAATTTTTTTTGCCTCTCCTCATTCCATTTAATGGAAATATTGGCACTTGGTGCTACATGGGATATAACATAGGAGATAGAGGGTACAATTCAACTAAAGGGCACTTACACATAATCTTTGTATTTCGTCATTAATTACATTGTATTTCATTATCAATTATATAAAAATATTATCACTTACACATAATCATTGTATTTCATCATCAATTACATTGTATTTCATTATCAATTATATAAAAATATTATCAAATACCAATGTATTGAAAAAATGTTTTATTCAACAATAATCAATTAGTTTTGTTATCAAGAACATATCAAAGTTAGGACCAATTTTTTTTGCCTCCCCTCATTCCATTTAATAGAAATATTAGCACTTGGTGCTACATGGGATATAACATAGGAGATAGAGGGTACAATTCAACTAAAGGGCACTTACACATAATCTTTGAATATATTTTCATGCAAACAATACCCATTGTTGGCACAACTCACAAACATTCACTATAATTTCTAACCATCAAACCTTCTCAATTTTTGAATTACATGCATCAAAAACCATCTAGTTGCAACTTACCTAGTTGGATCAAATGGTGCCATTATCTCCATTTGTCATCAAAATATAAACCATATGAAATAGTTGTACAAGCATAGTTTCTACCATAGTTGTACAAGCATCTTCTATCAACATATTTTTATTTCTTATATTAACTAGGTGGTTATGCCCATTGCCAAGAAAACAAACCATACTTTTATGACTTTATATTAGAGCACACACTTAAAAGAAAATAACACAAATATTACCTACATACTATATAACTTGTAATTAGATAATTTTGTCTCAAGGGATATTTCACACTCTCAATGGACAAAAACATTCTTATATACAACAACACATTGAATTTTCAATTGAAATTACAAATTAAATTTTCCATGTAATTGAATTGGAATGTGGAAATTGTAAGTGAATTGCAATGTGTAGACAACATAATGCAAAATGTCAATTTCAATTTTCAATTTCAAATGTATTCTAATTTTAAATTTTGATTTCAAATACAATTGAGAATTTAAAATACATCTATATACAATGAAAATTGTAAAATTTAAATTTTAGATTGTACAATGTATTCTAATTTAAAATTTTATTTCAAATGCAATTGTAATGTAATTCAAATTGAACTTGTAAATTGCAACAACACATTGATTTTTCAATTGAAATTACACATTAAATTTGAGGTTTTAATTTTAAATTGTAATTGAATTGGAATGTGTAAATTGTAATTGAATTGTAATGTGTAGACAACATAATGTAATTGTAATTTCAATTATTAATTTCAAATGTTTTCTAATTTTACATGTTGATTTCATTTATACAATTGTAATGTAGTTGAAAATGAGCTTTTAAATTGTAATTGAAATTACACATTAAATTTGAAATTTTACATTGTAATTGAATTTTAATTTTAATTTTAATTTTAAAACGTAATGTATGTATTCAATTCTAAATTTTGGAAGATGTTCTCTAATGTAGTCGAAATTTCCATTTTAAATTGAACTAAATTGTAACTACACATTAAATTTGCATTTGAAACGACAAAACATAAATTTGTAATTGTAATAACTATATCCAGATCTAATATAAAAAACAATCGATTTCAAATCATATACAAAATACACATGAAAACATCAATATGATAAAATATACAAAATATCCAAAAGTCCATATATGATAAAACTCCATGTATAAATGATAGAAATCCATATCCAAAACATGATAACGTATATATAGATCATCCAAAACATGAAAATATATAAAATATGAAAATATCCAAAACATGAAAATGTATAGATCATCAACTCATTGGCCACTACCCCCACAAGGCCATTGATTGTCCCTGTGACCGCCCTCGTGTGTAGTAGACCGATGCTGGATCTGAAATGGTAAACCATGAATGACTACATCCTTATCTGTTGAGTCAATGGTGATATCCAGGATCTGGGTAGGAATACGGGTACATGGCCCTTCATCAACAACATGTACTAGAGCTGCATCCCAGTCATATGTGAAATCCATCGTAGCATTGACACCCGCCTGTAGCGATGCCTGTGTAATATGCCATTACATGTAATAAGTTAGATTTATTAAAACTTAAAACTACTTAACATAATTTAAGTTATAATTCAAAAATTGAATCATAAAGTACTTAAATCAATTACTAAATGTGACTAAATAACATGAATTGGAACATAAATTAAAACTCACATCTATGTCTTGACCCGGTTCGTGAGGACCTTCGCAGTCCTCATTTCCATCATCATGATCTACCCCCTTTCCTTTTCCCTATACAATTTGAAATTCATTTGAAGTTAAGATCTAAAACATAAAATTAAGAAATAAAACATAAATTATTTAAACTAGGAAATAATAAACTCAAATTAAATTAGAACATAAATTATAACTTACCTCGACTACTGTCGCCCGTGGGTTGGGATGAGCGGATGGACCAACCGATGGCTCACTAGCAAAGAGCTGATCCATGAATGTGCTTCCCTTCATGGAGCAATAAAATACAACTCCCTTAAGTATTATTAAGCATTCAATTTCATATAATATGATGTAACATGAAGAACATATATACATAACTGTACAAAAAGTATACCTGGCCTGTAGCGACGGATCTACGATACGATCGAAAGTATGCATCTCGAGCTGACTCAGCATACCTCAGTAGGGCCTCGCCATCGAAAATCCTGTGCATGTCACTAGGGACATACTCTATCTCTGGATTTGCAGGTCGAGGGGGTGGTCTAGATGCCTCTCCATGTGCCGCAACAACAAAACTACCCAATGCAGTGAAAAACGAGTCTGCAAGGTGAGCTCTAGCCTCTGCAGTAAGATGGGATGATTGTAACACATCCCCCAACCTGATAATTGTCCTATCTGGAAACGGTACCAACCTTGGAGGGGGTGGCATGAAGGCAGGGTCTTTGTGAGCTCCAGGACTTTGGTAGGAGCGTCCCCTACCAGCCCCATAGAATGAGGACCTTGTGTTGGTGTAATCTGGGTGCATGTCCAAAACAAACTCTGCATAAACATGTTTTGCAAAGTACAACAAGACCTGGTCATGTTGGGGGAACATGCCCCATGTTGCGACGAATTTATCATATAGATGTGGTGCAGTGGACTCCATCTTAAACTCCCTGAGCCTAAGCGGTTGACCGGAAGGGCGGTCGGGTGGGATGTCGAACAAAGTACCCTTGACGTCATGCCCTCTTATGGCGACTTTGATGTCCTCCCATTTGTGGATCCCAATGACATCTTGTCTCCTCCTCTAGCATGAATGACACCAAATGTCACTAAGAGGTCCCACCCTCTTGTAGAAGGCCAACATCTCATCAACTGCTGATAACATCATGGATAAAGATCATCGTGTGGGAGAATCCTCCCTCAATGTGCACACACATGAGTTCACCTACTCTCGTTGGGTAGTGATATCAGCGAGAGTGATCCGTACGACCTCATCATTGTACGATCCTCATGATGGGGCACCTGCGATCCAAACCAAAACACAAATGTTGCTAAAAATATATATTATAACTTGCACTTGAAATTCAATGCATTATATACTAAAAATTTACTGAAAATGTATCTAACCCAAAATATGCACCTGATGCCCCTGATGCACTCGAGTCTTTCCGCCCATCCCCCACCTAGAGATCACCATGTATGTCGTCGAGATGAACAGACACACTAGCTCTCATGCTATTGCCACCAGCAGCATCCAACCTCGGCGTGGCCGCATTCAGCAAATAGGAGCGCTGCCAATTGCCTCCCTCTTGGGAGACGTCAGATCCTCTCATGCGTCGTGGAGCATGAAGCAATGAAGATCTCTCTTCAGAACTCTCTGCATCACATTTCAATTTCTAATTCTAATTCTCTTTCAAATTTCACATTTAAAATTCAAATTCAAATTTCAAAATCTATTTCAAATTTCTCATTTCAAATCTAAATTCAATTCAAATTTCAAACTCTATTTGAAATTTCACAATTCAAATTCAAATTCAATTTCAAATTCCAAGTTTCAATTTCGATTTGAATTCTAATTACATTTCCAATTCTCAATTTTAATTTCTCATTTCAATTTCAAGTTTTGATTTTCAATTCGAATTTCATTTCAAAATTCAAATTCAATTTCAATAACAATTTCCAATATCAATATCATTTTCATTTTCAATTTCAAATTTACATTTCAATTCCAGTTTCAATTTCCAATTTCAATTTCGATATCAATTTTATTAGCAATGCTAGCATCATAGGGGCCTAGGCATTAAATTTAGTTGTTCAACACTTGTTGCGACAACATACAAGTATGGGATGGAGGGGAAATGGAATCAAGCCTAAGTCAATTGGGGCTCGCTACATGTTTGAGTCTCGATAGTCTACCTTTTAAATTGAACCATACTAACCTATGTAAAGGTATGATGCATACTAACCTATTGCTTGATATTGTAATGACGATCCTACTTGATTATAGATAATGATGCAAGTTCTTCTTATGTAAAGGCATGATTGGTGAATGTGTAGTGTTAATGTGTCTATGCATGGAATGGTTAGTAACAACATTGTAATCCTATGT
The DNA here is from genome assembly GCA_027924585.1 of Larix kaempferi. NCBI lineage: Eukaryota > Viridiplantae > Streptophyta > Pinopsida > Pinales > Pinaceae > Larix > Larix kaempferi. The sequence goes on from BSBM01001360.1 coordinate 1,951,582, forward strand.
GTTTATCATTGGGAGAGGGTTGGAATATGTGATAAAAAAATTTAGTTGTGTTCCATGCATATATAGGGTTATCACTCATAGGAGGTAATTGACCAAGGTATCCCAAATGAATGATTTATCTACCACCAAAAGGAATTGTTTTATTATCTGGAAATGCTTCTCGTAATCGAGAATCAATTTGAATGAACAACCATGGACCTATAAATATCATAAGTTAGTACTAGTCAAGCAATCATGGACCTATGGACCTCTGCATTGGTCCCTAAAATAAGATTTTTAGGAATCTAGGACCAATAGATATGGTCGACACACATCTTGTTGAAAATATTCATAGTCTCTATGTGTAGGAATTAATGTCATTTTAAGGTTTTGATTACTAGTGATGGGTTTACATTTAAAGTTGGATATGGATGGTAACATTCAGTTTTGTGCACTAGGGATGGGTTTTGGACCATGGTTCAGGAAGAAATTAAGGACTAAACAAATATACAAACACAATCAAATTTTAAGGAGAAATAAATTTAACATTATACTATAACAGAAATTCAACCAAACTTGAGATATTTTTATCATTTGGCAATGACTACCTATTCATGTGGTTGTAATTGCACAACAAGATTATTACCCATTTTACAAATTCAAACTATATAATGACATGAAAACAATTAAACAATATCACTCTTAGTTCCAAAATTATAACACATAGCATAGAGGAAACCGGATAAGAGTGGATTGATAATTAATAGAGAATTTTAGGCTATTACATTTGTATGTATAATCTAAATAGTGCATGCAAAGACCTTTGGATCTAGAGGTGAATGTCATATGTAAGGCCTACTATACATGTCATTTCACATAATGAAACAAATTTAAAATAAAATATTTACATTTCAACACTAGTGATTGTACATATTTGATATATCATTTATATTCATTCTTTCATTTATAAATTGTTGTTTTTATAAGATAAGTTTTAATAACTATTAATTATATAGGTTATTGCAAAACATTTTATAAAATTATTAGTTTATATTAAAATATAATTATATTAATAAATATTGAATTTAATAAACATATTTAAATTTATTTTTAAAATGTTTTATAATATATATTATTAAACAATTAAAAAAAAATTATATATTTGGAATATTTAGTGTAGTGAAATGGAAGGCAACTTAGTGTGTATTCTACACTTAAACATGTTTTATAAAATGAAAATGTGCATATATTATTAAAAAGTGAGAGTAACACTACAATAATATTTTGTATATATAAGTATTTATATGATATTATATGTATAAATATAAAAATATATGTTTATATAATGTTATTAATAATAAATTATTATATTATTTTTATTAATATTATTAACCTCACTAATTTATTGTAGTTATATTGATTAATATTTTATTATGGTTTATGTTTCATATTTTTGAATCAATATTATTATTAATTAAATATTATTCTTTTAATTTTTAAATTAATAAAGTTTTATATTATAAATATTAAAAATATTCAATTTCAAAAAATTAATAAATACTAAAAATATAATAAATTATTAATTTTATTAATATTATTAATTTCATTAATGTTATTAATCTCATTAATTTATTGTAGTTATATTGATTAATATTTTATTATGGTTTATGTTTATATTTTTGAATCAATATTATTATTAATTAAATATTAAAAACATATTATTCTTTTAATTTTTAAATTAATAAAGTTTTATATTATAAATATTAAAAACATTCAATTTCAAAAATATTAATAAATATTCAATTTCAAAAATATTAATAAATATTAAAAATATTCAATGTTAATGGTTTTTGTTAAACCGACAACCTAATATGATTTTTTTTTTCAATCATCTTGAAGTTCTCAGAGGATTGAAATTGTCAAAACACATTTTAAAATAAAACTGGTAGCATTTATGCGGTGAAATGCTACCGGTTGACATAAACAAAAATATCAATAATTAAAAAAAAATAGAACATAAATTTAAAACAAAAAATGTTTTGGAATGGTTTTTGTTTTGGTTTCAATTGTGTTTTTTAGTTTCAATGGTTTTTGGTTTGGTTTCGATGGTGGTTTTACTTTCAATGGTTTTTGGTTTCACTCATGGTTTTAGTTTCAATAGTTTTTGGTTTCGATGTTGATTTTTGTTTTCAATGCTTACATTCACAAATTCATAAAAACTAAATTAAATCTACATTTTAAACACCCATTTTTACATATAAAACAAATCAAATTTAGGGCTTTTTTTGAAACAAATAAAAAAACAAAAACAAAAAAAATTTGAGGATTTCTTTGAAAACAAACAACAAATTTAAGGTTTTTTGAAAAACAAACATGTGGTTGAAATCCACTTATCTTGTGGATTCGAAGCCATGGTGGACGAAGGTGGACGTGGGTGTGCTGTGCTGGCTGTGGACGCTCGGTCGAGGGCCTTGGTGCTGTCGTAGTTGGCACGGTCTGCGCTATCACTGTCGATTTTTTTTTATTTTTTATTTTGGCTGTCTCAAACCCTCAATCGAGCTATAGCTCGATCGAGGGTTTGAGACGAAAAAAAAAACAAACAAACAAATAGGGCCCGACCGATAGCTCGATCGAGGGTTTAACCAAGCCCTCGCTCGAGCATTTGCTCGATCGAGGATTTAACCTAGCCCTCGAACAAGCTATTTAAATACCCTCGATCGAGTTATTTTGAAGCCCTCAATCGAGGTATTTTCAAACCCTCGATCGAGCGTTTAAAACCTCGATTGAGGGTTTAAAAAACAATTTTTTTCACTCCCGTACGCCAAAAATGGTGAACCACCTTCGTGGAATTACCTTGATCTACATACTAATTCTGTTGATTTTGGGAAACCTGCAAATTTCTTTTAGGAGTTTCAAAATATCTTGACTTTCCTCCACCCAATATTTTTATCCTTTGGGGCTCTACTATCACCAAAGATGTGCTCAAAAAATGTAAATTCTTCATAACCATATAGTTCTTTAAAAGGAGACATGCCAATGGACATATGGAAAGTGGTGTTGCAGCAAAAATCACCCAAATGTAGCCATTTCACCCATGTTTTCTGCTTCTCACCAACATAGCTCCTCAAGTACCATTCCAACCATTGATTCGCTATCTCTATTTCGCCATCGGTTTGAGGATGATATCTTGTTCTTGGAGTCAATTGAGTTCCAACCAACTTGAAAATGCCAAAAGGCACTTATAAATCTGCTATCTCTATCACTCACAATGTTCTTGGCAAGTCCGATATGCAATCTGAAAATTTATCTAAATAATAGATCAACCACTTATTTAGCAATAAAATATGATGTAACAGCAAAGACATGAGCAAATTTAATGATTCTATCCACCACAACATAAATGCAATCCTTACCCAAATCCTTGGGCAAACCTGTGATGAAATCCATGGAGACAATTTCCCACTTTTGTTGTGGAATGGTAAAATGGTTGCAATAGACCCGCACGATGTGTATTTTCATATTTGTTTTGTTGACATGACTTGCATCCATTGACATATTTTAGAACATCCTCTTTCATCCCCTTCCAAAATAATATTTCCCTTAGTTTCCTATATGTTTTGAAAAAACCAGGATGGCCTCCTAAAGGATGTTAATTTTTTGATAATTTCATTCAATATTATCTAGGATCACTAAGATAATAACAAGCACAACATAACAATCACAAGAGACAATGGACACAAAGCATTTCACTGGGGAAAACCAAAAAGGTGAAAAAACCCGCAACTTCCTCAGAGATAGAATAAGCTGCAATCAAAAGATCACAAAGATCAATCCCCAAAATATAGATGCATTGAGCAGCAACTCCTCCTTCAGTTGTGCTCACTCCTCTCTCTCAACTATGCAAGTTGTATGAGTGAGTGAATGAATAGAATGAGAGACACACAATATTTATTTATACAATGACTTGACCTACCTTTAACCCTAACTGGGTCGACTTCCTAAGGAAGCCTAATAACCCATCCACATGATGTAAAATTAGTCACAGCAGATCTAATGAACAAGTAAATCAATCACAACAGATGAACATAGAAAATATGGTGCAAAACTATGCAAAACATGCAGCAGTGCTCAATATGCCATAAAGGGTGAATGAATTACAATAGAATACAATGTCTGTCAATGAGCAATTCGAATTGACTAAGTAGGCCATTCGAATCACTGAATGGAGTAGCTTGACTCCAATTCGAATTGACTAAGTAGGCCATTCGAATCACTGAATGGAGTAGCTTGACTCCAACTAGGAGTCCTCATCATCAATCTGTGGTGGTCATCAATGCACAAGAACCAGTCATCCAGGTGTCAATCTGAGTCTAACTGAGTGTGTCATGTGTAACTGAAGTGTGTAGCACTGATTAAGGGAAGGAGGCTCAGTGGGGGGCGCATGGGAGACTAACTGAAGTCAGAACAAGTCATCTAGTCAAACTGGAGGTCCAACGGAAGTGAAACAGTCAGTCGGGAGTGAAACTAGCCTCAAATCAGGGAGAATCGGAGCTAACTGAATGTAACTGAAGTGGAACTGCAATGGTAGGTGAACAAGTGCGCCCTTCTCTGGCAGTAGGTGAGAAGTGGGCGCCTTTCAGCCTAGGAGGGCTAAAAATCTGTAGTAAGTGGCTCCCGGGTGCTAGAATAAGGTGGATAAGGTGCTGGAGGCATCAAACTGGTGACTGGGATGCATGCAAGTGCATGCAGGTGCATGCAAACCCTAGATTTTGCATGCAAACCCTAATTGCATGCAAGATCCTGAAAAAGATCATGTGGATATCCAAACACCCCCCCTCAATCTAGACTATGATGTGCAAAAAATAATGTGGGGCCCTGGTAACTAAGACCAAAGGTCACCCCAATACAATAATCCAAAAACTAATAACAGTCAATAAACCGAGGAAATGGGAAAAACCTCATGGGAAAAATACCCCCCCTCAAAATAGACTGTAGTACACCAAAAGATTTAACTTCTCCAAAATCAAGTAGATATGTATGGAGGTATCTTACTCTTGGGAGTAAATGGATCATGCTCCAAAAACATGTGCTTGAATTCTCCATCAGTGGATGCAAGCGAATGTGGAGACTTTAAGATATCGAAAAAGATGAGAACAAATATGAAAATATGAGGATGATCCTGGAACCTGTGATTCGAACCAAGTGAGGTAGGAATAGCTCCAATCGGATAAAATAGATCTTGAAACTTGAACTTCTTATCAATAGAAGTTAAATCAGCTCCAAAAATAGATGAATGGTTTCTTGAGATCTCCTTTGAACCAACAAGGGTGAGATCAAAAGCAAAATCAGCAAAAAGTGCATGAGAATTGAACTCAAGCGAATGGTAGTGCTCTTCATCTTCATTAAAACTCTGAGAAACTTTGAAAATGATAGAACATAAGTTTATAGAAGGCATGCAATCAAGGAGGGCGAATGCTTCACCTCCAAAATCAGATTTTACCTCCAAAACATCAAGTAGATCATTATTCCGCATGCCGACAAACTCATGTGAAAGAGAGGATTCAAGAACCTCTTCGGAATCTAGAGTATGAGCTTGTTTATCTTGCTCAGAATTCGAAATAGAAGACTTTGAGAGAATGAGTGTTGAATCTACAGTTTCTTCTTCATCTTGAACAATTGTTGAGGCCAACACATGATCGGAAAGAACACATAAGAAGATCTCACTGGGCTTGTTCTCCAAAAGGCTAGCATGATCCTCTTCTTCCTGCTTTCCAAATTCTCTGTCAAGTTGGACCCATAGATCACTTGGATTTTCAGCAGTCTTACTGAGGTAGCGCATACAAGGAGACATAGCAAGACATATTGCTCCAAAAGCTCTGTCACAATCATTGAGCCAATCATTCTCCTCTTCATCGGAATCAAAAACTCTTGTATTGCCAATGCACATATCAAAAAGACATTGTCTCTTCAAGAATGCAATCATCTTTGGTTTCCATTCATCATAGTTGAATGGAGTAAGAATATTTTGTGAAGAAGAAGTCTCCATCTTTACATTAGCGAATGCACATGGAGGAAGTAAGAAACCTGCAAATCACACACAAACAAACACTATGTTTTCAGCCTTGCATGCACATGAGCGAATGCACATGAGATTTTGCATGCCGCTACTGAAATATATTAGTGAGCAAAGATTGCTCTCTCTTCATGTAGAACACCTGTAGAAAAGAAATCTTGTCCCTGCCATGGCTCTGATACCATGTAAAATTAGTCACAGCAGATCTAATGAACAAGTAAATCAATCACAACAGATGAACATAGAAAATATGGTGCAAAACTATGCAAAACATGCAGCAGTGCTCAATATCCCATAAAGGGTGAATGAATTACAATAGAATACAATGTCAGTCAATGAGAAATTCGAATTGACTAAGTAGGCCATTCGAATCACTGAATGGAGTAGCTTGACTCCAACTAGGAGTCCTCATCATCAATCTATGGTGGTCATCAATGCACAAGAACCAGTCATCCAGGTGTCAATCTGAGTCTAACTGAGTGTGTCATGTGTAACTGAAGTGTGTAGCACTGATTAAGGGAAGGAGGCTCAGTGGGGGGCGCATGGGAGACTAACTAAAGTTAGAACAAGTCATCTAGTCAAACTGGAGGTCCAACGGAAGTGAAACAGTCAGTCGGGAGTGAAACTAGCCTCAAATCAGGGAGAATCGGAGCTAACTGAATGTAACTGAAGTGGAACTGCAGTGGTAGGTGAACAAGTGCGCCCTTCTCTGGCAGTAGGTGAGAAGTAGGCGCCTTTCAGCCTAGGAGGGCTAAAACTCTGTAGTAAGTGGCTCTCGGGTGCTAGAATAAGGTGGATAAGGTGCTGGAGGCATCAAACTGGTGACTGGGATGCATGCAAGTGCATGCAGGTGCATGCAAACCCTAGATTTTGCATGCAAACCCTAATTGCATGCAAGATCCTGAAAAAGATGATGTGGATATCCGAACACATGACTCACGCAGGGTCGACCCCACCAAGGTGGTCTGATAACCCATCAAATATAAGTTGCGACACTTAAAATAATACTTGCGACACTTATAAATACAAATGATGACAATTTTGAATGGAGGAATAATACATGTCCAACAAGAATATAATAAAGTACAAGTGTAATACATAGAAGAATATCTTCCAAAGTTACAAATACATCAAGGCTCCCTCTTAATTAGGAAGTTATTCTCTTGACAGAGGTCATCAATACACATACGCACAAGTCTTCAATTCTGGAGCTGGATCATCGTCAATAGATCATGGAGCATCATCATCACTGCTACTGTACCTGTCATCTTGATCACTGGGCTATCTCTCAATTCTTCTTGTCATAGGAAGTTCTACAGAGCCAACCCTTTTTCATGCTGGATATAGGCCTAGCGTCGTCTAGGTCTTCATCATCTCTGCAAGCTAGCCATTCTGTGGAATCCTTAGGGATGATTACAGGCATCAACAAAACCTCAAAAGAGCATCTCAGGACTGATTACAAGCTTACTGCTCAACCTATAGGATATTCCAGGGAAATATTACATGTAACCACCAAAAAACCTTAAAAGAGCATCCCAGGAATGTTTATGTGCCTAGCACGACCGACAAGATCTCTAAAGAGCATCCCAGGACTTTTATGTGCCTATCTCAACCTATCGGATCTCCAGGACTGATTACATGTGGTCTGGAAAAACCTCCAGAGAGCATCCCAAGACTGATTACGAGCTCACTGCTTAACCTATCCGATTTCCCGGGAAAATATTATATGCCACGGATGAAACCTCGAAAGAGCATTTTCCAGATCTCCTAGGGAAATATTATATGCCATAGGAAAAACCTTGCAAGAGTATCTGGAAATCTCCCAGGGCAATATTATATGTCCCTCCAAGAAAAACCTCAAAAGAGCATTTTCCAGATCTCCCAAGGAACTACTACATGCCATAGGCAAAACCTCGCAAGAGTATCTGCAAATATCCCAAGGAAATATTATATGCTTATCGCACAACTTGTCCACGGCCACAGAGTATCATCCTAATACTCATGATCAACCTGATCATCCTCACACGGAGCATCATCCCGATGCTCATGATCATACTGATCATCACACAGTGCATCATCTTAATGCACATCATCATCACATGATCATCCTAATCATCATCATACAGTACATCATCCTGATGCACATCATCTGGAGCATCATCATGATGCTCATCCTGATCATAGAACATTATCCGGAGCACCATCCTGATGCTCATCACACAGTGCTTACATCCACAGCCATGGGAAGGATCCTCCTACCACCATGCTTGGAATGGCTCCTGCAAATGTGTCCCATCACTTCCTCCTCAAAGTATCTTCTATCTGAATAACACCAAGCATCTCTCTGAAGTACTCGAACTTCACTATGGCTAGTGGTTTGGTCAACACATCTGCAATCTGCCCATCTATCGCAACATAATGGAGCTTCACTGCTCCTCCCTACACCATATACCTGATATAGTGATATTTGATCTCGATATGCTTCGACTTGTCATGGAACATTGGCTTCTGTGACAACTTCAAACAACTCTGGTTGTCACAACAGATACAAGTATCATCCAACTGGAGATCAAATAAATCAGACAGTAGCTTCCTTAGCCATACTATCTCACAACTAGCCAAACAAGCCGTGACATACTCTGCTTCGGCTATACTCAGTGCTATGCAGGATTGCTTCCTGCTAAACCAAGAGATCACACCTGATCCCATACTAAAGCAGCACCCTAAAGTGCTCTTCCTATCTGCAGCACTTCTTGCCCAATCTAAATCAACATAACCCTCTAGGTTAAAATTTTGATTCGCATCATACTTGAGACCATAATCAACCGTACCCTTTAGGTACCTCAGAATATGATTTACAACAATCAGGTGAACATGTCTAGGATCCATCAGGAACTAGCTCAAGATGTTCATCGCAAAGCAAATATTTGGTCTCGTGTTCGTCAAGTACATCAAGGACCCAATCATCTAATGATACATCGTGGCATCAACCGAATCTAAAGAAGCATCACTCAATAGCTTCAGTTTCAATTCCATAGGTGTGGCCATGGCCTTGCAGTCCATCATCCCGAACTGCTTTAAGATCTCTACTGCATACTTCCCTTGTTCAAGGAAGATTCCATCTGCACTCTGCCACACCTCCATACCTAGAAAGTAATGCATCATACCCAAGTCCTTCATCTCGAACTCGACAGCAAGCTTCCTCTTTGTGTCAACAATCAACCTATCCTCACCTGTTACAAACAGGTCATCCACATAAAATAGGAGTATCACTGGATTGTCTTCCTCAACCTTGTAGTAAAGGTTGGAATCAACTTTAGTCTTGGTAAAAACCAAACTGGACAGGAAGTTGTCTATCCTGTCATACCATGTCCTGGGTGCTTGCTTCAAGCCATACAAGGCTTTCTTCAATCTGTACACATATGACTCCCTATCATGTGTCTCAAAGCTGAGCGGTTGCTCCACATACACTTCTTCTTCGACTACACCATTCAAGAAAGTTGTCTTGACATCCATCTGGTGTATCTTCCACTTCATCACTGCAGCTAGAGCAAGTACTATTCTGATGGAAGTGTATCTAGCTACAGGTGCAAAATTCTATTCACAATCTATCCCCTTTTTCTAGGAGAAGCCACGAATCACAAATCTTAGCTTGTATCTCTCTATGCTGCCATCTGCAACATGCTTGACCTTATAGATCCACTTGGAAGTCACAATAGACTTCTCTTCTGGTCTTCAGACCACATCCAAAACATCATTCTTCGTGACCGACTGATATTCCTCAACCATGGCATCCTTTCATTCTTTCTTTTCCGCTACTTCTTCATAACTGGAAAGCTCTTTGTTCATTATGTCACAGAGTAAGGAAACATAGCTAGTGTGTGACCTAGTCCTTTTCTTTCTCTGTGTTCCTCCTATGGAATACCATACCTTTCTGCATCTTGGATTAGCTCTCTAGCCCATGCTGGTTTCCTCTTGTGAGAGTTCTTCTCATGGGGTGGACCTACAAGTTCTTGTGGATCTTCTATTTCACCATCCACTTGTGGAATTGCTTCATTCATAGTGGTGTCTTGTATTCTGGGTACTCTTGGTTCTACATTGTTTTCAACAGGTGTCTTCCTTGATTTGATATATGTTGAGTCTTCATCAAAATTCACATCCCTACTGATGTCAATCTTCTTGAACCCTGGAAAGTAGATTTTGTATGCCTTTGAGCTTTCACTATAACCCACAAATATACCCTTCTTTCCTAAAGAATCTAACTTTGTCGTATTTTCTTTTGGGAACATGTGTATATACTGGACAACCAAATATCCTAAGATGGCTAACTTCTAGTTTCTTACCAAAGAAAACTTTTTATGGTGTCTTACTGTCAAGTATCTTGTGAGGTGTTCTGTTTTTTACATATATAGTTGTCCTTGCTGCTTATTCCCATAGGTGCATGGGTAGGTCTTATTCATGAAGCATTTCCCGTGTTGCTTCCATGATTGTTCTATTCTTCCTTTCTACAACCCCATTTTGTTGTGGATTGTAAGAAGTGGTCAACTTCCTCTTAATCCCTGAATCACTACATAACTTCTTGAAGTCTCCTGAAGTGAACTCTCTGCCATTGTCTGATCTAAAGGTCTTGATCTTCTTATCAGTTTGGTTTTCTATCAAGGCTTTGAATTCCTTGAACTTATCAAACACTTCATCTTTATTCTTCAAGAAATAAACCCAAGTCTTCCTAGAGAAATCATCAATGAAAGAAACATAATATACATACCCACTCAGAGAACTAGATGACATCGAACTGCATACATCAAAGTGGATAATCTCCAAGATTCCTTTTTTATTTCTTTCACTACTTGGAAATGCCGTCTTTGTGTTCTTTCCTTTTGCACATCCTTTGCAAACACCTTCATGCTTTGACTGGATTTCAGGAAGACCTTCTACTGCTTTGCTTGAAATTGGTAGTGCTCTATAGTGCACATGTGCAAGCCTTCTATGCCAAAGTTCACTTGGCTCCATGGATTCATGTACCATGGCATGCTCAAGTTGTCCCTTCAATTTGTACAATCCTCCCTCTTTCTCCTCCAATCACTACTGCATCATCTATGGTCTTACCTTTTGTCCACATAAGTACTTGGCCATCCATAAATGCAACTCTCATCCACTTTGCATCATGATATGGAGAGAAGATTCTTCTTGAGACTAGGTACATATAGAACATCTTTCATTTTTAGATACTTCCTAGAGTCTAGCTTGTAGGAGGCTTCACCACTTCCTTTTATAGGTTATTGATAGTCATCCCCAAGTTTCACCTTGTGATGTGACTCATGTTCAGATAGGTCCATAAGAGATTCTTTAAATCCTGTCATATGTGTGGAAGCCCCACTATCAATAAGCCAATCATTACACCCATGTGTAACATTACCTGTGAGAACAGAGATTAGAACATACTCTTCGTCACTTGAAGAGTCTTCACTTTCTACCTTAGTCTTCTTCCAGGGAGGTTCATCATCCTTAGCAGCATGAGCATGATATCTCTTGTTGTTGTTGTTGGAGCTCTTTATGTTCTTTGGACATTCTGAGGCAAAGTGTCCCTTCTCATTACAAGTGAAACATCTCAGATCTTTCTTCACTCTTTGACGGTGGTGTGAACATCTCTTGTTGTAAGATTGCTCCCTCTTGAACTTATTTTTCTTGGTGTTTGGTGTAAGAGCTTGATATTCATTTCCCATCTTTTCTTCTCGGGCCACAAGCCTAGCTTCTTATTGTGAACATTCCACCCATAGTCTATTGAAAGAGATCAATTTCTTTCTTGCACAAATACCTTGGATGAAGGAGTCCCATGACCTAGGTAGGCCATTCAATGTGGTTATGACAATTTCTCCATTTTCCACTACTTCATCCAAAGCTTCAAGTTGTTCTTTGATTTGAGAGACCTTCGTAAAGTAGGATTGGATGGTCTCTCCATTCTAGATCTGTACCCCTTTCAATTGGTTCCACAGAGTCATCTTCCCATTTATATTCTTTCGTGCAAACAACTTGGTCAAGTAGTCAAACATCTCCTTAGGTGTCTTTAAGGAAGACACATGGAGTATGAGATGGTCCTTGATAGAATCAACAATAATTCTCTTGGCCTTTACCAAGTTCTTCTTGTGTAAGGCCTTAGCCTCATCTCCCTCTGGAACTAGAACCTCTTCTCTTATGTAGGTGTGCAATTATTTCTTTTCTAGGATTAACTCAATCCTATACTTCCATGCTCAGAAGTTATCAGCGCCTTCAATCTTATCCTCAAGCTTGGTCTGGTGAGACATCTTAATGAGAAACTCAAAAGGAAATAAAAAATTTAGGTCTTACGACTTGATTTGCTGAAACAGGATCTGGAGCTGTATTAGGGTTTGTCAGAGAAACTCTAAAAATTCAAACTTTCAATTTCAAACTTCTAATTGGATGGAAAGATGTGCCTTGCTGAGCTAATCAAGATGGTATAATTCAATTTTGAAATCTGCAAATTTTGACCCCTCAAAATTGACTTTGAAACTTTCGGATCTGTAGTTTCTGGTTTTCTGGTCAAAATCCTGAACTAGGGTTTGATAATTCCTGGTGTTCTTCCCAACCAAAAAGTTCTATATTGGTCTCTAAACTTCAATTTTTTTGAGGAGCATCCAGTGGTGGTCTCATATCCCAAAAATTCCAACTTTTGCAGAAACCCTTATTTCTCACTTTTCTAATAAAAATCCCGAACTAGGGTTTGATAGAGCCCGGGTTTTTGCCCAACCAAAAAGTTCGATCTTGGTCTCTAAACTTCGATTTTTCTGAGGAGCATCTAGCCGTGGTCTTAGATTCCAAAAATTCCAACTTTCTCCGAAACCCTAATTTCCCGCAGTAGTGACAGACCAAAAACTAAAAATGCTCAAAATTGAATTCTGTCTCGACAGAAAGATGCGCCCTTGCAAGGAGACTCAACCTAGCCTCTGGCCTTTGATGAACTGTGGAGAGAAATCCAAAAATTAAGAAGCTCTAGCTTCTGTAGCTACAAAGTGTTTTCTTCTTAGTACCGCTCTGATACCGAGTTAATTTTTTGATAATTTCATTCAATATTATCTAGGATCACTATGAGAATAACAAGCGCAGCATAACAATCACAAGAGACAATGGACATAAATCATTTCACTAGGGAAAACCAAGAAGGTGAAAAACTCCGCAACTTTCTAAGAGATAGAATAATCCCCAATACAAAGATCACAAAGATCAATCCCCAAAGATAGATGACTCCAGTAGCTACGCCTCCTCCACTTGTGCACACTCTTCTCTCTCAACTATGCGAGGTTGATGAGTGAGTGAATGAATAGAATGAGAGACACACACTCTCTATTTATACAATGACTTGACCTGCCTTTAACCCTAACTAGGCTGACTTCCTAAGGAAGCCTAATAACCCTACGGGGGGGTCAATTGGTAGGAAATATCCTATCACGTCCATTCATATTGGGGAATAAAATATGATGCAGAAATGAGAAAATATATTGCCATTTATTAAGGGGCTAAGGGGGCTTAATTATGTTATATGAAAATACAAATATTTAGGGTATATGTTATTACATTTTGTGTAGAAGTAGTGGAGGGGAGGAAGAGGAAAAATCAGAGGATTAGTGCACGAGGTATTGAGTTTGATGGATATGGGATACTCAATCGGGATGTAGGATGGTTGATAATAGTGCTCTATTGAAAGGTTTTAATATTGCTCATGTACTTGGTTAGTTAATTGATCATCTAATTGTTAATTGAATTGAGTTAATGAAGGATTATGATTTCTATCTTTTATGTGATTGTTATCAATTGGAAGTGTAGTTTAGGTCCATATTTCATGTCTAGAAATCATGTTTTTTTTTATGTCTTTCAACATAGCTTTCCTCCTTGAATCCATTTGAACTTTTTTTTCTCTAAAAAATTCCTTTTGTGTGATATCTAAAACCATCCCATCCATTAGAGAGAATATAGGTTTGTGCATTGCATTTCTAATCTTCCTAAAGAAATCCTCATTTAATCCTTAGTTGACCCCATTTATCCATTGTATAAAACACTAGTCTCCAATTCCTTCATAACTGTTATATTTAAAATCAAACAAAACACTTTGTTTTTCTAAAGTTTCTCTTCATTTTCACCATGTGATCCATTGTTAAACTCTAGTAATCCTACCTTAGGGACTCTGTTTGCTGTGGAGCTTTATCTTCCTAATTCAGAGGTCGTGTTTCAGTCTTGTTTGGATCCCAACCCATGACAGGGGGTGTGGGGGGTCTTGACCCCCTACTATAGTTTCCATCGGGGGTCCGAGGGGGTGACGACTACATTTTGGGAGCCCCCCCGCCCCTCGTTGGCATGGGTTTGGGGGCAACGCCTCATAGTGAAAATTTCAGAAAAAAAAAGTGCCTTGTAAAATGTTGTAATTTTAGAGTAGTGACTTGGTCAATAATTGGTAATTTATGGGCCCATGGTATTGCATATCACATAGTATTTTCATATGGTAATCCCTCTTTAAAAGGAAGGCATTGTAATATGGTTGTGTATTGTAGTATTATAAAGATCCCTATGATTGTGTGAGAGAGACTGTGAGAGTGACGATGAAGTTGCATCATATGTGTTGCGGGTTTTATCCCTTTATTTGTTGGATAGATTAATAAAAGAGCTGGCAATTTCTCTGTGAACATAGCCCGTATTGGGTAAACCATGTACATTGGTGTCTCTCTTGTGTTGTGTTTATGTGTTTTATTTCTGCATCTTATTTTATGCTATTGTTTTGTGATCATGTTTTTGAAACAGAGTCCACCTTTGAGCTAGAGAAGAGATAACCTAAAGAGACACAAAAGGTTAGGTGCAATGACAATGGCCTCCCTCTTAGTTGTCCATAAGCTATCATTGATTTTAGGAATTCAATTTTAAGATGCTAGTTTGTGTGCTAAGATGATGGATATATTCTTAATGGTAGAAAATTGGTGGAGGAGGTTGAAAGATACAACTATTGGGTAGGAAACACTGGCCATAAAACCTCCATTTCCTTTTAAATCTAATCATGATTGGTTGGCTAAGGAATATTTTGACTTCTTATTACAAAAAATGGAAATTTTATGATCGTTTTGATCAAATTTAGTTAGGTTTCAATTTTCCTCCAATCTCGAACACATTAAGAAGTTAGTTGTAGGGAGCGCAAAGATGAAAAAGGAAAAAAATCAAGTAGACATAGAAAAGGTAGAAGAAACATATAACCACTCTTTTTGAAAATAATGTTAGAGGGTCTTCCGATGATGAAGAGTTTCTATATTTAAATATAGTAGAGGATAAAAATAGAACTTTTAGACAACAATGAGGTTGAGTGGAGGCTCATAAGTAGATCCATATGGTTGGAAGAGGGGCATATTAACACTAATATATTTCACAATTATGGCCCTCTCTCTAAGCCCTTCTCTCTTTCTATTTGTCTCTCCCTTTCCTACCCCCCCCCCCCCTCTCACTCTTACCCCCTCCCTATTTCTCTACCCTCTCTCCCTCCCTCTCTTTATCTTTCTCTTTGTTTCCCTTACCCCCAATACCCCCATATCCC
This sequence comes from Larix kaempferi, assembly GCA_027924585.1. Taxonomy (NCBI): domain Eukaryota; kingdom Viridiplantae; phylum Streptophyta; class Pinopsida; order Pinales; family Pinaceae; genus Larix; species Larix kaempferi. The sequence goes on from BSBM01001360.1 coordinate 1,967,220, forward strand.
TCTCTCTCTTCCCCCTACTCGCTCCTTTATGTTCCCCCTACTCTATGTTTCCTCCTACCCCATCCCCCCGCTCTCTCTATTTTCCCCTTTCCCTAATCACCTCCTCTCCCTCCTTCACCGGTCTCTTTATCCCCCCCTCCCTCTCTCTTCTCCTATGTCGCCCCCCACCCCCCCCCTATTTCTCTACAGAAACAGTAACACAAAATTAAAAGTTAAAAATTAAGCACTCAACCATTAAATCAAACACCTAGCAGCAGGTAGAAGCACAAAGCAATATCCTACCTATCCTAAGTAGTAATTATTGATAATGAATTCAATAGACTCCATATTTTTGCTTCTAGCCTTCCTCTATGGAGATCTATGATGGTAGTGCATCTACTCTTCTACAATGAGGTGGCATTCGAGCTTACCAGGTCATGTAATCGCAAAGTATGGTTCCCATGGAGGCTAGTTTTCTTATGCCTCTATTCCAGGTTGACCATTTTAGCCAGATAAACTCGTCATTGCAGTTTTGACACAGAATTATAAATTCTCACGAATTGTCCAGAGATATGTACAAGACTGAGAGAGTTTTCTCTAAAGCATGGTATTTCATGGATATTGTTGCCAGTTCATATCATGAGGCTGCATTAGTGAGCCTGGTAGCTGACAAAGAATTCTCCACTCTTAAAAACATTTGGAAGAAGCATCGTAAGATGCACTATTCTGAAAATTCCAACCACAAAGACAGGGAGGAGAGAGAATCAATCAAATTACTAAAGCCACTTAGAAAGAATATATATCAGTTGTCCAATGAAGGAGTACTGAACCCACTTAGAGGGATAGATTTGTTGTCCACAATCATTATGCATTGAACACATTTTTTTATACTAAAATGACCAACGTTGTGTTTGAATGTTTCTATCACAATTTCTAACCATCCGAGTTTCCATCGGCCATAGCTACCCAGATAGCTTATTTAACTGTGGAAGGATTGTAGGCAAGTTGTGCATTTGATGCAAGAGAAAGAGTTATAGCACAATCATTCCCATTTGTTCTCAACGAGATGGAATTTGCACCCATTGAGATTGATATTTTTGTAGACAAATCATAGCATTTATCTTGTCAAAGTGGTCTGCAATATTATGCATCCAAGCCACATAGATCGCGGCCGAAGGCATTGAAAAGGATGCATCAACCGGGCAAATATTTGGGTGTCCGTAGAAGGCCTTTGGGTCATTATGCCGCCGAGATTAGAAGTCCCTACACCAAAGAGAGGAAATAGCTCGACACCTTTGACACGGCCGAGGAGGCAGCCATGGCTTACGACTAGGCATCTTTATCCCTGAGAGGTTGCAAAGCGCGCACCAGCTTCATCTATGATCACTTTGGCTCTGCAATCATGTGTCAGATTAATTATAACGACAACATCTGGGGCTTGTTCCCCACTTCTTACATGATTGATTTCAGATCCATATCTTCACCCCGTACGGTTAGCTCCACTGAAAGTTCTTCTAATCGATCTTAGAATCTATCTCTCCCAGGGTAGAATTCACACACACTGAAACATTATCTCCTTTGCATACAATTGATGACTACAAATGGTCCAAAACCCTAATGAAAGGGGAAAAGGGGGAGAAACTAGAGGAATCAGGCAAATATTTCGAAGAGGAGAACGATTCGTCAAACATTTCCACTATCCTCTAGAGTTTTGATTCATCCGAGATTTATAGCATCCAGCAGGTGTTGCTACTGTCTTTGTTAGATTCCAATTTCTTTCCAGATGATATGTCAAATGCTGATGGCTTTGAATTCTTGAATATAAATATACCTCGAGATATATGTTGGCCATCAAGTCATAAAAATAAGAAGCAATTGCAAGGCATTTCAGAGGATATGTTGTTGCCTTACTATTAGGAAGGGGAGAGCAGTGGGGATATCAATATGAATGGCCATGTAGACACGCATGCTCTGCCGGGATCTGTGGCATTGCCTGACAAAGAACAGGGCCAGCTATTAACAGCTCCAATAGAAATATGTAAGAATCTCTCAGCTAGTGATTCAGAGCCTTGGATTCCTGATTAGTACTAAGCAAGGTGAGGAGCAGTGAAGACTATAGATTTTGTAACTGAGTATGAGTGGTTTCAAGGTCAGAAATACCAGTAAGAAACGAGTGATCCACTTCGTTATCCCTGCAGCGATGATGCCCATATGTCCCAAGCAATCAAAAGACCTCTTTTTGGATACTTTCCTACACATAGCAACTCCAGTCTTTCGGATGGCTTGAATTTTTTTACCGTCACATGTAGGGTGCAATCATCGTGAATAAATGGAATAACTTTTAATGTCAGAAGTTGTTTGAATAGTATCATCTCAACCTTGAAGAACTATTGCTAGCCTCTCAACCACATTCAATATGGAGCCGATAGAAGGTTGTTTTGATGGGTTGATTAACTTTTAATGTCAGAAGTTAGACGTATAGTAAAATCAGAACCTTGAAAAAATGTTAATAGCCACATTAAATATGGGGCCGATAGAAGGTTATTTTGATGGTACAATTGCTCCTGTTTTTTTTTCAGGATCAAGATATCGTAATCTTCGGATTCGATAATTCTATTTCTTCTTTCCTTTTCAAGAGCATACCACAATGTACTTTGTGCAAAGTTTGCAATGACATGTGTTCTTAATTCTGGGGCCGATAGAAGGTTATTTTGATGGGCCTGTTAATTTGCTTATAATGGCCAGTAGGTCAGTCTCGGAAACAGTACAATTGCTCCTGTTTTTTTTCAGGATCAAGATGTCGTAATCTTCGGATTCGATAATTCTATTTCTTATTTGCTTTTCAAGAGCATACCACAATGTACTTTGTGCAAAGTTTGCAATGACATGTGTTCTTAATTCTGAATGAATTCAAAGCAATGGAGTAATTCGAGCCTGCACAATTAACCATGTTTCCACACAGTTTTAAACATTTAACTAGACATGCATTTTGAGATAGAACCTGTATGATAAGAAAACAAATCAAACATAACTTTACTTATGTATCTTCTAAAGGTTCTTTCTGGCCACGGGATATAAAAGTCTATTAAATATATATTGGCCTGTATGAAGCATGATTCTGTTATTTCTTTATTAGTCATAGGTTGATTAATTTTAAGTTATTATAAACCTATAATGATATTAATACATACCTAAAACGTTATCATAGTAAATTGCATCTTTATTTTTTCTTTCTTTTAAAACCTTTTTTGTTTTTCAATAATCAAATTTGTTTTTTAATTTCTTATTTATTTGTCATTACATAAGAATCTTAATCACTTTATAAAAAACATGATTGAAACATCCATCTTAATTGAAGATATAAATGCACTAAATTATGTTTTTTTTTGTAAGCTGCATAGAAAGATTATATTATAGTACAAAAAATATTACAATCATCAGGAGAGGCTGAATATAGCTTTCTGGCGTTGCTCATGGTGTCAATATTACAAAAATTTTGCTGTAAAACAATCCTAGAGACTGAGACTAGATATCCATCGATCAGGAAAGATAGAAACTGAAAGTAGCTCTGTACTAGGTAGATATAACAAAAACAAAAAATCAAAATATTAGAACCAGGGGTGCAATGCTCATAGCAAGCTGCATCAAGAACTAGCTTCCGCTCCTTTGGAGTCATGAAATTCCTCAGAGATGGGAGGCAGGGGGCAAAGAAATCATCTGTCCACTGCTGCTCCGGGAGCTTGATGGGCAGAGGCTCGACTTGATGGGCAGAGGCTCGACTTTGCGCGGGAGAATCACATCAATATCATCTTTGTGTGTTCGCTTGTACTGGGCGACTGCAATGGTAGGGGGAACCGGAAAGGAAGTCCGAGGTGGGGATGTGCCTTGAACCACAACCGCTGCAGGGGATTCAGGTCCAGAGGGTTGTCTTGGAATAGGAGCGACATCTTCAGAAACAGTGAGGCCCATAGAGTCATGTAGTGAACTGCCTACCGCCTGCTCAGCTGCTTGAGAGTCGGCACCTTTGTTATAAATAGTAGTCGCCTTCCCGGAACTTACAATTGGACCCTCCAGACCAACTCCTATGGGTGGAGCCTGATGAGGAAATAAGGAGTAGCAGCGACCTGTAAGGCTAGCTTCTAGAGCAACAAGAATTCCATCAAGATGGGCCATGTTGGACCTAGTGTCCATGATGGCCATCTTTGCCAAGTTCCAGTTGGTGAGCATCTCTTCCACCAATGTACCAATCAAATTCTTAAGAAGCCAGTAGTGATTCACCTGAGTTCCAGGGCTGCCGAAGGAAAGGATATCCGCAACGTTTCTTGACTCCCAATCGTCCACTAGGTGACGGACCTGCATGGAGACATTTTCCTTGTATCCAATGTCTGCAGGGATTTCCTTCTCAACGGACGTTGCTTTGCCTGTTCTCTGACCAGAGCCATGCCTGGAGGTACCACACGTGCGTTTCATGGCGGTGTTGGAGATTCCATAGGGGAAATGCACAGGGGCCGAACTTTCTACAGAGGAAGTAGAGACCGAATAACAAAGACAGGTGATGATCGCAGGACGAACATGGAGCTTCATATCCCGGAGGGGGGCTCTAGGAGGGAGGGGCATCGCACGAGAGTGAGTAATGGTGAAGTGAAACCAGCAAAGGCGAGAGGACTTAGGGAGCTGGTCCGACGTTAATGCCACCCACCAGGCCATGTGGGCGAGAAGAGCTGGAGAGTGCGAGGAGGCCAGCTGGGGTGTAGTCATGTCGAGAGTAATTGTAGGGTCTTGGGAGGAGCCCAGCCTAGGAGCTGGTGCAGGGGGGAGGTGACGTATCCACACCAGCTGTCCTGCTCGCTATTGATGTGTCACCCGGATCCGGGGGGAGAAGTCCTTGTATGCTTGTTGGAAGCATAATTGCTTAAGTTGGAGCATGGTATTTTTCAGTTTGCTCAACTCATGCCTGATGTAAAAGGGTAGAGGTGCTATGGGGGCAGCTTATGGGGTTTTGGTGACAGTTGAGGGTCTATTCAGAATGGCATTTGGATGTTGCCATGTTTAGGTTTTTTCCCAGCATGGAGGAATTACAAGGATTATCCGTCGAGAGAGTATGAGTAATGCTCTAAATTATGTTACTATAATGGACTATAGTAAATAGTAAATGTGTCTTAACAATCATGCAATGTCCAATGCAATTCTTTTTTTTATTGTAAATTACATCATCGCTTGGGCGAAATGATGGTTGTAAAAGAAAGTGCCAACTTCATTTTTGAACTCTCAAGGATCCTCATCATCGAATGGACAATCCTACGGTTAAGAAATGATTCTGGCATATTTGTCATAATAAAGGTAGTAATGTAAGGTGCTATAATATTTGTATATGAATCTATGAATTGCAATATGCTTACAACTAATTCTAGGTGAATTTAAGTTAAACAGTACAGTTCTGGAAAAAAATACAAATGGAATATAGCAAAGAAACACAACAATATTGGCTGCTGCGGAGTTGAGAAGAGAGAAATATTATAAATTGTAGCTATTGTAACTGGGCAAAACACTTCCGTGAAGACATCTAAGAGATAGATGGACGTAACAAATCGGCTTTACAACATGCATCCATGATTGTGTTATATGCTTGAACATAGGGACTCAATATATTCTTTCTCACAGTCTTACAGAGCGAAAAAATTATGAAATTGTAAGTGGGTGTTTATGTTACAAGACCCTTTTGGGAAAACTCTTAAAAAAAATTCCCAAATCTCATCTGGTTTATCAAGATTACAATACCCTGAACTAAGTTAAGGAGAGTGAGACTCGTTCGTGACTGATTGGCAGCCAACATTTCCCTATAAAGCGCTAACGCAGCTTCAGGTTCAACAATGGAAAGTGATCCAATGGATCCAATGGATAAATTATAAACATCTTTCTCAAGAGGAAAATCAACACTTCTAATTAATTATGCCATCTTATAGTCTTCTTTAATTCTTCGGGCTGAAATGAGTACAGATATGTAAACCCTATATTCAGGGAAGTAAGGCGTGACACTAAATTTCTTTTTCTATTTCAAAACCTGGTGAACTTCATCCAATTTATTTTCCATCCGAAGAGCTTTGGTCACGATGCAATAGGCAATGAAATCATGTTTGCACACCTGCAATCGAGCACATTGGGACCACACAAGCCATGTGTTGCTCAGGACTAGTGACCTTGGACGCATCAAACTGACTATAGGATACTTCTTGAAATTATACATCTTGGACAGACTACAAGGAGGCAAACCACCGCAAAGTTTGGAAAATCCGTTCACAAAGACATACGCCGCATAATTTATGTCCACAAAGGTAGCGACTACCCACAACGAAAATGGACTTTTTAAGTGTAAATACAATTCATAAATAATGCCCAAAAAAATTCATTTTTCGCACAAACGATTTATAAACATTCAAAAAATTCAATTTTATAGCATCTCAGGCAAGTTCTTGTCAATAGGTAACAGTCAAAAGAAGGCAAATAGCGTATACCATCCCATCTAAACATTATAAGTTATAGCGTCAATGCTTATGCCCATTGGAACATTATAAGTTATAGCATCAATGCGTATGACTTACGTTGCAATTGTTTATTCGGAGCAGTTCCATATGCATATCCCGTTCCTAGGCCAACAACAGACTTTCCAGTTCAAAACCCTGTTGGTTCAACCGTCGATGATGCAGTTGATCATAATCGTGATCCAGTTACAGATGATCCAGGTGAAGACCCAAATCGAGACCACCAGGTTACAGATGATCCAGGACAAGAACTCGGACAAGAACAGTGACCAGTAAGGAAGCCGAACAATCCCAATGAGAATAATAGCCATCTCATCTCTTCTTATTTTCAATGAAATTGAATGCAAGCTCATTATAACATCCGACGGTTCTTGAATTGCAGGCGAAAGGGATGTTACCAAATCTGGCGGCCTCCAGGTGCAGCGGGCGAAGGGCTTCAGTGGAACATTTTCTTCTTCTTCTTCTGCATGTGTTTCGTGGTTTCATGTTTTGAAGGTGTTGCATGGCGGTATCCTTTTTTGCATAAATCTATTACATGCCTAAATTTTGACTGTGCGTTCAAACATTCACTTAGATTAGCCGCTGACGCATTTTTGATCGTCGTGGTCTTTCCGCTTATGATTTCACTCACCCCGCTTGCACTGGATGCCCATGTTACACGAAATATGACCAGGAAAACCGATTTTTGTTCCATTCTTGTTTTTGTTTTCATCCCTTTCCCATCTTCAAACTACATTAGTACATGAATAAATGCGGGGGAGGGGCTTCCCATTTATGATTCCCCAAAACACCCTAGCTCCATTTCTTATTCCGTCCTCATTTTCCCTTTCTGAAACCTGTTTCTGGTAACAAAGCTGGATGCAAATGACCCGTTGGGAACTTTCTTGGGATTATGTGTACCTTTGGACGTAAATGTGACCAGTGCACACCGTCACACTTACCCTTACCATCCCATGGATTTCGGTCTGGGGTGAATGCAGTTGGGGTAAATGTGTCCAGTGCACACCGTCACCCTTACCCCTGCCCACTCATGGAAATCCGCGAACACTGTATCCGGTTCTGAACACGCATTACAGGTTTCAAGGAAAACAAGCATACTTTTCATTAATAAAGGAGAACACGCCTCAAGTCATTGAACGATGGAGACTCGTGCCAGCTGCCATATCAAAATAATAGAATGGATCGTTATTCTCAATTATTTAAATCGTTCGGAATTTTCATATAGATTAGTGTAACTACCACCGCTAAATCTGCTCAGAAAAGTTGGCCACAAGTTTACTAAAGCCTAAAGCCCAGTTCATGAAATCCACTTGGCTGCTTGCTATTTTATCATCACTTCACCAATCCTTCACATCACCAAATAAATGCATGATTAACCCAACAAATAGTTGAACCTTCACGTTACAATTTGGTCTCAAGATGTATATATATATATATTAATAATTATTGATCAAGCAGTGGAGGGCGTGCCGTCATTTAAAATATCTCATCAAATCTCGGTGATACGTGCAACAAGATCATGAGAAATCACAGCTATATCTCCAGTGTTATAAAAGAGTTATTGTATTATGAGAGGCACCTGCCACCGAAGGTACCAGTCCACACGTGTACGCCAGTGCATTGGGGCGCCAGAATTTGTGATTGACATCGAAGCAGATATCGTCGGGCATTGAATGCAACCATGTCGGATCAGGATGGTACATAGTTAGGGTTTGTTGTATTTATTAATAGAAACCATGATACTGTCAAATAGTGTCATATACAACAGATTTATACGGAGGTTGTGTATGGTAGAAATAAAGGATGCTAAAACTACCTCATATGCACGTTACAGATCACCTTTACACTGCAAACTATTACTCAACCTGTCTACGTGTAAAATTCTTCAATTTCTTATTTTTAAATTATTTTTTAAAATAATTTTAGATTTTAAAAATGAACAACCTCCTGCAGGTATTTATGTCACAGCCTGAGTGTCCTCCACCAATAGAAAATTTGCATTTTCCTTTTCTAGAAAATAAAATATATAATTTCAATTTTGAAGAAATTCAGTTTAATAAACAATTTTTTAAAAACATTGCAAAACATTATGTGCAATACCATGAAAATTAAGCACCAGTATAAAGTCAAAAAGCTTTGACTTCCAAACCAAAAGTATATCCATGCCTTGGCAAAGAATAATAAAAATGTAGAAATGTGATTTTAATAATAAAAAAAAAAAACTTAAATTGTTTATTAGCTATTTCTATTTATAAAAATTCTAATAGTATAATATGAAATACTTTTAAAATAGTATAAATTTTATTATTTAATTTATATTTATAATTATATTTTTTTATAAAAAAATATTTGACATTTATTTTCATTTTTAAATGAAGGTAAATTAAATTTTGTGAAAGTGCAATTTTTGTTGGAGAATATGTTCATTTAAAAACTCAATATATTATTTAAGAATATCAAACTTGGATAAAGAAAAAACATTTTTGTTAACCATCCTGACTTAATAAAAAAACATAGATATATACACTCAACCAAAATTAAAATAAAAACCAAAGATTCTAAGGTTCCATGACGTAACTACCTTGCATATTAGAAATTCCAGAAAATATTATACATATTTGAATACTTTGGAAAAATGCGGAATTATTTTCGACGCCCTTTGAATTTGTGAAATATGCAATAGGTATATTATATCATAATTATTATGTTTTGGATTTGATATCCAACTACTCCATTAACGGCATGGTTGGCCCGTTAATCAAAACATCAGTGAACATCAAGTGTAATATATGTATTATATCATACTTATTATGTTTTAGATTTGATATCCAAATGCTCCATTAATGCTATCGTTGACGCATTAAAATATATGTATTATATCATACTTATTATGTTTTAGATTTGATATCCAAATGCTCCATTAATGCTATCGTTGACGCATTAATCAAAACATAAGTGAATATGAAGTTTATGCCTGTGTTGTCAACCATACAATCTACTTGAAATTCCCACTCCATAATCGATGGTAAGGATTGAAAACAACACACAGTTCATAGTACTGCTCTTGATAATAGAGCCTACAACTCTTAAATGAATTAAATGAAGGTAGTTGCAGATTGCGGGCCATTCCATATGTACTGTTTGTTAAAATCTCTCTTCAAACACACATGCAAAGCCTTTCTTGCTCTGAACAATGGAGAGTTCAGTGTTTCAATTAAACTCAACAACATTTCTCTGTGTTATAGATTACCTCTGTTATTTATCATTTGGCAGCTATGGTGTTTGTCAAACGCGGGTTCTTCCAATTCGCTATACAGGTAACATTCTATTCGGTTGTTTTACTTGTTAGGATTATGGTAAGAACACTTCTCAAGCTACTTACCAAATTAATCATTGTGTGATCATGATGCTTGTATTACATTATTAATAGCCATATAGCTTTCCTGAGATTAATTATAGATTGGATTTTAGAAATTTTATGTGATTTTTTTTCTTTTTTAGTTTTCATAAGAGATATGTTTTTCCCAGCTGTTGTCTCTATTATTTTTCTCCTAAATTTAATATCGAGTGGGAGATTCTTTAATTGATTTTAGGTATAATAAATTTGTAAAACAATGAGTGATTGATATCTCATTACGAAAAACTTAGATATCTTATTTATAAAATCACCTCAATAAATGACAAGATGTGAAATAACAATTAAAAATGAATATAAGAAGCTTAATCCCAATCGCAGGGGATTCTAAATACCAATTTTAGGTGATTCCATGTTTTTGTTAAAAATTTGAATTTGATATTTTGCAAAATCAAATTGCTTAGGGAAGATTTTTTTTTTTTTTGCTATACAGTGGCTCCATTGTGCAATACTAGATTTTTTATGTTGTCCGTGGTTTCTTGTTATTGTGTGAATTGATATATGCACAGAGAAAGAAATAAATATGAAATAATAAAAAGAGGTTAAACATATTTAAAAAATCATATGGTAAAGTTAAACATAGGAAATAAACAAAAACTAGTATATAATGTCTAGTACTAATCTTATAAGATAAAATTGGACATAGAACCAGAAACTAAAATTAACTTTATAAGTTGTACAAATATCACACTTAGATGAAGTGATTCAAAGAAGTATGTTCAACTAACTTCTAACTTAAGAGTTGGAGAGTTTTCATAAGAATTTTAATCCAACTATAATACAATATTTCAATACCCATTCTTGTTATATATATATATATATATATATATATATATTCCTGTAGAAATTATCAATCTTATGTCTATATTTCAATATTTAGTCTTGTCATATCAGTTGTATGGGAAACATGTTTGATCTTTGGTTTTACTTCACTTGTTAACATTATATATATATATATATATATAACTAATATTTCTTGTCACTCTTTCTATATAACATAAATGAATATTATTGTAAGATCCAATACTTTGTCATTTTAATACTTTTTATCTTATTAGTTTAGTTTAATTTAATTTCATAAATTTCATATATCTTAAAACTAAATAAAGGTACGAGGGACTTTCATCATAAGGAACATTTATATTTTGCACAACACTTATATTAAATTTGTACATCATTTTTTAAAGATATAATTTTTAATTCTAAATTTTTCATAATTTATTGACAAAAATATATTTATAGTTTATTTATGTAATTTAAGATTAAACATTGATAATGTTCTAATTCATATTTTATATTTACTATTTTCATATTAGTTATTTAAAATTACTGAGTACTTACATTTTATATTTCCTATCTTTATGTTAGTTATATAGAATTACTCACTTAAGAATTACCTAGGTAAACTAGCGAATATATATATAAACAATATCTTAGCTAAAAGATTTCTAAATAATTTAGTTTATCTTACACTTATCAAATTATCCTATACTTAATAGAATATAAGATCAATTCTAATATCATTTACTTTAGTTTATTTCTAGTTATTTCTCACTAAAGTTTATTTATAGTTTAGTTTAATTCAAATGTGTATTTTTTTTAAATGATAGTTTTTAAATAGTTTGTATTTAATAAACTAGTTCTTAAAATAATTTAATTAATACAATATAATTAGTTTTAAGAAAACTCTAACTTAATAAAAATAAAAATCATGTACAATCTAATTATAGGAATTATAATTAGAGAAACTAAAATATCTTGCTCGGGTTGATAATATAAAATGAACTAATTCAACCTCAAAACTTGGTCATTCTTAGAGACATATAAATTAGACATCAAGATGCCAATATAAGGAACCACAATGACTAAAGTGGAGGAAATTCATTTCATCTTATGAATGACCAAAATCCAAGGTATTCCCATGATCATATGGTGTTATTGGAAAGTAAGAGGAATTTTTCTGTGTTCATTTAGGTTGAAACATCAATGATCATTGTTTTGATAGGAATGTATGGAGTCCATCAATGAAAGGGTTTCAATTTTTCATTTTTATGGAGTTTAATTTATTAAGCTTGTAGAAAACATGAGCTCTCTATGAATATACTTGTATTTACATGATATCAAATTGGTAGATTACTAGGCTATGGTGTGAAACATCTACAATTCTCATCTTTTCTAAGCATTGCACCGACCATTGGACTATCAGTATTTTACATTATTTGTTACATTGATCTCTTGATTAGGTTTCCTTTTATGCATTTTTCCTTCCCCATTACTATTTCATTGGGTCTCTTAGTATCCAACGCTACAAATTGATCAGTTGCCCCTGCAATCTCAGTGGGATCATTATTAGCATTATACTATTATTTTATTTAGCATTTTGTTTGCTTATACTAAGATGCATTAGGGCTCCTACTTGTTACAACTTGATAATATGATATAAAGAGGGTATTAAAAATGGGTTGATAAAAATGGATACCTACAATATCTGGTGAAACTAGGGGTTTTCCTAATTTGAAAGGTATATTGGGAGGGGGGTTCAACAATACAATTTTAGGAGACATTTTTCAATATTTAGTGAAATTAGGGATATTATTTAATATACTATGAACGATCGTGTTATGTAACAAGTTCACTGAGTGAACACCCCATGAATAACCCATCCACGTGACTCATGCAGGGTTGACCCCACCAAGGTGGTCTAATAACCCATCAAATATAAGTTGTGACACTTACAAATACAAATGACGACACTTCTGAATGGAGGAATAATACATCTCCAACAAGAATATAATAAAGTACAAGTGCAATACATAGAAGAATATCTTCCGAAGTTACAAATACATCAACAAAGGAGAGTCATGAGCTTCCTTCAAAATATTGTGCTTGAGATTCGAACCATGAACCAAATATATTCTATCATTGTAGTAGATGGTACTATCCAAAACCTTGTACCTATCATCACCTTTGACCCCATCTAACACACCACAAGCAAAACTATCTTTGGCATATTCAACTATTAGCATATTTTTCCAATCTTTTGAAATGTCCATAAGAGAAAATGATGGCCTTCTAAATAATGCATCTGCTACAATATTATTTTTCCCCTTAACATATTCAATGCCAAAATAAAAAGCTTGGACTTTGCTTACCCACTTTTGTTGCCTTTCATTGAGGTCCTTTTGTGTGAGAAAATGCTTCAAACTGTTATGGTCAATTTTGACCACAGACTTGTTCCCCACCACGTGTTTTCTAAACTTGGCCAAGGCATGCATGATGGCTAACATTTCTTTGTCATAAATGGAATAGATCTTCTCATGTGGAATAGATATTCTCATGTGGCTACAAATTTCTGATCTCAAATGCTATGGGGTGTTGATTTTGTTTTAGGACAGCCCCTATCCCTTTTCCCGATGCACCACATTCCAAAACAAATGGTTTAGTAAAATCGGGTAATGCAAGTACTGGACAACTACTCATTACCTCTTTCATTTTTTGGAAATCCTTTTCTGCCTCTTCATCCCACTTGAATGCATCCTTATTGGTCAAATCAGTAAGTGGAGCAGTTAATTTAGAGAAACCTTTCACAAATTTTATGTAGTAAGTTCATATTCCAATGAAACCTCTCAATGCTATGATGTTTTTGGGTGGTGGCCATTCAAGAATAATGCTATGATGTTTTTGGGTGATGGCCATTCAAGAATAGCTCTTATTTTTTTCAAGTGTATCTTCACTCCATATTTCCCAATGATGTGCCCAATATATAAAACTTCTTTAAGCCCGAATTCACACTTAGACAACTTAACAAACAAAGATTGTTCATGAAAAATTTTCAAGAAAACTTCTAGATGGTGCAAGTGTTCCTCCCATGTTTTGCTATAAATTAGAATGTCATCAAAGAAAACCAAAACAAACTTACGGAGCTATTTGCTGAATATTTTATTCATGCATGATTGAAATGTGGCTAGTGCATTGGTCAAACCAAAAGGAATGACAAGAAACTCAAAATGGCTATAGTGACATCTGAAAGTTGTTTTATGCACATCCTCTTCCTTCATTCGAAATTGATGGTAACCAGATCTAAGATCAATTTTGAGAAGAATTTTGCTCCATGTACCTCACCTATTCTTGGGATGGGATATCTATTTTTTATTGTATTCTTATTGAGGGCTCTAAAATCAATGCACATTCTCAAGGTCCCATATTTCTTCTTCACCGAAACCACTGAAGAAGCATAGGGACTAGAGCTTGGTCTAATGAGTCTCAAATACAAGAGTACTTGAATAGCCTTTTCAATCTCCTCTCTAAAATTTTTGGGATGTCTATATGGTGGTATTTGGATAGGTGAAGTGCCCTCTTCCAAAACAATGTTATGATCAACCCCTCTATCAGGTGGCCTTCCAGAAGGGAGGTCTCCAAAAACCTTTTCATATTTGTGTAGTAGCTTCCTTATCTACTTGGGATGTTCTGAAATATTTATTTTTGGTTTGGGTGAAGTGAAACAACATTCAACATCCCATTCAATATCTCCATACATCAATATGGACCTCATACTGTGAGAACTCACTACTTGATTTGGATAGGTGTGCTGCCCTCTCACAACCCTTTGTTTTCCTTTTGAATATTTGAATCTAATTTCAGGAATTTTATAGTTCACTATATGCTCCCCTATATAATGGAGCCATTTCACTCCCAAAACCACATTAGTATCAGCAACATTAACCACATAAAATTTATCCAAAAAAGTGTAATTACCTATGGTGATTTCTAGCTTCGAAATCCATGTTTTGCACTCCATGGTGTTGTGACCTGGAATGATGACTGTGAAGCCATCAAATGGTTCAGTAGGTAGATTCCTCCTCTCCACCATGTCTGCATCAAAGAAGTTATGTGTGGCTCCTCCATATACTAATAACAAGACCCTTTTTCCTTGTAACACTCCCTTGCATTGAATAGTGTGAAAACGAGGCACTGTTGAAAGTACTGCCATCCTTCCTTTGTCAGGTGAAGGATTATTTTCTTATTTTTTCCCTTGTTTTGTTGTATCATATCCCTCATCTTGGTATGAAATATGTCATTCTTCCTCCATAACCCCTTCATACTCGTCATTATCTAAAAATACTTCAATGTATTGTGCTTTCCCCTTATCACATTTATGCCCTGGTACCCATGGTTGGAAGCATGGGTAACACAATTTATTTCTTGTGATTTCTTCCCCGTTTAGTCCCTATTTCTTATAATTTCCAAATGCATCTCTTTTCCACAGCTTCTTTTCAAATCTGAACTTGGGAGGGAATTTAGGCTTGGGAGGAAACCTTGTCCTAGGTATCACATTTTGTAGATCTCTTGTCAAGTTCATGGCATCCTTCAATGAATTAGATTTGTGGGCTTTAACGAAAACTTTTAAGGGTTCAACCAAAACTTTAGTAAAGAGAAATACTAATCTGACCATAGATATATCATCCACCTTAACTGATAATTTTTGGAATTCCATCATATACTCAGCAGGGGTTCCAACTTGCTTCAATTGGGCTAGTTCTTTGAAAGACAATTCTGGGTCTTTTTGATTAAATATTTCTAATACCATGTCAACAAAGTATCCATATGTGTTAACCTGATCATGTCCCAAGGTTTTTAGACCATGGAAGTTCCACCAATCATTGGCTTATCCTTCTAGATGCAAAATAGTCATTTTTAAAGCATCATCTTCCACCATTGGATTCAGCTGAAGATACACATCTATTTTTTGTACCCAAGTATTTGTAGAACTTTGAGGTGAGCCATAAAAAGTTGGAAGGGGAATTTTACCAATGGAACAATTCAATTATTTATTCTGAAATGGAGTCCTATTACCTTCCCTAATTTTGAGTTTGTTTGAGACAGTAAAGTATTGGTCAAATGCAGGGATCAAATTTGAAGGGTGGGGTCTCATTTCACTTTGAAGGGCTATGAGATATTGAACCCTTCAATGCTGCCATGTAAAAATAAGTTATTCTTTTCATTTGAAAATGTAATAGTACATCAAAATTTCAATGTTTACTGACGTATTAAAGTCGAGAGGCTTTATTTTGCAGTGGATATAGCAGCACTGAACATTATATATGTCATATAACACAACCATATTTCTCCCTGATCTAGCGGCTCAGTCTCTAGGCCAATCTGCCACCTTTTCTATCTTAGCTGTTTCCCAAATTGAGCAAAAAGAACTATCCGACTCGAGGCAACTTTTGTTCTAAATATCTAATTATGGACCCTGTATGCTTCTTCTTTATAGCCCCCCCCCTAGAGCTCGTTATACATACTAAATCTGTGGTATGATGGAGTAGAGGATGAGTTGTGAAGCATAAGTAAAACGTAGGTAGACCAAGTAGAGAGGAGATGCATAGATGGTTGAAGTTCTTGTTATATGGTTGAAGTTCATGTTTTTTTCCAGACCAACCGATAAGGGCAACAAAATCAAAAGGTAAAGTAGCACTGTCATTCTAAAAATAAAGATTACAAAAACATTTTTCTCCCAGTTCATACAGTAGAATGCGGATTGTAAGTGTAGTAGCATCGGTGGTCTTCATATTAATAAATACCAAGAATCTTAAACCATGTACTAGAGGAAGGCGTCGATTCAATGACTGAGCAATTGGGGAAAATAGCTCATGTAATACAGTTTTAGATACAAAGTATGGATTCTTGATCTGACTCATTAACTAGATGCATGGAGGTTGGTAGAGTGGGAACTTCCCCAAATCCCCGGGCTTTTTGGTAAAGTTGGGGGGCGCATTGCACACACCTGTTTCCCGTAGGTATGCAACCGTGTCCAGTGGTAGCTGAATGGGGAAGCACTCTGTTTCAGAGTGAAAACAATGGTCTTCATTGTCCCTTCCATTTCACGAAAGTTAAAGGGTACAACTAAATTCTTAAGAGCTTCGATCGAGCGACAATGGAAAATAGGGAAAGGCAAGGAGCACATGGAATCATATATATGCGTATACACAGAACATATGAAGAAATAATCAATTGTTGTTGTTGCTACAATTGGGAATTGATAAATGTCCTTCTAAACAGCCCCTGATGGAGATTTGTGACAAACCCAATCTCGGGTCGAGGCTTCAAATTTGAAGCCTTCAAGGCCCATTTGAAGTAACAAAATTTCATTCAAATAATAATATTGTGTTTTAACTTTGAAGTTACAGAATTTTAATCAAATAACAAATTTTTTAAATAATTGATGGGATCATGAATGGATAAAATGATGTACATACCTGTAAATTCATAGGATGTCAGCAATATAGTCAGCCTTGAATTTGAGCTCCTCAAAGAAAATGAATTTCTTTAAATATGTTTATGGTAGGCTAGCATTGCTAGCTTCACTCCGCAAACTCTCCTGGAGGACTGGAGGAGATAGGGTAGGTGGAACTTGGAAGTCGCTCAACCATAGTGCAGTAGGGGTATAAGAAAAAGCTTGTTTGTATTCCTGTAATATTATATATTGATGGTCGGAGCCATGGAAGCATGGAATTTGAGCATTGACTTGATACAACAAAGAAAACACAAGGTGGGACTCGGGAGCTGCAGGATTGACTTGATACAACAAAGAAAACACAGGGCTATAGGTAGGGGCCACGGGCGGGAGCAACAACCTGCAACATTACAAGAAGTTTCTGGATTGTGGATTTTGTCTGAAATGCCAAATTCGGGGCACATTAACATACTATATTATACATTGAATACTCAATTAACTCATGGAGTTAGCATTCATGAATTGGTATGTGATAATTGGTAACTTAGTAAGCTCGTTGCCAACAACACGTATGAGCCACCAACCAGGTTTAATAATTTTGTTGATGCCATTAAATGTGTTAAACATGTAAGCGCTCACTACAAACACGAGAACTTGGAAGCATTCAAGCCATGGGTTGCTTAGTGTAAGCCCGTCCACGTAAGTTGGTCAATGATATTATTAGAGGGCCCAATGGTCCATGATCCATGGATGATCGAACACATGGATATTGGAGAGTAACCAAGTCCCACTCCCAAGTCACCTAGCTAGTAGCCGCATTCCCAATTTCCCACTGAAAATTGTTGATGGGTGAAATTTGAAGCTACCCTTCTATTGCAATTTTAAACAGTAGTGGTTAATTTAATTATTGAAGGGCTTAACATGAAATTAAATTTTTTTTGCATGATAAAATTTGAAGTGGCCTTCTATGACGTGTATAATGGCCTCTAAAGGGTCCTGAAGGCTTCAAATTTGAAGCCTGGTCAAATGGTAGAGTCCTTCTACAATCTTCCCTCAACTTTTTCCATTCTTTTACAACTTCTTGCATATCAGATTCGGTGTTAGGTTCTTCTTTGGACTCAAGAAATTTAGGTGTAGTAGGACTTGGTGTACTCTGAAATTCATTATGTCTATTATGAGGTCCTTTTCTTGAGAACATACGTTCACCCATTACCTTCTTTTCCTCGAAAGAAGAACTGCTATTGCCTCCTATTACTTCTTTGCTTCCAAGTTGGCTAGCCAACAATTTGAACCCTTTCATGATATGTTTTGTCATGTATTCCAAGAATGGTTTCATGAATTTAGTAAATTCCTCCTTATCCTCTGAGGTTCCCTTCTCATCCCTAGCCATAATTTCAGCAAAATGCACTTCTTTTCCTACTTCTTCCTCTTCAACAAAAACACTTTCAGTTTCAGGTTCTAAGGGTGGGGGATGATTTCTTTGGATTCTTATCCTTATAAAGATTATCCCCAAAAGGTGAAAGGATCACGCTCTGATACCACTTGTAGTGTTCCTTTTTAAGAATTTGCACAAACTAGGAAAAATTGTAATTTTTGGCCAATTCGACCCTTAGACTAGTATTGACTCAATTACTTCCAAATTGCTCCAAATGGTTCCGAATTAGGTCTGAATGAGTTTGGAAGGTATTCATACATGTAAATGAGGCTGATGGATTCTTGTACACTATTACAACACTTCTTCAACATTAATTTATAATTAGAGAAAATGTTTGAACTTTACTAGTCAAATTGAGGTTCACAATCCCCAAGGGTAGGAGACAAAGATGGATTCCCAAACACTGTAAAACCTTCCCAAATTTCAGAATAGAGACATGGTACTGATAAAGTAATTCAATGGTCTCCCCAATTCATCATTAGTAAGTTTCTATAAGCTTTTGCAACTTCCATAAATCATATGTTTGTATACTAGCTTTGACATAGGGGGGAAATGATAGTAAATCTTCACAAATTGTTATGAAACTTAAGAATATTGCTCCAAATTCTTATCTAATGAATATGAAACTTATTCATCATATTAATGGAATTCCATACAACATTAAATATATTATATATTGACTTAATCATTCGAATTTGATACCACTTCAAGTGCAAATAACAAGGTATTGGGGAAATGACACCATTTATTCATAGTTTAGCATCTGTACATGAAATCTCTTGGAATTTTGATCTGAAAGTATTTTGAGCAGTAAATACAGAGTATATATATCATATTAAAAATATATTGTGTCTCAATAGCTATCTCAAAGAGATCATCACCTCACCAAGTGCGCCACTCCTCAAGGAGCAAGAATATGCGAAGAAATGAGAGAATGGTTGTAGAAGCAAGCTGAAATAAATGTGACCATGAACTGCCCTATAGATTCAATCTATAACAAAAGACTCCATTTTATATCCAAATGAAAGTTCTGATTTACCTCTCCAATTTCCAATTAGGATGGGAATCTTTCACCCTCGAAATTGGTGCTAAGGAAAGTAGAATAGCACTCTACTAGCTCTCCTCTCCAAATGCAAAATATCAAATGATCAAAAGCTGGTATTTGTCTTTGTTCCTGAATTTTATAAACTTCCTAAGGCTTCCCTAACTCGAATTCGATCCATGAGCTTAATGCCAACTCAATTTGGGAAGAGATTCCCAAGTATGCCACTTGTCGCTCCAAATATAGTCTCCTCCTTCACTCAATTCGAGTAGGTGTCTCTTTGGCTTCCCTAACTCCCTTGTGCGCCTTCTTGGACTCTATTTTTAGGCCTGAGTTTAATATGTTTAATATAAAACATTTTAAACAAGTCAACAAACTCATACTTTCAACACACAAGTAATATTTTCAAGAAGTCGTCAACCAAGTTACTAATAGCTAATATAACCACATTAAGTTATTCATTGATCGACCAATCATAATAGCATACTCATGAATTGGTGTATGCATGGCCAATGCATACGTCATAAGAATGGGTACTAATAATCACTTTGAATGCTCCTAATATATCATTATTACATGCTTGCAAACAACATATACTAAGAAAAATTAAACAATGCATCATTCATCATTCATAATAATTCATACAAAATAAATAAAATATAATTAGGTAAAGAAAATGATGAAATTGAGCATTTAATCATGATGGTTAATAACAATCAAGAACACCATCCATTCCATCATTGCTCCCATCCATCCCATCAGTACTCCAAACCCCCTAATCACCACTACTTCCATCTCCTGACCTCACCATCCTGTCCTCTGCTGTTGTTAGCACTCCATAAAAATTTTGTGCTTAAATTTCTTTTGGCAACATTGATGGTGCAAAATAGATCAGTTTGCGTAATGGAGGTTTCAAACTTGGCCAAGAAAAAGCATTTTTGTCCTCGAGCACGTACGACACCAAGGTTGCAAAAAGAGGAAGATTGGTTCTATGTGTTTAAGAACTAAAACTTTATGAGGGACCTAGAAGATTTTGGAACTAAAATTAAAAAGGAGAAAAACCTTTAATGTTTTCATGAATAAACCTAAGCCAAAATTCATGAAGAAAAAGGTTTGATATTTTATTGAATAGAGACAAAAATCTAAGTATGGAGAAAGGATAAAACTTTAATTAAATTTTATAGCCTAAAGGTTCATTGTATTTTTGGTTTGATGGAGAAAAAGGTATGAAATGCCCAACACCGAGGGCTCACCATGAGACCAAGCACCAAGCCAAGAAGGACTAGCATAGCCTCCATCGTCCAAGCGCAAACCTTTCTTCCATTGTTACTTGGTATATATTGAGGGCATCGAGGTATATAAAGAGTGAAAAGAAACTTTCTGCTGTGCATGTGGGATAAAGCCTACAGAGTTAAAAATGAAAATCGCAGAATCTTCCAATTGAGGAAGTTATTGCGGTGGGTGGATCCATCGACTTGTAGAGTTTTTTGGAAGGCATGATTTCTTTCTGTTTCAGTTTGAAGTAGCTGGGGTTTTGATGAATATTGCATCAAGAACCTCTGAGCATACTAGAAATTTGTGATTGAAGCATGGTGCCACGACTATAGAAAAAGATTGATGTTTTTGTTTCTAATAATGGTTGTTTGAACCACATTTTCCTCCATTGATATTAAAATAAACAACATACTAGCTATGACGTTGGCTGTGAGAAGATCAGATCAAGGAAGTATTAGTCTACACGTCGTAGAGGAGATTACTCAAGCGGTTGAAAAGTGCAAACGTCATCAATCTCATGAAGGAAGAATGGTCGATTAAAGAATAATAACAAATTTCTTTTAATGATTGGCACAAGATTCAGTTGTTTCATTATTTAGAGCTTGGGCATTGGTGGTAACACGTGTAAAGTTTTTATTTAAACGGAGAGATCAACGGCTCATGACGTATTCCGCATCGTCCACATGCTCGGGAGATAAAGACGGTTGGTGGGTGCGGAATGAAAACCACTACTACACGTGTCACCCTCTGAGCTCACCGCATACATATAAGTGGTATCGTAAACAACCCAATGGGCCATGCGGTACCACCTCGACCAATTTGGGGAAAATATAAAAGGGGAGTCGCCCCATTCTTGGCGACTTGTTTTTTCTTTTGACCTGAGCGTCAAGCTCCCAAACACTAACGCCAGGTTTTAACAAGCATATAGCTAAATTGTCCAAAAGAACACTAAGCAAAAGTTTCAAAGGTAAGGATGCAAAATATTAGGTTTTTCGACACTCTTGTAAGCCCTCGAATGGTTTTCAGAGCCCAAGCATCCTTCAGACGAGCCTCTGAAGTTGCTACTTCAGAATGTTTACAAGATTGGTGGTATTGGGACTGTGCTTGTTGGTCGTATAAAGACTGGAGTCATCAAGTCAAAGGTATCGCCTCCGTGACAACGTGGGATTTAATGTGAAGAATGTTGCTGCTAAAGATGTCAAACATGGTTATGTGGCATCCCAAAAAAATTCCTCTATTTATTGATGAAAACTCAGCATTTTATTTGGTTCAAATAAGCAACCAACGTTTATTTGCCAGGTATTGAAGCTACTGCACAAATGTTCAAAAATGAACCCAGGGTTTCAATGAACGTTCGCCACAGATGTCAAATGGAAGCACTACTATTCCAAATGGCTGCAACATCAAAGATTATTACCTCTAGTCATAGAGTAACAAGTGACATTGTTGCACAGGGGTGATTACATCGCTTTTGGAGGAGTCAGTGATCTAGCTTCCATCCTAAAATGCAATATGGTATTCATGACATGAGAAGGTGCTGAAGCATTTTTTATTTTCTCAAATGGTCTATGGGATCCATGGAGCAATGGCAATGTAGTGGAGAACATAACTGAAAGTATTGTTGCAATTATCACCCAAAAGGGAATTCATTGCCAAGACCTACTTAGCTCTTCCTCGCAAGATCCAGAATGGGTTTAAGAACGGATATCGAAGGAATTCAAGTTTATCAAAACCTAAATTGAACAATACAGAGAAGGTCAACACTGCGTTCCAAATGAATCAAGCATTCTGCAGCAATTAGAAGCAGCTATTGTAATACCAAACTATAATAATTTGTTCTCAACTAGTTGGACATTGTTTGCTATTTTGATAATAGTTATACCAACAACAGAATGCCTAGTTTGTTGGACTCCCATTCAAAGATGTGATAGAAATGGTGATAGTCTGTTTCATGTTTACTTTTTGGCTTACAAATTATATAATACAGCTTGTGGTGCCCATGTTGACTGTTCTGATAGTACTTTGATCAATAACGAGGAAGCATGGGAATGGTTTTGTACAGGTGTCAAAGGAGTAGAATACCCTTGAAAGCCCAGAAATTCCAGGAAGAGTATCAACAAGTGGCAAAATAATAAATATCAGTTAAAGAAGTGAAAAATTAAAGGGAACTGGCAGCCATCTTCTAACTTCTTAAGACATGACAAAACAAACATTCCAGATTTTCTATCATATTACTGTTTAAAAACTAATTCTTGTAAAGTAGTGATTAGTTATTTGATTGTTATTTTAGTATCGGTGGTTTATTTTTAGAAAAATACAGCTAGGGTTTGCTTAGAGGGAAAAATTTTGTATAAAATATGCATTTGGAAATGTAAACAGGGTTCGATTTTCAGTAAGAAGGTTTACAAGGGGTTCTGCCTCATCTTCATATTTGAATAAATATTGCAGAGCTAAGCAAACATTTTTAACAGATTTAGAGATTCTCGTGTTGTACTTTTTACAGTCCGTCCTTTTTCCTTCTCATAATGTGCATGTTTATCTTCTTTGTTACATCTTCCATTATGTGTTTCTTCTATGCTTGAAATGAACGTCTGAAATAAATTGGGATTCATACTGGTTATGCCTCGATTTATCGCATTTAAGCATCCGCTTATTTCTCTAAAGTTGACAATGGATTCAACCTAGTTTGATGCCTGTTGTTGATGGACTGTCATTATTTCTTTCTACACCACCTGCAAAATTAAATTGACTGTAAACAACACAGCTATCCCGCCTCTAATGAAAATTTATATTGTTGAAGCTCTGACACGTCTTTCATATTACGTGATCTTGACTCCATTTCCCAACGGTATCTTTTTCCTGTTTGATCCAACCGCATCATTCAAAGTCTACAAGTTTTTATTACCATTTTACAATTTGGACATTGAGTTTATTGTCAAATTGCTGTTGTGGTGACATTGGATGGCAGATTTGCTGAGAGAGTCCTCTCTGACTGAAGGAGGCCAAATTTTCAGTCTAAAGATTGGTTTGAAATAGGTTACCTCGGGGTTTCTTTGATATAGCCCAAGGAAAATCTGAGTGCTAACAGCTGTAATATAATGTGGTGTTGACTACATGACCTAACCACATATAGAACCCACAAGCGGAAGTGTTGATCGACTACATCAACCAAGCTTCCCCAGTAGGAATCCGCTAGTCGTCATCACACATCTACGGGAGCGTGCACAACACAACCCTCCCATGACTCCAGGTTTCGGGGAATAAACGGTGGGAAATTCCTCCACCCCGCCTTATAGTACTAGGGTCAACACCCTACATCAACTATACTGTGCCATCACTATTCTAAGGGGTCCCATCATTGAACAACTACTTTGGGAAAGTCACAATTCCTGTCAAAACTCACACCCACCCACAATTCATAGAAATATTGGAATTCACAATTAAATATAATGAAATTTTTGATATAACATCATTATCCTCCTGATGTCTAAGACATCATGTGCCCTTGGCACTATAGGAATCCTCCTATCTCGTAGCCAATCAACATGTGGAATAGTTCATCATCAACATGAAACTCATGTATAAACATACCCAACTCTTTCAAGTGTTAATCAATATCATTAAAATGATATCTACATATAATCATGCAAATTCTTTTGCAACAACTAAATTAACATTCTACATATGGATATTAATATTAAATTTGCATGTTCAACATGAAGTAACACATTCATTGCCATTAATAAATTAAATAGTAAATTCCATTTACCATACAACCTCAAGGGATTCCACGTGTCCACATAACAATCATCTTAATCAATCTATCTTCTTCAAATAGATAATAAGCAAATGCAATGCTAAGCTAATTCACATTAGAGTTTTTAATTAACGACTATCAAGATATGGAGCATTACATACACCCACCCTTCAAGGAACTTCGTCTCGAAGTTATGGTCATGGAGAATTTTAAGAAAAATATCGATAGTCCATATCTCTATTCTTTCGACTAAAATACCTTATCCCTTCAACAGATAATGGAATCATAACATTTTTCAATGTCACGTTGCTATATAATGGTGTTGCAAACAATTCATGAAATTACAACTTAACAAAACCAATTTCGTAAGCAATCACCTAATGTAGGTAATGAAATCATATCCAATTGAGAACATTATCACTATCAAAGTTAGAGAAACATAATGATGTTGTAAATGATGGAATATTCTAACAATATCATCTTGATTTTGCATGGATGCATGCATTCCATGCAACACTCCATGCATTTGTAGTTGAGTCTCCTAGCACCTAGTCCTTAATTTAGCCCCCCTAGATATTAACTTTGGTCATTATCCCTCTTATCCACTCAGAGTGCCTTGGTTACATCACTAATGTCCAAATTCACCTTGATGCATGATTTTAGGAGTCAATACAATCAGTTCCCTGATTTCGTGTGCCTTGTCCCCTTGATTACTCAGTTAACTGAGTGTTACACCTAGTTTCACTGCAACTAATTGTAGGAGCACCTATTTTGACCACTACAAGTTAGTATTGCACCTCATTGGATTCTCCTTCCCTAATTTCTAGCCCCAATGACTCAGTCATGTGCCAATCCACCTCAGTTGACTAGCCATTCATCATCGGTGGCCACTATACCTTATCAAGAGAAGGTTGCAATGAATACTAAGCCTACCACTTGTGTAGATTCCAAATTCCTCTTTAGGATCACAAATTTCTCCTTAGGAGATGTATATTTATGTACACATTCTGCTGAATAATAAATTTAATGGAAGTTTTTCCAATTGTCCTTCATTCTCATTTGTTGTAACACACTTTTTTATTCTCTATTTTTCCTGCTCAATTCTTTTGATATCCATTAGCCTTAGTGTGAATTTGATCTTTGTCTCTAGATATCTGTGAGAATTTCATAAAATATCACTTGGTATCATAGCGTTTATGAGAAAAGTAATATTTCGAAGAGTTTTTTCAGATATTTTTTTGTGCAGGTATTCTACAACAACTTCCATGAATTTGAAAGCAATTCCTCCTCTCTCTCCATTCAACTATGATGAGTGGAAACCAAATATGATAGTATATCTGAAGGTACAGGGTCTTTTTTATATGTGTATTGGTGTTATGAGGGATTCTTTTTCCTATGAAGAGAATAATGATTGGATAAATGATTGTGATAGAGCCTATGGAGCAATGTGTCTTTCCTTGTCTCCTAGTATGAGGTACCTCATGGAAACTATTGAATATCCAAGTGATATCTGGACCTAATTAAACAAAGAATTTGGAAAGCAGAATGAAGAGATTGGTGAAAATCATTTGGAGAACAAGCCCAATGATACCTCCTTAAGTGTTCTCTCTAATTATGTCTCATCCTCAAGTATCTCTCATGATGAAGTTGTTCAATATGAAGAAGAAGTTGTAGATTCAACACAGAAAGTTCCTTTTGAAGACATTCCTTCCTCTGTTGCTCTAAAAGTTGAAGACAGTTTCGAAGTATCCCCTTCCCATGTAGTTGATGTAGATGAAAGTGATACAACTAATGAATATAATCCTTTTGGAGAGATTATCCATTCCTCACTCATGTTCTCAATGTCTTCTATTTCGAATTCTGATCAAGATATGCCATTTACTACTCTAGAGGTTGAAGAGAGTTTCAAATTCTAGACTTCCCATGAGCTTACTGATGTGCAATATTATGATCTACTAGATGTTTTGGAGGCTAGATCAATCTTTGGAGCTACTTAATATGATCTCCTTGGTTCCATGCCTCCTTCCTATCCCATAATGATCAAATGCACACTTACTCAAGTTGTAAATGACATTGGAGACATTCTGCATTCACTTGGAAACTTGCTCCTCTCACTTGGAGTTGATTTGAATTCCAAACCGCCACCACCATGTCATGGTTCATTTGGTTCTGATCTCACCTATGTTGGTTCAAAAGAGATATCAAGGAACCATCTACACATTGTTGGAGTTGATCATACCTCAGTTGGTTCGAATTTCAAATTCCAGGATGATATTCATATTTTTGGATTTGCTCTCACCATGTTTGGCCTAAAGAGAAAGTTCACAGAGCCTCCAAATTTGCTTGAATCCACTAAAGGAGAATTCAAGCACATATTTTTGGACCATGATTCCTTTCTTCCCAAGAGGAAGATACCTCCAAGCATTGATTCAAGCATCACACCTACTGGAGTATGGAGTAGGCAATTTTTGGTGTGTTTCATGTCCATCTTGAGGGGGGCGGTTTGTTCCCACAGGGTTTTTCCTCTTTCCTCACTTAAATGGACTAATAAATTTGTAAAGGGTGACCTTTGGTCTTAGTTACCAAGGCCCTATTTTTGATATTTCCCCACACAGTCAGGCTTAAGGGGGGGATATGCAATTTTCTAACCATATCATCTTGGTTTTGCATGCTTTTCATGCATTTTTCATGCATGCATGCATTCCATGCACCAGTCCATGCATCCGTGCATTGGTAGTTGATTCTTCTAGAACCTAGTCCTTAAATTAGGCCCCCTAGAGCTTACCTTTGGTCATCATTATCCCTCTTATCCTCTCAGAGCACCTTGGTCACATCACTAAATACCAAAGGCTCCCTCATGCATGATTTTAGGAGTTAGAATAGTCAGTTCCATGATTTAGGGCGCCTTGTCCCCTTGATTACTTAGTTAACTGATTGTTACACCTAGTTTCACTGCCAATGAGTGTAGAAGTGCCTATTTTGACCACTACAAGTCAATTTTGCACCTCCTTGGAGTATTCTTTCCTAATTTCTATCCCCAATGACTCAGTCATGCACCAGTCCACCTCAGTTGACTAGCCATTCATCATTGGTGGCCACTAGACCTTATCGGGAGATGACCACGTTCTAATGCAAACTAAGCCTTCCACTTGTGTGGATTCCAGCTGCCTATTTAGGATCACAAATTTCTCCTTTGGAGATGTATTATTTATGTACACATTCTATTGAATAATAAATGTAATGGAAGTTTTTCCAATTGTTCTTCAATCTCTTGTGTTGTAACACAATTTTTTCTTCTCTATTTTTCTTGCTCAATTCTTTTGATCTCCATTAGACTTAGTGTGAATTTTATCTTTGTCTCTAGATCTATGTGATAGTTTCACAAAATCTCACAGTAAAAAGTAGATGCCATTAATTTCACCATAAAAGTTAGAGAATGTATGTGTTATCAATTAAAAAGTATGCAAATGCACTAATTGATGTGTGACTAATTATAATTACCTATACTTTGCTAGAATTATGTCCCACAAATATAAGCTTGAATTTATCTATCTTCAATAAAGAAACATTTGATGTATCAACACATAATTTTATGACTTAGCGAACAATTGCTTTTTTTAGGTAAGTAGTGACTGGGATTTGAACTTCCAACTTTGTATTTGAAATTTATCATCTCAATTAATCATTACCAATTGCATAAACCTTTTTAAAATCAAACCAATGCATTTGTGTTTATAATAATCACAATAACACAATGATAATCACTTATATTGAATCCAACAAAGCCAATTCCAGAATGATCATAGTTGACTTATGATTCCACAATTAATAATTATGGGTGCTTTCAAAATTAATAGTTATGTGTACTTTCATTGAATACAAACTACAAACAAACAATTTCATTCACATATGTTTTATGTTTTTATGTTCAAGCTCAACCTTTGTTCTGGTTGTCTCCAACACCATATTATATAACTGCATCTTAACATATCTTTGTTCATTAAATGTGTTTAGTAAATGTGGTTGATTAGGGAGCGGTTGAGTCATGTACTTCCTATTATGAAAGTTGTAATTTCATAATAGTAAAAACTCTTGCATTCATTGCAGAATAACTATATATATATATATTCTTTGGATATATTTTTTCCTTAAACAATGTACAAACAACCTATAATTAAATAAATCAAATTAATCAAAATCAAATTTAAAACAAAGAAATAAATGAAATTAAAGTAAACAAAATAATAGTTAAAAGAATGCAATTTACATTCTATCAACATATTTTGAAATCTTAATATATTATTTAAATATTTAATATGTTAGGTATTTTAAATATCTAATAAACTAAGTAAATTATTAAGATAAGAATTTTAAAAATTAAAATTAATTATTTAATTGTTAGTATAAAATAAGTTAAAAAGTTATATTTTATTTTATTTAAATTAAAGTTATTTTAAATATAAATTAAAATGTAAACTTTAAATGTAAAATGTATGTTTAAATATAAATATCAATTTAAATTAAATGTAAAAATAATACAAATCTAAGAGTAACTAAATTTATATTGTATTATTGTTAATTAAATTTAAATATTATCAAGAGTATGGTATTTTGATAATAAAATTAATCTAAATTAAATTTAAAACAAATAAAAAAATAAATATTAAGATAAACAAAATAAAAGTGAAAAGAATGTAATTTACCATTTATAAATATATTCTAAAATCTCAATACATTATTTAAATATTTAATTTACATTCTAAAATCTCAATACATTATTTAAATATTTAATAAATTAAGTATTTTAAATACTTAATAAATAAAAAATTTAGAAATTAAAATTAAATATTTAATTGTTAGTATATAA
This sequence comes from Larix kaempferi, assembly GCA_027924585.1. Classification (NCBI taxonomy): domain Eukaryota; kingdom Viridiplantae; phylum Streptophyta; class Pinopsida; order Pinales; family Pinaceae; genus Larix; species Larix kaempferi. Next base: position 1,996,763 of record BSBM01001360.1, read on the forward strand.
AAATTTAAAATGTATACTTTATTTTATTTATATTTATATTTTATTAAATTTAAATTAAATATAAAAATAATACAAATTTAAGAGTAATTAAATTTATCTTTAATTATTGCACTATCTTAAATTAAATTTAAATATTCTCCAATCTCATAACGTTATTTTAAGAATATGGCATCTTGAGACTACTCTAAAATATGGTTATAGTTAAACTAAATTTAAATAATGTAATATATATATATATATATATATAATTTATTTTTAATTAAATAAATAAGTTATACATATCTATATATATATGAGTTTTTCAGTAAATAAAGAACAAACAACCTATAATGAAATAAATCAAATTAATCTAAATCAAATTTAAAACAAAGAAATAAATAAAATTAAAGTGAATAAAATAAAATTAAAAGAATGTAATTTACAATCTATGAGTCAATACATTATTTAAATATTTAATAAGTTAAGTATTTTAAATATTTAATAAATTAAGAAAAATGTTTATGATAAGAATTTTTAAAAATTAAAATCAAATATTTAATTGTTAGTATATAATAAGTTTAAAAGTTTTATTTTATTTTATTTAAATTGAATTTTTTTTAAATATAAATTAAAATGTAAATGTGTTGTTCAGATGCTTCTATTGTAAGGGTACTGGTCATGTAAAGGAAAGATGTCTGTCGTTGCTCGATCGCCATGTGAGCTCTGCTCTGGTTCCTTCAACTCCTACTTCGGCACCATCTTCTTTTTCACTTGCTTCTTCTGGGAAATCTGGTAAGTCCCTCGAGGAACCTTTTGTTTATGAGGGTGTTTCTAAAGCTGAATTAGAATTATACCTATCTATGGAAATAGTTCTTGACTTAAAAGAATCGGCAAAGAAACCTGTCCCTAGAGGCTTATTAGATAACTACAGTTCGAAATACTCTCCTCCCAGTGTTGAGACTATTCCTTCCTCCCCTATTGTTGAGCATGTTGGTTCGTGGGCTCAGGATAGAGCTAGGGTTTTAGATCCACATTTGCTGGATTCGGATTTGGATTGGATTAGGTTATCCAACCAGACCGAATATTTCACACTTATTACCCCTTCGCTTGAGTCTGTTAAAACTCGATTTGTTTCTCCTTGTCTTACGGAATTGAACACTAAAAATACTCATAAGGGTCCTGCTCTAACCTCTTTTTCCTCCTCCTTAATGTCTTTGTCTAGTTTTCCAATCTCTCCCTTGGAGGTTTTTGCAAAAAACCCTAGTGCCTTAGACAAATATGTCATTCCATCTATTCGCTACATGAATGTTACAATCCATAAAAAGAAGCCCTGCAAGGACCAAAAGTTAGGGATATGTTCATTCCTTTGTCAAAACGCTCGAGTTCTGCAGAATCCATTTTTCCCAGTGAGTCTGTTTCTTCACAAGGGCCCTTAGAGCATTTCTCAGTGAGTCTGTTTCTTCACAAGGGACCCTTAGAGCATTTCTCAGTGAGTCTGTTTCTTCACAAGGGCCCTTAGAGCATTTCTCAGTGAGTCTATTTTTTCACAAGGGACCCTTAGAGTAGGTGAGTCCTCACAGTTGGTGTCTTAATGTCTTTTCTATCCTTCAATATCTGTGGGATTGGCGGGGTTTCAAAGGCTAGGACCCTGTTCAATTTTATCAAATCTATTAGCCTCGATTGTATTTGTTTTCAAGAAACGATGTGCTCAGTCGATCATGCTGTGGAAACTTTCTCTAAATACATGCCCGATTGGTATTTTTGTGTTATGGATTCATGTGGTAGTTCGGGCGGTTTACTGACAACTTGGAACCCTAAGTCAACTACCTTCAAACCATTTAAAACTATGGGGGCCGGTATTTTACTGAAAGGTTGCTTTCTGTAAAATCCCCAAAAATTGACAAAAAATTAAATTTTTTACATAGCATTAAATGCTTGTGTTTGTTATGAGGAAGTATTAAAAGTGTTAACTTAAACACATCTAAAACACTAATCAAAAATTTCTTAAGGATGGAAACTTCTATAATCTGTTATCGGTGACAAAAGGTTTAGATTACTTATAAAACATGACAATTGTCGTAACTGTTGTTAACTTAACTAGTGACTCAAGTGTTGTAATGTCATTTATTGTCAATCAAAAGTCATAATGTTTCATTTCAAAAGTTTACATTATGTATTTCATTTGTTCAAATGCATAATGTATCAAATTTTGTTCTATTTTATACATTTCATTCTAGAGACTAACTATTCGTCTCATTGTAATGACGGGGTCCTTGTGAACGCCCTGATGCTTACTTAGCTATTGATAGGTAACGCTCCTAAAATTCTATTGCAAATTTACAAGTAAGAAGAGATACCATTGACGCATACCTTAATGTATATAACAAGAGTTGAACTTATCTTTGAAATTAGTTTTGTTATAAAGGTATATAGAGAACTAGGCTTGTGAGAGGGTGATATCTGCCTTAGTATCGATCATCGGCTTCAAGGTGTTAACTCGCCACTCATACTTTTATATGGTTTGAAACCCAAATTATCGACAATAAAGGATGAATTCTTGCACACTTCTTATACTCTAAAGGTGTTATGTTTTTATAACAATATCATGCTTATATTTCTTTAGTTCTTTTGTACTAAGTATTGGATATTTATATTTTGCATTCCAAATACTTCTTATGTAATAATTAAACTTTAAGCAAGGGCTTATTACTAAGCGCTAACACAATTATCATCTATTCGTAACTATGTGTATTTATGCTAAGGTTAGATAGTATTGACCATATGCATCTATACTAATGCATCGATACTATATGCTATAAGCTTTAAACATTATACTTTAGCCTTAGTATGCTTCCTTTACAATTCGAACTATACAATGATTGTTTGACTATGCATATAACGTTCATATAATGCAGCGACGATGAAAGCCTTGACTTGAACCTTGTTGGATCTCTGCATTGGCAGTCATACGTGCCCAGGAGATACAATTCTTAAATGCTATTAAAGTTGTTTAGAGTGTATTTCTTGTTGGTATCCTTGTGGCAAGTCTTCACGTGCTAGTTCTTGGAAACGATGTTAACCCTAACTGCATTTCCATTGCTCACCGAAACAATGACCTAGAGCATTCATTTTGCAGTTGTAGTGGGGAAGGAGGCCAATAGGCTCTCTACTTTCCAAGGTTTGTAATCTTTGCTGGTGTTTTTCCTCCCGAGGTTCGATGTGGTGACCTTCACTAAATGTATAATAGTTACAGGAGTTCTGTAAGTCACGCATTCCTTACAGGGATTAGAACCCAAAGGGATTCGATGCTAAAACCCATCACTGCCACCGTATGCGTTAAAGGAAGCCAAGCACAATCATGCTTAAGTTTTTATAGGTAAAGTTGTGCAAAAATAACTTGTAACTTGATGAGTGTTTCCATTATTACTTCATTAGTTCTTTTAAGCTTTGCGTCTAAAATGGATAAGTTTGAACCCAATTATTTAATGATATTTCCTGGCAGGTGAAAACCATGACAAGGATTTGAGTTCAGCTAGACTGGGAAAGAACTTATACGACACTGGTAAGCCTTAGTGACTCCTTGTGGACACCTCTATGCTTCTTGGAAGAAATGTGGGATATTGGAACGACATAGTTGTTCTGTTTGGTTTAGCTGAGAATTGACTTTGTTTCAGTCTTCAATTTTATTTGGTTGTAAAAATTTTCTAAGCCGTATGGCAAGTTTGTATTTAAGGGTTTTGATCCCTGGAGCTGTAGCTCACATCGGTTTCTCGATGCTTCTTTGACTATTGTCTTAAAGTAATGCTTGTTTGAAAATCCGGGATTTCGGTCTACTGTAAAGGAAATTCTTTTGGTAAAACAGATAATGGAAGAAACATGTTGATGTGAGTTCTTTTTGTTCTAGGGTTTGATACCCGTTCTGGTTTATACTTAAAGATGTAGGGAGTTGAATCTTTTGACCTATGTAGCTTTCTTTGTGCTATTATTTACGGTGCTGAGATATTTACGTTTTTGGGCCAAGCCCGTCATGTGGGTGAAATATTAGAATGTATAGTTTTTAAATCTGTTTATTATCAAAGGTCGTGAGCCTGATTTTGGAACCCTGTCGAAAATCATTTCTATGTTTTGATTTTGTTTGTAAAAAGAATGTCGAGATTTTTTGAACTCTGCAAAGAGTAACGATGAAACCCATGAGAAAAGTAATAGCTTCGATTTGATAGAGCTAACCCTTAGGGTTTGGTTCTTGGTCTCGTGAATATCCTTCTCTTTGTATAATCGAATGCAAATTTATTATAGTAGATGATACTATAGTTGATGGTGGGGTTTGAACCTTCGACCATGTAATGTCTGTCTAAACTAGCAAGTGATTTTTTTTTATTTTTTTATTTTTTTATTCAAGCATTATAACACCTAATTCTTTAAATTCATGAGTACGTAATAATCATCATCCATTCTAAAGGTTCGTTTAAAAGATACTCTTCTTCAATTTAATTGTACCTATAAATCCTTTAATTTCTCAAATAAATGTCGTCTATCATTTATCTTTTAGGGTGTAAATTCAAGGCATCTTTCTATAGTATAACTATAGCACATAAATCAACATCTATTATTGACTTCAGTAATTGCATTAGTAAGGAACTCTACTATAGTTTAAATATAGCACAATTATTACCATACATTGTCTAATCCAAAAGTGCTCCATAAACAGTGCTTCTACGACTAAGCATAATCCTTGAATCTATCCAATAATTGATATTTATTTATACAATACTCATTACAAAGTGGTCTACCTTACACCTTTTCATTTCCCTATATTCATATAACTTTTCATATAAGATAATTAAATTGTGGAAATATTCCTAATAAAATAATTTAAGTTATATCATTTCCTTTCCTTTTACACATATATCATTTTTTTTTTTACATATATCCCTTCAAATAAAAAAAAATTATAAAGTTATTCTCAATACAATAACCTAACCTTTCTATATATACATATATATTTTCAAATAAGGATAAATTCATAAATGACCAAGGCTCGTCATTTACTCTATGAGTGCATTCACAATATTAAGGTTTATCAATTTAACTTGGAATATATACTTAGGAAAAACTTCTCTAAGACTAACTATAACACAAAATTTCCGTATTTAGAAACAACATCACTCCAATGATACAATTAGAAATAGACCTTTCTTCTACTGGACACAACACACATAATTCTATTGAGACCTTCATAAGACCTTATAGATATATATATCTCTAATTCTATCAATTCCTTTCATAATTGGAAGTCAGGTATAATTCTCAATTTATTAAGTATATGAATAGTTATAAGATTGGATGTTTCAATGGGTGATTGGAGTAAAACATCCAAGTCGAGTTCTCATAAATATAAAACAATTATAGTATTTAAAAATGAGTGTCAGCAGTAGGAATTCTTTACTAACAAGACGGTTAGTTTCCTTAAAGCAATGGGGCATAGTCTGTCCCTGCAATCAACGAGTGTTAGTTCGGGATACACATAATTGAATTTCAATAAAAAGAAAATTTACAACAGAAATATTTTAAGAAGTCCTTGATCGATTTAAAGCTTCTGGCTCTTAGCTCGGTGAACCATCTATACACTAAGTGGAGGTAACATGGGCGTGTGAAGAGGGTTAACCTAATTTTTAAGTCCGACTGTTCCACCGACACTTGATTCTTCAGTTAACTTGAATAACCTAAAGCAAATAACCAAACTCAAATAAATTTAAAGTTTTAAGCAATATTTTATGAAAAAGGGGTCTGCACGCAACTCGTTTGAGTGTTGATAGGTATACTGAACCCAGCAGCGTGTTACCCACCTTGAGACAAATTCTCCTTGTTATGAAACCCGGAGTTTCAACCCAGTCGACCCACGGTGTGGGAAGGAGACAATGCAGGACAGTTGATGTTTGTGCTCAGGGTGAGGTGAGCTACCTCACACAGAAGGTAAAAACGTTTAGACAGAGAACGCCATCAGAGATCCAGCAACGCGCTATGTAGGTGTGATAGCTGATAGCGGTAAAAGTATACTCCATGATTTCGGTCTGAGAATTAATACCTTATAGAGAGAGAGGGATTTACACATTCAAAGATCAAAGAAAAGGGTCCCAAACAGGGTATGGCGATGGTAGTTCACTTTGATCAGGGCAGAAGGGATCGGATCTGAAACACATTCTTAGCCAGAAGTAACGCCATCAGTAAATGATCATTCTAATGTAGGGACCAGCTATGATGGAATTAAAGGAGTTTAGGATCACAACAACAGGGCATAAGGAATGGCCCAGACAGAGCAAGTGTAAAAGAAAATCTGTGAAGCCCAGATATGACAAAAAAAATGCAGATGCAAGGCATGGCGGAGTCGATCTCAACAAGATGTGGAATGTATTCCACTTAATCGCAATTGTCATAGTTTCGGTAATTAAAGATAGACAAGGGTTTGAGTCGCTCATAAACCTGAAAACTTCACTCGATCATTCAACAATGCATACAGAGTTTTAATGGATGTTCCTACAGAGTTCGATTCCAATCGGGAAATTACAAACAGATTTCCAAATAAAAAAACCGAGTTTTCTCTCTTTGGAAACATTCAAAGACCTTTTCTCTAATTTCCAACAAAAATTTAAAAGGTAAAGATAGACATAAAAATAACTCTTTGATAAACCTGAATGCATATGCATCCACCTTGATTGCATTCATTAATTAATAGAGGTTTAAACATTAAGACTAATCAAAATTTTCAACACAAATATTCAGAAAGATATGGTAGCAATAGCTCTAGATCTATCTGTTCCAGTTGGATATTTTAGTATCTAAATTATGCGTTCATATTGGCTTATTCCATACAACAATAAAAAAAAGGAAATGAATTAAATGATTAAACTTGATTTCGACGATCAGTTGTGCGGGGGTCCTTGAATTATACCGTCGAATGTATATTGTAATTTGTAGCCGAATCTGAGCTCCAGTCGATCCACTTGACAAGCTGCCGACAACCCCTCGGTTGACCTCCCTACCGTATCGAGGTTACTCTTCTTCACCTCGAACCCCCGAGTTAATGGGGTCATAAGAACATAAGCTAGCCTTCCAAAAGGATCTCCCAATCCCCGTTCTGGCTAATCCCAACTCCAAGGATCATAACATAATCTGAGATTATGATGACCATCCAGCGTTAGGGAGCAAGAGATCCCTCTCTCTTTCTCCTCCCTCATTATATAGCAAAAGCTTATGTGCCATGTGTCTGTCCATGCACATTTGTAAATTAATTTAATATTTTAAATAATTTTATTCTCAAGTACAAGTGTATGTTTCTAACTCAATGTGTACACCTAGTTCCTTTAAGAGAGTCCCAGTTGTGTTTTTCTTCTCAAATATAGTTGTTGTATTTAACCACATGTTTAATCTAGATTTCTTTTCTTTTTCTTTTTATAAATAAAATATTTTATTCCAAAAACAAAAAGCTTTCTAATTTATTTATTTTATTTTATTTTTCTTTGAAAATAAAAAAGAATATTTTATTCAAAATATTTTCTATTTTATTTATTTTCTTTCTTTTTCTTTTAGAACAACAAGAAGTATATATTTCAACTAAAGATAAAGAAATGATCATTGACTTTACAATTTTTAAAACTCATTTCTCATAAATAGTAATATAACCATCATGATAATAAAAATAAAATATTAATTCTTTTAATATTAAATTTTGTAGAATCTCCACACATATTTTTTTATTATTTTTTTTAATTATGCCTGCATGAATAATTTTATTTTTTCAGTTTTCTTTGTCTAGGTACCTCTTCGGTGGGCCCTTCCGACTGTATCTTTCTTTCTTCTTATGGGGAGTATTGCGTAGCGATCGGGATTCGTTATCGGGATCTCTCAACTACGCTCCTTGGAGACTAAGGGATGTTGAGGGATAATGCTCTCCTTATTTCGCACCCCTCAACTCATCGTACGCGACCAAATCATTATGGTCTTGCCCGTACGACATACACTTCCTTGGGTGAGCTGAAACGGCTTCACCCATGCGTGGATTACTAGTTCAGGGTCGAAAGTCAGTCGTCATACCCCTAAGTGTTCTTTCCGTTCTTACGACCCCGATAATTCCATTGTGGGTCAGTCGGTAAATCGTCTTACCTGCCACTGCACACACTCAAATGCATATTAGTAGTGTTGCACTAATAAACATTTGTATTATCCTTTTCATTTTCTCTTTCAGTCAAGTATAAACAAATCATCATTTTTCATTTCAAGTAATTTCAACATTCATCATTTTCATTTTCTTAGTCAGTCGAGTATAAACAAATCATCATTTTTCGTTTCAAGTAATTTCAACATTCATCATTTTCATTTTCTCAGTCAGTTGAGTATATCCATAAATCATCATTTATCTAACCATTTTCATTTCGCAAATAAAATCTAAAGCAATCATTCATGGTCCAAGTTTTTATAACTCCGGGTCACTTCAAACCAGTGCCCTCAAATAGTCAAATCAGTCGTAGGTTTCAAAAGTAGTCTGATCAATCATAGGTCTCAAAATAATCTAGTCAATCATAAGTCTAACATAATCAAAATCGAACACAAGTGCCGAGGCGGGCATTACAGACCAACACTTGTTTTTATTATTATTTTCGTAATGTATTTCTAAAATAGGAAGTTGGTAAATAAAATGTAGAGTATACTTTCAGCAATACAAAGTTGTTGTATAGTCTGTTGGGTGATTGAGAGTCCAGGGCTGCGCCCGACACTATGTTTGGAAGGGTTGTTGTTAGGGTATTGTTTGACAAATAGAACCATAAAGGCTGGGTTGTAACCCTATCATGGATACTTGTCAAAACATAAGTTTTGTCAAGGGTTTTGAACCCTGATGTATGAAAACTATTTTTTTGTTGCAATATAATACTTAGTTTTATTTATAAAAGACTTACATTATGAGTTTCAATAGAATAGTTTTTGTAGAGTCATTATTTCACTTGAAAACATGCTCTCAGTAATGTATAAATCGATGCATGAATTAAATATGTGAAACCCTAACTCTCTATTTTTCTTAATCAAAAGTTGTTTTTATACTACATTTCTATGTTTATAAATAAGGTACTATAATTCTAAAATACAATACTATTGGAAATTGAAGCAAGAAAGAAGAATACTAGAATGATACGTTATTTGATTTGAATAAATATATTTGTTGTAGATTAGCATTCATAAAGGAATACTTAGAAAATAAAACTCATATAAATAAAATTCAAGGGTTTTGATGTTTAACATAGTAAATAAAAAATACTTGTATTCCTAGTTAGGTTTTGAGATATATATTGAAAATAAGACATTATTACAGTTCTAAAATAATATAGCATTATTTATGAAATGAATCTTTTAATTTTTGTTTTCAGTATAACATCATTATGATATGTTCTAATTACTCTTCCCTGTACTAGAGTATGACACTATAACCAGTGTGTGGAGAAATGCAGGGAAGCATTTTATTCTATCATTCATATTAAATCATACATTTTAATCATTTATCTAATATTGGAATCTAACAGATGCATGTATAATCCTAGTGTTTTAATATTGCAGTAAATAAAACTTACTAACAATCAAGCATATTTAGAATGAAATATAACTAATAACAATAATAACATTCAGATCATTAGTGATTAGTTTGACATAAAATAAATAAGATAACACAAATGAACTTGAAAAATGTAGAAGAGATAAACAACCAAAGGAGCCCATTCCACCCAACCTACTCCTAAAGACAACCAAGTTACTTGCCTTAGGACCCTCGATCTTGTTCACTGGACCACCAGGACGAAGATGTTGTGTGGAGAAATGGAATAAATTCCTCTGCAACTCAGCAGTAGTACTTCTTTCCTTTATCAATATTGAACTCAGCAATGTGGCTCCACTAGTTCAGAATGCAGTCTTAGTTCACTCAATCATTTCTAACCTTCCCCACATCGAATCTCTTGTGTTTAGAAAATTATCACAAGGTAAGAATGGATAGCCCTTGCTGAATTCGATGGGTAGATAAGTAACATGCCTAGGTCTTTTGGTCAGTTTATTTCAATAAATGAGCCACCTGCTCAGTTCCACTTTCTGGGGAAAAATGACGATAAAAGTAGGGAAGTTGCCCGTTGCAACAGTTAGAATTGAGTTGAGGATGCTGCCAAGTGTCTGTTTGCTCTCCACCCTAGTCCATTCCTCCTAGTGGGTCAGTGAACACTCATTCAAAAGTCTCCTTTGGATGTTTTTCTCTGGTTTGATTTATTAATAATAAAATATTCAAAGTAATTAATTATAGTCATCCTTGACCCCACTTAGTCAATAGTCATAAAACTTTACAATAAAAATAAAACATAATTCTTTTTGCATAACATAAAATTTCTAGAACTTGGGTATGTGACAAACACCCCCTCTTAAGTTCAACATCGTCCTCGATGTTATTTTATTCATCATCCTCTTGTTCCTCCTGGAACAACATTGGATATGCCACCCGCATATTACTTTCCAATTCCCATGTTGCTTCATCCGGACTAAGGTGCTTCCACTGCACCTTTACTTGTCCAATGGTACGATTACAAAGCAAAATTTCCCTCTTGTCAAGGATACAATCTGGTTCCACCATAAAATCTCCTTCCGGTTCCACCTGTACATCATTCCAATTAATCACATGAGTAGTATCATGCACATAATTTTTCAAAAGAGAGATGTGAAATACTTTATGTACTTTAAGATTCGGTGGCAATGCCAACTGATATGCCATTGGTCCTACCCTGGAAAAGATTTCAAAAGGTTTACAACACCTTGGTGCTAATTTAGCACAGCTTCCCAATTTTAGGGAGCTCTTTTTAGGATTTACCTTGAGGAACACATGCTCACCAACCTGAAAGTCTTTTGGAGTTCTTTTAGATCTGCATGACTTTTCTATCTACCTTGTGCAATTTTCAAATTTTCTTGAACCTGTTTCACAGTTAGTTCCATTTCTTTTAATAAATTAGGGCCTAGCATTAACCTGTCAACTGGATTGCTCCAAGAAATAGGAGTATTACATTTTTTGCCATATAAAATTTCAAAGGGACTGAGTTTTGTTGAAGCTTGGTAATAGTTATTATAAGCAAACTCAACGAGAGGTAAATATTCCTCCCATTTAATTGGTTGATCCCTAACATACATTCTTAACATGTCTTCAAGAATCTGATTGACCCTTTCGATCTACCCATATGTTTGTAGATGAAATGTTGTAGTGAAATTTAAAGTAGTATCTAAACCTTTAAATAAAGATTTTCATAAATTTCCTGTAAACTTTGAGTCTCTGTCAGAAATTATAACTTTTGGAATCGCATGCAAAAGAAAAATTTGTTTCATAAAAATTTCAGCAATGTTAGCAACCTTGTAGGTTGTCTTAATAGGTATGAAGTGGGCTGCTTTACTAAGCTTATCCACAACTACCATTACATAATCGTTATGTTTTTTATTTTTAGGTAAACCTGTAATAAAATCAATACTAATTATGTCCCACTTCCAATCTGGAATAGGTAATGGTTGCAACAATCCAGCTGGGTGTCGATGTTCATCCTTTACTTACTAACACTCTATACACCTAGCAATATATTCAGCTACTTCACTTTTCATACATGGCCAAAAATAATCTTTTCTCAGCATTGTTATCATTTTTTGGTAAACATGATGTCCTGAGTATGGACTTTTATGCAACTCATTTAAAATCAACAACTTAATTTCAGCAACATTAGGCACATAAAGTCTGTTTTTATACATCAATAAACCTCTTTCATTAATTCTGAAATCTGTTATTAAATTTTCAGCATTATTTTCAACAACTTTATTAAGTAAATTATGATATTTTTCATCCATTTTGATCCCTTCCTTAATCTAATTTTCTAGATCAGTTTTATAAGTGTTGATTGCTAAAATAAAATTTAGCTTAGCATTTCTGCTTAAGGCATCCGCAACCTTATTCTCTTTACCCTTAATGTGTTGAATCTCTAAATCGTATTCGCTAAGGAAATCTAACCACCTATCTTGCCTCGCGTTAAGATTTGGTTAATCCAACAAATACTTTAACCCTTTTCTTATCTATCATTAAAGTAAATTTTCTTCCAATTAAGTGATGGCACCACATCTTTAATGCATGTATTACAGCAGCCAACTCCAGGTCATAAGTTGCATAGTTCTTTTCATGAATCTTTAACTTCCTAGATTCATATGCAATCACGTGACCCTCTTGTGTTAATACCCCACCATGTCCATCATTGCGCACATCAGTGCATACAATGAAATCCTTGTTTGGATCAACAATTTTTAGAATAGGTGTTGTTTTTAACAGCTCTTTAAGTTTCTTAAAACTTTCTTCAAATTTTTTATCCCAATTAAATTTCTTACCTTTCTTTTGTAGAGAGGTTATAGGATTCGCTATTCTAGAGAAACCCTCTATAAACTTACGATAGTAACCTGTAATTCCCATAAAAGATCGTACACCAGTTACGTCTTTAGGGGCAGGCCATTCATTAATTGCTTTTATCTTGTCTAGGTCTATTGCAATTCCATCCTTGGATATCACATGCCCTAGGTACTATATTTTATCTTTATAAAAATCACATTTGCTAAACTTAACATAAAGTTGGTGTTCTCTTAACACTTGTAAAATTATCTTTCAATGTTCGTCATGTTCCTCTTTAGCCTTAGATTAAATCAAAATGTCATCAACAAAAACAATTACAAACTTATCTAAGTACTGATGTAAAACATTATTCATATGGCACATGAAAACAATTGGAGTGTTGGTCATCCCAAAAGGCATAACCACAAACTTGTAATGCTCGTAACGGGTTCTAAAAGAAGTCTTAAAGACATCCTCATCTTTAATCCCGACTTGATGGTACCCCGACCTCAAGTCTATTTTAGAAAATATCTTTGCATCGCGTAGTTGATTAAACAGATCATCAATGCAAGGTAAAGGATATCTGTTCTTTATGGTCATTTTATTTAGCTGACGGTAGTCTATGCATAAATGCATAATTTCGTCTTTCTTGTTAACAAAAATTACAGGTGCTCCCCATGGAGACACACTGGGCCTTATGTAATTTTTATCAATCAATTATTTAAGTTGTGATTTAAGTTCATTAAGCTCCAGAATATTCATTCTGTAAGGATCCTTTGAGTTTGGTACTACTCCCGGTACTAACTCAATGGTGAAATCGAGTTCCCTTTTCGGAGGTAGTCCTGGAATTTCTTCCGGGAATACATCAAACAATTCCTTAAGAATGGGTATATCTTCCAGCTTTAACTTATCTTCCTTAGTGGATTGTTCATCATTAATCACATTTACAGCAAATAACTTACTCCCTTTACGAACAACCCTTTTAACTTGTAAAGTCTTTTCAAAGCTGTTTAATACTACTCTATGCTTTTCTAACCAATCCATTCCAATCAGAACACCGTAAGAACCTTAAGGTAACACATTAAGTTTAACATGAGTCCTAAACTGATTCATCAGTAATTCACACTCTTTTACATAATCGATCACCTTTCTTTTCGTTCCAGTAGCTAATTGAACCAACCATGATTTATCAAACTTATCGATTTTCAGATTGCAACATTTAACTAAATATGGTGACACATAGCTAAGGCTTGCTCCTGGATCAATTAAAATTGAAATGGGTTTATTTTTCAGCATACCTTCCACTTCCACCATGGAAGTTTGATGATCAACTTGTCTGTTCTCCAAAGCTGCATTTATCCTTGGCATCTCCCTCACTAAGTCACCAACAATAGCATCCTCTTGTACTGTGTGTATGTTGTTGACAGTCCTCTTTCTGAGTGGGTAGTTTGATGCATACTGAGGTCCCTGAAATTCCCAACATTTTACAGGGTCTTTCTGTTCATTGTTTTTAACAACATTTTAAGGTGGATCACTATTTGTTGCAGCTGTAAATTTTGACTGTGGGTGCGCACACGAAGTTGGTTCCACTTTTTAGTGCCACTATAGAAATAAAAAACGCACATTTGAAATGGAAATCCATAACACATATGCGTTATTGTGGATAGGTTCAGACAAACCCGAGCCGAAAACCGAGGCTAAGCTTAGTTAGCCCATATCGCATATGCGATATATCGAACTTGCGTTTTTTAATAGTTACACATCACAAGTGCGATATATCCCACTTGCGTTATATCATAAGTGTGATTTGGATCATCTTAAATTTTAGTTTTTTTCACGATGATCAAAATACAGTATAAGAATCATGATCTGTAATGGTATATGTACTCCCAATTCCTCTCATTCCTCTAGAAGGATTGAATCCCTCCATATCTCTTCCATATTTCAAAGTTGTAGTCGAACTAGGGTTCGATTCATATGGTCTTCTTATTTCACCATCATTTGTGTTTTTGTTTTTTTTCTCCATTTGTTTGAATGATTAGAGTTTCATTTATTGTACTATTTTTTTGTCTCTATGCATATAATTTTAGTTGCAAAGGCATAGTTAGAGAGAGTCAATTGATTTATGAGAGAGGGGACCATACACAAACTTTGTTTGTTCTCTAGATGTGAATACTAGAGATGATTTGAAACATTATTTTTCTTGTCTTATATCCGTTCTTATTTGAGATGTTATCCTTCTGTATAAGTCACATTGGATCTCTTCTACAACTAACGTCACATCTACAATTTGTGCACTAAATTGGTTTCTTGTTTCGATATCTTCTCCTCTAATTTTTTTCTTCCTTTGATGTCTTCTATCATACCCTTCTCCATATAACTCCCTCCTTGCTTATCCAACCACACCATGAAACCCATCCATGCACCCACTATTTGAACTAAAGTTATTAAAATGGAGGCTAATATCTCTTATTATAGATCATAAAAATAAGCAACCCACTTCCTCTCTTCTACCATTACCTTTTCTCCCTTCAAACCTATTTGCCCCTATCCTACAAAGATATAAAATTAGACATTTGAAAAAAACTATTCTCTATCTTTATCTCATTACTCACGTGATCTCTGTATGAAAATATATTTGATGACTACAAATATGGTAATTCAATTACAAATAAACTCCATGGAGATAAAATAACACATTTTGGTAATGATGTTTTGTAATCAATACTTATAATGAACATTACTAATTTATAATACATATCCTAAGGTATTTTGAGTTCTTTTCTTCGATGAAACTTTATTTTGACTAATTATGTATTCTACACAAGCATACGATAATTAACATGAAGGAGAAGAGCATTCCTCGAACTACTCTATATCTAGTATAATTTTATATGAGGATGTTGATTGTTTGGTAAACCATTGGAAGATAAAAGGGGCTCCATAAATTTATATAATATAAATACCATTAATAGCAAAGGAGAAATTGTGACACAAAATCCCAAAGGGTTAGCTCAAGTGGTTGAGGGTTGTAATCGCAAGCAAAAGAAATCCCTGGGTGGCTATGCAGGGCCTCACTTGATGTCCAGGCTCAAATGGTGCAAACATGACTATCGCTCCCCTAAGGCAATACATAGAGTGAAAATGTTGTAATTATCACTCCCTAGTAGGCTTGCAAGGAGTGACAAAGTTGTAATTGTCCCTCCCTAGTCAAGGAGAAAGGGGTGAAAATCCTTATACATTGGCAAAAATGAAGGTCCAAATGATGGGATTTCAACATACTAATTAAGGATTTGTAGAATTCAATGTTCCCTTGTCTCCCTCGTCCTTGGTCTAAGTAAATCCACAATCATTTATGCATTCATATATAAAGGATTAATAGTCCAAGGAAATCCCCAATCATTTATTCATTTATATAAAAAGGATTAATAGAGTTAAAAAACGCAGCTGCGATATATCCAAAGTGCGATTTGTGATGCAAAAAAAAATATATAAAATAGAGTGACCGCAGCCTCATTTTCATTCATATATATATCTTAAAGGATTAATAGAGTTAAAAAACGCACTTGCGATATATCGCAGGTACGATTTATAATGCCAATATATATATATATATATATATATATATATATATAAAACAGAGTGGTCGCGGCATCATTTTCATTCATATATATTTAGGATTAATAGAGTTAAAAAATGCACTTGCGATATATAGCAAGTGCGATTTGTAATGCAAAAAAAAATAAAAAAATAAAACACAGTGCCCGCGGCCTCATTTTCATTCATATATATTTAGTATTAATAGAGTTAAAAAACGCACTTGCGATATATCGCAAGTGTGATTTTTAATACAAAAAAAATATAAAACACAGTGCCCGCGGCCTCACTTTCCCAATCTACATAGTGAAGACCGACGATATCGGGAAGGCGAAAAAACACATCTGTCGATTGGCATTTGAGAGAAGGAGGAGGCAAGCCAATTCACAATTCGGATAAAATGGAAGGTGGGTGGTAAGATTTACTAGTTTGTTAATTCCTTTTAAATTTTTCGTTATTGTGTTTGTTAATTTACTAGTTTTTGTTTTTTTTTAAACCAATTTAATAAAAATTGTTACATGTATTAAAAAACAAACAGTGAAATTGATTAATTAAATTTTGAAATTGTTGTTTTATTCTTAACAGAGAGAACAAACCCAAACACAAACCCAAACCCAAACCAAAATCCAAACACAAACCCACACACGGAAGAGGAACACGACTGTAATTATTATATTCTTGCCCGTTTGGGTTCATTGAGGCACCTTAGCTCAATATTTAGGGGGGGGGGGGGGGGCACTTAAGACAATATTTAGCCAAGGCATTAGACTCCATAACAAATACAATTGCCAATGCCTAGGGAGCACTATACAACATTAGCTCGTACAGAGATTCCCAGAGGCAATACTATTCCACTGGGTTGAGCTACAAAGATGTCAAAAAATTAAAGATAACCAAAGACCAATTGTTTTCATTATTTCGGGACCCTAGCACCGGATTGGTTCCACCCACCAGTCGACCACACATTTCCATAGACTGGTGCGTGGAACCAAATATTAAAGCCAATTTGATGGATCGCTGGTACATGGTCTTCGATGAAGACCCTCACAGGAATAGAGACATCCCATTTTATTTCCTTAGGAAGCTGTGTGCATAATTTATCCTAGGGAAACATGTGAACTATTTTGACATTTTAGAGTTCCAGGGTGTAGGTCATGGGATGCTCCAAGATAAGGAAGGGGCTAGGACTGATCCTAACCGTGTACGACGCCCTCCACACACACCAGACCCCCCTCGGGCATATCCTCCAGCGGGTCCAGTTCTTGATGAAACACAGGAGGCCTTATTCGATTTGGCTGATACATTCCTTCGACATGGGACTATTGTCCAAGGCAATGTAGGCCAAGGGGTTGGAACTTCCGAGGCTGGCCCATCTGGGGTTGGACCATCTCACAGTCAGGATCCACCTTTTACGTCTCCAGACCAAACCAGAGCTACACATCGCACCGGTGACGCGGAGTCTTCAAAGCATCGGGTTATTCCACACCCTTGCACAACGTGTCGAAGCATATGCTATGAGCCTGCTTCAGAGTTTCAGGGTGATGGATTACTCCGATATGTAAGTAACATTCATTCATTACATAGTATATATATTTTGTTTTATATCACAGTTTTCAATTGTTTCGTAATTTATTTCTATTTAAATAATTATCGGACAATTTACGTGAACAAATATATAGCTGGTGTCCAATGACACCCCGGATTCACAAAATCCGGCCATTGATGTTGATGTCATTGATACAACGGTCATTGCTGCATATGATTTTGGTGCTTCACCATTAGCTGTAAGAACTTTACTTTTTTATTTTTCATCGAGTAATTTACATATTTATAATTTAGATATTGCAACATTCAATACGTCTTAAACTCGATACAATATGTTTTATGCAGGGTGGGCATGATGAGTTTGTGGAATCCCAAGTCAGTCCCTCCCATGTAGAGGAAAATTCCCAAACTCAGGTATTCTTTTCATTACATGCTTTTAATTATATGCTTTTAATGATTTGAAACATGTATGCGTTTAATTATTTAAAGAAACTTTCTAATTGTATCTTTATGTTTTGTTACGTAGCATGGTTATGGTTAGGTTTTGTTTGACCATCTATTAAGGCCACTGTTTAGTATTCCAACCACTGGTGACCCTCTTCCTCCCCCCCAGGTACGTGTACATGTCTCGCTTTCGTTGAAAAAGCCATTGTCCATCCATGTAGTATATATATGTAGTCTTGTTAGATCTTTGTATTTGCTGACATTGACATATATGTTACCTTATGCAGGCATCTAGTGATGCAATGGTGCTTGAAGAGCACCCAATCCACGTTGTTGGTGACCCACCTCTTCCCCCCCCACAGGTATGTGTATGTCGAGCTCTCTCTTTGAAAATTTCATTGTACGTCCATACATAGTATATATATAGTCTCATTTTCTTTGTATTTGCTGACATTGGTCCATATGTTACTTTATGCAGGCGTCTAGTGATGCAGTGGTGCTTAAAGAGCACCAAATCGACGTTGTTGGTGACCCACCTCTCCCCCCCCCAGGTACATGTGTACATGTCTCTCTTTCTTTGAAAAGGTCATTGTACGTCCATACATATTATATACAGTCTCATTTTCTTTGTATTTGCTGACATTGGTTCATATGTTACTTTATGCATGCATCTAGTGATGCAATGGTTCCTAAAGAGCACCCAACCGAGGTTGTTGGTGACCCATCTCTGCCCCCCCCAGGTACGTGTATGTCTCGCTTTCTTTGAAAGAGTCATTATCCTTCCATGTAGTATATATGTCTTGTTTTCTTTGTATTTGCTGACATTGACATGTATGTTACTTTATGCAGGCATCTACCGAGCTAGTGGTGCCTGAAGAGCACCCAATTGGGGCCACTGGTGACCCTGCATGCCCCCCCACCCAAGTACATGCAATTTCAGTGCCAAAGACTTACACATGCATGGTAAGTAAAAATGTTATATTTGCTTGGAATTTGAACAAATGTACATAGAGTTGTATTTATTTTTATAGCTTGGTAAACTAACTTACAAATTTTGGTTTTTGTGCAGTCTCCGATATTGAGAATGCATCCTCCTGCAGACCGTTGGGGAACGCCATCGAGCAGCCGCAAAAGAAAGATAGACTTCTCATTAGTCACTGACATTGGCAGTGAAAAGGGGGATAAATAGAAATAATGTATAAGGGGGATACATATAGAATCCATGTATAGGGGGAATACATACATGTACCGTTTTGTTTGTATGTACACACAGATGTATAGTATGATCCACAATTTTGTATTATGGCCATGACATGCCATTTTTTAAAATAGTATACATGTACATGTATAATATAAAGCAACGTTCAGATTTACCTATACATAGTTGACTTGATATGGGATGGAGACATGTGTATTATATGCCTTCCAGATATATGCTTGAATATGTTTTTAGGTTTATGGCTTTGTGTTTGTTGGAGAAGAGTTGGCATTGCAAATAATGAATGTAATGTGTTCGGTATAGAAAGGAAGGCTCTAGATTCCTTACTGTATGATGATGTGAATGTTGTTTCTTATAGTGACAAGCCCAATCTAGAAGTTTAATTTCCAATGAACAAACAAGTGACTTTTCATAGCCCCTTCCTCTCCTAAACCATCTTCACCTCCTCAACTTGTTTATCTTTACAATCATACTACAACTAAGCCATCCTTACTATTGATGATACATTCCTAGTCCCACTCAACTCTAGCACTCATTTTTACTCACAACTATTAAATCAAATACCAAGTAGCCACTCTAGTCCTTAGAAATGGAATCCAAAAGAACCTCATCTCTTAGAACTTTTTTAATCACTTACAACTTCCTACTACCCCACAGGATTCACCTTATCAACTAGGTTGGGTCCAATAATACAACCATTGTCTTCTAATAAACAAATATATTATGGCGTATCACTTCAAATTTTCATTCATTTTTTTGCTAGATTAAGGTGTATAGCTATTCTATTGCAACACATGAAGAACACATGAATATAAGTATTTGGGCTTATGCTTTCATATCATGTATACCCTTGTGTTGAAGGGTTTTGTTCATGGTTATAGTATTGTAGTGCCCCTAGACTACTGTAGACATTGAGGGCACTTACTTAGTGACCCGACTGTTTGAAACATTAATAAAATAATCCTTTGATTTTATTTTGAGTATATTTATGATTACGATTGATTGTAAATCAATAAAATAATGATTTATGTTTGTGAGAAATGTGTGTAGTGACAGGTGAAACGGTTCACCGAAGGACACACAAAGGAATATGAAGGGTCGTAGAGTACGGGTAAATCACACACAGGGGGAGCGACGACGATGTCGACTTCCGACAAGAATACCACGCATGAGCAGATAAGCACTGATCCGCTTGCTCAAGAGGAATGTGTGAGGGCGTACGAGGTAGGCCACGACGGAGCTGGTCATGTACGAGTTGAGGGGCGCGCAGTGAGAACGGACTCACTCCTCAACGCCATTAGTCCCTAGATAGCATGTAGAC
This sequence comes from Larix kaempferi, assembly GCA_027924585.1. Lineage (NCBI taxonomy): Eukaryota > Viridiplantae > Streptophyta > Pinopsida > Pinales > Pinaceae > Larix > Larix kaempferi. The sequence goes on from BSBM01001360.1 coordinate 2,017,295, forward strand.
GGAGGATGGATGGTAACGATTCCTAAAATCCCTACAAGAGTTCCCGCAAGTGAAAACGGAAAGATGGTGGCAGAAGGGCCCGGCGATGCGGTACCCTGTCGAGAAATGAAAGAATGGACGCAAGGACGCAACGATGCGGTACCATGCCAAGGAATGGAAACCATGGATGAATGGACCCGACGGAGTGGTGCCATGTCAGAGAATTAAAGTTAAGGAACCAGGAGCCCAACGGCACGGCACCGTGATCCTAGTGAGTTTGATTGTTAAATTTAACTGCTTAAAAACTTATAAGATTAACTCTAGATTATTACTTGGCAAATGCATAAAAACATTTTAGGCATTTGCACATGAATAGTTATTTTTGTTGAGCATTTAAAATAATAGAAATCATTATTTAGGAGCAAAATAGAATCCTAAGATTAGACACCTAGTCAACTAAGAGCTAGGAGTTAACTAAAGTATCTAGGGGACAGACTTGAGGAAACCTAGGGATTTAGGTGCATCTCCTAGAAAAGCTGACACTTGGATGGGTGAATGTTTTCTTTTAAAATTTAAAAATAATTATATAATTGTGCATGAAGCGACATGTGTCGTAGGAGGTTTTCCTTTATAAGGAAGACATTGGGAAGGGGAAAAGGGCCCATAATTTGGACGATTGTCGTAATTTTCGAGTGCCTCAAAGAATTGCTGCTATTTAAAGGGTTTGGATAAGAAATCCTGGGGGGAGGAGAAACCCAAGCTAGATTTCTAAAAAACGTGTGTGAGCTCTACGACCCAAAGCTCGGGGGAGGCCATGCGACTTAAAGCATGAGCCTATGGTTGGGTGGCGGAGCTAACGGTTGCTTCGCCTATGGTTAAATGAGCTTTGCTGGTTATGGTTATGGTTTGTTTTAATTTGCTAGATTATTCATTTATTTAGTTTATTTACCTAGTCATTATGCTTTCTAATCTCTTTTGTATCAAGTGGTTGAGTTTCAGGTTAAACAGGAAAGACCTTAGAGGAGGGGCCCTACATTTGGTATCAGAGCCGGTCGAGCCTTGAGGGTGATGGACTCATATTTGTATAGGTGTCTGTCGGTGGCCATGGTGATCAAACGGCGGGATTGGAGCTGCGATCTTTGTGGAATTACATTTTCGACTGGAGCATCTAGTTTTACAGGTTCTTATTTGCTTGAATATTTTATATATATTTCTGTTTTATTTAAAGAAATGTTATAGTTCTGGGATTTCATGTAAAATTCTGAGTAGATTTCATTTATATATGTTTATCATTGTTTTATTCCATAGAAAAAAAAAAAATCTCTGTGACATATTGTATTTCCTGAGAATTTTATTTAACTCTGTTTATCATTAAAAAAAAAATAATTTGGTTTTAGATCACTTCCTTATATGGTATTTCCTTGAGAATTATCATTTTCGAATCTGTGATTGTACCTTTAACCCCTGTTTCTGAACTCTGTATTTATCGTTAGTTTGGTTAGAAGCTCTCGCACTCAGCAAACGTTGGTCCCTATCTCCACATCCTGTGAAAAGTTTTTAATAACCCTCTGTTTTGGCTAACGTATTCAACCCCTGAATCGAATAGGCCCTCATCTTGGACTCTTCCCTATGCCCTCTGTGCACATACAGGTCGTGAAACGCATACTCTGTCCAAATCGTGTAATACATGACCTCTGTTTGTTGTTAGTATATAAACCAGTCTGTGCCGAATCTGAGGTGGACTTCTATTTTCTGGTTAACGGATATCTAGATTCGTCCAAGCCTCGACATTTTCATAAGAAGCCTGTAGTGATGGGTCTGCGGCAACCAGTCACCAGATCAGACTACTCTGTGGAAATCAACCTGCGCCCAGTGATACTGGACAATCCAATATCGAATTCTTATACACCTGTCACCTACTTACTTCCTTGACTTGATAGAAGATCTGTTGACCTCCGATTCCAGCTTGAGATCCAAAATTTTAGGATCTGCTGATTGCCTTGTAAAAGCGCATATTTTGTGAACTCAGTTCCACTTGCGCTAATGATCTGCATTCAAGACAATTTCAGACTCTTTAGGGTATTATGAGTACATGTGTAACACGTCTTCCTCCAAACGCCCGATTAGTCGCTGTCTAATGTAAGTGGAGATCCTTCTATAATTTTTTATTTTTTTTACTCATCCTTAAGTAAGGCAATTGATATGCATTGTTAATGACTAGTCGACTGCAGTAGTTGATGGAATTGAGAATTAGACATTGTGCACAGTTAGAATTATGTTACAAGAAAGCATGATGTCTTAATATTACTTGTAATTAGCAAAACATAGTGGCTTCGTGTATTTATGTCTTTATTATTGAAAATTTATTTATACATTCATGCCTGAATTAATTTACCTTCAGGAAAAGAATCGCATGACTTAAATGGTAGATATTCGACACGTTAAGTTACATACTTTCTCTATTACCTGACTTATATCCAGACTTCGTGGATTATAGCAAATTAGAGGTTCCCCACCTCTATTTTATTTTTAATTTATTTTTTAACACTATGATATAAGGTGATAGATATTCATGGTTAAAATAATAGTTAATTAGGGAGCGTAGCCGCTGATCACCTGAAGTATGATCGCAAGGAATGATTTTGATACTTAAAAGTGGTGGGGGGGGAATCGCGAGTGATTATTGTTGCGACTTAATTGGTACCACTACATGATCGACCATCATTACATCTCTATGGGTTGTAGGAGCAGCACGTAGTCGATGTTGTTGATGACTGGACGATAAACTCGGTGCAAGCTTGGCGCTCTGCTTGGTGTATCCAATCTCAGATAGTGGGATTTAAAGCGACCAGAAGGGGATAATGCCAAGCAATTAAATCTGCGTGGTTGAGTCGGGCAGGAGTGGAACTGTTTGTTCCATCATGATGGAGGTAGTGACAGTAATAGGTAATTATTGGTGGTGGGAGATGACAAATCCTGTTCCGTTGGTATCGCTCTACTTAAGTTCCTATATTGAGGTTGGAACGGCCACAACTAGATCCTAACCCTCAAGTTACGCTTCAAACTCTTCCCAACAAGGATCGTAGCATCCGTATACCTCTGGTTGTGACTGGGATACGTTCTGTCTACTCAGCGAATAGTAACAACCTTGAGAGTAGATCGCCTTCTTGTAGGGGTAGGTGGAGAGGAATCCGGTCCATCTCTGGTGTACTGACTAAAACCACGTCCTTTTATCCTGGTGTCAATGCTCTTAAGTTTAGTACAGAACTCAACTAACTCCTCGTTAATCCGCGGCAGCACCGTGAGCGGAGTTCCGGAGGTCACTTGTTAATGACTCTAATCATTTAGTTAATGTGTGGAACTAGTCCAAAAGTTAGAGTTAGCATATGACGGGTACTAATTGCTGTGATGTTAAATTAATATATATATTTTCAATATTATTGAGAAACCCGATACTAGAGCAGCTCTTGCATCTTCGCCTGAGTGATCAGCATTCTGATTGCTAAAACATTTATGTTGTTGGAGTGCCGCCGACATTTAATCTAACTTGGCTTTATTTATTTATTTTTATAAATCAAACACTGACTAACTCCTCACCTTTTTAAATATATTATTTAACTACAGGTATATGGAGTTTAGAATAATGGGATTATAGGGAGTTATCGTAATCAGAGAGGAACTCTCTACCTGTAAAAAGATTATTCATTCAACACATATGGAGTTCTATGTATGCACGGCTACAAGTTAGAATCCACGTCTATTTGTTCCCATGCAAACTAGGCACATTGTTTTCTTATATATTGAATAAAAAGATATATATATGGAAGTGAACTTATTATAGCGTAGATTATTGTATTGTGAACATTTTACAAATTTGACCATTCTTATCTTATTGAAAGGATATTTTTTTAAATGGAAGTAAATATATTATAATTTAGATTATTTTATTCTCATCATTCTTATCTTTTTGAAATGATATATTTAAATGAAAGCAAACATATTATAATTTAGATTATTTTTAATTAGTCTTATCCTATGGAAAAGATATATATACGTGGAAGTGAGTGTGTTATAATTTAGATAGTTTTATTGTGAACATTTTATAATTTGATTATTTATCTTATCGAAAAGGTGTATATAAATATGGAAGTGAACATTAGTTTTATTGAAAGGATGTGTTGTTAATATCGAATGGATTTTTGAAATAAAACCTGTATTAATGATTAGAGGCGATGGTTAGATATAGAAGTTATTTAGAATCGAATTATCACTATATATACCCACATAACATTATGTAAAGTTGTAGTTAAAAACAATGGAATAAAATTTAAGTATTAATATGATAATCATGGTTATGAAGGGAAGGAAACTTTATAAATTATGTCGATATAATAGTTATAATTAACATAAAAAAAAGAAGAAGAAAAAAGAAGAAGGGAATTATATAGTTGTGTGTATGTATTGTTAGAAAAGAAATGGATATGTGAATTCTATATATTCATATAGAAGAAAGGAATTGAATTAAGAATAAAAGGAATTATTAGAGTAGAATCAACATTTATTTAAAGAGAAAATTATTGTGAAAGGAAATGAGTTGAATTGTGAAATGAAGGAATTAGCTAGTAGAAATAGATATGTAAATTCACTTATTAATATTTAAGTGATGATGTGTAATAGAAATATAATACAAAGAATGGAGTTGTGAAATAAAGGTTTGAGATAAGTGGAATGGATACTCAACACCCTCTTATTGGTATTGAATTAATCTTTCTTTTAAAAGATAGGAAATAGCTATATAATTGTGAAATTAGGTATAGTATTACTTATTTTTAAACATAGTTATTATTATTAATTAATATATAAGAAGATATATATATTGTCAAATGAAGTTTGCTAATTTCTTATTTAGATCATAATATTATTTTAAAAGTCCCATACTTTGAAAGGAAGTTGGGTATTCTAATTCTATTTTAGTATGGTTGTTAAAAATAAATAAAATAATAAAGAAAAATCATAATGATGTAATCCTTATTTTGAATTATCAAAATTTAGTAAATGAAGAAGGAAAGGGGAGGAAATTGTTTTATAGAAATTATAGAAATTATAGAAAGAGGAAACACACAACAATAGTGGTTTAATAAGTAAACCATATTATTGTATAAGTGAATGATTAATCATTATATAAAGGGATAAATATATATATTGTTTGCTAGCTAAATATTACATTAATATATGTTGATATAAATGATGCCACAAGATATTTATATAATTATATGATTGGATCATTATGGGGGGGATATTCATATCACTATGTGATGGAATGGTTACATAATGTTTTTCAAGTAAGGTATGGTGCGGAAACTTTGGTAAAAATGGTGGACGGTACTAAGATATATATTGTAGATATTTTAATAATGTATGAGTATTATTAATACTTGATACAAGGAATATTAACATATAAAGTATAGAGACAATTAGCATAATAAACTGAACTCAAATGAAGCTAACCTAAGGTCATGGTCAAACGTTAATGAAAGTAACAACTAACCCTCGAAATGGAAACTCGATGAGGTTAAGAAAACATACTTAGTATGATTTGATGAGATTGTCGAAGTAGTCCTATGACAAACGAAATGATGAAATGAAGTAAAGATATGATAAACTCATTAATCTGGACATGATATTATTGAAGAAAAGGACTGAGAGTTAAATTTTAAATGTTTGTCTAAGTCACTAAGTTTCGATGCCTCAAATCCTATCAATTTGAGAACCAACATTTAGGGGGTTTTGGAAGTAACCTTATGGAAATTGGTTTTGAAATATTTGAGGGTCTAGATCTCTCTTGATTTGTTAAAAACGTGACCATGTCTTACCCATCTTCGATTGACGGAATATGTTATGATGTTTACCTTCTCATCTTTGAGGGAAGGATGACCAAATAGATTTGGAGTCTTGCTTGATGGGGATTTGATAACTAATGGGTGGCTATTGATGTTGTATAGCTTGTAATTCATTTTGGATATCGTAGACCTTCGCAGATCTAGGTTGGTATTGACAATTATGAAGGCATTATTGGATTTACAATACGCAAGTTACGATTGAGTTCATGAGGATGTATTGGAACCATGTTGCATGAAAAAGGAAACTTACAATTAGAACCACTAGTGCTTAGAGCCTTGATTGTTGGAGAAAAATAGAAGAGAATGACAAGAAGAGGAGAATAGGAAATTAGAAAGTTAAGTCTAGCGTCAAAAGTACAAGAACAAAAATTAACTTCGGGACGAATTTCTATACAAGAGGGGGTGTATGTAATGCCCCTAAAATGACTATGGACTTTAAGAGCACCTGTCGAGTGACCCGGCGGAACAGACTTCAATAAAGTGGCCCTTCGAGTTAGGATGTGTCTTAATAAGGGAGAATCACTTGATGATGTGCATGACTATAGTTGATAAATGAATTAATGAATTGAATTATATGTGTGGACTGGGATAATTGATTGATCAGTTCTTGCTTAAATGCTTAGCCTTGATTGGTCAAGTCAATGTATAGTAGGATAGTTACAACCCTAGCTTTGTGACTTGGGAGGACGCAACTGAGATGCGTCATAGCTTTCCGCATTTATTCTGAACTTCAGGATGAAGTTCTAAATAAGTAGGGGTGTATGTAGTGCCCCTAGACTACTGTAGACATTGAGGGCACTTGCTTAGTGACCCGACTGTTTGAAACATTAATAAAATAATCCTTTGATTTTATTTTGAGTATATTTATGATTACGATTGATTGTAAATCAATAAAATAATGATTTATGTTTGTGAGAAATGTGTGTAGCGACAGGTGAAACGGTTCACCGAAGGACACACAAAGGAATATGAAGGGTCGTAGAGTATGGGTAAATCACACACAGGGGGAGCGACGATGATGTCGACTTCCGACAAGAATACCACGCATGAGCAGATAAGCACTAATCCGCTTGCTCAAGAGGAATGTGTGAGGGCGTACGAGGTAGCCCACGACGGAGCTGGTCACGTACGAGTTGAGGGGCGCGCAGTGAGAACGGACTCACTCCTTAGCACCATTAGTCCCTAGATAGCATGTAGACGGAGGATGGATGGTAACGATTCCTAAAATCCCTACAAGAGTTCCCACAAGTCAAAACGGAAAGATGGTGGCAAAAGGGCCCGACGATGCGGTAACCTGTCGAGAAATGAAAGAATGGACGCAAGGACCCAACGATGCGGTACCATGCCAAGGAATGGAAACCATGGATGAATGGACCCGACGGAGTGGTGCCATGTTAGAGAATTAAAGTTAAGGAACCAGGATCCCAACGGCGCGGCACCGTGATCCTAGTGAGTTTGATTGTTAAATTTAACTGCTTAAAAACTTATAAGATTAACTCTAGATTATTACTTGGCAAATGCATAAAAATATTTTAGGCATTTGCACATGAATAGTTATTTTTGTTGAGCATTTAAAATAATAGAAATCATTATTTAGGAGCAAAATAGAATCCTAAGATTAGACACCTAGTTAACTAAAAGCTAGGAGTTAACTAAAGTATCTAGGGGACAGACTTGAGGAAACCTAGGGATTTAGGTGCATCTCCTAGAAAAGCTGACACTTGGATGGGTGAATGTTTTCTTTTAAAATTTAAAAATAATTATATAATTGTGCATGAAGCGACATGTGTCGCAGGAGGTTTTCCTTTATAAGGAAGACATTGGGAAGGAGAAAAGGGCCCATAATTTGGACGATTGTCGTAATTTTTGAGTGCCTCAAAGACTTGCTTCTATTTAAAGGGTTTGGCTAAGAAATCCTAGGGGGAGGGGAAACCCAAGCTGGATTTCTGAAAAACGTGTGTGAGCTCTACGACCCAAAGCTTGGGGGATGCCATGCGACTTAAAGCATGAGCCTATGGTTGGGTGGCGGAGCTAACGGTTGCTTCGCTTATGGTTAAACAAGCTTTGCTGGTTATGGTTATGGTTTTTTTTAATTTGCTAGTTTATTCATTTATTTAGTTTATTTACCCAGTCATTATGCTTTCTAATCTATTTTGTATCAAGTGGTTGAGTTTCAGGTTAAATAGGAAAGACCCTAGAGGAGGTGCCCTACAATTATGATGATATTATAGAGCCTAGTCATTGTATTTTGCATACAAACCCTTCACTTCCTTCTACTCTTGACACCCGTTCTCCACCCACCTATACCACATAGTTGTGAACACATATAGGTGGATCACACACCTTGAAGCCTAAATACAACAATTAAAAACTATAGTTCACACTATAAGTGGATTAAGCACACTCTAGGACTCCATAATTTTCTTAAAGTGTAGAAAATTTGGTGAATCTTACCAATTTTTAAATTTCCAACTATAAAATGTTGAACAATATTTTTTTAAATATTCAAATTTATAAGTATTTTATATAGTTCATGGACAATTTTGACCATGCTTATAGTAAAATAATTTTATCCTATGGAATTTGGTTATCATTTTAGATAAAAATCGAAATTGGAACATTGTTTGGAAAAAAAACATCTAAAATTAGCCCATGGGTTAAATTTCACCCCTAAGGTTTTTCCTAGGGCATATATAGAACAAAAACACATTCCTTGTAGTCATTGTCTTCTTCTTGGACACATTCATTTATACCAAGAGGCATGGAATACACATTGGCACTTTATCTAACTTAGCTCCGTAGTGTGTATTATCCCTAGTTCTATGTCTACAACCTCATGTTTCACATTTGGTTTAACAACAAATAATCATGGATGGTCTACATAACCTACATATTTGGAGGAAAGCGAGGATGTTTTATAGCTAAATTGATAGGAAATGATAAGGAACATGAACATAGTCTACAAGCCCAATGTAGATTAGGGTTTCGCTCAGTTTTCATCAATGCAATCTCGCATTATTGGGTTAACTCCGCAAAACACTCCACCAAGCCAGTGTTGGTAGTGGTCCCATGTCGGCATTTCCCATACACACTACTGGTAGCCAATGACATGCAATCTTGTTGCTCCATTTGTTTTTTCGCTCCCGGAACGAAAGTCACCAAGTGTCCCTGAATGGCATTTTCATGCGACTTGCAACTCGACATAACTCGACAACCAAAGGTCGGATCGGCGAACTGTCGATTCTGTTGCTCTCCTACCATGCGATTACCTTTAGGTAGCCTCTCCTCCATGTTTCCATGGCCCAGTGACTTCGTTGTGCATTCATTTCGTAAACTAGGGTTTTGCTTAGTTTCCATCAATGCAATCTCGCATTGTTGGGTCAACTCCGCAAAACACTCCACCGAGCCAGTGTTGGTAGTGGTCCCACGTCATCATTTCCCGTACACACTACTGGGAGCCAACGATATGCAATCTTACTGCTCCATTTGTTTTTTCTCTCCCAGACCGAAAGTCACCAAGTGTCCCTGAACAACATTTTCATGCGACTTGCAACTCGACATAACTCGGTAACTGGAGGTTGGATCGATGAACCATCGATTCCGTTGCTCTCCTGGCATGCGATTACCTCTAGGTAGCCTCTCCTCCATGTTTCCATGGCCCAGTGACTTCATTGTGCATTCATTTCGTAAACTAAGGTTTTGCTCAGTTTCCATCAATGCAATCTCGCATTGTTGGGTCAACTCTGCAAAACACTCCACCGAGCCAGTTTTGGTAGCGGTCCCATGTCAGCATTTCCCATACACACTATCGGGAGCCAACGGCATGCAATCTTGCTGCTCCATTTGTTTTTTCACTCTCGGACCGAAAGTCACCAAGTGTCCTTGAACGACATTTTCATGCGACTTGCAACTCGACATAACTTGGCAACCGGAGGTCGGATCGACGAACCGTCGATTCCGTTGATCTCCTGGCATGCGATTACCTCTAGGTATCCTCTCCTCCATGTTTCCATGGGCCAGTGACTTCATTGTGCATTCATTTTGTAAACTAGGGTTTTGCTCAGTTTCCATCAATGCAATCTTGCATTGTTGGGTCAACTCCGCAAAACACTCCACCACGCCAGTGTTGGCAGCGGTCCCACGTCGGAATTGCCCATACACACTACCAGGAGCCAACAACATGCAATCTTGCCGCTCCATCTGTTATTTCACTCCCGGACCGAAAGTCACCAAGTGTCCCTGAACGACATTTTCATGCGACTTGCAACTCGACATAACTCGGTAACTGGAGGTCAGATCGATGAACCTTCAATTCCGTTACTCTCCTAGAATGCAATTACCTCTAGGTAGCTTCTCCTTCGTGTTTCCATGGTCCAGTGACTTCATTGTGCATTCATTTCGTAAACTACGGTTTTGCTCAGTTTCCATCAATGCAATCTCACATTGTTGGGTCAACTCCGCAAAACATGTTGCAGCATTAAGAAAACACTGTGTCTAGAGATCACAGGCTATATTATTATTGTACCAAAGTATAATCCAAGAAGAATATACCTAAGATACACTTACAAATTAGAAGCCAACTAGGGTTTCATGAACTAGACACCGCATAATAAAACTAGGGTTCAGAAATTGAGACATGGAACTAAAACTAGGGTTTTATGAACTCTCTAGGTTTAGATCATGTACCTAGGCTATGCACATACATGAAACAAAATGAATAGGCTATGCATGTATACATGAAAAAAAATGCCATATACCTAGGCTATGCACATACATGAAACAAAAAGGCCATATACCTAGGCTATGCACATACATGAAACAAAATTAATAGGGTTGAACATGGATCACAAGTGGAATTTCACATGCATGCATGACTAAGATGTAGAAACACATGTACATGAATTATATGCACATACATGAAACAAAATGCCATAAACCTAGGCTATGTGCATACATGAAACAAAAAGGCCATATACCTAGGCTATGCACATACATGAAACAAAATGAGGTATTGAAAGAAGTTAGAAGAGAACTAGCATACTTGTTGATAATTGCTAGTTTTAAGGTTTATTGGTCATATGTAAAAATTGGCATAAATATTCATAAACTTGACATACAAGAGAAATTTTGGCATATGAAGATGACGAAGATAAACTTGACTCGAGAGCATGTTATTTTCTGATTTCTATTTGGTGGTGTCTAAAGACACCGGTTGTTCTTGGTGCCTCCAATGTGCCATAAATAGTGTTTGTATCCTAGGCACAGGAAAGGATAAACATTAGTTCTCTCATAAGAAAATAAGGAAAATGTGCAAACATTATTTATAGATAACTCACCTGAGGTTGTAGGATCTTGTTTATAACTTGTCTAGTAAATTATGTCTGTGAATGGTATCCGACAATCACAAATTAGTACATTGGGAATAAACTGAAGGCTAAATAATTGAAATTGTGCTTCAGCACACACTTTAAGGATTAAATTTAACACACTTGCAATCTAGCCACACTGGACAATCTAGTAACACTTGACAATGCACTCACTCGAGTAGGCCATCTGGATCATCTCTGCTACCGATGGTGTCCATCAATCTCTCATGCTCTAAATGAGGTAGCAAGTATTGTACATGTGACCTATTTTTTTTCGAAATTGTGCACAGCTTGATGTTTATACCAACTACCAGGTTGGTGAAGTGGTATACAATAGCTCCTGGTTTATAATCCTGATATACATGCCCACCCTTCCTTTTTTGTTGTGCTTCTAGTGTCAGGTACTCCCCTTTTATAACCATCGAGCTAGTTGGGTATTCAATATTTTCATCATCTGTAACAGGTTCGAGAAGGGTTTGTTTCCCCTCTAAGCAACGTGCCAATCAATAGTCAGAACCCCATTCATTATTTTTTGGGGCAACCACTGCATATATCTGACCTGTGAAAGGAAATCGAAAAAGATTAAAAATACATAACTATTAAAAAAGGTCTTGCATGTAACATAAATAAAATTTCTTTCAATGTAAGGGCTTGTAGTGATTTAGGTACTACTAATTTATTTTTTTGTACCTGTTTGTATGAGATCCGATATGTGATCATAGTCTGTAGAAATATATGTTTGAACATATTCCAAATGGTCTATTTAATTAACCCCCTTGAAATCGGTGCCAAGTGTCACTTGATCCCATGTATCAACTGTATTTGTATACTCACAATCATCCCATTCATCTATGCTATAGGAACTGCAAAAGAAAGCCTTCAATCTTGTCCAAATTTGTAGGGCCAAGTTGTTTGAGCTTCTAATTGAATGAAAACCTCGAGTTCCATGCACTGTGTTCACCCAATGTGTTTGGGATCGGTCCACATCTGTCACCTCCCAGAATATTCTCCGTACTAGGTGTTTCCTTGTTGCTTGTTCTCCGATCACAGATGCACACCATTCGACTATAGATGAAGCGTCTCGAAGGCGAGCACCTGTAAACTTCATCTCTTCCCTTCGAAGGGCAGTTTTTATGCATGCACCAGCACCATCATGCTCTCCTTTGCCATGACCTGTTTCAAAGTAGTTCCATGTATGTGGCACCTTGTATTTTATGTGCAACAAACACAACCATTGAAATACACTTGCATTCTTGAACTGTCCAGCACAACCATATGACCAAATCAAATGACGATAAAATGGTATATCCATAGCTATCACATGATCATAGAACAACTGAAAGCAATGTTGCACGTAATGGATGTCATGGGTCCGGTCGTCACTGATGTAAAAGTGACTCTCTTTCAATATCACACGTTTCTCTTCATTGCTATCTGGCCCATGACGATAAGTGATATGGACCATTATGCTCACCTGCTCTGAGTGATAGTATTGACTTTGTATCATTTTGTGGTTGTAGGGTGTAATTTTCCGCAAAGTCAACCACTGATAGTATTGTTCCGAGAGGGAACGTGTCCCGGCATATTATGAATTGCTCATCTTGCCACCGTGCCATATCGACATGCTGAATGTATTGTTGGATCTTTCCACGAAATTCTGGAATAAAATCACATACTTGCACTTGGTGGAAAAAAATAAACAATGTTATAAAACAACATAAACATATTTACATGAATATTAATATACATCAATATTTAAAACAATGTTATAAAACAACATATAAACAATGTACACTCAATTTAATGAACATTTTTCATGTAGATTGTCACCTGTGAAGTCACCAATTTAATCTTCTTGCTTTCTCCCATCACGTAGCTGATATGTCTCATACTGAAAGTTCTGCTTCTTGACAATTGCATTACTGAATGCTTGATCTTCACTCTCATGGATGCAATCGTACCATAAAGATAGCCCACCACAATTGTTGCAAGAACCCTCTACACATTGTTTTAAGTAATGTGTCTTCCCATCTTACCTCAGACACATTATGCTATGGATGAAATATCTAGATGACATTGGCGGTACTGTACTTGAGAATTCCTGCACATGGTTAGGATGCAAAAAACAACGTATATGTGCAAATGTATGATAATATAGATCAAACTCTATTTTGTATCTACAACAACAAGTGTTCCGGATTCTATTGATTCTAACATACCAAGGCTTGCATTTTTCAAAAGATCTTTTCCCGAGCCTTAGCTCTACGTGGGAAACTTTAAACATCTCGAACAGTTGAGTTTGTGTCATGTCAAGGTAATGTTTAACATGCCCTTCATTGTTCATAGAACCCCTACAGTTTTTTAACACATCCTTTGTGTTAGAAGAAGGCCTAGTGTTATCGTGCCAAAAAGTGTGCACTAGTCCCTTCACTGCTTCGACCAACTTCATGTCTTTGCAGGGAAACCTACCGCTAAATGCCCATAATGTATCCATTTGTGCCTCTACATAAAGGTTGTCTCTTCTTATTGAATATTTTTTAAGTGTCTTTGGATGTAAAGGGACAACTTCTGATGTGCATTTAAGTAAACGACGTTGTCTTGTGGATCTAGATACAATTGATTCAGCCAATACACGGTGAGCCACATTACAGTCTTTTGAACGCGTTTTATTACCAATTGATGTGAATGCAGCAGCAAGAGATTTAACAATGTGATTACTTGATTCGGTATTCTTCAATGTTCTTATGCCTAACTTTTTTCTAACATTTGCCATACTTCTAGATTTAATCAAAGCTAAAAACAATTGACATTTACCGGCTTCAGATTTTGGTTCAAAATATTGTTTCATTATTTGAGAACAATGACGAATGATTGTGCATTTAGCCACCTTACCTTCCATTGAAGTCAATTCACTCTCGTCCACTTGTATGCATTTAGGAGTTCTCTTTCGTTTTGATGTGAGATTTCTTGTCGTTCGAAATGCTGGAGATACGTTTACATCCACTGTAGGATGACAACTTCGATTAGGAGATTGAACCACCTGGCATGGTTGTTGTAGAGTCTTGTCAGGAACATAATGATTGAGCTCTACAGAGGGTTGTCCGATTAATAATGGACCAAAATTTTCATCTTGGTTATAACCAGCTTGCATTAAAGTTCCAATATCTTCCTCAGCCTCTTCGTCAGGTATTTGTTGAGCAGGAATGGGAAGTGTTTGCTCATCCAATGAATGCCGACGATTTCTTGAATGTTCCCTCTTCTTTTCTTTTTTAATTTCAGCTTCTTCGAGTGTAAGCATCTTCCTCGTTGACTTCCGAACTCTATTACGTGGATTCCCCATTGAAATCCACCCAAAATTGTACAAAACCTATGGATCTGTGTAATAAATGATTAAATTGCAGGTTGAACAGTGCGCTCTACGTAGGTTTCAGAGGAATTATGTCTTTTCCTATACAGTAAAAATGGCCCACGGCCCACAACCCAAGATTATTTATTAAACAAATATCGCATATGCGATATAATGCATCTATGTTTTAACGCATATGCGATATGAACTATATGCTTTTTACGCTTTTTACAAACAACCAGTTTGTTATAAACGTGATCACTAAATTGCATATGCGATATATCGCATATGCGTTATATCGCATATGCGATATATCGCATATGCATTATATCACATATGAGATTTAGTGCATATCAACTATTGAAACCTCATTTAACCATGAACCATGAAAACATCATTTAATCCCTAGAAGATTAGATTTATCCTTGGACCATGCTACAGTGTCTTCAGAACTATGTTTTGTCAAGAAATATTCGTAATGGTTCCTATATCACCATGGTCAACGCCTCGAGAACAATCTTCAATGCATAAAATAGTATAATGGCACATATATCCCATATTAAGACTAAATATTCCCTTTAAAGGGCATGTGTAGTGGTTTAAGACTTGTTTCTGTTACACTTTTGTCCCATTACCATGGTTAAGACCCTAAGACCCATCCTTAGTGCATAAAACCTCATAATGACACCAATATCTCACTAAAGGCCAAATATTCCATCTATAGTGTATGTGTGTTGGTTTAGAGACTCATTGGACCATCTTTTCTTCCATGACTATGGTCAATGTCCAGAGACCCATCACTACCATCCAAAATCGTATAATGTCACCCTTATCCCCTTATAATACAATTTAGACTCCCAAGATTCCATTCAGACGATCTATGGGGTGGTTCATGCCCCAACATTACATTGATTGAGCTAAAAGAGGTGTGGGGGGAGTCAAAGGAGGGAGAGGAAGTTGTAGAGGGAATCATGGGAGGGAGGGATGGGTAGGGGAGAGATATGGGGGGGATGAAGGGAGGAGAAATATAAAGGGAAGGGAGGGATTTGTCTCTGGACATTGATATGAGGGGGAACTAAAGGGAGGAGAAATATAAAGGGAAGGGATTGGTGGGAGGGGAATAAATATAAGTGGGAGGGAGGGATGGGGGGGGGAGAGATATAGGGGAATAAATATAAGTGGGAGAGAAGAGGGTGATATATAAAAGGGAGGGATGATTGGGTGCAAGAAAGATATAGGATAATGGATGGAGGAAATATATATAGCATAATGGATGGACAGACAAATGGGGGGGGGGGGCATTAAAGAGTGAGATGGAGGAGAGGGATTGATGGAGTGGTGGTATAGATACAGGTATAGAGTGAGTGAATGAGAGAGGCAAATGGGGGGTGGTTAAAGAGTGAGAGGGGGAGAGTGAGAGAGAGAGAGAGAGGGGGGGGGGAGAGTCAGAGAGAGAGAGAGAGAGAGAGAGAGAATGATGGATGGAGGGATGGTTAGAGGGTGAGAGAGTGGGATAATAACAATGAGAGAGTAGGGATTTAGGGAAATGAAGGATGGTTACACCGAGGGATAGAGATGAGGGATTGTGTGTGTGTGTGTGAGAGAGAGAGAGAGAGAGGGAGAGATCATGGATATTAAGGAAAGGAGAGAAAGATGGAGAGATGAAGGAGGGATGAGGGATTAAAGGTGGAGAAAGGAGGTAGGGGGAGAAAGTGAGGGATGGAGTGAGTGATAGGATGGAACACATGGATGGATGGAGGGAGGGGGGAAGAGAGAAAGAGTTTTGGCGGGAGGGAGGGGCAACAAAGGAATTGTTTTAGAGGGTGTGTGGATGTGTGTGAGAGAGAAGGGGGTGGAGAAAGAGAGAAGGAATTATGGGGGGAGAGAGAAGGGGGTGGAGAGAGGAGGTAGGGGGAGAAAGTGAGGTATGGAGTGAGTGAGAGGATCAATCATCAAGATTTCTAGTTAAATTATTTGTTGAAAAATTTCTAGTTAAATGATTTGTTGTTTTTGAATCAATAGTGCAATGTGATTAAACTATTAAAGATCATATAGAAACAAATCACATTAAAATGTCATGTGTACACCCACATTTCATCCCAAATTCAAAATATTTGTTACAATACCAACCTTCCTAACATTTTAACTCATCAAAACTATGGTGATTTATGAATGTTTCTCTTAAAAGTTTCGAGCACATAAATATAATTCTAAAGAAAACCAAGTGACTCCTTACCTTTTTAAAGGTTTGATAGATCAAAATTGGTCTCAATGGGCGCTAATAACAACCATAATCATCATCAACTCAAGTAGAGCGTTATTAAGTTATATAATAAATTTCTCATTAAATAAAAAACCCTACTTGAAGTCATTTAACTACACTAATATCAAAGAAAGTTTGATTAACAAAATAAGTGCAAAGATATGTTGGTTCTCATCAATAACATCAATCAATAGATGCATAGCGAACTATAGGTCAAAGCCACAAACTTCAACTATCTTAGTGTAGTAAGGTGAAGTTCTATACTAGGAGACTACACAATAGTGAAGATGGAATTCTCAAGATATATTTGAATCGATCTTTCTTCAGTGCCTATTAAATCTCATACCTAGGATAGGATACAAGGAAAATTATTAAAATGGCGAGGATGAAATCCCTAACCCTTGAAAATGGATTGAAAACCAAATTATATTCACCATGATATCCCAATTACTTCATCAATAACAATCCACCATTTGGCTTCTAGATGTCCCATTCACTTTGATGTGAGTTTATACTTTATACCATACTACCCCATACTACCTAATATATCAAATATAACTTAGTTGAAAATAGAGATGTATTGTTTCCGAACCCATTTTTCATGTTAAACAATGTTATATTAACCATGATGGGATGCTATCTTACCTTTCAAAAGAATAATCTTTATGCCACTATTTTATCTAATAATCTTTATTCTCTTTTTACTCTTTTTTACTAAACAAAAATGCATATCCGTTATATCGCATATGCGATATGAGCAAGTCTAAATCGCATATCCGTTATAACACATATGCGTCAATTTAAAATTTAAAAAATCGGCAGGAACAAGGCTTGGGATGATGTTCGGAAATAGCTTCGGACTGCCGAACCTATTGGCTAGAACAAAAAAACCAAGGCCATTGCCTGTATTTTTGAACTCTATCAATATGCTCAGTTTCAATGGCATGTTTTGCTATGAAAAACTCAATATTTTTTTATGAAAATATAGAATATTGTAGAGTACGATCTGATGATTCTGAATATGTATTTTTTTCATAAAAATATATGTTTCATTTATTTATTATTAATTTTCTAAATGACACACGTCAGTTTTCGAAAATACATACATCGATTCATTTTTATATAACTTTTGATTGCCTTCACCATTTCCCAAGAAAACTATATGGTGCACTAGAGGAGACTGAGCTCTACAATCTCATATATAGAAAACAATGATTTCATTAAATTTTGCCCCTAAAGTGTTGCACCCGCACATAACATTTTAATTTCAATGTTTTCTGACTTCAATAATTAATAATAATAATAAAATAATTCATAAATTTTTTTGAAAAAATAGTGTTGCACTAGGCCCATATGTCCTTTATATGTCTGCAAGATTTTTTTCAAAATGGACATGGTTTACCGCAATAAGTGTTGCACCCGCACAAACATATATGTTATGATGTGCTGAAAATTTGAAAACCCAAATTAACGGAAACTAATTTTATAATCATTTACACAATTTTTTTATAGATAAATGTTATATATTATGAAAGCTGATTTAATTACCTATCTTTTGTCTTTTTACTTTATCTTCAAATCCGTTATGAAAGTACCCCTAATTGTCACCTAAAGTTAGAGGTTCCAGGTTTTTTCAGTATTATGTGGCATCTAAAGTGTCTTTAAAGGAGTCCATGATTGTACATTAGCCCCTGTGTATTAATTGTTGCATTATTTTATTGAAATTTTCTATTAGATTAATTACATGAATTATTATTTCCAAAATTATGATTAAAAGAGAATTGCTTCTTCCTTTGCTCAAAGTTGTTAGGCCTTTTTGCTTTATAGCTTGGTATTCCTTCTCTTCTCTTATTATGTTCATAACATATATTCGCTTTCCTAATGGCCTCTTCAAGAGTTTAAGGACCATCATATGTAATCCTGTCCTTTATATGAGAGGGAAAACAGCTCAAAAACCTCTGTACCTTAGGCTTTTCTTCAATGATAAGGTACATACCTTAATAAAGTTAAAAACTTGCTGCACAACTCCCCCATATCCATGGAACCCAACTTTAACTCATAAAACTCTTTATCTCGTTCCTCATAATATTGTTTGAACATGAACTTTCTTTTAAAATATTTCTTGAAATTACTCCAATTTACACTTTTATCTTTAAAACCTTTTACTCGTTTCAGATCTTGCCACCAGATGTCTGCTTTTCCAGTGAGATTGTAAATTTCCATTTTATTTTTTAGATGACTTGAGTAGTTATAAATCTGGAAATACTTATTCATACCGGACAGACATGCTTCAGCTGTCTCACTCTTTTCTGTTTCTCCATTAAATGTTGGTGGTTTGATCTTTTTAAACTCGCCGAAAATTTCTTCATACGGTCTGTACTTCTTTTTCTTAGTGTAGTAGTCACTGTCACTACCATCACTAGAATACTTGTGCTTTTTCTTGCGTACATTTCCAACAAAATTAGAAGATGAGTTGCTGTCATAATTAGTCAATTTTACCTTTTTATCATTATGTTGGTAGGACATAGGTCCAGAGTCAACATTATATCCTATTTCTTTATCTTGATAATTTTTATGAAAATTACTCAGTAGTATTTGATTCAGATCCTCTTCAGCTTTCAGGATTCGTTCGTTTTCTTCCTTAACAGTTTTTATCTCAATTTTTAAATCCTTTATTGTTCTTAATAATTTAGATGAATTATCATTTAGTTCAACAAATAATTTTTTTGCATTAATGTGTCCTTATTCGTTATTATTCCGTTCATTATTAAGGGTCCTTTCTTCAGCTGACTCTTCTGGCCCTTCTATACCTGTAGACTATATTTATAAAATGCTGAAAAATGATAACTGAAACAGAAATAAAATAAAAGTCAGTGATTTGTAATTCTGTCCTAAATTTTTATTTGCGCGAGTGAGCCGCTTCAGGCCTAGTATTTGAACTTGCACTCTGATACCACATGTAAAATCCCCAAAAATTGATAAAAATTTAAAAATTTTGTGCAGCATTAAATGCTTGTGTTTGCTATGCAGAAGTATTAAAAGTGTTAACTTAAACACATCTAAAACACTAATCAAAAATTTCTTAAGGATGACAACTTCTATAATCCATCATCAGTGACAAAAGGTTTATATTACTTACAGAAAACGACAATTGTCGTAACTGCTGTTAACTTAACTAGTGACTCAAGTGTTGTAATGTCATTTATCATCAATCAAAAGTCAAAATGTTTTATTTCAAAAGTTTACATTATGTATTTCATTTGTTCAAATGCAAAACGTCAAATTTTGTTCTATTTTATACATTTGATTCTAGAGACTAACTGTTTGTCTCATTGTAATGAAGGGGTCCTTGTGAACACCCCGAGGCTTACTTAGCTATTTGATAGCTAATGTTTCTAAAATTCTATTGCATATTTACAAGTAAGAAGAGATACCATTGACGCACACCTTAATGTATGTGACAAGAGTTGAACTTATCTTCGAAATTAGTTTTGTTATAAAGGTGTATAGAGTACTAGGCTCGTGCAAGGGTGATGTCTGCTTTAGTATCGACCATCAGCTTCAAGGTCTTAACTCGCCACTTGTACTTTTATATGGTTTGAAACCCAAATTATGGACAATAAAGGATGAAATCTTGCATACTTCTTATACTCTCAAGGTGTTATGTTTTTATAACAATATCATGCTTATATTTATTTAGTTCTTTTGTACTAACTATTTGATATTTATATTTTGCATTCCAAATACTTTTTATGTAATATTTAAACTTTAAACAAGGGATTATTACTAAGCGCTAACACAATTATCATCTATTCGTAACTATATGTATTTATGCTAAGGTTAGATAGTATCGACCATATGCATCTATACTAATGCATCGATACTATATACTATAAGCTTTAAACAGTATACTTTATCCTTAGTATGATTCCTTTGTAATTCAAATTATATAATGATTGTTTGACTATGCATATAATGTTCATATAATGAAGTGATGATGAAAGCCTTGACTTGAAACTTGTTGGATCTCTGCGTTGGCAGTCTTACGTGCCTGGTAGATACGATTCTTAAATGCTATTAAAGTTGTTTTGAGTGGATTTCTCGTTGGCAGCCCTTGTGGCAAGTCTTCACATGCTAGTTCTTGGAAACGATGTTAACCCTAATTGCATTTGCATTACTCGCCGAAACAATGACCTAGAGCATTCATTTTGCAGTTGTAGTGGGGAACGAGGTCGACAGGCTCTCTACTTTCCAGGGTTTGTAATCTTTGTTGGTGTTTTTCCTCCCGGGGTTCGATGTGGTGACCTTCACTAAATGTATAATAGTTACAAGAGTTCTGTAAGTCACGCATTCCTTACAGGGTTTAGAACCCAAAGGGATTTGATGCTGAAACCCTTCACTGCCACCATATGCGTTAAAGCAATCCAAGCAAAATCGTGCTTAATTTTTTACAGGTAAAGTTGTGCAAAACTAACTTGTAACTTTCTGAGTGTTTCCATTATTACTTCATTAGTTCTTTTAAGCTTTACGTCTAAAATGGATAAGTTTTAACTCGATTATTTAATGATATTTCCTAGCAAGTGAAAACCATGACAAGGTTTTGAGTTCGGCCAGACTGGGAAAGAACTTATATGGACTTGGTAAGCCTCAATTACTCCTTGTGGACAACTATATGCTTCTTGGAAGAAATGTGGGAGATTGGCACGATACAGTTGTTCTATTTGGTTTAGCCGAGAATCGACTTTGTTTCAGCCTTCAATTTTAGTTGGTTGTAAAAAGTTTCTAAGTCGTATGGCAAGTTTGTATTTAAGGGTTTTGAACCTTGGATCTATAGCTCACATCAGTTTCTTGATGCTTCTTTGACTACTATCTTAAAGTAATGCTTGTTTTAAAAGATGAGATTTCGGTCTACTATAAAGGAAATTATTTTTGGTAAAACAGATAATGGAAGAAACGTGTTGATCTGAGTTCTTTTTGTTCTAGGGTTTGATACCCGTTTTGGTTTATATTTAGATATGTAGGGATTTGAATCTTTTAACCTACGTAGATTTCTTCATGCTATTATTTATGGTGCTAAGATATTTACATTTTTGGGCAAAGCCCGTCACTGTGGGTGAAATATTAGAATGTATAGTTTTTAAATTTGTTTATTATCAAAGGTCATGAGCCTGATTTTGGAACGCTGTCGAAAAATATTTCTATGTTTTGATTTTGTTTATAAAAATAATACTGAGAGTTTTCGAACTCTACAAAGAGTAACGATCAAACCCTTGAGAAAAGTAATAGCTTCGATTTGACAGAGCTAACCCTTAGGGTTTGGTTGCTCGTCTCATGAATATCCTTCGTTTTGTATAATCGAATGCAAAGTTATTAAAGTAGATGATATTATAGTTGATGGTGGGGTTTGAACCTTGGACCAACACTTGTTTTTTTATTCTTTTTTGTAATGTATTTGTAAAATAGGAAGTTGATAAACAAAATGTAGAGTATACTTTTAGCAATACAAAGTTGTTGTATAGTGTGTTGGGTGATTGAGAGTCCAGGGCTGCGCCCGACACTATGTTTGGAAAGGTTGATGTTAGGGTATTGTTTGAAAAATAGAGCCGTAAAGGCTAGGTTATAACCCTATAGTGGATACTTGTCAAAACATAAGTTTTGTCGAGGGTTTCGAAACTTGATGTCTGAAAACAATTTTTTTGTTGCATTATATAACTTTGTTTTATTTATATAAGACTTACATTATGAGTTTCGATAGAATAGGTTTTGTAGAGTCATTATTTCACTTGAAAACATGCTCTCAGTAATGTATAAATCGATGCATGAATTAAATATGTGAAACCCTAACTATCTATTTTTCTGAATCAAAAGTTGTTTTTATACTACCTTTCTACGTTTATAAATAAGGTACTATAATTCTAAAATGCAATACTATTGGAAATTGAAGCAAGAAAGAAGAATACTAGAATGATAAGTTATTTGATTTGAATAAATATATTTGTTGTAGATTAGCATTCATAAAGGAATACTTAGAAAATAAAACTTATATAAATAAAATTCAAGGGTTTTGATGTATAACATAGATAATGAAAAGTTATTTGATTTGAATAAATATATTTGTTGTAGATTAGCATTCATAAAGGAATACTTAGAAAATAAAACTTATGTAAATAAAATTCAAGGGTTTTGATGTATAACATAGATAATGAAAAATACTTGTACTCCTAGTTAGGTTTTGAGATATATACTGAAAATAAGGCAATATTATAGTTCTGAAATAATATACCATTATTTATGAAATGAATCTTTTAATTTTTGTTTTCAGTATAACATCATTCTGATCTATTCTAATTACTCTTCCCTGTACTAGAGTACGGCACTATAACTAGTGTGTGGAAAAACGCACGGAAGCATTTTATTCTATCATTCATATTAAATCATACATTTTAATCATTTATCTAATATTGGAATCTAACAGATGCATGTATAATCCGAGTGTTTTAATATTGCAGTAAATAAAACTTACTAACAATCAAGCATATTTAGAATGAAATAGAACTAATAACAATAATAACATTCAGATCATTAGTGATTAGTTTGACATAAAATAAATAAGATAACACAAATGAACCTGAAAACTGTAGAAGAGACAAACAACCAAAGGAGCCCGTTCCACGCAACCTACTCCTGAAGACAGTGAAGTTACTTTCCTTAGGACCCCTGAGCCTATTCACTGAACCACTAGGACAAAGATGTTGTGTGGAGAAATGGAATAAATTCCTCTGCAACTCATCACTAGTACTTAGTAGTAGTACTTCTTGCCTTTAGCAATATTGAACATAGCAATGTGGCTGCATTAGTTCAGAATGCAGTCTTAGTTCACTCAATCACTTCTAACCTTCCCCTCGTCAAATCTCTTGTGTTCAGAAAATGATCACAAGGTAAGAATGGACAGCCCCTGCTCAGTTTGATGGGTAGATAAGTAGCATGCCTAGGTCTTTTGGTCAGTTTTTTCAGTAAATGAGCCACCTTCTCAGTTCCACTTTCTTGGGGAACATGACCATAAAAGTAGGGAAGTTCCCCCCTGCAACAGTTAGAAGTGAGTTGAGGATGCTGCCAAGTGTCAGTTTTCTCTCCACCCTAGTCCATTCCTCCTAATGGATCAGTGAACACTCATTCAACAGTCTCCTTTGGATGTTTGTCTCCACTTTTATTTATTAATAATAAAATATTCAAAGTAATTAATTACAGTCATTCTTGACCCCACTTGGTTAATAGTCATAAAAATTTACAATAAAAATAAAACATAATGTTTTCTACGTAACATACAATGTCTAGAACTTGGGTATGTGACACTTTCTCACAAATGACTTTGATCTGTCTTTGCTTAATATTTACGGTCCCTACAGGGAGAGGGAAATCTTTTGGACTGCTCTTGAATCTTTGGGCATCTAAATACCCAAAATTTAATTGTGGCAGGGGATCTTAACCTCACACTGTGAGCGGCTGAAGTTTGGGGAAAAACTGTGTTGGTTGATGAATTAATATATTTCTTCGAGGATTTCTTTAATCGTGCGCAACCATTGGATGTTGCTCCAAGGAAAATGGGAGCCACATGGAGCAACAAGTGTGATGGTGATCTCTGTATCAGTAAGGCTTGATCGTTTTCTCATTTCTCAATCGATAGCCACCAAATTTGATAGATATCACTCTTGGATTGAGTATACAAACATTTCAGATCATCAAGGAATCCTTTTGCAGATTAATGATTTGGCTTTTAAAGCTCACAGACCTTTTAGGTTCAATAGTACGTGGTTAAAGGATTCTGAGTTGTGTGATTTGGTTAGGTGTTTTTGGAGCCAAGTTGAAGTTCCTGTTAATCTTAATCCAATGGAGGTTTTGATTTTTAAATTAAAAGGGTTAAAGGAGAAGACAAAGGTTTGGGAAAAAGAAAAAAAATCAAATCCATCTTCAACTAAGTGCTATTAAGGCACAAATCAAACAGTTTCAACTTCTAAATTTGTATGGAATTTTTTCAGCTAAAGATCGACTTATTTTGAAAACTCTTCAGAGTAGACTTGATGAATTATTGAAATTAGAAGAAAGTACCTAGAGGTTATAGAGCCAGGCTCTGTGGGTCGAATTGGGTGATGAAAATACTAATTTTTTTCACAACTATGCATCCCATCAAAGGAACTTAAACTCTATCTGGTCTATTGAATACTTTTTGGGCAATGAAGTTAGTGAGAAAAAGAATTTGGAAGAGCTGGCGTGCAAGCATTTCCAGAACCTCTTTAAGGATCTGAAGACCTCCAATTTAGATGCTCAACTTAGTGTCCTTAAGCACTATTTGTTGATGTATATGTAACTTTGGAATGTATTTCATATATGTATAGTGTATTCCTATAGAGATGTTATTATTCCTCTATACAGAAGTGTCGTCATTTATATTGTAAGTGTCGTAACTCATACTTGATGGGTTATTAGACCACCTTGATGGGGTTGGCCCTGTATAATTCCTATGGGTTAAAGGGTTCTTAGACCACCCTATTGGGGGTCGGCCCTGTCAGGATTATTCTATTTGGTTAAGTTGAGGCTGACCTAGTAAAGGTTAATAGGAAAGTCAAGTCATGTATAAATAGAGTGCGGGAGGCACTCTATTTGATCATTCTATTTCTTCACTCACACACTCATTGGAGAGTGGTGCACTAGTGGAGGAGGAGAAGCTGCTGCTAGGAGGACTATCTCTTGTACTTGGGTTGTATCATTGCTCTATCTATCTTTGAGGAAGTTGCGAGGTTTTTCACCTTCTTGGTTCTCCCCGGTGAAACTATGTGTCTCTTGTGTGCTTGCATTATTGTCTCCATGATTGATATGCTGTATATATGCTGTACATGTTATTCTCTCAGTTAAGATCCTAGATCAGATTGAAATTTCTAAAAAACTAACATGGTATCCAGAGCTATCCTGAAAGAAGGCATGGTATGGCATTTATGACACTTGCTGCACTTGCGAAGCTAGGGCTTGATATAGCAAAAACCACTCATCATAGAACTTTCACTATAAATCCATTTTGGAGAAGTTTCTGAATCTAAAAGTCTTACAAGTCGAAGATAAGATCCCAATGTACCTTGTGTCCGAAGAACAAAATCTAATTCGATGTGCTTTTTGTTTTATGGTCCGTACAATCTAGGGTTTCTGCCTCTTCCAGATCTCAGTCATAAATAGGTGACCTAGGAAAAAAGGTCACAACTTGGGATAGGAAGATCCAAATGAAATTTTGTAAAAAGTGGCAGGTAGGGCACCGACTGTACTTTCAGAGGACTGATTTTTAGAGGCCGAAAATGAACCAGTGACACGTGGCACTCCATACAAGTTTGCTCTCTTGTTTTATCCCATAAACACGTCATGTTTCGACACTTTGAATAATTCTCTCTCAGAGAATCCATTTGAGGTTAGACCTATGGGGTTGGAAAGAAAACAGGTCAGGATACCACAGGCCAAATTTTCAGACCCTGTAGATCTAAAATTGGGAGTTACAGCAGAAACAATTAGGTGCATATTTCTGTCAAAACATAATTGGATTTTGAGCACCTTCATTCATGGCTCCGAAAATTTAGGGTTTCAGAGAATGTTGGAATTTTTGTATCGGAGACCATGGCTGGATGATCCTCATCAAAATCAAAATTTAGAGACCAAGATCAAATTTTTTGGTTGGGCAGAAGGTCGGGCTTGATCAAACCCTAGTTCGGGACTTTGATTGGAAAGGTGAAAAATTAGGGCTTCTGCAAAAATGGGAATTTTTGAAATCTGTGACTATAGCTGGAAGCTCATTGGAAAAATAAAATTTTAGAGCTTTGGATCAAACTATTTGGTTGGTTGAAGCTTTGGGAAACTGAAACCCTAATTCAGGGTCCTCCCTAGTAAATTCGGAAGAATGAAAAGCAAATTTGAGGGGTAAAACTTTGCAGTTTTCAAATTTTGAGTATACCAGGTTGATCAGCTCATCAAGGTACATCTTACTATCCTTTCAGAAGCTTGAAATTCAAAGTTTGAATTTTTAGGGTTTCCCTGACAAACCCTAATCCAGGTCCAGATCCAGTTTTTGCAAATCAAGTGGATTGGGTTAATCCTATAAGCGAATGGATTGGTCACCTGCATAAGTGAAGAAGTTCCAGTTTAAGAGGGAGATGAGGCTAAGGCCTTACATAAGAAGATTACAAGCAGACTCGAAAGGTATGACTTATGGGTATGTTTCGAAATCTGTTCATGATTAAGTTTATAATATGTTTGTCTTCATTAAGATTAGTACAATCTTGATTAATTTTAGACTTGTCGTATCACCTTAATAAAAATATGAATGCATGATAGAAGATATTCATTGATTAGGTTTTTTGACACTTATGATTGTACTAGTGCATTGTGGTGTTGTATGAGGTTGATGTTGTCCGCTAACATGAAAGGTACATCAAGAAAGACAAATCATGTTCTAGTTCAAGAACATATGACCATGGTGACATGAAGACAAAGATTCATCCATTGTCATGGATCACATAGAAGATCTACTTACGAGGTATGTATAACTTGGTTCTATAATGATTAACCTATGAGATATGCAGGTTACTAGCACAAGTCATTGAAGAGAACAAGAAGACATTATGTGGGTATGTTAGACATAACTAGCTGTCTAACTAGATAGCATGCTAATCCAGGTATGTTTTTCCTATATCAAGTTAGAATCCTACCTTGTGTTAGGATCTCTTATATAAGTATACATGGCATGATTGATAATGATTATCATTGAAGTTAGTTATCATAGGTTTAGGCATATTATGCTTCTTACTTTGATTGCTGACATGACTAACCAGAAAAGTCCTATGGTCAAATAGGAATATGCATGAGTAAAAGAATTGTGATAAATGATCTGTCTATGAAATGATCTTGACCATACATGTTTAAGATTACTTAGAATCATAAGGTTTTTTATAGTATTAAGATTAGACTAATGAATGTGTGTATGAGACCTCGAGGATAAAACAATGATGATACTAGTAAGTATGCATAGTGATCGAGGATGGATATAAGTTCAAAGATAGGTAATCCAGGAAGCAAAGATCAAGATGGAGCACACTCCAATAGTTCCTGCAAGGAAGCAAATATTGAGAGGGAGTCCACCCTATAACCAAACAAAGATAAGTATTTGAATTGTCATTTCTTGCATACTTGTTTGTTTAAATAATATTGCTCAATGATGTATATGCTTATGTTCCTAGACTTAGTGTGTGTATTATGCATAGTAGAATAATTGCATTAATGAACAATATACTACTAATATGCATGTGATGGGTAAGTGGCCTATGGCACTGTACAAGATTCCATTGCTACTTATCTAGAATGAAACCTCTTTGCTGACATGTTGGGAGTTGTGCACACTCTTAACAATGTTCTGGTAGAGATTGGAAGGCATCTAGAAAGTTACGGGATATGGATAAATGTTGTATTGAAGCATTGGCCAAAATAATTGCATGACTGTATGACATATTTATTTATGTGTAAGAATTTGTTCTGAAAACTATGAGATGTTTCTAATCATGCAATTTAACTTGATTTATAGGAAAGATTGTATACCATCACCTACAAAAGAAGGACTACAACATTTGTTCCAGTAACGAAGTTCAAACTATCTACTAAAGATATTGAAGAATCTGAAGTTCCCATGATACAGGATACAATAAAAGGATGCCATGGTCGAGAAGTACCAATCGATCATGTTTGGGATGTGGTCCCAAGACCTGAAGGGAAGTCTGTTGTGAATTCCAAGTGGATCTACAAGATCAAGCATGCTGCAGATGGCAGCATAGAAAAGTACAAAGTGAGATTTGTAGCTCGTGGATTCTCCCAGAAAGAGGGAATAGACTATGAAGAAACTTTTGCTCCTGTAGCCAGGTACACTTCCATCAGATCAGTACTTGCCCTGGATGTAGTGATGAAATGGAAGATACACTAGATAGACGTCAAGACAACTTTCTTGAATGGTGTAGTCGAGGAGGAAGTGTATGTGGAGCAACCACTTGGTTTTGAGACACATGACAGAGAGTCATATGTATGCAGGTTGAAGAAATCCTTGTATGGATTGAAGTAAGCTCCTAGGACTTGGTATGGTGTAGGATAGACAACTTTCTATCCATTTTGGGATTTACCAAGAGTAAATCATATTCCAACTTTTACTACAAGGTTGAGGAAGGCAATCCAGTGATACTACTCATGTATGTGGATGACCTGTTTGTTACAGGTGATGATAGAGTGATTGTCGACATGAAGAGGAAGCTTGCTTCCGAGTTCCAGATGAAGGACTTGGGGATGATGCACTATTTCCTAAGCATGGATGTGTGTCAGAGTGCAGATGGAATATTCCTTGGACAAGGGAAGTATGCAGTAGAGATCCTGAAGAGGTTCAGGATGATGGACTGCAAGGCCATGGCCACACCTATGGCATCGAAACTGAAGCTTCTATGTGATGCTTCATCTGATCCGGTTGATGTCATGGTGTATCATCAGATGATTGGGTCCTTAATGTACCTGACAAACACGAGACTAGATATTTGCTTTGCGGTGAACACATTGAGCTAGTTCCTGATGGATCCGAGAGGTGTTCACCTGGTTGCTGTAAAGCATATTCTGAGGTACCTGAAGGGTACAATTGATTATGGGCTCAAGTATGATGCAAATCAAAAGTTTAACTTGGAGGGTTATGTTGATTCAGATTGGGCAGGCAGTGCCATTGATCGGAAGATCACTTCGGGGTGCTACTTCAGTATGGGATCCGGTATGATCTCTTGGTTTAGCAGGAAGTAGTCCTGTGTGGCACTGAGTACAGCCGAAGCAGAGTATGTCACAGCTTGTGCAGCTAGTTGTGAGGCAGTATGGCTCAGGAAGCTACTGTCTGAGTTATTTGATCTCCTGTTGGATGCTACTGGTATCTTTTGTGACAACTAGAGTTGTGTGAAGTTGTCTGAGAACCCCATGTTCCATGACAGGTCGAAGCACATCGAGATCAAATATCACTATATCAGGGATATGGTGCAGAGAGGAGCAGTGAAGCTCCTGTATGTTGCGACGGATGAGCAGGTTGCAGATGTGTTGACAAAACCATTAGCTAGAGTGAAGTTTGAGTACATCAGAGGGAGGCCTGGTGTTCTCCAGATTGACGACACTTCGTGGAATAAGTGATGGACACATTTGCAGGAGTCATTCCAAGCATGGTGAGAGGAGGATATTCCCATGGCTGTGGATGTAAGCACTAGATGATGAGCATCAGGATGTTGCTCCAGTTACTGCTCTGTATGCATCATGTTGGATGCCTATTATGATTAGTTGGATCATGCATTTGTATATGTATCAGGTGGATATGTATTTATATATGTATTAGGTGGATACATTGTATGATCAGTGGATCATGTATTTATGTATGCATTAGGTGGATGCATTGTGTGATCAGGATGATCATGGATGATGAGCTTCAGGATGTTGCTCCAGATGATATGCATCAGGATGATGCTATGATGATGATCAGGATGATCATGTGTGATGAGTATCAGGACAATGCTCTGGACGACATGCATCAGGACGATGCAGTGACGATGATCAGGATGATCATGTGTGATGAGTATCAGGACGATGATCTGGACAACATGCATCAGGACGATGCAGTGACGATGATTAGGATGATCATGCGATGATGACATGCATCAGGACGATGCAGTGATGATGATTAGGATGATCATGTACATCAAGATGATGTATGGTGAGTATCAGGATGATGTATGGTGAGTATCGGGATGATGCTTTGTGGCCGAGGACAGGTTGTGCTTGAGAGGAGTTGTAAGACTTGGGAGATCCGAGAGGCTGGGCTATGTGCCCGTAATAAGTCCTGGGATGCTCTTTTGAGGGTTTGTATTATGACCACATGTAAGACTTGGGAGATCCGATAGGTTGGGCTGTGTGCCCGTAATAAGTCCTGGGATGCTCTTTCGAGGTTTTGTGGTGGTGACTACATGTAAGACTTGGGAGATCCGATAGGTTGGGCTGTGTGCCCGTAATAAGTCCTGGGATGCTCTTTCGAGGGTTTGTAGTGGAGATCACATGTAAGACTTGGGAGATCCGACAGGTTGGGTTGTGTGCTCGTAATAAGTCATAGGATGCTCTTACAAGGGTTTGTGATGAGGATCACATGTAAGACCTAGGAGATCCGATAGGTTGGGCTGTGTGCCCGTAATAAGTCCTGGGATACTCTTACGAGGGTTTATGATGAGGATCACATGTAAGATTTGGGATATCCGATAGGTTGGGCTATGTGCCCGTAATAAGTCCTGGGATGCTCTTTCGAGGGTTTGTGATGAGGGTCACATATAAGACCTGGGAGATCCAATAGGTTGGGCTATGTGCCCGTAATCAGTCCTGGGATGCTCTTACGAGGGTTTGTGACGCACGTAATAAGTCCTGACGATTCCACAGTATGGCCAGTGATGATGAAAACCTATAGGAGGTGGGCCTACATCCAGTATGAAAAAGGACTAGCTCTGTAGAACTTCCTATGACGAGTAGATTTGAGATTTATTGAGATAGCAGCAACAGTGACGATGACGATGATTCGATGACCATGATCCAGTGACGATGATCCAGAGAAGAAGACTTGTGCTAGAATATCTGTGTCGAGAAATACCTTCCTAGTTAAGAGGGAGTGTTGATGTATATGTAACTTCAGAATATATTTCATATATGTATATTGTATTCCTATAGAGATGTTATTATTCCTCTATATGGAAGTGTCTTCATTTATATTGTAAGTGTCGTAACTTATACTTGATTGGTTATTAGACCACCCTATTGGGGGTCAGCACTGTCAGCATTATGCTATGTGGTTAAGTTGAGGCCGACCTAGTAAAGGTTATTAGGCAAGGCAAGTCATGTATAAATAGAGTGCGGGAGGCACTCTATTTGATCATTCTATTTCTTCACTCACACACTCATTGGAGAGTGGTGCACTAGTGGAGGAGGAGAAGATGTTGGTAGGAGGACTATCTCTTGTACTGGGGTTGTATCATTGCTCTATCTATCTATGAGGAAGTTGTGGGGTTTTTCACCTTCTTAGTTTTCGCCAGTGAAACTCTGTGTCTCTTGTCTGCTTGTATTATTGTGTCCATGATTGATATGCTGTAGATATGTTGTACATGTTATTATCTCAGTTAAGATCCTAGATCAGATTGAAATTTCTAAAAGATTAACACTATCCTACTTTCTTTACTGAGGAAGATGGTGTTGAAATTGACAAGCCTGTTAGTTTAAAAGACATTGAAGAAGTATTAAAAGCTTTCAAAAGAGACAAGATCCCTGGGCCCAATGGGTGGTTTGCTGATATTTTTGGGCATTTTTTTTTTATAATGGGTACGTATTTATTGCAAATGCTCGAATACTCAAGAACTGTAGGCTAGATGGAGGGAGGACAAATTTGATTTTCCTGGCATTAATCCCTAAATCCCGCAAACCAAAATCTTTTGATGAGTTGAAGCCAATTTCCCTTTGAACCTTGGTATATAAATTAATTGCTAAAGTTATTTCAAATAGAATCAAGCCAAATCTTTCAGAATGTATGTCTAGAGAACAGTTTGGCTTTCTGGAGAACAAACAAATTTTGGAGACTGTGGGCATTACATAAGAAGTGTTGCACTCAGTCAAGATCAGAAAACAAAAATATTTGATTCTAAAAATTGATCTGGTCAAAGCTTATGATCAAGTTAATTGGGACTTTCTCAAGTTTGTTCTGATCCAGATAGGGTTTCCTTGGTCAGTCATAAAATGGATCATGGCATGGGTTAGCACAACAAAATTTTCAGTCTTGATCAATGGGAATCCCACAGCTTTCTTCAGAAGCTACAGGGGTCTTCGTCAGGGGTGTCCTCTGTCTCCTTTACTACTTTTATTGGTGATAGAAGGATTAAGCATATTGGTCATCAGTGCTAGAAGAGAAGGAAAAATTTGAGGTATCTCTTTCTCAAAATCTTTGTCCATTTCACACCTTCTTTTTGTTGATGATGTGATTCTTTTTGGCCTAGCTATAATTGAAGAATGTCGGTTATTTGCATCTTTGATTTATCTCTTCTGTAAGGCTTCGGGTATGCAAGTAATTCATAGTAAATATGTCTTTGTTACCAACCTGGTGGTGGCTTCACTGGATCATCAATTTATGGATCTTTTTCCTTTGAAATGCTCTAAGCTGGATGATGGGGTAAAATATTTAGGTTTTATTATCAAACCTAACTGCTACGATAAACATGATTGGAGGTGGTCGATCAACAGGCTTCAAAAGATAATTATTCATGGTGTATGAGGTTCTTGTCTTTGGGTGGCAGATTTATCTTGTTGAAATCAGTGCTGAGCAATATTTCTGTTTATTGGGCCTTGATGGCTCAAATTCCATCCTCGATCTTATATATCATAAAAATTTTAATGTTTATATTTTTGTGGTCAGGTAATAAGGAGGGAGGACGCTATCATTTTTCTAAATGGGAAACTCTTTCATTGCAAAAACTGTGGGGTGGTTGGAATATCAAACATATATTTTGGTTCAATTCAGCTTTGTTAATGAAAAGTTGATGGCATGGGCTCATGGGTCACAATCTTTGGTCGAAGGTTCTGCGAACAAAGTATATAAAAAAGAACACTGTCAGTTGGCTTAGAAATCCTATTGGTAATTTCTAGAATGCATCTTATTTATGGAAAGCATTTTTGAATATTCTTCCCTGGATTTGCATATTTCTGACTTGGCAAGTAGGTGATGCTAAAAAGGTGGTTGCGGGCACTGATCCCATGTTAGGGATTGAGTCAAATTACAAAATTTCCAGAGAGTTACGTTCTTTATTTTCTAATTATGGGCTCCTCACCCTCAACCAGTTCAAAATATATGAATGTCTTGTTGCTAATCTCTCTTATTGGATCACGTCATCTGACCTTGGCTTGAATGCCATTTGGGCGCACGAATGGAATTTGTATACTCATTGATTAAATCTGAATGGCATCCTCCTATCAGATGAAAAAGATGCATTATTGTGGTTGAAAAATAAAATGACTGGACAGGTGACTGCAAATATAGCTTATCACACTATAGCAGAGGCTCATTTTGTTGGAAACAGGCTTTGGTGGTTTGGAGATGGAAAATTACGCTCAAAGTTAATTGTTTTCTGTGTTTGTCATTTAATGACAAAATATTGACATGGAAAAATCTTATGCGCAGAGGAAAAGAGGGTTTGAATTTCTATGTTTTGTGCAGGATTCCATGTGAGATTGTTGATCATCTTTTTTTTCAATGTTGTTTCTCAAAATCGCTCTGGAATATTATATGTAATGCTCTCAAGGTCGATGAGGAATGACTTGTTGTCACCAGATCTGTCCTACAAATTTTTGGATTCCAACAGTGTGGATGCAAAGTCTACTAGCATGTTTTCCCAGGTCATGAATGTCCCAATAAGTTCTTCTTATGGCCTCAAACCTCCATCCTGGTCATTTTGTAATGAATGTCTTTGGCCTTGTTTTCCTGGTTTGCTTAGAAAGTCAACATCGATATTTTTATCCTATGTGCATGAGTGTTTTTAATAATTATTATTAATTTAAGAAAAATATCTTTAATCTTTTCTTTCTTGATAAGAAAAAGAACTTTATTCTTTTAATTAAATAATAATTTTTATTAAAAAATGACAAAAAAAAATATTGTTTTATAACTTATCTCCATTACCTTTACCCATCTCATGTGAACATTTGAATTTGTCTTTCCTTTAACCTTATCTTTTCACAAAAGTTCCATTCAACACTAAACTCATATCCATCATCAAGTCAACAATCCAAGTGCTTAGCTTACTAAGCTACAGCTCCACACGTTGACAAGTTGTATAAACAAGTGTATTTTTAAATATTTTAAAAGTTTTTTTTGTCATCACATATGGGATATATTCTATTAATGAAAAGGTTAATTTCCTTTCGAGAGAATCGTTGGTCAGTCAAACTCTATCAGTTAGTGCCATCAAGTCTAATTGCTAAAGCCTTCCAACAAACAACATACAGGGGTGTAAATATGCAAGAGCTCAAAATTGAAGATGTGTTATCAGACAATCCACTCGAGCGGACGCGAGCCGGATCTCCCCAGATCAAAGTGAGTCTAGAACAAATAAAATAGACTACCAATGCATTTCCTAGATCTACTTAAGGATCGAGTATTAGATGTCTTACCTTTTCACTACGCAATCCTTCCTCCTGAATGTTGCTCCACATCTCACGGTCGTCAGATCCAAGCTGCAAGACCTGTCAAGACAAGAAACAAGAGAAACCAGTAAAAGACATCTATATAATAAGAGATCTAAGTAAACAGTTAAGTAAGTAAACTACTCAATATCATTGCACACATGAACAACATTGGTGGAATGCATTTGTATTACTGCAAATAGAGGAGTACATGATAGAGATATAGAACCACAACCAAGGCTTAATGCTGTATCCCTTCTCCGACAAAGCCAATTGCCATATCCTCCCAAAGAAGTATGAGTTCTCCAATAGGTGAATGGAGATGTTCTAAGAGTGATTTCACCAGCATGTAGATACCATAGCCTTGCTCCCTTTGGGATGGGAGTGAGCTTCATTTATATAGGACTAAGTGGATAGGGTATGGATAGGATAGGTTGAGAGATGGTAGGAGAGGCTTAAGGGATCTCTCCAAATGTTTAGGAACCGAGTGCGAGCTCTTCCAAGAGGTCAGGGACAGGGTCCCAAGTCAACAAGCTCCGAGATGGACCTCGAAGAAGCTATCTTTGCCACTCAACTGACTTCGTCGCACCCTGTAATGCAGAAAGGTGTGACGTCGCATGTTGCTAGTGTGAAACCTGCGACGAACCTTCAAACTTGAGCACAATTGGGTACAAATCCTCCTAGGATGATTACTTAGTCCAGGTGTCTTCAGGGGTGTATACACTGAATCTTATGATGAGTAGATTTTGGGTGTAACAGAATGCCCCCCAAGGCATGAAGTTGTTGAAGATGTACAGGTGAAGTGCTTTGATAGAAGTAATGGCAATAGACTTGTCGGACGAAGGACACTACTACAGTACAACTGACTTTGAACTGACAATCTCATATGAAGTACAACATGGTTGCTGACCAATACATTGCAGATCCATGGTAGTAATGACCGACTGAACACAATCATGGCTACTAGACACAAGCGTAGATCCATGATGAGATGATAACACAGCCACGACCAATACAAAAGTGGATCCGTGTGATATAACTCAATACAAATTCCATCGCAACCTGGTTAAAACCTGACTCCCCAGGGTCTTCAAGCAGAACCCGTAATGATACGAATCTATCCATGTGATGACAAATGTCTTGACATCGAACATGGTAGAAACCACTTGATTACCGGCCATTGATGTAAACCGTTAACAAGTGCGAGGGAGATCACCATTGATGTCGATGGTTACCAAGGTATCATAGTACATATCATCAAGCGTGAATAAATGAGTTGAATTTGAACGCAAGATGAAATCTTTCGATCAAGAGTCAATGATGTAAACTCATGATGAAAGTGAGGTAACCCACCATTGAGGCATGCAGGGCCAAGGTACTTGACTGGTTTCTAGATTCAATCCTTAGATGATGTGGTGGAGTCGACAAGGATAAATCCGTCGAAGGAGGGCCATGATGAATCCCCCATCAATCGAAACAAAACACGACAAAGATGTATAGGGTAGATC
Source organism: Larix kaempferi (assembly GCA_027924585.1). Lineage (NCBI taxonomy): Eukaryota > Viridiplantae > Streptophyta > Pinopsida > Pinales > Pinaceae > Larix > Larix kaempferi. The sequence continues at coordinate 2,053,945 of BSBM01001360.1, forward strand.
GGATGGTACAGTAACATGCAAGACTGACTCATAGTAGACCGACGTGATGACGAGTGTACTAACTACAAATGATAAATGATAGACATATTCTTGAACATGGACATGGCATGACTTGGCAGTATTGACATGACAAGTGCGACACAAATTTTCAAAGCGACTGATGAAGAAAGATTTTCTTTGAATGACTCAAAGGAGTAATAATACTCAGGAAATAAGTGGAACTCGAGGACAAACGGATGACCCATGTGCTGTATGCAAATGCAAATGAGTGCCATGTTCAAGAACGATTACATACTGCCACTAATAAGGTATGTAACACAAACACTTTCCTTTTTCCCCATCATGAATGATGAGTGCCTCATGTGTTTTTTACGAGCTTGATGAGGGTAACTAGATGCTCGGTATAGCTCATCTCATAGATAAGTCCAATCCCAAATATTTTCCGAACCTGGAATAGGAGGGGTTCGTCCCATGATGGGCCCTTCAATGTGAAAATTTTAACGAGTCCATAGAAGGTAAACTCGGTCGTCATTTCATGTTTAGAGAGTCTGAAAAGAACTAAAGAAGACTCCAACGGTCCTTTTTCATAAAGTTAGCCTCATCGCCCGAAAAAGGGTAAAACAACACGGGAGAGGACTCTTCCAGTCACGATTGGATAGAGTATACCTTTTTCGTAACTAGTGCCTCCTGGTCTGAAAAAGGTGTAAACTATCACCAGGAAGACAACCATTCAAATACTTTAACAAGCGTGAATGCGACAAGTTCGCTTGGCAATCTTTTCATTTTTCAAGAGCCTGAAAAGAGCTTAACGGTAGACTTCGGTGGGTGTCCTTTTCCATAGAAGTTTAACGAGCCCATAAAAGTGATAAATCATAACTTGGTACTTGTTCTCATAGTTCTGTGAGTATGAGAATAAACGAAGAGTAAACACATCATCACACAATAATTACAGACTAGCCGTTGCAAAAATAACGACAAAACGTTCAAGGGAATGTTCATACCAGTGATGACTGTTGTGATATAAGAAATGGCACAAAAGACTACTTACAACTCCTGCACACTAGAAAATGTGTCAAATAGCCTCAAATATGACAAAAACCGGTCAAAAACTATGATAAATGGCCCAAGAGCATCAAAATATTTGAAAAGGAATATTCCTTTCTATCTATAAATAGAAAAATGGACCAAAATAGACTTCATTGTTTCATTTGCCAATTTGGGTGGAGAAGTACCAATTTGGAGCCAAAATTTCCTTTGCCGATTCCAGGAGCTACGATCCGCCATTTCACCAACCGTCTGGATCAGGTAGGCCTAAACTTCATCTAGCAACTTTCCAGTGGATTAGATTTTGTTTTTAGGTTCATTTTTTGGGTTTTTTTATGAGTTCATGAAGGGCTACTGTGCTCTCGGCTCGTCACAGTTGGCCCTTTCGGGACCTGCGATGAGACCGAGTCATCGCAAGCCTCGAATGAGTGAAGTGCGACGACATCGCACTATAAGCAAACATACAGTGCAACGGTGGAGTTGCAAATTCCAAACATAAAAAAGAATTCAAAAAATGGACTTGTGAAGGTTGAAGTAGGACCTAACAGTGTTTAAATGCCCTTCTTGGTAGGTTACTTGCTAGCCAACATGGGGTTAGAGTGGAGAGAACGAGAACACGAGATAGAAGATGAACAAGCTGCCAATGATCCACAATGCGTGGATGCCTTGAGGAACTGCGGTTTAATCAAGTTCTTTGAGATTCAAGGGATGAGATCCCAAATCCCACTACTATCACACATGCTCCAGAGATGGGATGCGGCCCAATAGTATTTCATGATTGGTGAGCACATCCTCACAATAGATGTTGAGGACATCTATTTTCTCACAGGTCTGTCCCGGAGAGGGGAACTTGTGCATCTTACTGGAACATGGGCCAGTGACCGCACAGTTGATGACATGGTGTCACAACATTGTATCGCTACTTCTCGACCTTCGAGTGGGAAGATTCTTATCAGGGATGTGGTGAGTCGCCCACTGTGTACCATATTGCTTACTATTACTAGAGCGGTGGGTAGCCAAGCCCCACACATGGCTACTCAGACCTAGATGCTTTATGCGGAGGACTGTATGTCCCCCATGGTTTTCAACTGGTGCAAGGGTCTCCTCGCAAACCTCCGAGCTCAGCTGACCAAGTGTCGGTGGGGAGAGCTCAAGCAGTTTGGTTATGGGTCGATCGTGGTATCGCATCTCTTGGAGCGGATCCCTCTCTTACGTCCATAGGTTGTATTGGATGACAAGGATCCTAGAGATCCCCATATGCTCAGATGGGCTGAGGTCATGACCCATCATGGTGGTGGGCCCATCATTAGCTTTGGTCCTGAGTTCTTCAGCTGGCTAGAGGGCCAGTTACTCATGGTTGAGGACTTTCCATACAGCAGCACGGACTTCCAAGAGGATCCTGACTTGATGTTGCCAGAGGGTGTAGCATGGGGTGACATAGGTGAGAACAAAACCCTTGTATTTTTAGTTTTGTATATTATATCATTTTTTTGATGTAGTGTTAACAAGTATATAATATGTGTGTGCAGATGTGGGGCCCGTACGATTGGTAGGACTTTCTCTCTTGGCGAGGAGAGACAGAGGTCGGGAAGCAGTTGTGCCCCCAGGTGCTCATGCTGCCATCGAGGAGATGTAGGAGGTATACAGGAACTTGTCTCAGCTGATAGTGGAGGTTCCAGATCCAGCGATAGATGACCTACCGAGACCTATGCAGAGGTTTTGGGTTGAAGCGTCTGTATGCTTCAATGCCCTACTCCGCAAGGTGGCAAGGACTATGGATTGCTTCCTCACTCAGTGACAGCGTGTCATCCGTGCTAGGGGTGGTGTATGGGTCAGGCGTCAGGCTTGATGACACTATTATACTTGTACTAAGAGCTTAGAGGCCTCAGATTTGTACTACTGAAAGCTATGATGCTTCAGATTTTGTAGAGACTCACTGAAAGCCATCGTGCTTCAGATTTTGTACTAGCACTACTTTTGAGCGATATATATATATACAGACATTATTGGTGATTTATACATTATGTGTTTTAAAATTATGAGTGATGTGATCTTGTTTACATGTTTGCTTTTGTACATTTATTTACATGTTGTGAATGCTTTTACATATTATGATTATTATGTGTGTCTGATGTACCAATCCAAAATGAAGTTGGCCATCGAGTCAGCAACTGTGTTTAACTCTCGTGGAATGTGCAGGTATTGAATGGATTCAAATGAACTTTCCAGGAGATGTACTCATTTGAAGAGACGGAGTAAGATGGAATCACGGATGGCGTAAACCGGGTTAAGATGGGAAACCACTAATTGAGAATCCATGTGGATGAAAATGTCGTTCATACCCAAGGAAATGGTGTTAGCTAGGGTTCTGATTACTGCTTGATATTCTACGGCATTGTTGGTCGCAAACCCTAGGCAACTTCCTCCTAGGCTAATGAGCTCACCTGATGGGGAATATAATACCCAGGCTGCCGAAGCAAGGTTACGGGTATGCTGGCTGGCACCGTCCGCAAATCCATAGCATGTTTCCATCTGCACACGCAGACAAAACATGGTATAAGGAGCAGAAACAAGATCTAAAGACACTAAAAAACAAAAGCTTTGCAGCACACACAAAAACACAAAAAACACGCCATGTACCATATATACAAGAAAGTCTAAGCGTGATGAGTTTTAGGTGTAGTATCTCTTCAGGTAAAGCCCATTGCGGGGTTCACCCAAAGAGATTCCATCGTAGTCTTCAAGCTCATAAGCTCCCTTCTCCAAAACACGTTTGACAATGTAAGGTCCATGCCACATGGATTCGAAATTTCCTACTCCTAGTTTGTTGTGCTTCTGGTCATAGGTGAAAACCAGGTCACCCTTGTTAAAGATACGAGGTTCGACTGACTTGTCGTATTGGGATTTGATGCATTTCTTATGCACTTCATTAGCAAGAGCGGCATCTCGGTGGGACTTGTCAAGTTTTGATACGTGCAAGAGATGTTCTTCTTCGGTAGTAGTGTTAGGAAGAAGTTTGACAGCGAGTTATAGAGATGGAATTTTGCACTCTATAGGTAGGACAGCCTCTAATCCATATACCAGTGGAAGGGAGTGAAGCTTGTGGCGGTTTTGACGGAAGTTCGATAGGCCCATAATGCTGAGAAGAGCATGATGTGCCAATTGGACTTATGTGTTCCTACCATCCTTTGGACCATAGTTTTCAAGACCTTGTTAATGGCCTCGACCTGTCCATTGTACTGCGAGTAGTACGGTGTTGAATTTTCATGGTGAAAACCCAACCTGTCGCTCAGTTCATAAACCATATGGTTCTAGAAATGGGAACCATGATCAGTAACAATCACCTGAGGAACTCCAAACCACGCTATTACATGATTGAACATGAAGAGTGCGGCGGTTTTTCCATCATTCTAGTATGTAGGCATAGCTTCGGCCCACTTTGTAAAGTAATCCACAGCTACAATGGTGTAACTATGCCCCCCAACCCAGGTAGGCTTAAAATGCATAAAATCAATGCCCCATTTTGCGAAGGGGCCCACAGCAATAACCGGGTGTAACGAGGTGGGATGGGTGCGCTTCTTCGTATGGAAGTGTTGGCAAGGAGGACATTTTTTTATGGCCTCAATACAATCTTTGAAAATAGTAGGCCAAAAATATCCTGTGCGCAAAATCTTCTGGGTTGTAGCCATCCCATAGAGGTGATTGCCACATGCCCCAGCATGACATTCATTGAGAATGCGTTCAGCCTCATTGTGAGTGAGACAACGTTGAAGAATTGAATCAATGCCACGGCGATACAAAGTATCATTGATGATTAAATAGTACTTCGCATGGTGATGTATCTTATGAAGGTCATTGTGAGAGAGTTGAGGGTTGAAGCATTGGGTTTGAAGATACAATAAGATATCTACATACCATGGATCAGTCGTACTGATGAGAAACAATGATTCATCTGGAAAAGATTCATTGTGCTCAACTTCTGCATCAGGACGGGGAAGGTCCCAAATGAGCTCGGCAAACACCAACGACTTCTTAGACTTAGGTTTCTCGAAAAGAAGGTCAAATTCTTGTAGTATCATGATCCAGTGTGAATACTTGCCCCCAAGTACTTGATGTGTTAGGACGTGGTACATGGGGTTCGAGTCGGCGATGATGGTGGTGGTGCGGAGCAAGATATAGTGCCAGAACTTCTGAACGGCGATGACCACCGCAAATGCGAGTTTTTCAACATGTGAATATCTAGTTTCACCCTCAGCAAGACCCTTACTTGCATAGTATATTACATGTTCCTGGGTGTTCTGATCCTCCTGTACCAAAACCATGGCGATGGTGGTGACAAAAGCGATGAGATATAAGATATAATCTTGATAATAATTAGGTGGTTGGAGCACGGGGGCATGCGTAATGGCATGTTTGATACTGTCGAAGGATTTTTGAGCTTGGTCGTCCCAAATGAAGGGGACATACTTCTTGAGAAGTCTCATATACCCCTAAGTCTTCTCTGTGAAATTGAAAACAAAACATCTTAAATAAGTCTCCTTCCCTTGGAGACTTTGAATTTCCGTCACATCAGTCGGAGGTGGTAGGTTGATGATGGCCTCCACCTTTAAGGGATTAATGCGGATCCCATCCTTCGAAACGATAAATCCTAAGAGGCATCTGGACTCAACACGAAAGATACACTTATGAGGATTCAAACGGATATTGTACCATCTGCATCTGAGGAAAATGGCCGTCAGATGATCAATGTGGAATTCGCGCTGCTTTGAATGAGTAGGGATATTGTCCAGGTAAGGTTCCACAAAGTCCTTAATGTCATGGAAGGCATACGACATAGCCCGCTGAAATGTGGCGCTAGCATTTTTAAGGCCAAACGGGAGTTTGCGGTATGCAAACGTTCCCCACGGGCAAATGAAATCCGTCTTATGTTGGTCGGCTGGGTTGATCTCAATTTGGTTGTAACCAGAAAAGCCATCCATAAATGAGAAGATGATGCTTCCAGCACAATTGTCGATAATCTGGTCGATGAAGGGGGTCGGGTAGTTGTCTTTTGGACAAGCCCGGTTAAGGTCCCGATAATCGACATAGACGCAAATGGTACCCTGATTTTTGTTCACGGGGACGACGTTTGAGACCGAATCTGTCAATGGGACAGGATAAATTAAACCAGCCTTTAAGAGCTTTTCAATTTCTGCCTTAATTGCCGCAGGTCACCGGTGTGTATCGGTCACAACTTTTGGCGTACAGGTTTGATGTTAGGATAGGTTTTGATTTCATGAGAAACAATTGTGGGGTCTATCCCAGGAATCTCCTCATAGGACCAAGCAAATACGTCTCGAAATTTCTTGAATAAGGCGTGCCAGCAGCTATTTCTTCAGGGGAACACTTCTGGCCTATGCGAATGTGTTCCACTATACCGAGTTTCACTGAGATGTCTACCGGGGTGGTTGGCTCAATGTTGGCCAAGTTGCCCTCTGTTGGTTGTGGAGCCAGATCTTCTAGTCTCATAAATGATATTGTCTTAGCCGTGCACCTGGGAGGAATGTACACCCATTCTACATTTTTAGGGGTTCCGGGGCATAGCCCCCAAGGAAATATTTTGGGGTTGTTTTTCGCCACCAGTTTTCAGGCCCATGGTTTTGGGTAACCCGTGGTATTTTCCCATTGTATTTCCCTTATAAAAGAAAGACATTGTAACACGGCTAGGGTTAATGATGTATTAGGTTTTATGCCTTGTAAAGATCTCTGAGATCTGTGAAGAGAGACTGTGAGACAGTGAAGAGGAAGTGCAGCGGTTGTGTTGTAGGTTGTATCCCTTCACTTTCCTGGACAAAATAATATAAGGACTAGCAACTTCAGTGTGGACATAGCCCAAGTTGGGGTGAACCATGATATATCTGTGTCTCTCTTGTAATGTGTGTGTGATTATATTTGCATTTATGTTTATTGTTATTGCTCTGTGATCTTGTTTTTCTAACAATTGGTATCAGAGCCAAAGGTCTATTTGGCAGATAAACCTGCAGGAAGCTAGGGCTTCTGGTTTGAGTGGGAGCAATGGCGAAAGAAGGAAAGTTTAAGGGCGAGAAGTTTAACGGCCAAAACTTCTAGTTATGGAAGATGCAAATGGAGGACTATCTGTACTAGAAGGATCTATTCCTACCGTTGGGAGGAAGAGCAAAGCAGCCGGCGGCCATGAAGGACGAAGAATGGGAGGTTCTTGACAGAAAGGCTCTGGGAACAATACGGCTGAGCCTGGCTTCATTGGTGGATTTCAATATCTCAAAAGAAACGACAACGGAGGGTTTGATGAGTGCACTGGGTAAGCTGTATGAAAAACCCTTGGCCTCCAACAAGGTATTTCTAATGAAGCATTTATTTAATATGAAGATGTTTGAAGGTGGATCTATTACTGATCATTTAAATGAGTTTATTATGGTTACAAATCAGCTAACTTCTGTAAGTGTGAACTTTGATGATGATGTTAGGGCTCTTCTAATCTTGTGTTCATTGCCAGAAATATGGAATAGCTTGTTCATGGCTGTAAGTAACTTTGTCTCTGGTTCAAACACCTTGAAATTTGATGATGTTATTGGTGTTATTCTTAGCGAGGAAATGCAAAGAAAAATCACAGATGAGACATCAGGTAATGCGTTGACCATGGAGAGCAGGGGAATACAAAAGGAGAGAGGAAAGAGCCAAGGTAATCGTGGCATGTCTAAAAAGGGTAGATCCAAGTCCAGACTGGGAAAAATAGAGTGCTGGAACTGTGGAAAGAAAGGACATCTGAAGAAAGACTACAGATCTCTAAAGAAAAAATGAGATGCTCAGAAGGAAACTACCTACGAAGCAAATGTAGCAGGTGATATGTTACAAGATGCTTTGATTCTTGCATTAAATAATACTAGTGATTATTGGGTAGTAGATTCAGGAGCTTCATGTCATGCTACACCCCATAGGAAATACTTTCATGAGTATGTTCCTGACGATTTTGGACTTGTTTTATTGGGTGATGATGAGCCATGTAAAATTGTTGGAATGGGTAAGGTATGGATAAAAGTTAAGAATTGAACTGAATGGCTGTTGAAAGATGTTAGGCATATTCCTGCTATGAAAAGAAATCCAATCTCAATAGGGCAGTTGGGAGATGGTGGCTGTCTATCTACATTTGGAGAAAAGTGGTGGAAGATCACTAAAGGATCAATGGTGATAGCAAAAGGAGACAGGATAGGTACGTTCTATTTATGTCCTCATAATATTGGCCATTCTATCTCTTTAGCTTCCACAAGAACAGATACAGAATTGTGGCATCATAGGCTTGGCCACATGAGTGAGAAGGGGATGCAAATTCTCCACTCAAGGAAGTTGCTGCCAGATTTGAAGCAAGTAAGTTTGGAATTTTGTGAGAACTGTGTTTATGGAAAACAGAAGAGAGTCAAATTTCTCAGGGTTGGGAAACAGAAGAAGAATGAAAAGTTAGAGCTAGTGCATACAGATGTATGCGGACCGGCTCAGGTACAATCTCTTGGTGGCTCTCATTATTATGTTACATTTATTGATGATGCAACTAGGAAAACTTGGGTTTATTGCATTAGACAGAAATCTGATGTGTTTTCTACTTTTAAGAAGTGGAAATCTTTGGTTGAGAATGAGACAGGAAAAAGGTTGAAGTGTATCAGATCTGATAATGGAGGTGAGTACTGTGGCAAGGAGTTTTATAGTTACTGTTCATACCATAGGATTTGTAGAGAGAAGACAGTCCCAGGAACACCACAAGAAAATGGTGTGTTAGAAAGGATGAACAGAACGATCATGGAGCGTGCAAGGTGTACGAGACTGCATGCAGGGTTGCCCTTACAGTTTTGTGCGGATGCTGTAAATACTGTTGTTTATTTAATAAACAGAGGACCTTCAAGTGCTTTGGATGGTGGTATTCTAGAGGAGGTATGGACAGATAAAAAGGTAAACTACTCATTTCTAAGAACGTTTGGTTGTGAAGCATTTGTCCATATTTATAAAGAAAATAGAACAAGGCTTGAAGCTAAATCCAAGAAATGTACCTTTATTGGATATGGGGTTAATAATTTTGGTTATCGTTTAGGAGATTATGAAAATAACAAAATAATTAAAAGTAGAGATGTCATATTCAATGAAAATTTCATATATAAAGATCAGTTGCAGGGAAAGAAACGGGAAAAGGAAAACACAGAGTACACAGTACTTGATGAAATTACTGAAAATGAAGTTCCAAAGGTGCCAGAAAATCAAGAACAATAGCAAGTGCCTTAAACTCTTGCAACTGTAAGAAGATATACCAAGTTAAGTAGACTCCCTGAACGATACTCTCCTTCAATGTATTATTTGTTGATAATTAATGATGGTGCACCATAATGTTATGAAGAAGCAATGTAGGTGGAAACTAGAAAGAAGTGGGAGCAAGGCATGAATGAGGAGATGGACTCATCGGTAGGAAACCAGACTTTGGATCTGGTTCAGTTGCCTGCTGGTAAAAGAGCATTGTAAAACAAATGGATTTACAGGTTGAAGGAAGAAGAAGGAGGTAAGAAGTGGTACAAGGCCAGACTTGTTGTAAAGGGGTTTGCACATAAGAAAGGTATAGACTTTGATGAAATATTTTCTCCTGCTGTTAAGATGACTTCAATTAGGACTATTTTAAGTGTAGTGGCGGTAGAAGATTTGCATCTTGAACAGTCAAATGTAAAAACAACCTTTCTCCATGGGGATTTGGAGGAAGAGATATATATGCAGCAGCCACAAGGGTATGAGGTCAAAGGGAAGGAGGATTTGGTATGCAGGTTGAAAAAGAGCTTGTATGGCTTGAAGCAAGCTCCAAGGTAGTGGTATCTAAAATTTGACAGGTTTATGACAGAACAAGGTTATAGTAGATGCCATTCTAACCACTGTGTTTATTTCAAGGAGCTAGACAATGAAAGATATATTATCTTGTTATTGTATGTGGATGACATGCTTGTTGCAGGGTCTGACATGTAGAATACAAATGTACTCAAAAGGAAGCTAGCTAATTCATTTGCAATGAAGGATTTGGGTGCTGCAAAGCAAATTCTTGGTATGAGAATAACAAGAGACCAGAAAAATCACAAATTGACATCGTCTCAGGGTGAGTACATACAAAAGGTGTTGGAGAGGTTTAGAATGCAGAATGCAAAACCAGTTAGTACACCTTTGTCTAGCCATTTCAGTCTAAGTAAGGAAATGTGTCCCAAGACATAGGAAGAGACAAATTACATGTCCAAGATTTCCTATCAATCAGTAGTTGGAAGCTTGATGTATGCCATGGTGTGCACAAGACCAGATATTGCACATGCAGTAGGAGTTGTGAGTAGATATATGAACAATCCATGTAAAGAACATTGGATGGAAGTACAGTGGATTCTCAGGTATTTGAGAGGTACCACCACTCAGGCATTATGTTTTGGAGGTTTAGACACCGTTCTACAAGGATATGTTGATGCATATATGGCAGGTGATAAGGAAAGCAGGAGGAGCACCACAGGGTATGCGTTTACTGTAGGTGGAACAACAGTAAGCTGGATTTTGAAACTGCAGAAGGTTGTTGCACTTTCAACAACGGAAGCAGAGTATGTCGCTATTACAGAGGCTAGTAAAGAGATGATTTGGTTGGAGAGGTTTATGGAGGAAGTGGGTAAGAAGCAGAAGGATAGAAGGTTGTATAGTGACAGCCAGAGTGCCATTCATCTTGCAAAGAACTCAGCATTCCATTCCAGGACTAAACATATACAGCTGAAGTACCATTTCATACACTCTGTTCTAGAAGATGAACTGTTGAAGCTGGAAAAGATACATACTAGCCAGAATCCTGCAGACATGTTCACAAAGGTAGTGACTAGAGAGAAACTGAGTTCTTGCTTAGTTTCAGTTGGCCTTCTAGCATGAAGGTGAAGAGGAGAAATTTGCCAAGTCCAGCAAGTGCAGCAGCGGTGGAGTTTGTATGATCAGTCTCCAAGTGGGAGATTGTTGGTTGTTGAGCCAGATATTCTAGTCTCATAGATTATATTGTCTTAGCCATGCACCCTGGAGGACTGTACACCCATTCTGCATTTTTAGGGGTTCAGGGGTAGAGCCCCCGATAAAATGGGGGTTCGAGGGCATAGCCCCCAAGGAAAATTTTTGGGGTTGTTTTTGCCACAAGTTTTCGGGCCCATGGTTTTGGGTAGCCCATGGTATTTTCCCATTGTATTTCCCTTATAAAATAAAGACATTGTAACACAGCTAGGGTTAATGATGTATTAGGTTTTATGCATTGTAAATATCTCTGATATCTGTGAAGAGAGACTGTGAGACAGTGAAGAGGAAGTGCATCGGTTGTGCTGCAGGTTGTATCTCTTCACTTTGTTGGACGGAATAATAGAAGGACTGGAAACTTCAATGTGGACATAGCCCAAGTTGGGGTGAACCACGATATATCTGTGTCTCTGTTGTAATATGTGTGTGATTATATTTGCATTTCTGTTTATTGTTATTGCTATGCGATCCTGTTTTTCTAACACCCTCAGTGTTCGTAAGACATGTAAGGATGGGGGAATGAGGGAACGGGTAGATATCGGGTGAAAAGAGGATATGGATGTTGTCCTCTATGTACTCTAAAGGAGGAAGAAAATATGACCTATGGTGGAGATCATCCCACGGATTGTCGTCAACGTTCATAACTTCCATGATGGACTCGTCTGAAGGAAAATTCCGAAGTAAGAGATCAGGTAGAGATGACGTCCATCGTAGAGAACAGGATGGAGAGGCCATGGTTAAATGGTCCTTCGGTGTTGATTGGATAGTCTCATAAATATGTTCAGTGGGTGAAAGAGGCATTATGTCTCCAAGTAGGTGTGTTGTGGCTTCATCCGGTACAAGCCAAGCATCGTTGGAGTGAGATGAAATCTCTATGGAGATCATGTTCACCGTAGCAACATGATTAGGGGGGTCCACGGCTTGAAAAACGGCCATGAGAGATGAATCTTTCAAAAGGCCAACCCCTATACTCTCATACTGTTTTGACATCTTTTCAATGGAAGGAACATGGTCACCAGGATGAGTAGTAGTGTCTGGTGTACAAAAATCTAATTAGTTGATAGTAAAAATTTGTGCTTGGTGGGGGGATTGTACTATGCAGAAGACTGAAGAGGCTACCACCTACATGGTGTAAAACCAATTGCGACCAACCAAGAGATTATAATCTAACGGGGCCAAGACCACTTCCACGTTAACGGTTACGGTCTTTCCACCCAACTCAACTGCAAGAGCTTGTAAGAGCCCATGAGGTTGAAAGCCACGCCCGTCGAATGCTTTCAATTTGGTGGGAGAATGATTCAGTTCGGGGGAGCCTATGGCTCTCCAACAGGTGATAGACATGAAAGAAGTGGAGGCGCCCTCGTCCAAAAAGGTACGATGGACAATTTTCCTAGCAATGTTCGTAGAAACTTGGAATGCGAGCTGGTGTGAGAGCCTCGACTTAAAGTTGTCAAGTCAGAACATGATGGTATTCGAGGAATCGGGGTCGACTGCACCAATGGCCGTAAGGAGAGTTTTGCGCTGATTAGGATAATTCTGTAAAACTTCCAGGTTAGACATGGCGCGAGGAGCTTGTGCCAAGTCCTCTACGATATTGTAATTTTGTGCCGCTCAAGCGTTAGGATTGAAAACAGCTTTTCGAATCATACTCTTGGGTGGTCACAATATAGAGTCTAAGGAGGGATTCTCAATGGTGAGATAAGTTGATGGTACAGTGACATCATTTAAGGTGTCGAAAGCTTTTTCAGCATTACTTCCAGTGGATTCCTTCGAAGGGACTGGTTCGTAAGATCGCAAGCGAGTGTTCAAATCGATCGTCTCGTTACGCACCATGAGAACATGCGCGGTATTGGATTGTTCCTCCTGGTCTAGGGGGGGTTGAGCAATCATCTGCTAGTTCTAAGTAGGAAATGGGTCATTGAGGACTACGGGAGTTGGTTTAACCCTAAGAAACTTTTGTACTTCGTCTCTATGGGGAAATTCTTTGGAGAAATGGTCATCTCCACATAGTAAACAAGGATACTTCAGTTTCCATTTCTACTTGGTGTCGTCAGCAGTGCTCTTTGGTTCCTGCTGGGCGGAAGACTTTTTGGGTTTCCCCTTGTTCTTCTTCTTACCGCAAGACTTTTGAGATGAAGCTGATTGGACAGAATTCACCTCTTTAGTTACAGCAGGCGTGATGGACTTGGTGGTGTTGTGGCCAGCCGGAGTCGAGTTGGATGATCCAACAATGCTAGCAGCAGGCTAGGTGTTAAGGGAGCCAATGATTCCATCAGTTTGGAGTCCCTTATGTGGTTTTGCAGGGTCATTAACGTCATGGGGTGTGTTAGGCAGAATATCAAACAAAGTGTCAGATTGAGTGTAGACGAGGTCTAGTACATGGCCACTCGCGATGGCTTTTTCTTCGGTGACAACACCTTGCATAGCAACGTCTCTTGCTATGGTAGGGATGAGGGATTTTGTAAACCAGTCTACTAGGAGCTGATCTGGAATAGGATCTTTAATGAGACGTCGTCTCCTTCACCATTGATGGATATGATTCAAAATATGAGTGGCGGTATTTTGACGGAGCGAGGTTAAAAGCTTGGTACCAGTTTCATACCGTATGGATAGCTGGAAATGTGTCAAAAAGTTCATGGCAAGAGAACCAAAATCAGGAAAATAGTGGTATGGCAACTCAATGTACCACTTGGCAGCCGAACCGGTGAGAATCCTTTGAAACAATCTAAGATGAATTGAATCATCCATTAAGGAATTAGATGAACACCATAAGTGGTATGTCATCACGTGGTTTTTAGGGTCTTCACCCGGCTTGCCGTCAAATTTGGGGATATCAGACAGAAGTTTCACCAGAATCGGTGGTCAGTTAGATCCGTCGTAAATAGTGTTAAATTTTCTGAATTTACTTCAATATGATCTAGGATCTTAACTGAGAGAACAACATGTACAGCATATCTACAGCATATCAATCATGGAGACAATAATGCAAGCACACAAGAGACACAAAGATTTACTTGGGGAAAACCATAAAGGTGAAAAACCCCAATAACTTCCTCAGAGATAGATAGAGTAATGATACAACCAACCAAGAGAGATAGCCATAACCTAGCAGCAGATCCTCCTCCTCCATAAGTGCGCCACTCCTCCTTGAGTGCATGTGTGAGAAGTGAGTGAGCAAATAGAGTGCCTCCCGCACTCTATTTATACTTGACTTGACTTGCCTTTTTACCTAACTCATGTAGGCTCGAAATTAACCACATAACATAATGCTGACTGGGCCGACCCCCAATAGGGTGGTCTAATAACCCTTAGACCCACATGGCCGACCCCCAATAGGGTGGTCTAATAACCCTTTGACCCACATGACTTATACAAGGCCAACCCCAACAAGGTGGTCTAATAACCCATCAAGTATAAGTTACGACACTTACAATATAAATGACGACACTTCCTTATAGAGGAATAATACCATCTCTATAGGAATACAATATACATATACATGTGAAATACATTCTGAAGTTACATAAACATCAACACTCCCTCTTAACTAGGAAGGTATTTCTCAGCACAGTTCTTCTAGCACAAGTCATCTTCTCTGGATCATCGTCACTGGATAATCGTCATCGAGTCATCATCATCGTCACTGCTGCTGCTATCTCAATCAATCTATGAATCTACTCGTCATAGGAAGTTCTATAGAGCCAGTCCTTTTTCATACTGGATGTAGGCCCACCACCTGTAGGTCTTCGTCATCACTGGCCATACTGTGGAATCCTCAGGACTTATTACGTGTGTCACAAAACCTCGAAAGAGCATCCCAGGATGTTACGGGTACACAACTCCGACCTGTAGGATCTCCCAGGGTGCTATTACATGTGACCCCACCACAAAACCTCGAAAGAGCATCTCAGGATGTTACGGGTACACAACTCCGACCTGAAATCTCCCAGGGCATAAATTACATGTGGTCCACCACAAAACCTCGCAAGAGCATCTCAGGATGTTATGGGTACACAACTCCGACCTGAAATCTCCCAGGGCGCTATTACATGTGGTCATGGCAAAACCTCGAAAGAGCATCTCAGGATGTTACGGGTACACAACTCCGACCTGAAATCTCCCAGGGCGCTATTACATGCCATAGGACAAAACCTCGCAAGAGCATCTGCCAGATATCCCAGGGCGCTATTACATGCCATAGGAAAAACCTCGAAAGACTATCTGCAGATCTCCCAGGGCACCGAATTACATGTCCTTTCAGAGCAAAACCTCGAAAGAGCATTTTCCAGATGTCCCAGGGCACCGATATTACATGCCATAGGCAAAACCTCGAAAGACCATCTGCAAATCTCCCAGGGCACCGGATTACATGCTCATCTGCACAACCTGATCCACGGCCACAGAGTATCAACCTGATACTCACCATACATCATCCTGATGTACTCATGATCATCCTAATCATCATCACTGCAACGTCCTGCTGCATGTCATCTGGAGCAACATCCTGAAGCTCATCATCCATGATCATCCTAATCATCATCACTGCAACTTCCTGCTGCATGTCATCTGGAGCAACATCCTGAAGCTCATCATCCATGATCATCCTGATCATCACTGCAACATCCTGCTGCATGATCCACCTGATCATCAATGCATCCACCTGATGCATACCAAGTATCTACCTGATACATATCATCATACATGATCCTCCTGATCATACAATGTATCCACCTGATACATGATACATATCACCATACATGATCCACCTGATCATACAATGTATCCACCTGATACATATACAGATACATGGTCCAAGCATCCAACATGATGCATATACAAAATACATACACATGATCCAACTGATCATATCCAGCATCCAACATGATGCATACATACATAAATGATCCAACTGATCATATCCAGCATCCAACATGATGCGTACATACATAAATGATCCAACTGATCATATCCAAGCAGAAACCAGAACATCATCCTGATGCTCATCATCCAGCGCTTACATCCACAGCCATGTGAAGGATCCCCCTTCCAACATGCTTGGAATGGCTTCAACAAATGTGTCCATCACTTCTTCCTCGAAGTATCCTTGATCTGAAGCACGCCAAGCCTCTCTCTGAAGTACTCGAACTTCACCCTGGCTAGTGGCTTCGTCAGCACATCTGCAATCTGCTCGTCCGTCGCAACATACAGGAGCTTCACAGCTCCTCTCTGCACCATATCCCTGATATAGTGATATTTGATCTCTATGTGTTTCGACCTGTCATGAAACACTGGGTTCTCGGATAGCTTCACACAACTCTGGTTATCACAGAAGATACCAGTAGCCTCCAACGGGAGATCAAATAACTTAGACAGTAGCTTCCGTAGCCATACTGCCTCACAACTAGCTGAGCGGGCTGCAACATACTCTGCCTCAGCTGTACTCAGTGCTACGCAGGACTGCTTCCTGCTAAACCAAGAGATCACACTTGATACCATACTGAAGCAACACCCAGATGTGCTCTTCCTATCTGTAGCACTTCCAGCCCAATCTGAATCAACATAACCCTGTAGGTTAAACTTTTGATCCGCCTCATACTTGAGCCCATAATCCACTGTACCCTTCAGGTACCTCAGAACATGCTTTACAGCAACCAGGTGAACACTCCTCGGATCCGTTAGGAACTGGCTCAATGTGTTCATAGCAAAGCAAATATCTAGTCTCGCGTTCGTCAGGTACATCAAGGACCCAACCATCTGACGATATGTAGAGACATCAACCGGCTCAGATGAAGCATCACATAGAAGCTTCAGATTTGATGCCATAGGTGTGGCCATGGCCTTGCAATCCATCATCCCGAACCTCTTCGGGATCTCTACTGCATACTTCCCTTGTCCAAGGAAGATTCCATCTGCACTTTGCCACACCTCCATGCCAAAAACAAATAGTGCATCATCCCCAAGTTCTTCATCTCGAACTCGGTAGTAAGCTTCCGCTGCGTGTCGGCAATCAATCTATTTTCACCTGTAACAAATAGGTTATCTGCATACAAAAGTAGTATCACTAGATTTCCTTCCTCAACCTTGTAGTAAGGGTTGGAATCCGCTTTACTCTTGGTAAAGCCCAATCTGGATAGAAAGCTGTCTATCCTACCATACCAAGTTCTGCACCATGCTGTCTTGAGATCCATCTGGTGCATCTTCTATATCATCACTTTTATTTCTCAATGCTGCAACATGCTTGATCTGATAGTTCCATTTGAAAGTCATAACAAACTTCTCTTCACGTCTTGGGACTACATCCCAAACATCATTCTTCATGATCGACGGATCATGGCATTCCATTTCTTCATCCCAGATCCTGGGAACTTCAATATCTTCAATAAATATCTTTGTTGCAGGAACAAATGTTGTAGTTCTTCTTTTGTAGGAGATGGCATACGATCTTTCCTACATAACAAGTTAAATTGCATGATTATAAAACATCTCATAGTTTTCAGAACAAATTCTTACACATAAAGAAATATGTCATACAGTCATGCAATTATCTTAGCCAATGCTTCAATACAACATTTATCCATATTCCGTAACTTTCTAGATGCCTTCCAATCTCTACCAGAACATTGTTAAGAGTGTGCACAACTCCCAACATGTCAGCAAAGAGGTTTCATTCTAGATAAGTAGCAATGGAATGTTGTACAGTGCCATAGGCCACTTACCCATGTATATTAGTAGTATATTGTTCATCAATGCAACTATTCTAATATGCACAATACATATCCTAAGTCTAGGAACATGAGCATATACATCATTGAACAATTTTATTTAAACAAACACATATGCAAGAAATGATAATTAAAATACTTATCCTTATTTGTTCATTGGGTGGACTCCCTCTGAGTCTTCGCTTTCTTGCAGGAGTTGCTGGAGTCCTAATCTGCAGTAGCTTCTTCTACACCTTTCTGTTGTGGAATGTAGAGAGATGGACAACTCCCTCTGAATATCAGCATCCTTTCATAAGCCACTGGAGTGTACTTCCTCTTGATCTTTGCTCCCTGGATTACCTGTCCTTGAACTTATATACATTCTCGATCCCTATGCATGCTTGTTAGTATCATCATTGTGTTATCCTCTAGGTCTAATATAAAATCATACATTCATTAGTATACTATTAAAACACAATAATCTCAAGCATGTATAGTCATGATCATTTCAAACAGAAATAATAAGCATTATCATTCAAGGTTTATGTAGGATTCTTATGGTTAGTCAAATCATAAGAAGCATAACATGTCTAAACCTATAATTACTCAAACCTATGACTCTTCAGGTTAGTTGAATCATCAATCAAGATAAGAGATATAATTTGCATAAAACCATGATTATTCAAACCTATAACTCTTCGTGATTCTTCTGGTTAGTCATATCATCAATTTAAGTAAAAATCATAATCAATCATGCCAAGTATACTTAAATAAAGGATCTTATCACAAGGTGAGATTCTAACTTGATATAGGAAAAACATACCTGGATTAGCATGCTAGCTAGTTATGTCTAACATACTCACATGATTTCTTCTTGTTCTTCTTCAATGACTTGTGCTAGTAACCTGTATATCTCATAGGTTAGCCATTATAAAACCAAGTTATACATACCTCGTAAATGGATCTTCTATGAGATCCATGACAATGGATGAGTCTTTATCCTCATGTCATCATGATCATATGTTCTTGAGCTGGAACATGATTTGTCTTTCTTGGTGTACCTTTCATGTTAGTAGACAACATAAACCTCATACAACACCATAATGCATTAGTACACTCATAAGTGTCAACACCCTAACCAATGAATATCTTCTATGATGCATTCATAATTTTGTTAAGGTGATAGGACAAATCTAAAATCAAGATTGTACTAACCGTAATAACATGAAGACAAACATACCATAAACTTAATCATGGACAAATATCGAAACATACCTCGATGAGTCATATATGTCGAGATCGCTTGTAATCTTCTTATGTAAGGCCTTAGCCTCATCTCCCTCTGAGACAGGAACTTCTTCACTTATGCAGGTGATCAATCCATCGTCTTTTAGGATTAACCCAATCCACTTGATTTGCAAGAACTGGAACTGGAGCTGGATATGGGTTTGTCAGAGAAACCCCAAAAATTCAAACTTTGAATTTCAAACTTCCGAAAGGATAGAAATATGCGCCTCGATGAGCTGATCAAACTGGTATATTCAAAATTTGAAAACTGCAAAGTTTCACTCCTCAATTTTGCCTTTGAAACTTCCGGATTCACTGGACATGACCCTGAACTGGGGTTTGATGAATCCCACTCTTTTGCCCCATCAAAAGGTTTGATCCAAAGCTCTAAGCTTCTATTTTTCTGAGGAGCTTCCAGCCGTGGTCACAGATTGCAAAAATTCCCATTTTTACAGAAGCCCTAAATTTCCACTTTTCTGATCAAAGTCCCGAACTAGGGTCTAATCAAGCCCAGCCTTCTGCCCAACCAAAAATTCTGATCTTGGTCTCTAAATTTCTATTTTGATGAGTAGCATCCAGCCGTGGTCTCCGATTACAAAAATTCCAACTTTCTCCAAAGCCCTAAATTCCGGAAGCCATGAATGAAGGTACCAAAAAATAATTCTGTTTTGACAGAAATATGTACCTGATTATTTCTGGTGTAACTCCGAAATTTTTGATCCACAGGGTCTGAAAAAGTTTTCTAAGATAGCCTGACCGGTTATCTTTCCATCCTGACAGGTCTGACCTCAATTGGATTCTCTGAGAGAGAGTTATGCCAAATGTCGTAACGTGACCTGTTTTGGGATAAAACAGGAGAGCGAACTTGTATGGCATGCCACGTGTCACTGTTTTAACTTCGGCCTCTGAAAAAGTTTCCTGAGATATCTCTGCCTGTTACCTTTCCATCCTGACAGGTCTGACCTCAATTGGACTCTCTGAGAGAGAGTTATGCCAAATGTCGCAACATGACCTGTTTATGGGATAATACAGGAGAGCGCACTTGTACGGAGTGCCACGTGTCACTGGTTCAACTTCGGCCTCTAAAAACGTTTTCTGAGATAGTACAGTCTGTGTAATACCTGTCACTTTTCACTAAATTTCATTTGGAGCTTCCTATCCCAATTTATGACCTTTTTCCCAAGGTCACCTGACTTTAACTCAGATCTGGAAGAGGCAGAAACCCTATATTGCACAGATCATAAATCACAAAGTACAATGAAGTAGAGGTTGTCCTTTGGACACAAGGTACCTGGAGATCTTAGCTTCGTCCTGTAACAATTTCAGATCCGAAAAATTTGCCAAAACGGATTTATAGCGAAAGTGCTACGATGACTGGTTTTTGCTATATCAAGCCCTAGCATCGTAAGTGCAACAAGTGTCATACATGCCATATCATGCCTTCTTTCAGGCTAGCTCTGATTCCATGTTAAATTTTTTGAATTTACTTCAATATGATCTAGGATCTTAACTGAGATATCAACATGTACATCATATCTACAGCATATCAATCATGGAGACAATAATGCAAGCACACAAGAGACACAAAGATTTACTTAGGGAAAACCATAAAGGTGAAAAACCCCAATAACTTCCTCAGAGATAGATAGAGAAATGATACAACCAACCAAGAGAGATAGCCATAACCTAGCAGCAGATCCTCCTCCTCCATAAGTGCGCCACTCCTCCTTGAAAGCATGTGTGAGAAGTGAGTGAGCAAATAGAGTGCCTCCCGCACTCTATTTATACTTGACTTGACTTGCCTTTTTACCTAACTCATGTAGGCTCGAACTTAACCACATAACATAATGCTGACTGGGCCGAACCCCAATAGGGTGGTCTAATAACCCTTAGACCCACATGGCCGACCCCCAATAGGGTGGTCTAATAACCCTTTGACCCACATGACTTATACAGGGCCAACCCCAACAAGGTGGTCTAATAACCCATCAAGTATAAGTTACGACACTTACAATATAAATGATGACACTTCCTTATAGAGGAATAATACCATCTCTATAGGAATACAATATACATATACATGTGAAATACATTCTGAAGTTACATATACATCAACAAATAGGATCATTGGTTAAACGGGATAGGTCAAGCAAGTCCAAAGTATCCAGGAAGGGCAGCTATGGATTAGGCTACGCGTATTGATAATATGGATAAGGCATGTAAGGACCAAACTGACTGTAAGGTGTACCAGTATGAAACTGACCGTAGGGGGGTGTGCCTCCCGGAAGGTAAGGGGGTCCGCCACCATAAGGTGGTCCATTCCAATAAGGTGGGGGCCCACCTCCACCACCGGGAGGGGGTGGAGGTCCGCCACTGCCATTGGGGGGAGGTGGGGGTCCATAACTGTATTGAGGTGTCCCACCACCGCCTCCACCTGGAGGGGGTGGTGGACCACTTCTGCCGCCAGAAGGATGGGGCCCCCCACCAATTCCACCGCCAGAAGGATGAGGGTCTCCACCACCACCGCCTCCACCATAGTAATTAGGTCCTCCACCACCGCCACCTGAAGGGAAATGTCCTCCTCCACCATGATAGGGTGGTCCCCCACCACCTCCACCGGGAAGGGGGTGGTGGACCATTCCTGCCACCGTCGAAAGGGTGAGGGATATTGTTGGTAAAATGAGGTGGACCTCCACCAAGGTTAGGTGGGGGCCCGCCACCTTCAGCAGGGGGCGGGGGAGGGCCGATCAGGAGTGGTGGTGCTTGAGGGATAGTCGGTTGGGGTCCATGTTACAACATAGGTTGTGCCCCCATAGTGTGTATGGATTCCCGGGATAAGGTATCCCGTATGGTGTGTTTCCAGGATTGGATTGGCTCGGCGCAAGGTTAATAGAACCTGGATACGCTTGAATCCATGAGGGTTGAGTTACATTGGACAGCCCTCCAACATGAGATAATCCCATGGTGGATGGTCTAGCGGGTTGGGAATGTCCAACGGAAGGTCCGTTGGGGATTCCACTGCCTATGTTCTAGTTAGGAAGCGGGGGTTTCCCCCCAGCCACAATAGGTTGACCATTATTCAAAGGTTGAACCAACGTAGGTTTTTGACTAGCTACCGTAGTAATAACATTACCGATAAGATAATTCGTGGGAATGGAATACCCTCCCCTCGAATTTTGTGGCGGGGGATGTTACACAGTAATCTTCCACCCTATGAGCATCACCATTCTTTGGCCTCTAGGAGCCATTTCAGTGACTCAGATCCACTTATATCCTTCAGATACTATTTTTCCCTATTTTTCCTCTTACCCGCTTGTTGCATCCTTATAGCAAGCGTACCCACGAGTTGCATCACTATAGCCCGCGGGTATCAAGTAAAATGGTAAAAATCACTAACTTATTACTTTTTACTCCCAAAAAGAGGTCATTGGGTGACCTTTGGCTCTCCATCTGCCCTAGTAACGCCTCGATGTGTCCTTTCACCTACCTTTGAGATGACTATATATTGAGCACATATGGCTTTTGGACGGGAGGAGAAGGGAATAGCAAGAGAACTCTAGTGGATTTTTTCCCTATCTTGAGTCTACACTCATTGATCTTTGTAGTTGTGAACCCTTTATGTTCACCTTCCAAACTCCTATCTAGTTTGAGTTTGCCATTCATGGAGGATTGAAGTGGTGGAGGCACAAGTGGATTGATCCAGATCTTGGTTCAGATTGGTTGTCAGCAAGAGGTTGTATCACCTTGTACTTCTTCTTATTAATTAATAGAAATACTCATATTCTCGTCCATCATGTTGTAAATGTTGTTTATTATACATTGGGTTACATTTGCTTGTGATATTATGGACCATTGTTATTGATAATGTTAATGTAATTTATATATTATATGTACTTGTTGGATATTGGCTGTCAAGACTAATTTGCAGATTTCAAGTGCATGGATTGAAAGCTCCAATGGGGATCTACATCAAACGTTTGGATCAAGGTTGGTTACATTTCTCCATTATCTTAACATTGTCATTTATAATAGCATCGTTTTGAGAATTGAGTTGATTTCTGGTAGTCATATGTCTGTTTTGGTATTCCCAAGCCATAGTGAGTTTTCTCCAACACAGAAATGGTGACTCCGCTGGGGAAAACATCCATGTTTGGAAAAAATTTTGAGCATTAGTCCTTAATTAGAATTGTTGTTTATCGAAGCTCTGTGTCACTGATTGGCCATTAAGATACACCATAGAAAACTTGCTTTTTCTGATCCCTTGGAATCTTTATTTTCCCATTTTCCTTTCCTCACCCGCGGGCTAGCTTAGCTCAGCTCGCATATACCCACTTCTGTTTACTCTACTGCTCGCGGGTACCCGCAAGTATTCCTTCGATAGTAGAATACAACTCCGGCTTTTGTTGGTGTATGGCTATTGGTTGTTGCTGGGTTGGCTTTGGTTGTTCCTGAGTCTTTGTTGGCCTCTTTCTTGACTATTTCATGCCTTGGTTGTGACCAGAACTCTTCGTTTCTCTTGGTTGAGCCTTCTTGGTTTTTTACCAATCTTTGGATTTAGCCTCTTGGTTTTTTCCTTTTGAGCTCTTTCCTTTGGCTGAGTCTTGCTGTTTAGGATCTACTGGGTTTTCTTAGTGATCTTCTCAGCACTTCAGTGACTGAATAGTATGATTTTGCTAGCATTTTTTGATTCCATCTATATTGAAAAAATAGAAAAACATACATCTAGTTTTTTGCATTTTCCTTCTTGTTTATAAGTGAAAATACAAATATATTTTACATTCATGTACTGCATCTTGCATTGAGTGCTTGTTGCCTTCATTTAGGTTCTTCTTGTGCATCGAAAAGATAAAAGATTGCATCTTTATTTTGGAATTGTTGGTTGATTTTGCATATTAGTGACATTGTTTTATTGGATAGATGAGTCTAGGATTGGATGATTTTTCATACTATTGAGTCTACACATCACTAGTTTCACGATCATATCCCTTGAGTAACCACAGCCACTAAAATTAATGCTTAATCTTAAAATTGATTAGACTGATTTTATTTATACGGTACACCAACTAACATAGGTTTAGATTCTTGGAATACATCATTGTGAGTTAACAATCCAATACTAGTAGACGAAACATTAGGTGTTTGACCAAGGAGTGGAGGAATCCATGGTATAGATCGGTGTTCTCAGGAAGCTCTACTCAAGCCATAGTTAAGCATGAGGTCATGGGAGGTTGGTTGAGGAGATATCCCTCTGATACAAGCTGAACGTGGGAGATATATCCAGGATTTGTTCGTATATGGGGGTACCGAAGGTTCGTCCTCTTATGCTTGGGGATTAGCTACCCTGCCCATACGACGGGTCCCACCTGCGACTATCCCCCTGAGCATTAGTTATATTGCAGTGACCATAGTTTCCTTACCTAGGTATCGCATAGGGTACTTGCAGTGGTTATGCTGTTTGTGTCCTCAGTCAGATAGGGATTGGACAGCACAGTTGTGTTTGTGCAGTGGACTTGACCCTGTACATGCAGTGAAGCCTAGGTGTCTCTATAACTGATTCTGCTACCTCTGGCTATAGTTTGGGAGTCTCAAGCCTCTCCTAGGCGAGACATACCGGCTCTAGTGTTGGGAGCTCATTTAGCCACTCTGTTTGTCTGCTCTTAGTTGTAGTTTCTCTAGGTGTGTGCTTTTGATTTACTGTTTTTTATCGATATTTGGCCTTTAGGGGACATTTTGATTATATATTCTCTCCAGAGATATCATGGCATGGAGCCCTACTCTCCACCAGTCCCATCGGTTGGCTGGTTTAAATCTATCTGAGGTTTCACGCCGTGTTGCTAGAGGACGCCAGAGGGCTCCCTCTGAGTCTTCGGATTCTTACGAGACTTACATCCAAGATGTCATGACTGCTACACATTCTGATACTGAGTAAAAACCTTCAACTCCATCGAGTAGAGTTGACCATACTTCTGATCCCCATAATCCTCGTGAGGATTGGGGAGGTGATCCACCTTAGACTCAACTTGGTTCTATTTTTCCTAATCCACTTGAATGAGATCCGTTTGATCCTTCGAATCCGGATAATTATCTTTACGGAATGCCAACCTTACCCGAGGATGAAGAACAGGACGACACGTTCATTCCTTCATTTCCACATAGTTATAGACATGGGATGCCAGAGTTACATGATGAAACAGGCCCTATGATCAACCCGAGAGCGCTCTCTTTTGGTATGCCTAGTCATAGTACCGTCGAACCTTCCTCTACGTTTGATAGTCACACTGGCACTAGTCATGGTGTTAGCCATGCTATACCCACTGGGGGCACTACGTTGTCCACCCACACAAACAGTATGGGGACTAGTCATGTTCCTCCTAACCATGCTAATGTTGGAAGAAGACCACCTGCTTGGATTGCCCAACCTAATAGGAATGTTGTTCGGAACTTGACTCACCATCCACCACCTAACACGCATGCTGCTACTCGTCAACCTAGGATCACTTTTACGGATGTTAATGCTCCTCCCAACCATGGGGGTGGACATATACCGCACACTTTTGCGTCCACTGCCACCACTAATAATGCTAATGTAGGGGGTGGGAATATCTCCTATCCACATGGACATCACGCCACCGTCCTTGCTACTAGTCACACCAATATTAGAGTTGGGAATACTTCTCATGCTTCTGGTCACCACGCGACTGCTCAAGCTAATCCTAATGCTGGGGGTGGGAACATACCATACCATTATGGTCATTACAATACGATTCCCGCTATGAATAGTACATGTATGCCCCATACTCATGGTGTCAACCCTTACTACAACACAGTCGGTGCTGGCCACTAGTACAACCCACCACCCCAATATGGTACCCAAAATACACATATACCTGCTTACTCCCAAATGGGTCAGGTAGGAGGAGGTTATCAATCCTATGGCCATGGGAAAGCTTATGGTCCGTAAGGTCCTTATCATCAGCAGTTCAATCCTCATGGTCAATCTTTTGGTCCATCTTATAACACGGTTCCATTTAACCAACCTTTTATGGGATCTTATAATCCAGCTTTCCAACCGCAGCTCCCATTCCTTGGATGCTTGAATCTCCCGGATCTTTCGAAGCTCACAAATGATCCAATGTGTCACGAACTTAGTTGGCCCTTGGTTCCTACCAAGATTCCTTCAGACATTCCAAAGTTTGAAGGGAAAGGAGGTGAGGATCCGGGCGATCATGTCACAACGTTTCACCTTTGCTGCTCCTCCAACTCTTTGAATCATGATTCCATTAGATTACGACTATTTCAACACACCCTCACGGGGGCAGCCACGAAGTGGTATGTCGAGTTTCCTGGGAACACCTATAGGGGATTCAACAAGATTGCTTTGGTTTTCATAGACCATTTCTAGTTGCCGATTCGTTATGATACTGGTACTGAGTTGTTGTCCACCTTCCATCAGAATAAGGCCACACATATTTCTTACCAAGTTCAAGAGTGGCATCGGCAGAAGAGATTAGTGAAAGCCAACATTCCTCCAGAGTTCCTATTGGAATGGTTCCTCAAGTCTCTACTCCCATACATTGCTAAGGATGTTTCGATGTCCGACATTGTGACTAAGGAACAAGCTATCTTGAAAGTTCAGTAGTTAGATCTACTTTATTCTCAGTCTGGAATCTTGTATGACATTATTCCTAATGCACCGAGAACAAGACATGAGCCCATGTCAGTTCTTGGACCACATGCCGATGGAATCATGGGGTCCACATGCACTCGCCCTATAAACTTGGTAGCTAATCAAATGCAAAATTTATCGCTAAACTAGTCTACTCCTGGACAGGTTCACACCATGTCCACTTCCACTCCATCGTCTGATGTACACAATGTGCAATCAACGAAACCGTCAGGTAACCAGCAACCTGGTGGTAGTAAAAAGGGGAGAAACAATCGTAGGGGTGGAAACAATGAAAGTAATAACAATAGCAATCACAATACCCCCCATAAGGATAATGCCAACCCTCCTCGGGAAGGCGAAAATGCTGGTGAGGATCGTAAACCTAGGAGTAAGGTGAAGTTCCCTTGAAAGCTTTGTGGGGAAGACCACCTTATGCACTTATGTCCTCGTATTGAAGAAGCATTGAAGCACTTGGCATAGAGCCTAGCTGTGTTGAAGGATCCCCTACCTCATCACCAAAACATGGCTTTACATGCTCCCACCACTGGTTATGGACCTAATGAGACAGCAACATCTTCTTCCAATACTATTGGTTATGTATGTGTGAACATGGTTCAGTCAGAGGTTAGTGCTGCCACTCGTCAGCGCAGTTATGATGCACCACAACCAAATTTGGGGAGTGAGCCTCCCCCTCCTCCTGATAATTCTTTGCATATCGAGAAGCCCTCTATTATGCCGTGGATACCAAAAGGTGTTCTCAAGTGCTCTACGCATAATTCTAATGCTCGAGCCACCCACAACTACTCCATCGTAGAATATTTGGGCCAAACTCTCTGTGCCATGTCAACTCTTAAAGTTTTGCAAGCCTATCCTTATCAGAATCATGCTCTTTTGAGTGCGTTAGGAGTTCAGGATGGGGGAAGTCCCACTGTTATCAAGTTCGATACTACTGATGTTCAACCTCGCTTACCCTACCATGTGGCTTTTCAAATCTAGGTAGTGTGCCTTCAGAGTTTTGTCAAACGTACTATGGTTGACGAAGGTGCCTTTGCGTCAGTAATGTCGTTAGCTTGTTGGAAAGTTGTTGGCTCTCCTCCCCTACTCACGTCTAGAACCACGCTCACTGCATTCGACGGTCATTCATTTAAGCTGCATGGAATTATCCCTTCCCTTGTTGTCTCCTTGGGAGGCAAGTCTGTGCCTATTGAAGTCGAGGTGGTTGATGCGCCCATCGACTACAACCTTTTACTAGGTCAGAATTGGATGTATGCCATGAAAGCTGTCGCGTCCACTATATTCAGAGTTATCTGCTTTCCTCATGAAGGCAATATAGTGACCATCAATCAGCTGGATTACGTCAACTCCTCTTCCACAGCATCCACGGGATCCATAGTCTCGCAGGTTACTCATTCTCAGCCAGCAACTGGGAACATGGGTGTCTATATGTACCCTTCATTGATGGGATGTTATGATTTCCCTGCACCCATTTCTTTTATTGAAACCATTTCCGATAATGCACCTCCTCCATTGAATAATGTACCTTTCCGGACCTCATATTTTAGTGATCCGTGGGATCCACCTTCCACGAGTTCCCCGTCTGGAGACATTTCACACATCGGAATGGATATGCCCTTGTCTGCAATCAAGCTTGCTTCTCAAGATGTTCAACAAGCCATTGCAGATTCGGATCTCTCTTCTTCATGAGCAGTAGAGGAAGATCCCGTTATGCTGCCCACGCATGCAGTCGACCTATCTTGTTCACATGATTACCTCAATGGTATCCTACCTTCAGATGAAATTTTTATTGAGGCCATGAATGGTAATGACAAGCCTTAGGAGGATTTTCACCATCAATTTTATTTCCTTCCCACCCTTGATCTTATTGAACAAGATGAACCTATAGTACAACCTGCCATGCATTTGGATTTTGATCCAGGCATAGTTTTGTCTAGCTCCAGTTTGACATTAAAGTCTGATCTCCCTAGTGATGAGTCTGTAGACTCTCCTATAGATCCCCGAATCGGTGATCCTGATGAGTTCGATTCTATTTCTAGAATTTCCAACTCCCATGATGATGAATTTTCTCTTGTAGATTCCTTCACATCCTTCATCTTTGCTCTTCATTTTGAAGATGATCATTTTGATCCCTCAGGTATTGATACTATGGCACCGTCAGTGGTTAGCTCTACCCGTGTTATGTCTGAGGTTAACTATAGTGAAGTTGAAAATGTCTCTACCGCAGTGACTTGTATCAGATTTTTCTTTACGTACGTTTTAGAGATGATCTTGGTACTTATGTTTCTTGGAGACAGGATTCTTAGCTGGACTTATACTTGGTTACCGGTCCTTTTAGACATTTGCTTCGGTCATGGCAGGCATATTCAGAACCTTGCATATAGGTTTAGGCCTCCCCATTGTTATGATGCATTTGAACCTATTACTATCCGAATTTGCAAACACCCCTTGAGTGTCCTTATCTTGCTCATGTTCCTTGCATTATGCATAGCTTTGTCCCATGTGCTTGGAACTAGTCTCGCATGTCCCTGACACTCGTTTGCTCTCATTATGAGCATTCTTCCATATCTCCTTTGAGCTCGTTAAAAACAGTAAGGAGGTCAAGAGTTTACTTTTTCGGGCTCGTTAAACCTTTACGGAAAAGATTTTTATAAAGTCTTTTTTAAGCCCTTGTTAGACTTTTTCAAAATAAAACAAGATTGCTGAGTATGCTTGTCATTTCAGACTCATTAAAGGATTTGAATCGACATTCACTTAGGTATAAGTTTACCCCTTTTCCGGACCTTTGTGGATTAATTACGAAAAAGGTATACTTTAGTCATACGTGACTAGAAGAGTTCTTCTCCCATTGTTTTACACTTTTTCGGGTGAGGAGACTAACTTTACGAAAAAGGACTCCCATTTTATGTCAAGTTGTGATTGCATTGCATTATCCTGCTTGTCGCTTGAGCCTTGTGCCGGCTGTCGCTTACTCAGTTGTTAGCCTGGTGCATGAGCACTTTTCCCTCTCGAGCCCTGCAGAGCTTAAATTTGCCCTTCACAATTTGATGACCCTTTGACCCTGAGGGAACATTCCCCTAAGTGTCCACATCCTACACATGCTTCCTTGCATTGATCATAGGTATGTTCCACTGCTTGGAACTAGTCTGCTCGCTATTTGACACTCGTTCCCTCACTTGTTGTACTATAAGCAATTTTATTCTTTTTCAAGCTTTTCCCAAATATGAAAAAGACCAAAAAAATCAAATATTCCAGAAAAGCCAGACAGGATTATGGTTACTACTTCTTGTTGGCAGCTTTTATGTCGCCTTTGAACAGAGCATTCATTCCACTCTGTACATTATGAGTTAGGACTATAATTGGACCTTAGGAGTTGTACTCGTTTCTTAGTTTTCTCCACCGATTGGTTAAGCTTCCAATCATTATGGAGCCCTCTGTAATGCCTCATGCATTGCACAATTTATGTCAAGTCTATGCTGCTTGAATCTATCCATCTACTCATGCTCTTGTTCAAAGGAAGTCCTGAAACCAGTGTTGGCCACTCCTCAGATCTCTTGACTATTGCATGTCGGCCATCCTTATTGAGCCAAATTGTTTCACCTGAGATCTTCCAAATCTTTCAGCATTGTTGGTACCTCGTGCTCGTCGATGGGGGATGCCTTAATGCCCTCCTTCCAGCGAGTCTCATTCCATCGATTTCAACCCATTTATTCTAGGACTTGAGGCTTAGAGTTCAGTTGAGTACCTTGAGGCTTGCAGTCATTAGTGGTAGGTTCTCTCGCCATCGACAGTTTTGGGAATACATCAATGTCCCATGATCGATGGATTCATCCTAGTGTTCGACTTCAACCCATTTATTCACACTCCGATGATTGTGCTATGTGCCTTGATGCCCATTTTCATTATTGGTGGGTCATCTCGCATCTGTTAATGGTATACATCATTGACCGGTAATCAGACGATGTCTCATCAGGTTTGACCCCAACTCCTTTATTCACTTGATGGTACTTGCACCATCGAAGACTTGTGTAGAAGACCCCAGGCGATTGTGTCATTTAGTATGCTACGTATGACTTTGACTTTACATCTGAGATATCACCTCTCAGATTTCAGTAGTTTGTACCTCCAGTTTGCACCAGTTGTCTTCTTTTCAGTAGAAGACCATATCTTACTGTAGAGGGATCATGGCTATGATCACTTATGACATGTATCCATTATATACTACCTATTCATGGCCATTGTATCAGAGTGTTGTACTATACCAACATGTATTCAGAGATACTATTGTATTATGACGAGTGACCTACTCTTTCCACTTGTGTTTCTATCACTCCACTTTGGAGTTTTATAATGTATTTCAACCATCACAGCATCAATCTCCGACCTCACACATTAGGGGGTATCTGTTACACCATAATATTCCACCCTGTGAGCATCAACATTCTTTGGCCTGTAGGATCCATTTCAGTGACTCAGATCCACTTATATCCTTCATATACGTTTTTGCCCTATTTTTCCTCTTACCCACTTGTTGCATCCTTATAGCAAGCGTACCCGCGAGTTGCATCACTGTAGCCCGTGGGTATCAAGTAAAATGGTAAAAATCACTAATTTATTACTTTTTACTCCCAAAAAGCGGTCATTGGGTGACCTTTGGCTCTCCATCTGCCCAAGTAACGCCTCTATGTGTCCTTTCACCTACCTTTGAGAGGACTATATACTGAGCACATATGGCTTATGGACGGGAGGAGAAGGAAATAGCAAGAGAACTCTAGTGGATTTTTTCCCTATCTTGATTCTACACTGATTGATCCTTGTAGTTGTGAACCCTTTATGTTCACCTTACAAACTCCTATCTAGTTTGAGTTTGCCATTCATGGAGGATTGAAGTGGTGGAAGAACAAGTGGATTGATCCAGATCTTGGTTTAGATTGGTTTCCGGCAAGAGGTTGTATCACCTTGTACTTCTTCTTATTAATTAATAGAAATATTCATATTCTTGTCCATCATGTTGTAAATGTTGCTTATTATACATTGGGTTACATTTGCTTGTGATATTATGGACCATTGTTATTGATAATGTTAATGTCATTTATATATTATATGTACTTGTTGGATATTGGCTGTCAAGACTCATTTTTAGATTTCAAGTGCATGGATTGAAAGCTCCAACGGGGATCTACATCAAACGTTTGGATCGAGGTTGGTTACATTTATCCATTATCTTAACATTGTCATTTATAATAGCATTGTTTTGAGAATTGAGTTGATTTCTAGTAGTCATCTGTCTGTTGTGGTATTCCCAAGCCATAGTGAGTTTTCTCCAACACAGGGGAGGAACTGGTAAAGTAACTGCGGTAGTGATGGGTGTGTTGGACTATTGTCCTCCCACAGGTTGGTTTATTTGAGGTGCAGGACTGGACTCTTGCGAGGGTTGACCAGTCCTATTAGCAGTCTCATGGTGGGAAGGTTGTTCTGGTGATCCAAAAGATATCGGATGAACCAGGATGTCTCTGTCATCGAATCTTATTTGGAAATGTCGATTTCGAAACTCTTTAGAGGGTTGCTTAAGACTTTGTCTTCGAAGGTCATCACCCTTAAGACGTAATTGTTCTACACGTTCATGGATGGGGCCAAAAATCTCGGTGGGGTCAAGCCTATAGTAAGGTCTAGAGAAATCTGGAGTAGTCCAGTTAGGTGGGGATGAGATGGCAAAATGAGCCACTGGGTGGTCTGTAGAAGATGTCCAATAACTTGCTGAAGGACCAACAGCTGCTGTAGGGTCATCCTGGGGTCAGTTTATCCGTTCCAACGATCTAGGTTCTCCCAAGATGACGGGAGAAAGGTCTTGTGAAGCGGGGGTTTGTGCTCCTTCATCCTGCTGGGGATGAGAGGCAGGTGAATCCAGAGGAGTTTGTGGAAACAAAATTCCTCCAACATTCAGACTGGGGTTTTCCACTTCAGTAACTACGACCGCGTTACACTAATCCGTTCTTACCCTCGAAATAACCTTCGGATTAAGGGGGTATTCGGGTGATAATTTTAATATCCTACGAGATCTTCTCCGGGGAAAATCCACCAGAGCATTAGGATAATCAGCCAGGATGGCTGAAGTAGCGTTTCTCCTAAGGGTATGCTAAAAGAAAAGTAGTCCAGAAAAACCTCCTCAAACTAAGGCAACAAGCAAACTTATGTGACAGAGTGGATTCAAAAGTCTGGAAACTCACAGGATTATCAAGGCATCGCAAACTGCAATATACTACAGGGTCCAACAATATGACGCGACAAGGAGGATTGGGACCATACCCTTACGTACATACCCGATTACCTGGACAGTACGTGCGTGCTAATCTCCCCGAGTGTTGTTCTCGGTGTATTGCTTTGCCAAGACGGCCAAATGGTTAACTCAGTTTCAGGAATCCTAATGGTGTCTCTCGATATACGCAAGGTACGTGGCAGCTCAAATCTGTAGTGGTGTTGTCTAATGCACAACTGTTTGGTAAGAGACCTTCTGATATACTACTAAGTACGTGATACACCCTTCAATATACGCCAAGTACGGATTATGGTACTTGGTGGGTACATGAAGGAGCTCGATATACCGATAAGTATTTGGAATACTACAATACCCCCGGGATACAGTGTTGGCAAATAACGACACCTGCCATGCTTAACGATGCTGGAACATGTCTCTAACTTACACACAAGTTGCTAAAATATTTACCTAGTTCTACTGTTAATTTTATCTTGGACGGTTAGGTGAATGCATGAGGTGAGTGCATTATCGAAAGCATAATGCAAGCCCTGGATACATGCACGAAATATTATTTTCTTTCAATGAATTCTAGCTATGGGAAGGAGAAAGTTTTTTCCAATAGTATTGCCAAAACAAACTCAATGCAACAAAATCCCAATTCAAACAAATTTGACAATGAAAGTATTCTTTTCCTTTTCGATGAAACATAAAAAATCACAACACTACTATCCAAATCAAAGCATTTTTTCTTTTCCTTTTTCTTTTCAAATCAAAACGACACTAGGTAATGAAAAGAGAGGATTCTGAAATGGAATATGCAAGGCTTTCAATTTCACTTCAAATGATCTAAAGGCCACAAAAATTAAAAATGCATCTATCTTTCCTTAGCATGGAATCAATTTTTGCAAAAATCGAAGCGTACTTTGAGTCTTTCAAGAAAATGAGCGATTCATAGTTCGAGAAAAACACAATAAATTATACATTCATTCAACTTTTCCAAAACACAAACGAGAATTTTCCAATGCACAACAATTTTTCTTCAATAACATTCAAGAAATGATGGGAAATAAGCACTTTTTAACTTTTCGATGGATGCATCAAAGAATACACTTGATAACAACTGAGCTTTCAGATCTAAATGACTGAAAAGAAAACACTACTTGCAGCACTAGCACATTCAGAAAA
Source organism: Larix kaempferi (assembly GCA_027924585.1). Taxonomy (NCBI): domain Eukaryota; kingdom Viridiplantae; phylum Streptophyta; class Pinopsida; order Pinales; family Pinaceae; genus Larix; species Larix kaempferi. The sequence goes on from BSBM01001360.1 coordinate 2,088,161, forward strand.
TTCAAGAAAAGACAAGCACTCAATCAAGTTGAAAGATGCACTTAACTCAAAATCAAGCAGCAGCAAGCAAACCAAGCAAGCAAAGCTCAAACAAAATGAAAACGAGGTCTGGAAGCTGATCTAATGTAATAATCAGACCATGGATGGAAGGAAGGGAATGCAAGGTTGAGCGGATGAAGGTGGAGGAGACAAGAGTATCTACCACTACCAGTTTTCAAACTTGTCCAAAATGGAACCCAAAATCAATCCAAACAGAACCAAACAAACACAAATCATTAATGGGATCGACTGGATCTTGCAGCACAGAGAGAGTTCATACAGCAAACCAAAGTCCAAACTGTCAAATAGATAAGAGATGCATGCATGCCAAAATTTGACAAATCGACGCACTCTGTCCTTGTACACAGTGCGACATCGTAGTTTGCTTACATGGGAAGTGTGACGATGTCACAGTTTGCCAATGCAAGGGGTGCGACAAAAAACTAACAGGTAAAGAACAGAGACTCAAAATGACACATTGTCTCTCTGTTTCCACTGCCCAGGTGCGACAGGTGAAGTCTAGATTCAAAAATGAATCAAATATCTTAGTAATGAACCATGGAATGGTTTGGGAATGAGTTGTATAAACTCAGAGGAAGTAGATCAGAGTCTTCAATACGAAGATCTGATAGTGAAATCAACTCCAAGAAGTAAATGGAAAAAAATAAAAGGCTTGTGTCAACCAATCAACTGAAAATGACTCTCAGATTCACAACTACTGACCAAACTCTATATATTCCCCAGTATGGTCACCAGATTTGTTATCGGACAATCAACTCGAGCGGACGTGAGCCGAATCTCCCTAGCTCAAAGTGAGTCTAGAACAAATAGAACATACTACCAATGCATTTCCTAGATCTACTTAAGGATCTAGTACTAGATGTCTTACCTTTTCACTACACAATCCTTTCTACTGAATGTTGGTCCACGTCTCATGGTAGTCAGATCTAAGTTGCAAGACCTATCATGACAAGAAACAAGAGAAACCAGTAAAATACATCTATACAATAAGAGATCCAAGTAAACAGTTAAGCGGGTAAACTACTCAATATCATTGCACACATGAACAACATTGGTGGAAGGCATTTGTATTACTGCAAATAGAGGAGTACATGATAGAGATATAGAACCACAACCAAGGCTTAAAGCTATAGCCCTTCTCCGACGAAGCCAATTGCCATATCCTCCCAAGGAAGTATGAGTTCTCCAATAGGTGAATGGAGATGTTCTAAGAGTGATTTCACCAGCATGTAGATACCATAGCCTTCCTCCCTTTGGGATGGGAGTGAGCTTCATTTTTAGAGGACTAAGTGGATAGGGTATGGATAGGATAGGTTGAGAGATGGTAGGAGAGGCTTAAGGGATCTCTCCAAAGGTTTAGGAACCGAGTGCCAGCTCTTCCAAGAGGTCAGGGATAGGGTCCCAAGTCAGCAAGATTCAAGATGGACCTCGAAGAAGTTATTTTTGCCATTCAACTGACTTCGTCGCACCCTGTAATGGAGAAAGGTGCGACATCATATGTTGCTAGTGTGCATCCTACGACGACCCTTCAAACTGATCACAATTGGGTACAAATCCTCCCAAGATGATTACTTAGTCCAGGTGTCTTCAGGGGTGTATACACTGAATCTTATGATGATAATATTTTGAGTGTAACAAGATCTTCACAAGGAAGTCGAGATGAGCTCATTGAACCAGCATCTAAGTGATTGACCGTTCAAGGCATCATACCAAAAGAAATAAGGATCGTTCAGGTGCTGCTAATCGTCTATATCGAGTTTCTATGAAAGGTATTCAAATAATATGGTAGTTTCATGATTTTAAGGAATCTAACCCAGATTTGAATGTAATCATCAATCAGTTCCATATTTTAAGGAGTTACCTGACAAGTGACAGAGCAAATAGAAAGAAACTGGTTTTTCATGATCATAACTAAAGATAGAATCCCCTGAAATTTGGATCAAAGAGGATGTGTTATTTCACAAATATTTCTCGAGTACCGAACAATGGATTGATTGCAAGCATTTACTCTTTATCCCAGATTTTTAGGAAAATGAATGGCATGTCAAAATTCATCATCAACATTTCAATGCATGAAGACAATGATTGTAACAGGTGGCAAAGTATTCAAATAGTTGGTTATACAATGCACTTGGCAACAAAGTTCAAATACAAGTCCCATATTTTCAGGCTCCTTGATGTATGATTATCTTCTTCAACAACTATCAACATATTCATCTTCCATCTTGGCTCATATTCTTGGATTCAACACGTGTCTCTTATTAAATTTTCATCTAGTGATTATCTTCAGGATCATTTTTCATGAATCAAAGGCATGAATTAAATGCAAATTTGCTATTTTAAATGTATAGCTTAATTTGTAACTGTTTTTGCAGTATTCGATCCTGAGATTGTGGATCTCAAAAAACTATTTTAGGAACTCAGTTTAGTTATAAAATGGAGGAATGTGAGAATAGAGGAGAGAGGTTCCATCCGGAGAGAGCTGTAGGGGAATATTTTAAACTAAAGTGAGATGGATATTTCTGGATTGTATCAAAGCTTGTTTATATTTTTGAAGTTAACACAGAATCTCTTCATTTCTTAACCTGAGTTCCATTACGGTATTGTTGTTCAATATGTATTTCTTTTGTCTGCATTCGTGTCTGTGTTCTATCTCCTGGTATACTCTATAGTTTGGTCAAGGAATTCATCTTTTTGATGCTCCTCTCCATCATTGATTATACCTGTTATGTCTAAATGGTTGTTTTCATAATTCATCATTGTTGGTTGCTCTGTTTATAATCAATTTTTAAGTTAAATCTTCTAAATCTGTGTTAGAGATTCATCTTTATTAGATGCCTCTTTTGCAATGGGCTATTTCTTCATTTCAAATTTTCTTTCATCACTTTATGCACTGAACATGATACTTACCTTGCCTCGGAGTTATTATAAAGGAATTTAGCCAATTATTAGCTATAAGCCATTGAGATTCAAGTTTTGACTCCATGCCTAATGGAATGTCTTTGACTCACAGTTAGTGTACTGGCCTTTCTCTTTCTCATTCGATCTTGTTGTTCCACTTATCAAACTCAAATCAATCACTCAATTCCAAGATGTGCTATCCATGCTCCTTCTGCAGTCAAGGAACATTTCTTAGAACAAACATCTTTTGGCCCTGTTGCCAGGGATGGAAGTGAATATTATCTTCCCCGGGAAGAACAACAATGATTAGATCCGGCTCTTGATGGTAGACAGGGGCAGGACATCAAATTGGCTGTAGTTTTCTACCTGGAGACTCCACTGGTTGAAGATCCAGAATGACATCAAATGATTGAATGGCTGCCATTGTGGCTGTAAGGTTTTCTCCACTCAATTTTACAGCTATTCCAGGCTTTCCAAATGCAGGACCTATCATGGACATTTGGGGAGATTGCCTTCCATGGTTCAGAGAAAGCAAAGAAGATAATCCTTCGGATCACCTCATCATATTTCATCAATGTATGGCTCAGTTAAATATACATCATGAGGATGTGCTCATGAATATGTTTATGTATTCTTTAGAAGGGGATGCTCGCGAATGGTACCGATCCCTGCCTCCTTCTAGCATGTCTTCTTTAAAAGAATTTCATATAGTGTTCCATCATCATTGTGAAAGCTATTTTTCTCGGGAACTTCTTTTGAAGAATGTTGTGAAAAGTTCAAATGTTATATTCAACAGACAATAGCTTTTTCCTCGTATGATGAGCTTTGTGAAGATATTGATGAAAAATAAATTAAGAATGGAAGTGAGTGTTTGAATAAAAATATGGATGAAACTCTTTCTCTTTCTGATTCCCGAGAAGAAGGTTTTCAAGATATGATAGATGATAGTACTGATGATTGCATAGCTGTAGATGCATTATATCTTGTCTTTGATGCACCTACTATCTTAGATTTAAAAGATGAAATAGTTGTAGAAGAGGATTTTTCTTCTTTTCTTCAAAAGGTTCCCCGTGATGTATTTTCACCTGAGATTGAAGAGAAAGATCAAGAGGTTTCTTGTTTTTCTTTGCAAGATAAAAGAATTTTGGGTTCACTTATTTATGATGAATATTCAGATGAAGAAGAACATATCCCTACATCACCTTTTTTTGATTTGTGGAGCAACCAATGGGTGTATGACAGCTCTGAATCAGATTTTGATGAGGAAGAACATTGTGTGGAAATCAACCATCCTGAATCCATAGAAGACATTGAGCAGCCATCTCTGGAAATCAGCAAGCCTGCATTCATCATGCTTCAACCTGAATCTGCAGACAATATCAAACAAACTATGATTAGCAAACAAATTAATCTGCAGCCATGTTCAGATTTGTAGGTAGCTAAAAGTGGCAGCTATTATGAGGAAGAGGCTATACAGAGATATTTTGATCTTCAGCTGAAACAACAGGAAGAGGTATTTATTTATAGCTTCATTGGTCCGTTTGTTGATTATATGGAGTCTTTGAGTGGTTCAAATGTCAAATTGTTCTTGTTAGAAGGTTGGATTTTCTGTTCTTTTGAAATGCGTTTTGCTATACCATGGGCTCTTTTATTCATCATTTCTAGATCAAAAGTTTCACCAGTTCGTCAGATATTTGTATGGCTTCATTGGAAGCATGATTTTACCTAATCAAAATGAAGCAGATGATTAGAATGGGAGTTGTAAATAAATAAGCTCACTTTTCGAGCATTGGATCTCAGTTTTTTATTTTCAACATGTAGTTTGTTTCTAGTAGTTTTCTTCTCCAGCTTGTTATGGTGTGCAGTGGTTTAGATGGTTAATAAGACTCCAACCCAATGGAGCATTGGTCAGTCCCAAAGTAGCCTCAGTTTGTAGAACAAGGTCATTTCAGAATTTGCAGGGAAAAATAAATTGCATCCTTTGGTTAGCAGTGAATGGCAAACAGGACAGGATGCAGTCAGAGATGGTTTCAGGAGAAATCACAAGGTCTACTTGTTTTTGGCAGCTCGTAGGGAGCATTCCATCCCCAGACGGAGCCAGATGTTGTCACTAGATCTATCCTACAAATTTTTGGATACCAACAACGTGGATGCAAAGTCTACTAGCATGTTCGCCCAGGTCATGAATGTCCCAATCAGTTCTTCTTATGGCCTCAAACCTCCATCCTGGTCATTTTGTAATGAATGTATTTGGCCTTGTTTTCCTGGTTCGCATAGAAAGTCACAATCGATATTTTTGTCCTATGTGCTTGAGAGTTTTTAATAATTATTATTATTTTAAGAAAAAGATCTTTAATATTTTCTTTCTTGATAAGAAAAAGATCTTTATTCTTTTAATTAAATAATAATTTTTATTAAAAAATGACAAAAAAAAAAAAACGGTTTTATGACTTATCTCCATTACCTTTACCCATCTCACGTGAACATTTGAATTTGTCTTTCCTTTAACCTTATCTTTTCACAAAAGTTCCATTCAACGTTAAGCTCATATCCATCATCGAGTCAACAATCCAAGTGCTTAGCTTACTAAGCTGCAACTCCACACGTTGACAAGATGTATAAACAAGTGTATTTTTAAATCTTTAAAAAAAAATTGCCATCACATATGGGATATATTCTATTAATGGAAAGGTTAATTTCCTTTCAAGAGAATCGTTGGTTAGTCCAACTCTGTCAATTAGCACCATCAAGTCTAATTGCTAAAGCCTTCCAACAAACAACACACAGGGGCATAAATATGCAAGAGCTCGAACTTGAAGATGTTCACAAGGAAGTCGACATGAGCTCATTGAACCAGCGTCTAAGTGATTGACCATTCCAAGCATCATACCAAAAGAAAGAAGGATCGTTCAAGTGATGATAATCCTCTATATCGAGTTTCTATGAAAGGTATTCAAATAATATGGCAGTTTCAGGATTTTAAGGACTGTAACATAGATTTGAATGTAATCATCAATCAATTCCAGATTTTAGGGAGTTACCTGGCAAGTGACAGAGCAAATAGAAAGAAACTGGTTTTTCATGATCATAACTAAAGATAGAATCCCCTGAAATTTGGATCAAAGAGGATGTGTTATTTCACAAATATTTCTCGAGTACCGAACAATGGATTGTTTGCAAGCATATACCCTTTATCCCATATTTTTAGGAAAATGAATGGCATGTCAAAATTCATCATCAACATTTCAATACATGAAGACAATGATTGTAACATGTGGAAAAGTATTCAAATAGTTGGTTATACAATGCACTTGGAAACAAAGTTCAAATACAAGTCCCAGATTTTCAGGCTCATTGATGTATGTTTATCTTCTTCAACAACTATCAACATTATAATATTCAATCTTGGCTCGTATTCTTGGATTCAACAAGTGTCTCTTATCAATTTTTCATTGGGCGATTATCTTCAAGATCATTTTTCATGAATCAAAGGGATGAATTACATGCAAATTTACTATTTTAAATGTCTAGCTTAATTTGTAACTGTCTTGGAGAAAACTCACTATGGCTTGGGAATACCACAACAGACGGATGACTACTAGAAATCTACTCAATTCTCAAAGCAATGCTATTATAAATGACAATGTTAAGATAATGGAGAAATGTAACCAACCTCGATCCAACGTTTGATGTAGATCCCCATTGGAGATTTCAATCCATGCACATCCACGCACTCGTAACCTACAAATTAGTCTCGACAGCCAATATCCAACAAGTACACATAATATATAATTGACATTAACATTATCAATAACAATGGTCCATAATATCATAAGTAAATGTAACCCAAGGTATAATAAATGACATTCACACCATGAATGGACAAGAATATGAGTATTTCTATTAATGAACAAGAATAAATACAAAGTGATACAACCTCTTGCCGGCAACCAATCTGAACCAAGATCTAGATCAATCCACTTGTGCCTCCACCACTTCAATCCTCCATGAATGGAAAAATCAAACTAGAAGGAGTTTGGAAGGTGAACATAGATGGTTCACAACTACAAGGATCAATGAGTCCAGACTCAAGATAGGGAAAAAATCCACTAGAGTTCCTTTACTATTCTCTTCTTCTTCCCGTTCATAAGCCATATGTGCTCAATATATAGTCCTCTCAAAGGTAGTTGAAATGACTCATTAAGACGTTACTTGGGTAGATGAAGAGCCAAAGGTCACCCAATGATCGTTTTTTGGGAGTAAAAAGGGATAAAATAGTGTTTTTTACCATTTTACATGCTACCCGCAGACTATAAGGATGCAACTCGTGGGTACACCTTCTATAGTGATGCAACAGGCGGGTAGGAATAAAAATAGGGCAAACTGGTATCACTGAATGATAAAAATGGATCTGAGTCACTGAAATGGATCCTACAGGCCAAAGAATGCTGATGCTCACAGGGTGGAAGATTTCTGTGTAACAGATGCCCCCTAATGTGTGAGGTCAAAGACTGAAATGTGCTACGTTGGCTGAAATACATTATAAAACTCAGAAGTGGAGTGATGGAGACACAAGTGGAAAGAACAGCTCACTCGTCATAATACAATAGTATCTCTGAATACATGTCGGTATAGTACAACAATCTGATACAATGGCCATGAATAGGCAATACATAATGGATACATGTCATAAGTGATCATAGCCATGATCCCTCTACAGTAAGATGTGGTCTTCTGCTGAAAAGAAGACAACTGGTGCAAACTGGAGGTACAAATTGCTAAAATCTGAGAGGTGATATCTCAGATGTAAAGTCAATTTCATACTAACATACTGAATGCCACAATCGCCTGGGGTCTTCTACACAAGTCTTCGATGGTGAAAGTCCCATCAAGTGAATAAAAGGAGTTGGGGTCGAACCTAATGAGACATCGTCTAATTACCGGTCAATGATGTATATCGTTAACAGACGCGAGATAACCCACCAATAATGAAAATGGGCATCAAGGAACAGAGCACAATCATCAGAGTGTGAATAAATGGGTTGAAGTCAAACACTAGGATGAATCCATCGATCAGGGGACATTGATGTATTCCCAAAACTGTCGATGGCGAGAGAACCTGCCACTAATGACTGCAAGCCTCAAGGTACTCAACCGAACTCTAAGCCTCAAGTCCCGGAATAAATGAGTTGAAGTCGACGGAACGAGACTCGCTGGAAGGAGGGCATTAAGGCATCCCCCATCAACCAGCACGAGGTACTAACAATGCTAAAAGATTTGGAACATCTCAGGTGAAACGAACTGACTCAATAAGGATGGCCAACATGCAATAGTCAAGAGAACTGAGGAGTGGCCGACACTGGTTTCAGGACTTCCTTTGAACAATAGCATGAGCAGATGGATAGACTCAGGCAGCATAGACTTGACATAAACCGTGCAATGCAGGAGGAATTACAGAGGGCTCAATAATGACTGGAAGCTTAACCAATCGGTGGAGAAAACTGAGAAACAAGTTCAACTCCTAAGGCCCAACTATAGTCCCGACTCATAATGTACATAGTGGAATGAATGCTCTATTCAAAGGCGACACAACAGCTGCCAACAAGAAATAGTGACCATAATCCCGTCTGGCTTTTTGGAATATTTGATTTTTTTGTCTTTTTCATATTTGGGAAAAGCTTGAAAAAGAATAAAATTGCTTATAATACAATAGGTGAGGGAATGAGTGTCAAATAGCTAGCGAACTAGTCCCAAGCAGTGGAACATACCTATGCTCAATGCAAGGAAGTGCATGCAGGATGTGGACACTCGGGGGTATGTTCCCTCAAGGTCAAAGGGTCATCAAATGGTGAAGGGAAAATATATAAGCTCTGCAGGGCTCGACAGGGAAAAGTGCTCAGGCACCAGGCTAACAATTGAGTAAGCGGGAGCCGGCACAAGGCTCAAGCAGCAAGCAGGATGATGCAGTGCAATCACAATCTGATATAATTGAGGGGAGTCCTTAAGGGAGATGGCCAACATAAGACAAAGAAGAGTATGAGTCTTTATCGCAACGTCATGGCATGAATACAAAGGACTTCCAATCCTAAGGACAAACAATGGCATGGGAACCAAAATGCATAAGGGGTTCTAACTAGGGTATCCATGTTCGGGAAAGCCCTACCTCCACATGACAACACTTCTATAGTAGTGTGAAGGTTCTTTGTCAATCACGAAGCGGGGTCGCACCTAGGGTTTATGAAAATGGTCAACATTTCAAATGCATAATGCATGTGAAAATGACCTCTAACCTATATGCCAGGTGTGAAACATACCTTCCATAGGTGTGAAATGGTTCAGAACAACTTTCGCCGAGGAAATATGTTGAAAAAACACTACTCCATGATATGATATTAGTTCATAACGACTCAAAATGGCAAAAAATATAGAAAAGTGGGTCCAAAAAATTATAAATAGTAATAAAATTTAATAATTTTCAATTCATTTGCACTATTCACCAATTTGGAGTTATTTGGGTAGTTTTCACCTTAAACTTCAAATGCCGATCGTGGGAGCTACAAGCGACCGTTCAGCGAACCGTCCAGAGTAGGTTGGTGGTCACTGCCATACCTTTCATTTCAATGCTTTTATTTCAGTTTTGGTTGGTGGATTTTTTTGTTTGGCCAAGCCCTAGATGATTTCGGCGCTACCCGCGGGCTATAACAATGCGGGTCGCGGGTAGGGCACGAAACACGCAGTCAAAAAATAGATTGCTCGCGGGTACCCGCACCTGTCTACAATTTAGCCCGTGAGTACCTGCACTTGTCTACAATTTAGCCCGTGGGTACCCGCACCTGTCTACAATTTAGCCTGCGGGTACAACCGTGAAGAAGTTTTTAAACATGAAACTGACTAAAAATTTCTGGCTTTGCACTCCAGGATGGTTCTAGAGTGGAGGGAGAGAGAGCATGACCAGGTTGCTAAGGCTGTGTGTAACAATTTGCAGGCACAAAAAGCATTGCAAGCATGTGGATTATATAAATACTGGAGTCTAGGGGGTTTAAGGGCCCAAAACCTGCTACTCCGTCATCTGATAAACTACTGGGATGTGGATGCTCAACACTTCATCCTCAACGGGAAAAAACTGACACTGGAAGTAGAGGATATCTATTTCATTATCGGCTTGTCCCATAGAGGGGAGGTGGCTAGTCTTCGATCACGGACCATGGGTGGTGGGATCACTGTGCAAGACTACATAGTATGGTATTGTCCCGCCAACATACGACCGGTGGGAATTCAAGTGCCAGTCAATGCCATAACGGATCTAAGTACAAAGATCATTGTGGCTATTCTAGTGCGGATCACGGAATCCAAAGCACTGCATCAGGCATCCAGACCGGTGATGTTCTATGCATCACAATGCTTGCAGCCTATTATATTCGACTGGTGTACTACTCTGCTGGTGTCCATGAAGACACAACTAATGGAATGCAAAGAGGGAAAGGACAAAAACATTGGGTATGGTAGCATCCTATGCAGCTTCTTCTTTGAGAGGGTTTCGGGGCTTAGCCTGAGGGTGGATGTCCCTCCTCACAGTCTCCGTGATCCATCCCTGACCCAGTGGACTGAGATCTTGGCACGACAAGGTGGTGGCCGTCTAGCATCACCATAAACTGAGGAGTTCTTCCGCTGGTGGAACCGACAGGTGATCGCGATAGAGGACTATCTCTATGCGGGGATAGACTTTAGACAGGACTGTGACATGCCGCTCCCACCAGGCATAGCTTTCGGAGACATCGGTGAGTACTCTTTTGGTTTTGTGTTTATTAAATTTTTATGGATTTTTTTATTATAGTTGAAACGCAAAAAATCTTTTTGGTGGTAGTATCATGTGCTAATGGGTGACTGTTTGCTCGCAGACAAAGGCCCAGTGAGACTCGAGGGCTTCCCGAGACATGGCCGTCGAGGTAGAGATGAGGTGGCAGCAGATGTTGTAGCAGGGCGCACACTTCAAACGTTGTAGCGCAACATATCACAAATGGTTTCCCGAGTACCACTGATAGAGGTAGCCCGACTACCTGAGGCTATGCAACGCTAGGTAGTGGGTGTTCCTGGTGAGTGGGTGCGGCTACTGCAGCGGATGGCCAACGCAGTACAGTACTACTATGAGACACATCCCGTCGAGGCGGCAGCTAGACCTCCTCGGAGGGAATAGATATCCCAGGGTCTCATCATTTTTTGTATCGATATGTATATTTTTGGGGGCTATGGGATCCAGTCTTGTATGACACTACCATTTTTGGACATATTTATATATATATATATACAACTTTGGTTCTCGGTTCCACTACATATGTGTATGTTACAAATGTATAAATGTCTTTGTATTTATGTGCTTCATGATGAATGTGACAAATGCCAATCTAATACATAGTTAGTGTATGCATCAGATATATAATTATGACTTCTCGAAATATGAATATACGTAATGGAAACAAAATGTCTCTCCAAGAGTCGTACCTTAAGGAATACCCTTAGTAATGTAGGATCTCATACATGGTACTTCCCATTCAGCTGAGACACAACTAGTTGTGAATCTAGGCGGACTTCTAAAGACTAGATGTCATGTGAAATGGCATCCCGAAGTAGTTCAACAACGACACTATACTCAGCCACATTGTTAGATGTAGGACCGAGACAAGCACCTCCTGAGGTGTAATGTCCCTTGTTAGGAATTTTATTAAAATGGCAATTTTTCACTTTTTTTCCTAGTTAGACCTTTGACTAGTTTTGATCTCTAGGTCTCAATTTTGCCCCAAATGATCCCAAATATTCTGAGAAGGTATATGAATGGTATTAGAACATAAATATGTGTTTCAGGGATGCCTTTGGACCTTTAAAATACTTCTGCAAATCCTCTTTCAATTATGATCAATGTAGGTAACTTTACTAGTGATTTTTCTTTGACTAGTATTGGTCTCTAGGTCTCAAATTGACTCCAAATGCCTTCAAATCTTCAAGGAAGGTGTATGAATGATATTATAACTTTAATATGATGTTTATGGATGACATATGTCCACCAAAATACCTCTGAAAACTCTCTTAAGATTATGAACCAATTATGCAATTTTACTAGTAATTTGGGGTTCAAATCCCCCTGGGGTAAGCACTGAAAATGGCTTCCCAAATGCCTCCAAACCCACTCAAATTTATGAACAGAGGTATGTAATGTGTTAAGTATTTTATTAAAGTCTCATATGCACCATTAATGGATTATTACAACTGTTCTCACCCTCTCCCATTTAACTGCAAAAATCCCCAATTCGACCCTTGGGGAAATGGCACTATTTCACCTCCCAATACAACTAAACTGAGTAAAAATGATTCAAATGCTCAAGTACAGTACATGAAACTTGTAGAATACATCCATGGCAGTATATTGATCACAAATATATCATAGAATCATCCATTCATTCGAAATCATCATCAATACATTGGCTCACAACAAGGTAGTGGGGAAATGGCATTGTTCTTCCATTAAAAATGAGATTTATACATTTCTACTTGGAATTTCGACCTGAAACTTTTTGGAGATGAAGAACAGAGTATTTACTTCATATTACAAAAGAAATGGGGCATTAAAATCTTCCCCAAAGAGTACAATAGCTCACCAAAAACGCCCTCCCTCAAGGATCAAGAATATGCCATCAAAACTGGAAATGGTTGAAGGAGTGAGCTGCAATAGAAGAAACCATGAGCTGCCCTGTAGCTTACACCTGCAAATAAAGACTCCATTAAATCTCCAAATGAAAGGTCTGAATGGCCTTTCCAATTACCAACTTGGATGGGAATCTTTCACCCTCGAAATTGGCTAAGGCAAGAAACTAGTCATCCACTAGCTCTCCCTCTTCACAAATGCAATTGCAAATTCTACAAATGATCAAAAGCTGCTTTCATTCTTTTTTATTGACATTTATAAAGTTCTAATGGCCTCCATGGGTCGAATTCCTTCCAAGAGACTCATGCCAACTCAAGTTGGGAAGAGATTCCAAAGAACGCCACTTGTACAACAATTCCTAGTCTCCCACTTCCACCAAATCACATGTGGAAGCATCTTAGCTTCCCTAACACCCTTGAACACCCTCTTGGAGTCTATTTTTAGCCTTGACATGTCATATATGTCATATGTCAGCCTTCAGGTCTGATTTGTGTCATAGGTGTCATAGCATCTTCATCATTGTTGTCATAGAGCTAGAGAATCTAGCCCAAGTGTCTCACTAGCTCCAAATTGCCTCTTCCTCTTCCATGGGAGTTACTCTTCCTCTATATTTCGACCTTGGATGAGTCATTCCATGAATAATACCTTTTGGACTCCCCCAAGTATATTACCATTCACCTTGAATTCGAATTGGTGAGAGAATGAGGCCAAATGTAGTGGGGAAATCTAGCCATATGTGGGTCCCACTTCCTCCATGTGTCTTCATGATCAAATGCCACTTTGATTTTCACTTGTATATATTTATTTAAGTCCTTTATTAAATATTTATTCCATTCTAATGTTCAAACATCATTTATTATCTCCATTATTCCAAATCCCAAAGCTTCCACCCCAAACCTAGGAAACTAGTAATTTTCCTCCTTGGCAATTATTTGACCCTTAACATCAATTTTACACTCTAATGAATATGGCCAATGTGATTAGGCCATTGTGACCCAATTCCAAATTTGGGACATGACAAATCGTCCCTTTCCAATATTGCTTGTCCTCAAGCAATTTCAAACATGGGTGTTGAAGAACCTGCTTTCTGTATAATTCTTTGAAGTTGCTATTGAATTGCCAAACCTTAAGTCTTTGAGTTTCCATGAATATTTTAGAGAGGAACCACCATGCTTGCTGCTGCACTACTCTGATTAAAATCACTTTATTAAGTGGGGAATCCATATGCCATACTGCTTGCTTCCCCCCAAAAAATGAAACCAATGAGACAAAAATTATTCCAGGGTCCCATTGCTTGTATTGCACCCCAACAATTAAGAGTGCTCTCCAACCTACACCATTATATAAGAGGATTCCTGGATCCCATTTTCTTGTATGCGTTCTTCCAAACATCATGAGTACCAAATATATATCATCAAAGTACATAACAACATAATGAAAATGTACATCAAGGATATGCTTCATCAAAGAGTCATGAAAGTGCTTATACCTCCAAGCAAGTAGACCACCATTTTCCAAGTGCATACAATCTTCAAGTGACCAATCAAATCTGCTCCAATGACATAGGTGAGGATCCCATGTCCTATAATGCTGCTCCAAAAGGATTTTATATGCATCAAAATATTCAACCATGTATTCTTTCATCCAAGAAGTGAATGAAGAATCTCCACTAAAATATGAACCAAATAATGAGCAGAAAAAACAAGGAGACTTCAAATGACTCAAAGAAGTCTCACCCATACATCCATGAATGTGAGAATCATAAAGATGTAACAAAGTATGCGGCTGCCAACAAAAATGTTCTCCCATCATAAATCTATTCACCCAAGTGTTGGATGAAGTTCCTCTAACATCAAATGAACCCAGTGTTGAGCAAGAAAAACCATGAGTCTTCAAGTGACTCAAATCCATATCATAGGTGCATCCATGTAGATGTGAATCATTATAAAGTGACAAATTATGCTGCTGCAAATGTGAATAAGAATGTGCTCCAACCATGTCATCATGAAAGTTAAATCTAGGAGTTCCATACTCCTCATGTGGCACCATAAAAAAGAACCCTTTCACCCATACTTCATTGAGACTAATGTTGCAAAACATGGAATTGTAGGATGTAGGAGAATGAACTAAATCACCAAAATGATCAAAAAGTGCAGAAGTTTCATCATGGGAAGGATCCATATGGGTAGTCTCATGTAGCTCCTTCAAAAGTGTGAACTCTTTGTCATAGTTTGGTTCCAATGTAGAGGAATCATGCTCTTCTTTAAAAATTGCATAACCTTCATCAAGAGGCAATTCAAATTCCTCTTCCACCACATCAAGTGTTTGGATCTCTTCAAGTTCATCTTCAAACACATCAAGAACATTCAAATTTTCACATTTCTCATGATCCACCATTTCATGAGAATCCTCCAAACAATCTACCATTTGACAATCTGAAACATAGGAGGAAAAACAAGTATCTTGCAACTTTTCAAGAAGTTGCTCATTTTGAATTGTGAGCTTATGAATATCCTCATTATTCTTCAAGTATGCATCATGTAACAATTCATTAAGCTCAAACAAATGGTTTATATCAAAAAGCAAAGACATGAAATTACCTTTGATGTGGCACATTGCTCTTTGAATCTTCTCCATGTCTTCAAGGAAGGATGTTTTCTCCAATGAAGTAGCTCTCCAACAAGAATTTGACACCAATGCTTGAGTGTCATGGAGAATGCTGAGGGACTCTTGGATCTTATTTTCATTCATCTTTAAGGACCCTTCAAGAAAATGAGGCTCTTGCAAATGAACCTCCTCATCTTCTTCAATTTTGCTTGGACCAACTTCATGAAGCTCAAGTGGTGATGGGGAAGTTGATCTTGGTTCTTCTTCAACTGCTACAAGGTCTTCATTATCATGCTTAATGGAACTTGTACTTGTAGAAACACTTTCAAAAGTGATCTCTATGTCACCAACATAGAGGTGTGAGCACCCATCAGTAGGTACTCCTTCATAGTTTAAGCATCCATCAGTAGATGCTCTTTGGTTCATGTCTAAGCTAGAAGGTGTCTCGAAATGGTCTTCCATATTTTCAATAGAATCTTCTTCATGCTCTTGTGATGTCTCTTCCTTTTGCTCTTTAAAGCAAGCTTATGCATTTTGCCCCTTGTCTTCCTTAGGATCAGTATATTTGGAATCTCTTCTTGAATAAATCTCAAAAGCTCTCCTCAAGGAGGACATCATTTCATGCACACATATATGATACTCGCTCCAAGGGTTTTTACAAGAAGGGCATAAACCTTTCTTCACTAAATCCACATCTTCATTTTTGGGCCTATTTTCAAAAACATGTTCAGCATAGTACTCAAAAGACATGGCATTTTTTGTATTTTTGCTCGAAGCAAGATATTCTTGATATTTTTGATATTGTTGGGGCAAGGTTTTATATTTTTCTCTCCATCTTTGGAACTCGCTCATAGAATTATCCTTGGTTGGTGTGACACACTCATATTCATCAGATCTAAAGTCATAATAATAATCTTCATTTCTCTTGAAATTGTAATAAGTGTTGCATGATGGCACCTCTTCCTCGTACCATTCACATTCTGCTTCATATTGCTCATAAGCATCTGCATATTCCTCATAAGAATTGTACTCATAGGATTCATCATAATAGTAAGACATGGCTGCCAATTATTCTTGAATGTATGTACCTAATACACAGGTGCAAGGACCATGCTCTGATACCACTGTAATGTCCCTTGTTAGGAAATTTATTAAAATGGCAATTTTTCACTTTTTTTCCTAGTTAGACCTTTGACTAGTTTTTATCTCTAGGTCCCAATTTTGCCCCAAATGATCCCAAATCTTCTGAGAAGGTATATGAATGGTATTAGAACATAAATATGTATTTCAGGGATGCCTTTGGACCTTTAAAATACTTCTGCAAATCCTCTTTCAATTATGATCAATGTAGGTAACTTTACTAGTGATTTTCCTTTGACTAGTATTGGTCTCTAGGTCTCAAATTGACTCCAAATGCCTTCAAATCTTCAAGGAAGGTGTATGAATGATATTATAACTTGAATATGATGTTTATGGATGACATATGTCCACCAGAAGACCTCTGAAAACTCTCTTAAGATTATGAACCAATTATGCAATTTTACTAGTAATTTGGGGTTCAAATCCCCCTAGGGTAAGCACTGAAAATGGCTTCCCAAATGCCTCCAAACCCACTCAAATTTATGAACAGAGGTATGTAATGTGTTAAGTATTTTATTAAAGTCTCATATGCACCATTAATGGATTATTACAACTGTTCTCACCCTCTCCCATTCAACTGCAAAAATCCCCAATTCGACCCTTGGAGAAATGACACTATTTCACCTCCCAATACAACTAAACTGAGTAAAAATGATTCAAATGCTCAAGTACAGTACATGAAACTTGTAGAATACATCCATGGCAGTATATTGATCACAAATATATCAGAGAATCATCCATTCATTCGAAATCATCATCAATACATTGGCTCACAACAAGGTAGTGGGGAAATGGCATTGTTCTTCCATTAAAAATGAGATTTATACATTTCTACTTGGAATTTCGACCTGAAACTTTTTGGAGATGAAGAACAGAGTATTTACTTCATATTACAAAAGAAATGGGGCATTAAAAGCTTCCCCAAAGAGTACAATAGCTCACCAAAAACGCCCTCCCTCAAGGATCAAGAATATGCCATCAAAACTGGAAATGGTTGAAGGAGTGAGCTGCAATAGAAGAAACCATGAGCTGCCCTGTAGCTTACACCTGAAAATAAAGACTCCATTAAAGCTCCAAATGAAAGGTCTGAATGGCCTTTCCAATTACCAACTTGGATGGGAATCTTTCACCCTCGAAATTGGCTAAGGCAAGAAACTAGTCATCCACTAGCTCTCCCTCTTCACAAATGCAATTGCAAATTCTACAAATGATCAAAAGCTGCTTTCATTCTTTGTTATTGACATTTATAAAGTTCTAATGGCCTCCATGGGTCGAATTCCTTCCAAGAGACTCATGCCAACTCAAGTTGGGAAGAGATTCCAAAGAACGCCACTTGTACAACAATTCCTAGTCTCCCACTTCCACCAAATCACATGTGGAAGCATCTTAGCTGCCCTAACACCCTTGAGCGCCCTCTTGGAGTCTATTTTTAGCCCTGACATGTCATATATGTCATATGTCAGCCTTCAGGTCTGATTTGTGTCATAGGTGTCATAGCATCTTCATCATTGTTGTCATAGAGCTAGAGAATCTAGCCCAAGTGTCTCACTAGCTCCAAATTGCCTCTTCCTCTTCCATGGGAGTTACTCTTCCTCTATATTTCGACCTTGGATGAGTCATGCCATGAATAATACCTTTTGGACTCCCCCAAGTATATTACCATTCACCTTGAATTCGAATTGGTGAGAGAATGAGGCCAAATGTAGTGGGGAAATCTAGCCATATGTGGGTCCCACTTCCTCCATGTGTCTTCATGATCAAATGCCACTTTGATTTTCACTTTTATATATTTATTTAAGTCCTTTATTAAATATTTATTCCATTCTAATGTTCAAACATCATTTATTATCTCCATTATTCCAAATCCCAAAGCTTCCACCCCAAACCTAGGAAACTAGTAATTTTCCTCCTTGGCAATTATTTGACCCTTAACATCAATTTTACACTCTAATGAATATGGCCAATGTGATTAGGCCATTGTGACCCAATTCCAAATTTGGGACATGACATGAGGACACAACTAGGTGGTCAGGTGAGAAGATAACCCATGCAGCAAAAGCAAGCTGTTGCATATGTCGGCTAGCACCATCTATGAAACCTAAGACCGTAAGACATCCCGTTGACATCTTTCAATCAAACAGAAACTAATCAGCAGACCTGATAACCAAAATACGAACTAAACTATGTACAGAAAAACTATACAGTAGTGTACAAAAGTATCAGCTCGAACCAACGGTTCAAGCGTAATACCACTTGAGGTAGAGCCCATTCCTAGGCTCCTTCAAGACAACTCCCTCATAGTATTCTAATTCATAAGCTCCTTTTTTAGGACATGCCTCACAATGTAAGGACCATGCCACATGGGATTGAACTTGCCTGCCCCCAGGGGTTCTTTAGCTTGGTCATATAAAAGTACCAAGTCACCTTCAACATATTGCCAGGGACGGACAGACCTATCATATTGAACCTTGACATGATGCTTGTTAACATTAATGGCCACAACGGCATCTCGACGGTGCTTGTCAAGTTGCTCGAGGTGTACTAAACGTTCTTCAATCTCCGTTGTATTACGGAGGAGCTCGATGGCTAGCTTGAGTGAAGGAATTTCGCATTCAATCAGTAAAAGTGACTCCACACCATGAACTAACTGGAATGGTGAGAACTCGGTGGCAGTCTTAACTGTGGTTCGATATGCCCACAAAGCAAGATATAACATGATATGCCAATTGGTCTTGCTTTGTTGGATGGTACGTTGGAGAATGGTCTTCAGAGACTTATTTTCTGCTTCAACCTGACCATTTGCTTGAGGATAGTAAGAAGACTAGTGTTCCTGACGAAACCCAAGCTTGAGAGACAAATCCTCCATCATCTTATTTTGAAAGTGACTACCATGGTCAGTGACAATCTCTTTCGGGATATCGAATTGAGTGATAATCTGATTGAACATGAAATGGGCTGTAGTAGCACTGTTGGCTTTAACAGTAGGCATGGACTCATCCCATTTGGAAAAATAATCCACGGCCACAATAATATGGTGATGCCCCCCAGCCGAAGCTGATTTGCAATCCATGAAATCTACCCCCCACTTAGTGAAGGGACCGACAGTGACGACCGGATGGAGGGGCGCTGGATGTGAGTGTATGTTCCAAGAAAACACCTAGCAAGGGTGACATCTCTTCACAGCATTAATACAATCTTTAAAGATAGTAGGCCAAAAATAAACTGCTAATATGTTGGGCTATAGCAAGCCCGGATAAGTGACCGCCACACGCCCCTGCATGGCAATCATTAAATACCCGTTCCGCTTCTTCGTGAGTCAAGCAACGATGGAGGATGGAATCCTTTCCTCGGTGATACAAAGTGTCACCGACGATAGTATAATCTTTAGCGTGATGTCTCACACGTCGTTGCTGGTCTCGTGAATAATGCGGAGAAAACTTCAAAGTTTGGAGATACACAATGATATCCCCATACCAAGGGTCCTCGGTCAAGATAAGAAGTAAGTGTTCATCCACAAAGGAATCTTCATGAATGACATACTCATCAAGCCATGGAAGGTCCGACATAATCTCAACGAACACCAATGATTTCACCGATTTTGCCGAAGCAAAATCGAGATCAAATTCCTGAAGGATCACAATCCATTTATTATACTTACCCCCGATAAGGCGTCGTGATAGCACGAACTGAAACGGATTGATGTGAGCTATAATAGTGGTTGTTCGAAGCAAAATGTAATGCCGTAACCGTTGGACTGCATGAACAGTCACAAGTGCTAGCTTTTCTACGTGGGTGTACCTTAGTTCAGCGTCTACTAAATTTCGACTAAGATAGTAGATAACATGCTCGATGAGCGCATCATCTACCTAAACCAAGACCATGCCAATAGTCTATTGAGACGTGGCCACATAAAGAATGAAATCTCGTGTAAAGTCCAGCGGACTAAGCACAAGGGCCGATACCAAAGCTTTCTTAAGGGCGTCAAAAGACTGCTGGGATCACTCATCCCAAATAAAAGGTGTGTCTTTCTTCAATAGGCGTGCGAAACCTTTAGTAATACTAGCATAGTTAGCTATAAACCGACGCAAAAAAGTATCTCTCCCTTGGAGGCTCTGAAGTTGTAACAGATTACGCGGAGGAGGCAACTGAAGTATTGCCTCAACATTGAGAGGTTCGACTCTAATACCCTCCTTTGAAACTATGAATCCTAGAAGGCAACCAGTCCTAATAGCGAAGATGCATTTGTTTGGATTCAATCGAATTTTGTAGTGGATACATCGTTCGAGAATCATACGGAGGTGCTTGGGGTGGTCCATTCTCTTGCGAGAATGGCCAGCAAGATCATCCAAGAAAACTTTCATAATCATCTTAATATCGTGAAAGGCATAGGTCATGGCTCACTGAAAAGTAGCTCCGGCGTTTTTGAGGCCGAAGGGAATTTTTCGGTACGCAAATGTTCCCCATGGACAAATAAATTCCGTCTTACATTGGTTTGTGGGTTTGATTTGAATCTGATTATAACCCGAGAATCCGTCCATGAATCAAAATAATCTCACTCCCCGCACAAGCATCCAATATCTGATTAATGAATGGCATGGGGAAGTTGTCTTTCAGACATGCACGGTTTAAATATCTAAAATCAGTGCATACACGGATCGTTCCCTGCTTCTTATCCACAGGAACGGGGTTTGACACCCATTCGGTAAGGGGAACGGGGTAGATGAAACCAGCTTTGAGCAGTTTCTCCACCTTTGCCTTAATAGCAGCTGCCTTCCTCGGGTTCACAGCATGTAAGTGTTGTCGAATCGGTTTAGCATTAGGATACATTCTAATCTTGTGTTCAACAATGCGGGGGTATATTCCTTGCATCTCCTCATATGACCAGGCGAAAGCTTCTCGGAGTTCAGTAAACAAGTCAGTGTAAATAGCAATCTCTTTAGATGTGCAATCGGCATTGACGTAAACGTTCTCTATCTTTCCGGGAGTGCAAGAGATATTGATCGAAATGGTTGGGGAAATATTGGCTATATTCCCCTCCATAAAAACATCATGCGACTCCAAAAGAGCCACAGGATGACCAACCATATCAACTAGAGTCATCCTAAACTCCTCCTGCTCAATAAGCTCGAAGTTGGGAAGGAAATAAGAGTGATGGTGCATATCTTCCCAAGGCCTCTCACTACAACACATGACCTCGAGGATAGCTTCATCAGATGGTAAAGTATCATCAAGGCAATCGTGAGAACAAGATGAGTTGGCTGCCCAAACTGGCAGCGTAACGAGATCTTCTTCAACTGTCCGGGAAGAAGAGAGATCCGGATCTACAATGGTTTGTTGGATATGATCGTAAGCGAGCTCCACTACAAATTAAGGCATAGGTGTCCCGACGTGCACAATGTCTCCAAACGTGGAACTCGTGGATGGTAAAGTCCACAGATCATCTAAATAGGAGGTCCGGAATAACATATTATTTGAAGGAGGAGACGCATTGTTGGTAATGGTTCCAATAAAATTCACAGGTGCAGAATGGTTAAAAGTTCCCATCAGTGAGGGGTACATTCCAACACCTATGTTCCCAGTTGCCAGCTGAGAATTATAAACTTGCAGGAATACGGATCCCGTGGATGCTATGGAAGGAGTGCCAACATAATCCAACTGATCGATCGTCACAATCTTGCCTTCATGGGGAAAGCATATAACTCTAAATACAGTAGACACGACAGCCTTCATAGCATACATCCAGTTCCGACCCAGTAAAAGGTTGTAGTTGATGGGTGCATCAACCACATCGACTTCAATAGGCATGGACTTATCTCCCAAGGAGACAACAAGGGAAGGGATAATTCCATGTGGCGTAAAAGATCTACCGTCGAATGCAGTGAGTGTATTTCTAGATGCGAGTAGAGGAGGAGAGCCAAAATCTTTCCAACAAGCTAACGACATTACTGATGCGGAAGCACCTTCATCAACCATAGTACGTTTGACGAAGCTTTTAAGGAAAACCACCTAGATTTGAAAAGCCACTTGGTAAGGTAAGCGAGGCTGGACATCAGTAGTATCGAACTTGATAACACTAAGACTTCCCCCATCCTGAACTCCTAACGCACTCAAAAGGGCATGCTTCTGAGAAGGACAGGCTTGCAAAACCTCAAGAGCTGACATGGAACACGGAGTTTGGCCCAAATCTTCTACGATGGAGTAGTTCTAGGTGGCTCGAGCATTAGGTTTATGCATGGAGCGCTTGAGAACACCTTTCGGTATCTGTGGAATAATAAAGGGATTCTCAATATGCAAGGAATTATCAGGAGGGGGGAGGCTCATTCCCCAAATTCGGTTGTGGTGCACCATAATCGCATTGACGAGTAGCAACAAAAACCTCTGACTGAACCATATTCACACATCCATAACCACTAGTATTGGAAGAAGATGTTTCCATTTCATTAGTACCATAACCAGTGGTGGGAGCATGCGAAGCCATGTTTTGGTGATGATGAAGGGGATCCTTCAACACAGCTGGGCTCTGTGCCAAGTGCTTCGATGCTTCTTCAATTCAAGGACATAAATGAGTAAGATGATCCTCCCCACAAAGCTTGCAAGGGAATTTCACCTTACGCCTAGGCTTACAATCCTCGCCAGCATTACCGCCTTCCTGAGAAGACATAGTGAGTTTTCTCCAATACAGAAATGGCGACTCCACTGGGGATAGCACAACAGACAGATGACTACCAGAAATCTACTCAATTCTCAAAGCAATGCTATTATAAATGACAATGTTAAGATAATGGAGAAATGTAACCAACCTCGATCCAACATTTGATGTAGAACCCTGTTGGAGCTTTCAATCCATGCACATCCACGCACTCGTAATCTGCAAACTAGTCTCGACAACCAATATCCAACAAGTACACATAATATATAATTCACACTAACATTATCAATAACAATGGTCCATAATATCATAAGCAAATGTAAACCAATGTATAATAAATGACATTCACACCATGAATGGACGAGAATATGAGTATTTCTATTAATGAACAAGAAGAAGTACAAAGTGATACGACGTCTTGCCAGCAACCAATCTAAACCAAGAGCCAGATCAATCCACTTGTGCCTCCACCACTTCAATCCTCCATGAATGGAAAACTCAAACTAGAAGGAGTTTGGAAGGTGAACATAGATGGTTCACAACTACAAGGATCAATGAGTGCAAACTCAAGATAGGGAAAAAATCCACTAGAGTTCCTTTACTATTCTCTTCTTCCTCCCGTCCATAAGCCATATGTCCTCAATATATAGTCCTCTCAAAGGTAGGTTAAAGGACTCATCGAGATGTTACTTGGGCAGATGGAGAGCCAAAGGTCACCCAATGACCGCTTTTGGGGAGTAAAAAGTGATAAAATAGTGGTTTTTACCATTTTACATGCTACCCGCGGGCTATAAGGATGAAAATCGCGGGTACACCTGCTATAGTGATGCAACAGGCAGGTAGGAATAAAAATAGGGCAAACTGGTATCACTGAATGATAAAAATGGATCTGAGTCACTGAAATGGATCCTACAGGCCAAAGAATGCTGATGCTCACAGGGTTGAAGATTTCTGTGTAACAGTAACTGTTTTTGCAGTATTCGAACCTGAGATTGTGGATCTCAAAAAACTGTTTTAGGAACTCAATTTAGTTATAAAATGGAGGACTGTGAGAATAGAGGAGAGAGGTTCCAGTCGGAGAGAGCGGTAGGGGAATATTTTAAACTAAAGTGAGATGGATATTTCTGGATTGTATCAGAGCTTGTTTATCTTTTTGAATTTAATACAGAAGCTCTTCATTTCTTAACCTGAGTTTCATTACGGTATTGTTGTTCAGTGTGTATTTCTTTTGTCTGCATTCGTGTCTGTGTTCTATCTCCTGGTATACTCTGTAGTTTGGTGAAGGAATTCATCTTTTTGACGCTCCTCTCCATCATTGATTATACCTGTTATGTGTAAATGGTTGTTTTCAGAATTCATCATTGTTGGTTGCTCTGTTTATAATCAATCTTTAAGTTAAATCTTCTAAATCTGTGTTAGAGATTCATCTTTAATAGATGCCTCTTTTGCAGTGGACTATTTCTTCATTTCAAATTGTCTTTCATCACTTTATGCACTGAACATGATACCTACCTTGCCTCAGAGTTATTATAAAGTAATTTATCCAATTATTAGCTATAAGCCATTGAGATTCAAGTTTTGACTCCATGCCCAATGGAATATATTTGATCCACAGTTAGCTTACTGCCCTTTCTCTTTCTCATTTGGTCTTGTTGGTCCACTTATCAAACTCAAATCAATCACTCCATTCCAAGATGTGCTATCCATACTCCTTCTGCAGTCAAGGAACATTTCTTATAACAAACATCTTTTGGCCGCGTTGTCGGGGATGTAAGTGAAGATTATCTTCCCCGGGAAGAACAACAATGAACAGATCCGACTCTTGATGGTAGACAGGGGCAGGACATCAAAGTGGCTGCAGTTGTCTACCTGGGGATTCCACTGGTTGAAGATCCAGAATGACATCAAATGATTGAATGGAAGCCATTGTGGCTATAAGGTTTGCTCCACTCAATTTTTTAGCTATTCCAGGATTTCCAAATGCAGTACCTATCATGGACGTTTGGGGAGATCACCTTCCACGGTTCAGAGAAAGCATAGAAGATAATCCTTCGGATCACCTCATCAGATTTCATCAATGTATGGATCAGTTAAATATACATCATGAGGACGTGCTCATGAAGATGTTTATGTATTGTTTAGAAGGGGATGCTCGTGAATGGTACCGATCCCTGCCTCCTTCTAGGATGTCTTCTTTAAAAGAATTTCATATAGTGTTCCATCATCATTGTGAAAGGTATTTTTCTCGGGAACTTCTTTTTGAAGAATGTTGTGAAAAGTTCAAATCTTATATTCAACAGAAAGTAGTTTGTTCCTCGTATGATGAGCTTTGTAAAGATATTGATGAAAAAGAAATTAAGAATGGAAGTGAGTGTTTCATTACAAATATGGATGAAACTCTTTCTCTTTCTAATTCCCGAGAAGAAGGTTTTCAAGATATGATTGATGATAGTACTGATGATTGCATAGTTGTAGATGCATTATATCTTCTCTCTGATGCACCTACTATCTCAGATTTAAAAGATGAAATAGTTGTAGAAGAATATTTTTCTTCTTTTCTTCAAAAGGTTCCCCATGATGTATTTTCACCTGAGATTGAAGAGAAATATCAAGAGGTTGCTTTTTTTTCTTTGCAAGATAAAAGAATTTTGGGTTCACTTATTTATGATGAATATTTAGATGAGGTAGAGCAGATCCCTACATCACCTTTTGTTGATTTAAGGAGCAGCCAGTGGGTGTATGATAGCTCTGAATCAGATTTTGATGAGGAACAACATTGTGCTGAAATTAGCCATCCTGAATCCGTAGAAGACATTGAGCAACCATCTCTAGAAATCAGCAGGCCTGCATTCATCATGCTTCAACTTGAATCTGCAGACAATATCAAACAACCTATGATTAGCAAAGAAATTAGTCCGCGTCCATGTTCCGATTTGTAGGTAGCTAAAAGTTGTAGCTATTATGATACAAAGATATTTTGATCTTTAGTTGAAACAACAGCAAGAGGTATTTCTTTATAGATTCATTGGTCCATTTGTTGATTATATGGAGTCTTTGAGCAGTTCAAATGTCAGATTGTTCTTGTCAGAAGGTTGGATTTTCTGTTCTTTTGAAATGCATTTTGTTATTCCATGGGCTCTTTTATTCATCATTTCCAGATCAGAAGTTTCACCAGTTGGTCAAATATTTGTATGGCTTCATTTGAAGCATGATTTTACCTTATCAGAATGAAGCAGATGATTTGAATGGGAGTTGTAAATAAATAAGCTCACTTTTCGAGCATTGGATCTCAGTTTTTTAGTTTCAGCACGTAGTTTGTTTCTAGTAATTTTCTTCTCCAGCTTGTTATGGTGTGCAATGGTTCAGATGGTTAATAAGACTCAAACCCAATGGAGCACTGGTCAGTCGCAGAGTAGCCTCAGTTTGTAGAACAGGGTCATTTCAGAATTTGCAGAGCAAAATAAGTTGCATCCTTTGGTTAGCAGTGAATGGTAAGCAGGACAGGATGCAGTCAGAGATGGTTTCAGGAGAAAGCACAAGGTCTACATGTTCTTGGTAGCTCGCAAGGAGCATGCCATCCCCAGACGGAGCCAGATGTTGTCACCAGATCTATCCTACAAATTTTTGGATTCTAACAACGTGGATGCAAAGTCTACTAGCATGTTTTCCCAGGTCACGAATGTCCCAATGTTAGGAACCCATGTCTTTACTTTGTTAGTATATTGTTGTTGGACGCATATGCTTTGTAAGTCGTCCCGTAGTTTTGTTGATCCATAGTTTGTATTGGCCAATGGTTTTGACTCATAGTATTGGCGCCTAGACTTAGCCCATGGTTTGTATTGACACATAGTATTGACCCATGGTATTGGCGCCTAGAATTAGTATATAAGTGTGTGTTGAGGCCTATGAAGGCACGGTGAAGTTAATTGTATTGAGCTTGCTCAAAGGAGGTTGCCCCCTCGAAGTGGCTTGTGATCAATATAAAAGTGATTCTGAGTTCTGTTATTTATGATATCTCGTGTATTTTCATTAATTAATTATTGCAGGTTCATCCCATCTAGTATCAGAGCACTTTCTTGGGCTTGCTGGGTGAAAATTCTGCCAAATTTTTTTTTCGCATCTGTTGCAGGTTTGGATTTGGGAATAATTCCTATTCGCTTAACTATGGGAATTACTTGGGCATAAGCCCTAAAACGCATTGTGAGGAGTACCAAAGGAACCCCGAAGTAGCTGGCCCATTGAGAGGACCTGCCAGCGAAAAGGGAAACGATCCCTACCTGATTGACTAGTTCCGACCCGTGAGGTAAACCAAGATCTGTCGTTTGTGGCAAAGCGGTTATCAGTTTTACCTAAGCCGTGGAGTGAGGGGTACTGCCCCAATACACAAGCCGTCAGACAGCATTGGTGGCCGAGTGAAACCCCTGAACTATTAGGAAGCCGCACATACCTAGGGTCCATATCTATTTTCAGCTGAACTATTATCGATCACTGCTACGCTGTTTCAGATCCATTCTGAAATTCTTTCCAGATCAATCATTTCAAATCTGTTTCAGATCCAACCATTTTCGCTCCATTCGGCGCCGTTTCAGATCCCTCTGTTTCTGCTCACTTCCGGGCCATTGCAGATCTATCTGTTTAGATCCCTTCTGAGCTGTAGCCGCTCCATTCTTAAAAAAAAAAAAGTATTCAATTTTTTTCTCCATATCTCCCTTGTTTTAACTCTGTTTCCCTTGAAACTTCTCTCACACCCCTGCAATCCCATTCTGCATATTTCATTCCCGAGGACCCTATCCCACATTCCACTTCCCAACACCTGAAATCTCACATTTGTCTATTTTTAGGGTTTTCCATAACTTCTTCGATTTTTACCCGATCGCCTTCAAATTTTACCATAGAGTTATTTTTCTAATTCTGCTTCTTTGTCCCTCTCTGCCAAATTTTCTCATTCTTTCACCTTGCTTCTGAAATCCCTTTTTTCTGCTTTCCTATCCTTTCGACAGTGTCCAAAATCTAGTCAAACCCCAATTACCCATCAGATTTTTTTCCCAATCCAAATTTCCCTTTACTAAATCAGCTTCTGTTTGTGTTTTTCTACCCATTTCCAAAAAAAAAAAAAAAAAAAACCCTGGTTATGGTTGTCACCCATGCAGGAGCACACATCATGGAGGAAGCACTTGCAGCCATCCAAACCAAACTCCAAGATCTTGATGAAAAATTTATCAACCTCCATCTTCAACATTCATCCATGAACAATAACCGACAGCCAGAATCTTTTGCAGCCACCAGGTTCTCTTCTTCCAGCAATTTTCGTGGGCCGAAGCTTGATTTTCCTCGCTTCAATGGTACTGATCCGACTGGATGGATTTACCGAGCAGAACAATATTTCAGTCTGCATAATACTTTTGATGTCTAGAAAGTTCCACTTACATCCTTTCATTTGGAACAAGAAGCCCTTCAATGGTACCGTTGGTACATCAAAGCTCATCCCGAGCCAAACTGGACAGATTTTTGCCAACTCCTTTTGCCACGATTTGGTCCTAGTGCTTTTGATGACTTCACAGGAGCACTCACTAAACTTCACCAAATGGACACAGTGAGAGAGTATCAGACAGAATTTGAGAAACTGGCCAATCACACAAAAGGGTTGTGTTAAATTTTCAGAATTTACTTCAATTTGATCTAGGATCTTAACTGAGAGAACAACATGTACAGCATATCTACAACATATCAATCATGGAGACAATAATGCAAGCACACAAGAGACACAAAGATTTACTTGGGAAAAACCATAAAGGTGAAAAACCCCAATAACATCCTCAGAGATAGATAGAGCAATGATACAACCAAGAGATAGACATAACCTAGCAGTAGATCCTCCTCCTCCATAAGTGCGCCACTCCTCCTTGAGTGCATGAGTGAGAAGTGAGTGAGCAAATAGAGTGCCTCTCGCACTCTATTTATACTTGAATCGACTTGCCTTTTTACCTAACTCATGTAGGCTCGAACTTAACCACATAACATAATGCTGACTGGGCCAACCCCCAATAGGGTGGTCTAATAACCCTTCGACCCACATGACTTATACAGGGCCGACCCCAACAAGGTGGTCTAATAACCCATCAAGTATAAGTTACGACACTTACAATATAAATGATGACACTTCCGTATTGAGGAATAATACGATCTCTATAGGAGTACATACAACATATATGAAATACATTCCGAAGTTACATATACATCAACACTCCCTCTTAACTAGGAAGGTATTTCTCAGCACAGTTCTTCTAGCACAAGTCATCTTCTCTGGATCATCGTCATTGGATAATCGTCATCGAGTCATCATCATCATCACTGCTGCTGCTATCTCAATCAATCTCTGAATCTACTCGTCATAGGAAGTTCTACAGAGCCAGTCCTTTTTCATACTGGATGTAGGCCCACCACCTGTAGGTCTTCATCATCACTGGCCATACTGTGGAATCCTCAGGACTTATTACGTGCGTCACAAAACCTGGCTGCAGCATCCCAGGCTATTATGAGCACACAGCTCTACCTGTAGGATCTCCCAGGAGCACATTACATGTGACCCATCACAAAACCTGGCTGAAGCATCCCAGGCTATTACGAGCGCACGGCTCTACCTATCGGATCTCCCAGGAGCACATTACATGTGATCTCACCACAAAACCTGGCTGAAGCATCTGAGGCCTTTTTCATCCTGTCCAGATCTCCCAGGAGCAAATTACATGTGGTCATGGCAAAACCTGGCTGAAGCATCTGAGGCCTTTTTCATCCTATCCATATCTCCCAGGATCAAATTACATGCCACAGGACAAAACCTCGCAAAAGCATCTGCCAGATATCCCAGGGCACCGAATTACATGCCATAGGAAAAACCTCGAAAGACTATCTGTAGATCTCCCAGGGCACAAATTATATGTCCTCCCAAGCAAAACCTCGAAAGAGCATTTACCAGATGTCCCAGGGCACCGAATTACATGCCATAAGCAAAGCCTCAAAAGACCATCTGCAAATCTCCCAGGGAACAAATTACAAGCTTACCTGCACAACCTGATCCACGGCCACAAAGTATCATCTGATACTCATCATACATCATCCTGATGTACACATGATCATCCTGATCATCATCACTGCAACATCCTGCTGCATGTCATCTGGAGAAGCTCGTCATCCATGATCATCCTGATCATACAATGCATCCATCTGATGCACACCAAGTATCTACCTGATACATATCAACATATACAATGTATCTACCTGATACATACATAGATACATGATCCACACAATGTATCCATCAGCATACATGATCTACCTGATCATACAAAGATACATGATCCACACAATGTATCCATCAACATACATGATCTACCTGATCATACAAAGATACATGATCCACACAATGTATCCATCAGCATCCAACATGATGCGTACATACATAAATGATCCAACTGATCATATCCAGCATCCAACATGATGCATACATACATAAATGATCCAACTGATCATATCCAGCATCCAACATGATGCGTATATACATATAAATGATCCAACTGATCATATCCAACATCCAACATGATGCATACATACATACATAAAAATGATCCAACTGATCATATCCAGCAGAAACCAGAACATCATCCTGATGCTCATCATCCAGTGCTTACATCCACAGCCATGTGAAGGATCCTCCTTCCAACATGCTTGGAATGGCTTCAGCAAATGTGTCCATCACTTCTTCCTTGAAGTGTCCTCGATCTGAAGAACGCCAAGCCTCTCTCTGAAGTACTCGAACTTCACTCTGGCTAGTGGCTTCGTCAGCACATCTGCAATCTGCTCGTTCGTCGCAACATACAGGAGCTTCACAGCTCCTCTCTGCACCATATCCCTGATATAGTGATATTTGATCTCTATGTGTTTCGACCTGTCATGAAACACTGGATAGCTTCACACAACTCTAGTTACCACAGAAGATACCAGTAGCATCCAACGGGAGATCAAATAACTCAGACAGTAGCTTCCATAGCCATACTGCCTCACAACTAGCTGAACAGGCTGCAACATACTCTGCCTCAGCTGTACTCAGTGCCACGCAGGACTGCTTCCTGCTAAACCATGAGATCACACCTGATCCCATACTGAAGCAACACCCAGATGTGCTCTTCCTATCTACAGCACTGCCATCCCAATCTGAATCAACATAACCCTGCAGGTTAAACTTTTGATTCGTTTCATATTTGAGCCCAAAATCCACTTTACCCTTCAGGTACCTCAGAACATGCTTTACAACAACCAGGTGAACACTCCTCGGATCCTTCACGAACTGGCTCAATGTGTTCACAACAAAGCAAATATCTGGTCTCATGTTCGTCAGGTACATCAAGGACCCAATCATCTGACGATATGTAGAGACATCAACCGGCTCAGATGAAGCATCACATAGAAGCTTCAGATTCAATGTCATAGGTGTGGCCATGGCCTTGCAATCCATCATCCCGAACCTCTTCAGGATATCTTACTGCATACTTCCCTTGTCCAAGGAAGATTCCATCTGCACTCTGCCACACCTCAATGCCAAAAAAAACTAGTGCATCATCCCTAAGTTCTTCATCTCGAACTCGGCAGCAAGCTTCCGCTGTGTGTCGGAAATCAATCTATCCTCACCTGATACAAACAGGTTATTCGCATACAAAAGTAGTATCATTGGATTGCCTTCCTCAACCCTGTAGTAAAGGTTGGAATCCGCTTTATTCTTGGTAAAGCCCAAACTGGATAGAAAGTTGTCTATCCTACCATACCAAGTTCTGCACACATATATGACTACACCATGCTGTCTTGAAATTCATCTGGTGTATCTTCTATTTCATCACTTTTGTATTTCTCTATGCTGCCATCTGCAGCATGCTTGATCTTGATAGATCCATATGGAAGTCATAACAAACTTCCCTTCAGGTCTTGGGACTAAGCATCATACTTCATGATCGACGGATTATGGCATTCCATTTCTTCATCCCAGATCCTGGGAACTTCAATATCTTCAATAGATATCTTTGTTGCTGGAACAAATGTTGTAGTCCTTTTGTAGGTAAAGATATACGGTCTTTCCTACAAGACAAGTTAAATTGCATGATTAGAAACATCTCATAATTTTCAGAACAAATTCTTACATAAAGAAATATGTCATACAGTCATGCAATTATCTTAGCCAATGCTTCAATACAACATTTATCCATATCCCGTAACTTTCTAGATGCCTTCCAATCTCTACCAGAACATTGTTAAGAGTGTGCACAACTTCCAACATGTCAGCAAAGAAGTTTCATTCTAGATAAGTAGCAATGGAATGTTGTACAGTGCCATAGGCCACTTACCCATGTATATTAGTAGTATACTGTTCATTAATGCAACTATTCTACTATGCACAATACATATCCTAAGTCTAGGAACATGAGCATATACATCATTGAACAATTTTATTTAAACAAACAAATATGCAAGAAATGATGATTAAAATACTTATCTTTCTTTGTTTATTGGGTGGACTCCCTCTGAGTCTTCGCTTCCTTGCAGGAGTTGCTGGAGTTCTAATCTGAAGTAGCTTCTTCTACACCTTTCTATTGTGGAGTGTAGAGAGATGGTCAACTCCCTCTGAATATCTGCATCCTTGCATAAACCACTGGAGTGTACTCCCTCTTGATCTTTGCTTCCTGAATTACCTGTTCTTCAACTCATATTCATCCTTGGTCCCTATGCATGCTTATTAGTATCATGATTGTGTTATCCTTGTGAACTCATATAAAATCATACATTCATTAGTAAACTATTAAAACACAATAATCTTAAGCATGTATAGTCATGATCATTTCAAACAAAAATAATAAGCATTAGCATTCAAGGTTTATGTAGGATTCTTATGGTTAGTCAAATCATAAGAAACATAACATGTCTAAACCTGTAATTACTCAAACCTATGACTCTTTGGGTTAGTTGAATCATCAATCAAGATAAGAGGTATAACCTGTGATTATTCAAACCTATACCTTCATGATTCTTCTGGTTCTCTTTAGTGACTTGTGCTAGTAACCTGCATGTCTCATAAGTTAACCATTGTAGAAACAAGTTATGCATACCTTGAAAGTAGATCTTTTATGTGATCCATGACAATGGATGAATCCTTGTCTTCATGTCACCATGATCATATGTTCTTGAAGTAGAACATGATTTGTCCTTCTTGGTGTACCTCTCATGTTAGCAGACAACATAAACCTCATACAACACCATAATGCATTAGTACAATCATAAGTGTCAACACCCTAACCAATGAATATCTTCTATCATGTATTCATAATTTTGTTAAGGTATACGACAAATCTAAAATCAAGATTGTACTAACCGTAATAATATGAAGACAAACATACCATAAACTTAATCATGAACAAATATCGAAACTATTGGCTTGGTTTTGTAACCAAGCTTAGTGCTATGGGCACCTGCTAACTAGTAGCAGCAATTTCAATATTAAGGAAAAACAATAAACTAAATCTAAATCTAAACTAAACTAGCATGTGCATATCATAATAAAATTTTGAATTAAAAAACAAGAACAAGAAAATAGAGAAAATAAATTTGTATTGAAAATGGGGGCAAGCAAGTGCTTGCAATAGTAATACCTCCAAATGATGAAGATAGTTGAGAAGCTCCAAGGATGAGCAGCTCCAAACTCCAAAGGGTCCTTTCTCCAAGGTTGCTACAATGGCCAAAAGCTCAAGGGAGATTTTGGCAGCATGAGGATAGGAAGATGGATGGATGTGAAATGAGGAGCCCCTACCACCTTTTTATAGGTTTTGGTGGTGGGGAATACCATTGTGGTTTTGTGGAAACCAATGGTATTGACCAACATGGTTTAGGTACTTTTCCCTCCTTTTTCCTTTTTTGAATATTTTTATTATTTTTATTCCCTTTTTAATATTTTTGGGAATTTTGGACCCTTTTTGAGGGTTTTTTATGCTTTTTTAGGAAAAATACTCATTTTGAGTGGAAAAAGGGGTGTATTAAGGCCTTTTGGTGACCTTTTGTTGGCTTCAAAGGCTCAAATGGTGAAAAAGTGAACAAATGGGTCATGTGAGTAGGGAAATGAGCTAGTGAGCACTTTTTGGGTGTTAACAGATTGCCCCCTGATGTGCGAGGGCAGGAGTTCATCGTATGGCCGATAGACATCATAGTTCTTTTGTCTTTTTTTTGGGTTTTGGGGTAGGAGAAGAGACCGTTTGGAGTCTGGATCCACGAACCTTGGAAGCTGCAAAAAATAAACAAATGTTACATGGCCTCAATATGAATGAGGAATAATCTCTGATAATGGATGAGGCAGGCATACCCATGATCGTATCAAGACTTTTACATAATAATTAGTCCCAAGAAGGGGGATCTAATACATAAAGAATCTACTGGTACATCATAATGGTCCAGAGGGGACATTATTTTGGGATATACTCATGATCATAACATGACTGATCTCAATAACTGATACACTGGAATAACTGTTGAACTGTTGAAACTGAAGGTGTCCAACATCTGTAGGGACTTAATGACTGAGAGTCTCTCTGAGAAGTATTTGTAACTGCATACTCGAGGGAGTATGATATTGGGGTACATCTGAATACTGTTGCCATACGCAACCCGGATATCTATAGAAAAAGTATAACTGGTTGTATCCATAGGTAGACTATCAAATGTGGACGAGTCAGATGGTATCCGGGGTCTTCGACTAATAACTGAACGGACCGATGCCCCGTGCGAGTCTCAACGATGCGATCAAGGTGTTGAAGTCGAGCATGTGAGAAACAACCATTTGGAGAGGCACTGAGGACTCTTCTCAAAATGATTCGTAGGCACTCATCATAAATGGTGATGAGTCCAAGACACAGGGACCTCTAGGTCTATCCTCTGGAATAAATTTGGTTTTCATCGATAGAGGGAGACCAATAACTAACAAGGCAATGATGTTTCCTTGATAGGAGCGCGAGGTGTAGAACTGAAGTGTGGTAGTACTGATGGTAGGACTGACATACTTGTGGGGATGGGAAGTAACTGGGGTCATATATGGGAAGACTCAAACTTCCTTTGTTCAGAACATGATGAGATGGTTGATCTGGCAGCATAGGGAACTGACGGGTATGTTTTGACTCTGGGGGGGTCAATCTGATGGGTGTTGTCGAGGGATTCTCAAGGTGATGTACTGCAGAATACTCTGAACAAAGGCGACCAAAATGGGGAAGCTGCCCTATGAGTAGACGTGGTCTGTTGTGGCACCGAGAAGCACCATTGGGTCCTTCTTCGTAGTTTTAATGAGCTCGAAGAAGGGATAAAAGTGTGCTCTGAAATGGTACTGTCCTGTGGATTTGTGAGCCCAGGACTGTTCGTGCTCATTGTCGCTTTCATGTTTAGAGAGTCTGGAAGTTGTAAGGGGACTCCATTGGTGTTCTTTTTCATAAGTTTAGTCTCCAAGGCTCGAAAAAGCATAAAATGATGCAGATGGAGAACTCTTCTAGCCTATGTGACTAGAGTATTCCTTTTTCGTAATTAGTCTACGAGGTCCGGAAAAGGGGTAAACTTATACCAGGTAGACGCCCTTTCAGATACATTTTAATGAGCATGAAAGGAAGCAAGGTTGCTCGACAATCTTTTCATTGTTTTAGGAGTCAAAAAAGAGCTTAACAGAAACTCCCTAAGTGCCTTTTTCGTCAAAGGGATTGCTTGGCCCGAAAAAGGGATAAAATCATACCGAACAACAAGGGATTGATGGGAGCGAGAAAAGGTCTCAAGCGTCATCATGTGTGCAGGATACTGGATCCGGTGACATAAAGATTGTCAACAAGGGACGACGGTCGATGTGGCATGCAAACCGAGGCGACGAGGGGGGGCATGAAAAAATACCCAAAAAATCTGGGCGTGAGAGCGAGAAATGATCTCAAGCATCATCGCGAGCGTGGAAAACTGAATCCGGCGATATAAGGTTCATAAAAAATGGACGTCGATCGATGTGGCACGTAAACCGAGGAGACGAGGGGGGGCATGGAAAAATGCCCAAAAAATCTGGGAGTGAGAGCGAGAAATGATCTCAAGCATCATCACAAGCGCGGAAAACTGAATCCAGTGACATAAGACTTGTCCAAAATGGATGACGACTGATGTGGCACGCAAATCGAGGCGACGAGGGCATCCAAAAAATGGTCAAAAAATTGACCTGATGAAAATAGGGAAAGGAAAGGTCTATCATGAAGTTCTCGCTATGTTGATTCCAATGGTACAAACGGTTTGAGAAATGGACTTCGTATGAGACCGGAATGGCTGTTTGAAAAATGGTGGAATTTCTATAAATAGGGCGTGGGGCCCATATGACATGTCATTGTTACGCGCGAGTTTGGCAGAGCAGTCATAGCTCTTTCTCGATTTTTGGGAGAATTGACCGTTGGTTTTCGATTCTGCGAGTTTCAGGTAACTCTATTTTCCTTAGCCTTTTCAATTATGTCTTTTTTGTTTGGTGGCGGGCCCCCGAAGGCCGTGAAATTCCACGTTGACCTTCCAACGTGGAATATCGCGGGTTTCGGGTCTCTTCCCGCGATGAACCATGCGGGTTTTAGGCTGACAGTCGTGATGTTCATCGCAACTGTGAGGTTGGAATCCGCGATGTTCATCGCGAGTTCATGGGAGATAGTCGTGATGTTCATCACGAGTTCATGGGAGATAGTCGCGATGTTCATCACGACTGTCTGGAAAATACCCGCAATGTTCATCGCGGGTTCTTGTATGGAGGCCGCGATGATCATCGCGGCTTTTGATGGAAAAGCCGCGATGGTATTTTTTGCAAAAAAAAAAAATTTTGCTGGGGCTAAAATTTCTTCTATTTTTTGGCAAGATGTTGAGGAGACCGTTGACTTCATGGCGAGAGCGGGAGATAGATGATGATCTGATGGAGAGGATTCAGACTGATCCGGGGGTCCGGCAGACTCTAGCAGTGAGTGGACTTTTGAAGTTCGCTCAGATCCCACCAATGCGTTCAGTGAGACGGCTCCTGAACAAGTTGGTGAGTTGGTGGGTGCCAGCAGAGGGTGCTTTTATGATTGGGGGACAGAGGTTGGAGATCACCCTCACAGACGTATATTTTCTCACGGGGTTGCCTCATTTAGGGGAGGTGGGAGATCTTCTGCCGAGGATCCCGCCAGGTGTTGATATGGAGGATTTGCTGCAGACCTTTTGTGTTGATGGGGCAATTTTGCAGAACAGCGCTTTGAGTCTACGATCACTACGGGAGTGGGACATGAGGGTTGTTGGGGCATGTGTGCTGCAAGTGCTGGGTGCTGCAGCGCCACATCGTTTGTTAGGGGGAAAAACGATGATGGTGGACTTTGTGCTTCGGGGGACTTATTATGCATGGGCTTAGATGTTTCTAGCTAGTGTCCAGAGAGATCTGGACGAGTGCTGTCGAGAGGGAGGAGAGTTCTGTTATGCCTCCTTTCTATGTTGTTTTTTCTTCGAGCGGGTGCCGACCTTGCGACCTCGGGTGCCCATTCGTGATGGTCTGGTGAGCGAGCCGCGCATGGTGCGGTGGGGGCATATGATGCCTCGTGGCAGTGGTGGTGTCCGTGGATTTTTTACGGAGGAGGCATATGAGCAGTGGGAGAAAATGCCCCTGGTGATTGAGGATTACCCATATGCTGGCATGGACTACCGAGGAGACCCAGAGATGCCTCGAGCCCAGGGACAGGCTTGGGGTTTAGACGGTATGTTTTGTGGTTTGATTTCTACTATATCATGTGATTTTTTATGATTATTGTTAAATATGTATATGATGGTTTACTTGCATTGTGCAGATGTTGGGCCTGTACCTCCGGCGGACTACGTGGCTCGTCGGGGGCGGGCGATGGTGGTTGCTCAACCTCCTGCAGTGGTACCACCTCCACGTGGTGGAGGTTTTTCGGCTCGTGGGCGAGGGGTTGGCCCTTGAGATGATTCCATAGAGGGTGTCAAGCAGACATTTGACATGATTCTAGCTAGACTCTCCGAGGATGGCTGGAGAGACTTGGACTGGGATATCGTGGAGCATTGCTTCGGTGCGCCGCGTGAGTGGCGGTCGATCTTGTTGAGGACAGTGGTGTTTGTGGCAGCGCACAGGGATGGTGCTCAGGATGACTCGGCAGGGCCAGCTGAGAGGAGGATATATCTACGGGATGATCCAGTGGGACCAGCAGAACAGAGAGTTCGGGCTCGCCATGATCCGGCAGGCCCGGTGGAGGAGGCGCCAGATGAGCTTAGGGATCCTGATTACTAGATGATATTGTATCTGCCCCCAAATGCTGATGAGCATATGGGGAAGCACTATTTTGTACGACTGATGTATTTTTTGTATATTTGGTGTTGAGGACACCTATGACATGTTGACTATCATGGTTTATATATATATGTATATATATGTTTGGATTTATGGTCGTGTATGCATGTGGATGCACTTGTTGTCTTTATGTTCGCCCGTGGAGGCATGTTTGATTTTCTGTATGCCCGTGGAGGCACATGTTATGCACGTGGATGCACATTTTGTTTTTTGTATATGCCCATGGAGGCACATGTTATGCACGTGGATGCACATTTTGTTTTGGTATAATGCGATTAGTGTGCCAGTCTAGAATGTTGTTGGCCATGTGGTCTGCTATACTATTGAGGTTTCTTGGGACATGTGTGAATGAAATGGATTCAAACTATCTAACCATTTGTTTAGTGCGTAGAAATTTTCTGAAAAGACAGGGATCGAGTACCTGGTAATCATTGTTGAGTTGGGAAACAAGGAGTTGTGAGTCCAAGAAAACGTTAAGGTGACGTGTTCTCATTTGGAGAGCTGCGGCCAGGAGACCGGTCACGACATCATATTCAGCCTGGTTGTTGGTGGCGGCACCTAAACACACTCCGTCGATGTGGATCAACTCATGTGAAGGGGAATATATTACCTAAGCTGCGAAGGCCAGATTGGGGGACCAACGGCTTGCACCATCAGTGAAACCGACGTAGCAGAGTGGACATGTGTCTGAACGGGATCAATGGAAGGGGCCGACCGGACAGAGGGGTATCCATTGGAGATCGTATAAATAGCGAGGTCAAGGCCAAGCATTTCGGTATCTGACCAAGTGAAGACATCAGTGAATTGTTGGAACAGTTTTTTGTATTCTCCAATCTCATGCTCACTGTGGGAGGCTCCTAGTGTAATGGTATGAAGGGCACCAGGTGGGTCAGAGATATCGATATGGGTGACGAGAGAAATATTGGCCATATTTTCCGCAGAGGCATTAGACGTAGGAATAGGATCCTTGAACCAGTCGATTTTAGTAGGAAGGAAATCTTTGGACTCAACCGCAGATTGGGTAGCGGTGGTGGATGAAGTCTCTTCCGGGAGGAAGTATGGACGATGGTGCATGTCTTCCCAGGGATAATTAAGGGCAGTAGGAGCCTCTAGAATCTCTTCATCATTGCGGGAGCTTTGAGTGGTCAAATCAAGTGATGAGGTAGTGGTAGTCGAAGAGATCATGTAGATGGTGTTAATCTCTCCGGATGAGGATGATACGGGAGGGTAGATCTCCTCGATGAGGGGAGGAGATATTTCTAAGTCGACGTTATTCAACTCATACAACGCTGCTATGTAATCTGGGATATCAGGACAGTGATGTGAGTAATGGTCGTAAACACCACATATGGCACAAGGGTGGTTCGTGCGCAGTGACTTATCACGAGGCTTGGATTTGGGTCGAGTTTGACAACCGGGATGTTGGGGTCGTCATCCAGCATTTGCATGTGTTCCTGTAATGCAGGTAACTGTGGACACTGGTGAGTTGGATGGCCTAACTCATCACACAACGAGCATTTAGGAGGAGCACGAAACACAGGGGGAGGTTTGACTGCTTTGGGTGGGGGTACCGCAGTGTATGGTTGTGGGCCTCTGCCCCCTGTGGGCCTGATGAGAGGAGGGAGATTCGTGGATGACGAAGGAGTAGTGATACCCGGAGGTGGTTGGGTAGAAGTAACAATGGGTTGCACCGGTTGCAGGATGACATCTGGTGTCGGCGGGGGAACGGGAGGCAAAATATACCACACGGGTAATCCCAAGGTTAGCCCGGGGAGACTAAGGGTAGCCATCACCGGAGCGCTTACTACGCCCGAAGGAGGGAATAGAAAGGGGATTGTGTGGATGGGTGTAACCCCAATGTGACTAGGTACCAATGGTGGTTTCGACAACAAGGGCTGTTGATTGTTGGGTGTTTGTGTATTGTGGGAAAGAGTACAGAGGTTAGCGACGTGTGTCTCCGGTGACGATGGTGGAATGGCCTGGAATGTAGAAGTCATCGGCACGTCGGAGTATAGTCTGGGTCCCATAGAGGAAACAAACGAGGTATTTGCACCACAAACAGGTTTTTCAACCATGGGAAGAACATTTTTAGGTGCAGCGGGGGCCTTGGGATCGTAATAGGTGAGTTGGTTGACCTTGACCATGCGTCCCTCATGGGGGAACTACATGGTATGAAAAAAAGATGAGGCAACAGCCCGCATGGCATACATGTAGCTACGACCAAGTAAAAGGTTATAGTCAAGTTGGGCATTGATGACCTCAATGTCAATAAGTACAGTTTTACTAGCCAGCTGGATGGGGATATTAGGTAAGAGACCCTAGGGTTGAGTCGAACGGCCGTCGTAGGCTCGCAACGCAGTGGTGGACTGCTGGAGAGTAGGGAATCCCAACTTCTGCCAAACGAATGTGGACATGACGCATGTAGAGGCCCCTTCATCGATAATGCACCGATGGATGACAAGATTCCGAATGAAAACGGAAACTTGGAATTCTAAACTGGAAGGAAGTCGTGGTTCGAACTGGTCTGAATCGAATGTGATCAGTTGTGAATCATTGGGGTCAATAGCGCCAATGGCAGAGAGCAAAGTCTTGCGCTATGAAGGACAGTTTTTTAAAACTTCCAAAGCAGACATGGCTGCAGGAGACTGGGCTAAGTCGTCTACAATGTTGTAATTCGACGCAGCACGAGCATTGGGATTATTGTTGATGCGACGAAGTGGGAAGCGAGGTGCTTTGGGAGAGCCATCAAGTGGAGCCGGAGGTATACGTAACGTTTGATCTGTGGGATTAACGTTAGTGTTTCTGTCGGCAAGAGGGGCTTCAGAGGTGGAGCCATATTGGTTTCGACGAGTTTGGAGGTTGGCATCGGCAGTTGACATCATCAACAAGTGGTGAGTACCTGAATCGAACATGGGTTGATCAGGAGCGGCATAAGTGATCTGTTGTGGTGGCGCGTTTCCCTAAGGGGGAGCTAACGGCTGAGTTTTCACTACGCCTTGGGTTGGAAAAGGGTTTTGTAGAACCAAAGGTTGATGTTGAGGTGGTGGAGGGTTGGGTGGCGGCTGAGGAGCTGCTTTCCCTTGACGATGGGCATCGTCGGTCCAGAGTTGCTGAGCTTGCTCCAAATGTGGGAAAGCATGCGTGTAATGACCATAAACCCCGTAAATAGAATAAGGATGGTTTGTTCTGAGGTTATTGTTTTTGGGCTGTCCGGGATTACGATTCGGATTCCGGTTGGGAGGAGCAGCATTGTTATTTTGCGGAGGATTGGGAGGTGGAGGACCTTGTTGTTGTTGTTGGTTGTTACCGCGGTTACGTCCTCTTGCACGGTTCTGTTGCCCATCCTGGTTGCGCTGGTTGTTTTGGTGCTGGGGCTGGTTGTGCTGTGTGTACACTTGCCCTTGAGCAGTAGGAGGATTTTGGTTTTCCGCAGGTGCGGGAGAGGTTGTGGGGGATAATAAGTCGGTGGGGCTGGAGGTGGACCAGTTACCTACTGGGGTTGTTGGTAACCCTGAGCTATTGGAAGTGTTGGGTTAGCTGTCGCAGCTAGCTGTGGGTAGTACACAGGTTGAGGTGCTACTGGAGGGGTGTAGGCGGGTGGTGCATGACCAAAACACTGAGGTGGACATGAAGGTCCATGGGTATGGTGGTGATGTGCCATGGGAGCATATGAATTAGTTGCTCCAGATTGAGATGTAGCCCGCGAAAGGTCAGGACCATGGCTAGGATGTGCAATGGAAAAGGGTTGGGGATGCGGGGTAATACGACCAATGATGCCATCTGCGGCATGGGATGCCCCCGGTGCATCGTGTTGGGATGAATCAGCTCGAGGGGCGTCCAGTATAATGGTATACAGATAACCCGACTGGGCGTAAATGAGGTCAAACTGTTGGGCTTTGAGGATGGCTTCTTCTTCAGACTAGGGTCGTTCGGATGCCACATCCTTCGCAATGAGAGGGAGGAGGGATTTTAGAAACCAATCTAAGAAGATGCGGTCATCTAACTTGATTTTGCAGAGGCTTCGGCGTCGACGCCACTCATGAATGTGGTCAGTGATGTGGGTGGTCGTGTTCTTTCTGCAAGACAGTAGGACCTCAACTCCTGCATCATAGCGGACAGGTAACTGGAAGAACTGTAGGAAGGTCGAGGCAAGGGAGGTAAAGTTGGCATGGTTCCCATGGGGCTGCTCGATATACCACTTAGCTGCAGATATACCACTTAGCTGCAGAGCCAGTGAAGGTGCGCTGTAACAGACGGAGGCGGACAAAGTTGTCCACTATGGAGTTGGAGGAACACCATAGATGGAAGGACATGATATGGTTCTGGGGGTCCTCACCTGCCTTGCCCTCAAACTTAGGGATGTCAGAGGGGAGTTTGGTGGGCATGTGAGGCCACGCAGGATCATGTCTGATAGGATCATTGGTGAGCCTGGCTAAGTCTGGTAAGTTCAGACTTGCCATGTAAGGTAAGGTAGCAGATGTATGTGGCATAGTGACTGGGACATGACTAGTCATGGTGGTATGATGTAGGGGTCCAGTAGCGCCTAAAGGTATGCTAGGTATTGAAGGTATGTGTCCTCCAATAGCTGTGGTCTAGTATGGGCCAGCGTTTCTAAGTGCAACATGGGTTACACTGGGGTTAGGAATAGTAGTGGTGATTCCTGGAATCTGGGTTGTGGTAATCAGGGGGGTGTGACCCCTATGTTGGGCATACCCATGACAGGTTGTGGCCCTGTGTTGGGAATTCCTATAACAGGAGGTGGCCCTTTGTTGGGCACTCCTAAAAGTGGAGTGTCCGCCATATTAGGCATACCTAGGGGGGTGGTGGTTGCCATGGATGGCACCGCAGTAGAAGGGTTGATGGACGTCTCTCCTATGGTGCTGGTAAAAAGTGGGTCGAATGGTGTTCCAGCCATAAGGTTGGTTGGGAATAACTCTGTGGGGTTTT
The DNA here is from genome assembly GCA_027924585.1 of Larix kaempferi. Lineage (NCBI taxonomy): Eukaryota > Viridiplantae > Streptophyta > Pinopsida > Pinales > Pinaceae > Larix > Larix kaempferi. The sequence continues at coordinate 2,131,571 of BSBM01001360.1, forward strand.
CGGATTCTGCCTCAAAATCAGATGTGAAGTGAGGCGTGTCAGAATCGGATGACTGTATGGTTAACCGACGATGTGTCGAGTCAAGGGATAAGGCTCTACGTCGGTGACGTGGAGAGCCAAGTAGACTGAACCCTGGGAGTTCGCCCTGAAGACGACGAGAGTGTCTAAAATTCTCAATGGTGAGAAATAAGTTTTGTGTAAAAATTGTCTGTGTAAAATGGTAATGTATTAAAAACTCAAAACCCTAATGCAACCAAGGGTGCAAGAAGGGGAGTGAAAATGAAGGCTCTCAGGCCAAAAAATCAACCTCAAAAAGGCACTTATTATAGCATCTGTGCTATAATAAGTGGAGGGATGCAAAAAATGGTCAGAATACCAACATGCAAACAGCTTCTAGAAAAAAGAGGTGTAACTAGACCAAAGGTGGATTGTATCATGCAAACACCTAACTAAAAGTATTGTGAATCAACGAACGATATTCTCTGCAAGGTGATGAAATCCAAGTCAGACAATATGAGTGTTGAATCAATGGCTAGATATCCCCCTACCGGGAGGGACACCGGGTAATCAATCCTAAAGAATGGCAACTAGGATACTCCGTTCATGACACGTCGAGAAAAGGTAAATCTGTTGTTTGGTCCTTTTACCGCAATACCCCCATACAGGGATATCCCGAGAACTGCGAATGGTAGCCCTTCGGTTATTGAATGGATTTCGGCATTCCACTCATGCTTCCGGAACCATCCTCGCGACTTCAACCCTCCTAGGGGAGAGGCCTTCCCATAAACCAGTTGTGACCATGCCAAAAAATACTAGGAGATTTTGGTTCTCTAATGGACAACTTCTATGTCTCAGATGTAATAATTGAGGGGTGTTATTGGAACACCTATCCCCCCAGTTCTACCTAGCTACAAAGTTCTTTTAAGTGTTCCCCAAGTGGGGTTAAAAGTTGGTTTGAAGTCAGGGTAAATTTTAAGGCTCAATTTAAATTATGTGTTTGAGTGGGTGCACGTGTGGTATTTTAAACTGAAATTGAAAAAAGTAAATGCTTTGCAGAAAATATTCAAAAAACAAAGGATCTTTTGAAATAAAAAAGCAAATATTTATGAATTTTTTTCAATAAATGGAAATTAAATGCTTTGCAAAATCTTTTCAAAAAACAAAGGATCTTTTGAAAATAGGAAAGCAAATAATATGACTTCTTTAAGAAATAAATGGATTTCTTTTTCAAAAATTGCTATGGGCAAAATATTAAAGAAGTAAACAGCAAAATTTTTTAATCTAGATAAAATGCAAAATAAATCCTTCTTTCACTTTCTGAAAATTTTCAAAAAGACTTTCTAGATGTGCATTCTAAATAGTAAAAAGATTAAATGGCTGTAATAATGCAGATTTTTTGATGCTGTAAAAATAGCTAAGTGGGTAGATAATACAACAAAAAATTAATTTTTTAATCAGATTGGCCGAATAGAAAAAATGGCATCGCAGGTTTCTGTCGCACAGTCACGATGGACAGCGCAGGTTTTGACCGCGAAGCCGCGATGTGCAGTGCGGGATTTCTTCACACAGTCGCGATGTGCAGCGCGAAAAATGTCCGCGAAGCCACGATGTGCAACGCGCAAATAGGCCGCGAAGCCATGGGGAACCGCGCGGAAAAGAGCCACGCAGTCGCGATGAGCCACGCGACTATCAAGCAAAAAGCCACGAGGAAAAATCCGTACGGCGACGCCGAAAAACGAACCCAAAAATTGAGAATTTCGGGCTGTTAATGGCAATAAAATGGGCCAAGATCTAGAACAGCAATGGATCTGCTATCTAGGGTGGCAGATCTATGAATTAAACTAACTAATACAATCAAAAACTAAGATCTAAAGCAAAAGTGAGATCTAAATATTCGAAACCAGCGGAGTCGCCAAAAACTATTGGCTTGGTTTTGTAACCAAGCTTAGTGCTATGGGCACCTGCTAACTAGTAGCAGCAGTTTCAATATTAAGCAAAAACAATAAACTAAATCTAAATCTAAACTAAACTAGCATGTGCATATCATAATAAAATTTTGAATTAAAAAACAAGAACAAGAAAATAGAGAAAATAAATTTGTATTGAAAATGGGGGCAAGCAAGTGCTTGCAATAGTAATACCTCCAAATGATGAAGATGGTTGAGAAGCTCCAAGGATGAGCTCCTCCAAACTCCAAAGGGTCCTTTCTCCAAGGTTGCTACAATGGCCAAAAGCTCAAGGGAGATTTTGGCAGCATGAGGATAGGAAGATGGATGGATGTGAAATGAGGAGCCCCTACCACCTTTTTATAGGTTTTGGTGGTGGGGAATACCATTGTGGTTTTGTGGAAACCAATGGTATTGACCAACATGGTTTAGGTACTTTTCCCTCCTTTTTTCTTTTTTGAATATTTTTATTATTTTTATTCCCTTTTTAATATTTTTGGGAATTTTGGACCCTTTTTTAGGGTTTTTTATGTTTTTTTAGGAAAAATACTCATTTTGAGTGGAAAAAGGGGTGTATTAAGGCCTGTTGGTGACCTTTTGTTGGCTTCAGAGGCTCAAATGGTGAAAAAGTGGACAAATGGGTCATGTGAATAGGGAAATGAGCTAGTGAGCACTTTTTGGGTGTTAACAGAAACATACCTCGATGAGTCATACCTGTCGAGATCGCTTGTAATCTTCTTATGTAAGGCCTTAGCCTCATCTCCCTCTGAAACATGAACTTCTTCACTTATGCAGGTGACCAATCCATCTTCTTCTAGGATTAACCCAATCCACTTGATTTACAAGAACTGGAACTGGAGCTGGATATGGGTTTGTCAGAGAAAACCCAAAAATTCAAACTTTGAATTTCAAACTTCCGAAAGGATAAAAATATGCGCCTTGATGAGCTGATCAAGCTGGTATATTAAGAATTTGAAAACTGCAAAGTTTCACTCCTCAATTTTGCCTTTGAAACTTCTGGATTCACTAGATGTGACCCTAAACTGGGGTTTGATGAATCCCACTATTCTGCCCAATCAAAAGGTTTGATCCAAATCTCTAAGATTCTATTTTTCTAAGGAGCTTCCAGCCATGGTCACAGATTTCAAAAATTTCCATTTTTATAGAAGCCCTAATTTTCCACTTTTCTGATCAAAGTCCCGAACTAGGGTCTGATCAAGCCCGGCCTTCTGCCCAACCAAAAATTCTGATCTTGGTCTCTAAATTTTTATTTTGGTGAGTAGCATTCATCCGTGGTCTCCGATTACAAAAATTCCAACTTTCTCCAAAGCCCTAAATTTCGGAAGCCATGAATGAAGGTACTCAAAAATAATTCTGTTTTGACAGAAATATGTACCTGATTGTTTCTGGTGTAACTCCAAACTTTTCAATCCATAGGGTCTAAACAAGTTTCTTGAGATATCCTGCCCTGTTATCTTTCCATCCTGGCAGGTCTTACATCAATTGGATTCTCTGAGAGAGATTTATGCCAAATGTCGCAACGTGACCTGTTTTGGGATAATACAGGAGAGAGAATTTGTACGGAGTGCCATGTGTCACTGTTTGAACTTTAGCCTCTGCAAACTTTTTCTGAGATAGCTCACCCTGTTATCTTTCCATCCTGACAGGTCTGACTTCCATTGGATTCTCTGAGAGAGAGTTATGCCAAGTGTCACAACGTGACCTGTTTATGGGATAATACAGGAGAACAAACTTGTACGGCGTGCCACGTGTCACTGGTTCAACTTCGGCCTCTGCAAAATTTTTCTAAGATAGTAACTTCTGTGTACTACCTGTCACTTTTTACAAAATTTCATTTCGAGCTTTCTAGCCCAAGTTATGACCTTTTTCCCAAGGTCACCTGATTTTGACTCAGATCCGGAAGAGAAAGAAACCCTATATTGTACAGATCATAAATCATAAAGTACAACGAATTAGAGGTTGTCCTTTGGACACAAGGTACCTGGAGATTTAATCTTCGACCTGTAAAGATTTCAAATCTGAAACCTTCGCCAAAACGGATTTATAGCGAAAGTGCTACGACGACTGGTTTTTGCTATATCAAGCCCTAGCATCGTAAGTGCAACAACTGTCATACATGCCATATCATGCCTTCTTTCAGGATAGCTCTGATACCATGTTAAATTTTCAGAATTTACTTCAATCTGATCTAGGATCTTAACTGAGAGAACAACATGTATAGCATATCTACAGCATATCAATCATGGAGACAATAATGCAAGCACACAAGAGACACAAAGATTTACTTAGGGAAAATCATAAAGGTGAAAAACCCCAATAACTTCCTCAGAGATAGATAGAGAAATGATACAACCAAAAGATAGACATAACCTAGAAGCAGATCCTCCTCCTCCATAAGTGCGCCACTCCTCCTTGAGTGCATGAGTGAGAAGTGAGTGAACAAATAGAGTGCTTTCCGCACTCTATTTATACTTGACTTGACTTGCCTTTTTACCTAACTCATGTAGGCTCGAACTTAACCACATAACATAATGCTGACTTAGCCGACCCCATATAGGGTGGTCTAATAACCCTTTGACCCACATGGTCGACCCCCAATAGGGTGGTCTAATAACCCTTCGACCCACATGACTTATACAGGGCCGACCCCAACAAAGTGGTCTAATAACCCATCAAGTATAAGTTACGACACTTACAATATAAATGACGACACTTCCGTATAGAGGAATAATACTATCTCTATAGGAGTACATACAACATATATGAAATACATTCCGAAGTTACATATACATCAACAGATTGTCTGATGAATTCTATAGGAGTTGTTTTATCAGTGGTCTCAAGGATGAATCCGCTCAGAGGTCAAAATGTTATGTCCCAACACAATGATGGAAGTCCTAGGGTTGGCTAAGTTGGAAGAGGACAAGATCGTAGCTCAAGAACGCTCCAAACCCACCTTTGTTCCCTTAAGAAATATGGGTTCCCAATGACCTCCCCTCACGCTTTCTCCTCAACCAACTCCTATCAAGCATTTGTCTGAAACAGAGATTCAAGCACGCCGAGAAAAAGGGCTTTGTTATAATTGTGATGAGAAATTCACTCGGGGACATAGATGTGCTCAACAAAAGCTCTATCTCTTGGATGTGGATTCTCCACCTGCCTCAGAACTTGGTGAAGAAGCTACAGATACAATAGATAATTAGGTCGACATTCAACACCCACCTGTTGACACCCCATCTCAGGACGACCCACCCAAGATCTCTCTCCACGCTGTAACCGACGTCACCACCCCACAAACAATGCGGGTTAGGGGATACTTCAAGAAGCTCCCTCTTACCATACTCATTGATTCTGGTAGCACTCATAACTTCATTGACCCTCGGATAGCCAAACAGGCTAATTGTTTTGTCCATCCTTGTTCCAACTTTGAAGTCATGGTTGCTAATGGAGGCACCTTACCTTGCAAGGGGAAGTGTCACAATGTGCGTATCTCTATGGAACATTATAACCTACGCTCTAACATGTTTTCCTTGTACTTAGGCGGATGTGATGTGGTTTTAGGCATTCAATGGTTATGCACACTTGGCCCCATCTTATGGGATTTTGTTGAACTTTGGATGCAGTTTTCAACCAATGGGACACAACACAAAATTATGGGCTTACAACCAGGGTCTCTCCGCATCATCAGTTCACATCGCCTAGAAAAGATCCTTAAGAAGAATTCACATGGTGTCATTGCTCATATCCATTCCCTTCAGATGCACCCACCAATGGTCTCCACTACTTCCTTGGATAGATATGCAGGTGTCTTTGTTGCACCAGTGGGCTTGCCGCCTTCATGAGACATTTTCGGTAAACATTTAGCGGCATCTACATCTCAGCAGGACATGATGGCTATTTTGCATACAGTACAGAAGTGGCAGCCATCCCTATTGGGGAATTATTTCTGCATCAAGACTGATCTCCAAAGTCTGGAAACTTTCCTGGAACAACGGGTCTCCTCCCCAGCACACCTAAAATGGGTTATCCAACTCATGGGTTATGACTATGCAACCACTTACCAGAAGGGTAAGGACAATATGGTGGAAGATGCTCCTCCTCGCACATTTGATGACCTAGTTTCTCTTACAACTATTTCTCTGCTTGTTCCAAATTGGTTGCAATCTGTTCAATGGGGCTATCTCTTCTATGAACTCCATGCTTCTTCATCAATAGGGAATTTTTGGGTTCCTCAAAACGTATGACTAGGAACAATGTAACTTCTTTTGGTAGGGACTCAAAAAGACAATTCAACGGATGGTGGTTGACTGTGATACTTTCCAGGTCAACAAGGGTGAAACGACCCTCCTTTCGGGACTGCTCGAACCCTTGCCCATCCCTCCACCGATTTGGACAACTATTTCTATGGATTTTCTAGAAGCGCTCCAGTGGTATAGTACCACATCTCAAAGGACACCATATGAAGCAGTCTCTGGACAGGCACCACTAGTTCTTCTTCCATACACCTTTAGCAGCTCCCCAGTTCAAGCAATTGACTCAATTCTTCGAACCCATGATCAGCTTCTTCTCATTCTGCAGGACAATTTTCACATGGCAAGAATTCGACTGAAACAACAAGCCGATCAACACCGTTCTGAGCGCACTTTTCACGTCGCTGATATGGTTCTTCTTCATCTACAGCCTTCCACGCAATCCTCCCTGAAACTCCAAAGGTGCCAGTGGCTCGGAATGCAACCCGAGGATGCTATAGGGGACCCACTCCTTCAGATTCTGCATCAATTTCCACATCTAAAGCTTTGAGGACAAAAGCTTTTTCTAAGGGAGAAGGGATGTTAGGAACCCATGTCTTTATATATTGTTGTTGAACGCATATGGTTTGTAAGTCGTCCCGTAGTTTTGTTGATCCATAGTTTGTATTGGCCCATGTCTTTGACTCATAGTATTGGCACCTAGACTTAGCCCATGGTTTTTATTGACACATACTATTGACCCATGGTATTGGCGCCTAGACTTAGTATATAAGTGTGTGTTGGAGCCTATGAAGGCACAGTGAAGTTAATTGTATTGAGCTTGCTCAAAGGAGGTTACCCCCTCGAAGGGGCCTGTGATCAATATAAAAGTGATTCTGAGTTCTGTTATTTCTGATATCTCGTGTATTTGCATTAATTAATTATTGCAGGTTCATCACACCCAATCAGTTCTTCTTATGGCCTCAAACCTCCATCCTGGTCATTTTGTAATGAATGCCTTTGGCCTTGTTTTCCTGGTTTGCTTAGGAAGTCACAATCGATATTTTTATCCTATGTGCATAAGAGTTTTAATAATTATTATTATTTTAAGAAAAAGATCTTTAATCTTTTCTTTCTCTAACAAGAAAAAGATCTTTATTCTTTTAATTAAATAATAATTTTTATTAAAAAATGACAAAAAAAAAAAAAAAAAAAAAAAAAATTTATGACTTATCTCCATTCTCTTTACCCATCTCACGTGAACATTTGAATTTGCCTTTCCTTTAACCTTATCTTTTCACAAAAGTTCCATTCAACGCTAAGCTCATATCCATCATCGAGTCAACAATCCAAGTGCTTAGCTTACTAAGCTACAACTCCACACGTTGACAAGTTGTATAAACAAGTGTGTTTTTAAATCTTTAAAAAAAAAATTGTCATCACATATGGGATATATTCTATTAATGAAAAAGTTAATTTCCTTTCAAAAGAATCGTTGGTCAGTCCAACTCTGTCAGTTAGCGCCATCAAGTCTAATTGCTAAAGCCTTCCAACAAACAACATACAAGGGCGTAATATGCAAGAGCTCGAACTTGAAGATGTTCACAAGGAAGTCGAGATGAGCTCATTGAACCAGCATCTAAGTGATTGACCGTTGCAAGCATCATACCAAAAGAAAGAAGGATCGTTCAGGTGATGCTAATCCTCTATATCGAGTTTCTATGAAAGGTATCCAAATAATATGGCAGTTTCGGGATTTTAAGGACTCTAACACAGATTTGAATGCAATCATCAATCAATTCCTTATTTTAAGGAGTTACGAGGCAAGTGACAAAGCAAATAGAAAGAAACTGGTTTTTCATGATCATAACTAAAGATAGAATCCCCTGAAATTTGGATCAAAGAGGGTGTGTTATTTCACAAATATTTCTTGAGTACCAAACAATGGATTGTTTGCAAGCATATACCCTTTATTCCGGATTTTTAGGAAAATGAATGGCATGTCAAAATTCATCATCAACATTTCAATGCATGAAGATAACGATTGTAACAGGTGCAAAGTATTCAAATAGTTGGTTATACAATGCACTTGGCAGCAACGTTCAAATACAAGTCCCATATTTTCAGGCTCGATGTATGATTATCTTCTTCAACAACTATCAACATATTCATCTTCAATCTTGGCTCGTATTCTTGGATTCAACAGGTGTCTCTTATCAATGTTTCATCTGGAAATTATCTTCAGGATCATTTTTCATGAATCAAAGGCATGAATTAAATGCAAATTTACTATTTTAAATGTCTAGCTTAATTTGTAACTGTTTTTGCAGTATTCGATCTTGAGATTGTGGATCTCAAAAAACTGTTTTAGGAACTCAGTTTAGTTATAAAATGGAGGACCGTGAGAATAGAGGAGAGAGGTTCCAGCCGGAGAGAGCTGTAGGGGAATATTTTAAACTAAAGCGAGATGGATATTTCTGGACTGTATCAGAGCTTGTTTATCTTTTTGAGGTTAATATAGAAGCTCTTCATTTCTTAACCTGAGTTTCATTATGGTATTGTTGTTCAGTATGCATTTCTTTTGTCTGCATTCGTGTCTGTGTTCTATCTCCTCGTATACTCTGTAGTTTGGTCAAGGAATTCATCTTTTTGATGCTCCTCTCCATCATTGATTATACATGTTATGTGTAAATGGTTGTTTTTAGAATTCATCACTATTGGATGCTCTGTTTATAATCAATCTTTAAGTTAATTCTTCTAAATCTGTGCTAGAGATTCATCTTTAATAGATGCCTCTTTTGTAGTGGGCTATTTCTTCATTTCAATTTGTCTTTCATCACTTTATGTACTGAACATGATACTTAGCTTGCCTCAAAGTTATTATAAAGGAATTTAACCAGTTATTAGCTATAAGCCATTGAGATTCAAGTTTTGACTCCATGCCCAATGGAATGTCTTTGATCCACAGTTAGCTTACTGCCCTTTCTCTTTCTCATTCGGTCTTGCTGGTCCACTTATCAAACTCAAATCAATCACTCAATTCCAAGATGTGCTAGACATGCTCCTTCTGCAGTCAAGGAACATTTTTCAGCACAAACATGACTGGTTTCAAAAAAAAAATCTGCATATAAAGAGTGGATTCAGAAGCATGCAAATTTAAAGAACGTTCCTAGTTTAGTTGCTTGGTGCATTTGGAAGACCCATAATTTAGCTATCTTTTAGAACATTGTGCTAAATGTTAATCTTTCCCTCTTCAGTTTTTGGAAGCTTTTTTACACCTACAGAAATCCTCTACCAAAAATAAAAAATGCAGATAGATATTTGAATTGGAAATTTGGGAACTTTGGTCATGCTTATGATTGCTTCTATGGTGCGGCGACATGACAAAGATGTGGAGCCGGTTTTCACTTAAACTATGGCGAGAACCTCATATACAAATTTCATATCTAAGGAGGTCAAGGAACAAACTCTAAGGTGGAACTTCTTGGTTTGTGGGGCATTCTCAAAGTGGCTATATGATGTGGTTTGGGTTCATTCAGGATCTTTGGTGATTCTTTGTTCATCCTTAATTGGGAAAAGGACCTCTTGCAGATGAAAACTATCCATTTAAAACATTGGAGTGACAGAGTAAAATATATGATGAATTGGTTTTGTGATCTATCTATAGATCATATTTATAGGGAATACAATGATGTGGTGGATTCTTTATCAAAGCTAGCGCTTGCAGGGGAAGCTGGGGTCTTATTTTGGCAAGAATGGGTGGAAGGAAAAAATACTCAGAATGGTTCTATGTGGTTCCTAGATGATGATTTTTAGACTCCTTTAGTCAGTATGGATGTTCTCGGTTTTTGACATGCTATGTGTAGTCCGGTTTTGATACTTTTTTGGTCAAGTATGATATTTTGGTCCAGGTAAAGGTTTGTATGAACGAACTGAACTAGCTTTGCTATCATGGTTCTATTACTTTTTTATTTCCTCATAAATAACAAAAGTGCCACATTTTTTTCTCTTGAAAAAAACCATAAAATGTAAATATAAATTTATATTAAATGTAAAAATAATACAAATTTAAGAGTATCTAAATTTATATTTAATTATTGTAAATTAAATTTAAATATTCTCAAATCTGCGAGATTACTACATTTTGATATAAATTTAATTATTAACAAAATTTACTTTAATTATTGAACAAATGAAATAAAAGAACAATTTTACTTTAGTTCATAAAATGTCATAAATCAAATTATATCATATATATATAGATATAACGTCTATAACTTATAATAAAAATATACTTATTATAATAATTTAAGGATGACGCAATATCTTGAAAGTTGTTTCAATCAAATGTATGAATAATATGATAGTAAATTACATAATAATGAATAATATGATAGTAAATTATATATATATATATAATTTACTATCATATTATTCATTATTATGTAATTTACTATCATATTATTCATACATTTGATTGAAACAACTTTCAAGATATTGCGTCATCCTTAAATTATTATAATAAGTATATTTTTATTATAAGTTATAAACGTAATATATATATATATATATATCCTTGGAAATATATATATTACAAGTGTACTTATTATAAGATATATATTTAACCATAATTATTAGTTTTTTTATTTCATTTTTTTTATATATTGGTATATGTAAAATTGAATTTCTTTTTATAGTAAAATAAAATGTAAATCATATTATTTAACTTATTAATTACAATATAAAATAAAATATATCATTCATGTATATATATAACATATCATTCATATATATATAACATAGAAAATGAAACAATATAACAAGTCTTTACTATATTTTTTTTTCAAGAAAAAATCATATTCATTGATCATTATGAGCAGAGAATACATTCCACAGGTGCTTAAATGATACGATTGAAAATTGAAAATATGTCATATACTTGTTTTTAATAGTTACAATGCAGACATTCTTTTCAAAGAAGAAATTGAAAGATTACAATCTATACTTGTCAAAACTTGGATCTAAAAACTTTTAATCCTATCAAAAAATCTCCAGTAACTTCCAGCTGATATCCTGTTGTACCTGTCTTTTTGTGATCATATTGCATTTGCCAACTTCCAAAAGTGATCAATCTTTAGAGAGTTCGTCTGCTAATATATTTTGTTCCCTGTATACATGAACAAATACCACCTTGTTGAAAAGAGTTACCATATTTTCCAGATTGTTTCCCAGATTCTGAAGAATATGATTTTGTAATTTGTTTTCCTGATTCATATGTTTTATCCACAACTCTGAATCCCCAAAAATTTTTAAAGACTCCACCGTGTTCTCTTTAGCCATTTGTAGGAGGAATCACAGTGCTAGTCCTTTCTCTCTATTGTTGGTTCCATCACCTCCATTAGCTTCAAATCTTATAGTGACTGACTCAAAAAGTCTCAATATATCTCCCAAAACACACCTGTTGTTTACATAAGGTCCATAAAAAAACCCCACTATTTCCCCCTCTTCAAATTTTATATCTTTTGCCTGTCTTTCCTTTATCTTGCATTCCTGTCCCATAAATAATTTGTGGATAGAAAGTATCTGGGACATAACAAAATAACTAGGAAGATGAGTATCTTAAAAAACTGACTGATTTCTAGCAATCCAAACAAACCAGGATAGCAAGAATGGTAAACATCTCAGTATTTTCATGTTTGGTTCATCATACCAAGATTTTAAAAGGCTTTTGAAAGAATCTCCTTCTCCCACAAATCCTAGGTGTAGATTATTACTCAAACCTTTCTAAACGTGTTGTATAAATGGACAATGCAGAAATAGATGGTCTACGTCTTCGTCGGCCATCCTACATAAGCTACACCTGCCAGGTCCTTCATAGTTTCTTCTTTTCATCTTGTCCCATGTTAATACCTTACCTTTTAGGATGAGCCATATCAGGATCTTACTTTTATGGGTCATCCGAGTTGTTGAAATCTTTTTCCACCACCAGGAATATCCTTGCAGCCAATTCCTCCAAAGCGAAATGTATGCTTCCTTTACAGAAAAAGTTCCTCCTTCCTCATTGCCTTGCCACTATAATGAATCTGGAATATTTCTCAGTTTGATAAATCCTTTAGTCAACTATGCTATCCACAAGTTCCAACACCCTGTCCATCTCTCAGGTATCTGCAATTCTATTGCAATTTTCCATTTCTGAATAAAGCTTATACTCCCTTCCTCTACGTTTGCTAAGACAGAATAACCCCTTTCTATTTGAAGAGAGTCATTACGCAGGAATAGTTTAGAGTGAGGAGGAGCTGCATTGAATGAATAACCCCCTTCTTCTAGGTAAAGTAAGAAAGCTCGAGGAAACATTGGTAAATGTTTAACTCCCTTGTATTTATCTCTGCCTATGCGAGCCTCTCATCCATTCCCCACATACCAAACCAGTCGATCCCCTATAACGTGAAATGCTACCACTATTTCCATCCAGAAAAGAGACCCTCCTCGACTGTTTTTGCGAGGCATCTGAATCTAGTCAATCAGGGGTCCATTTCCCAGATATTTGTAACGTAGGATAGCTTGCCACTTCCCTTCCTTCGAGATAAACTGCCAAACAGATTTAGAAGTCAACGCCACTCCGAAGGTTGATAAATATTTGAAACCCCATCCTCTAGCCTCCTTTGGTTTTGAGATGGCATCCCATGACGTCCAGTGCATACCTCAATCAGCTTTACCGTGCCAAATAAATCTGAAAAAAAAAAGGTTTTCTGCAAGAGTGCAAGACCCCCTGAGGGATCTTAGCAATAATCATCCAATACACCAGGATAGCACTTAACATGCTCTTAACAAGCACTGCTTTTCCTCCCTTAGAGAGAAATCGATTGCACCAGAAATAGATACGTCGTTCCACCTTAGCAATGAGCCAATTCCAGTCTTCTTTACTATAACAATTAGGTTTCAAATGAAACCCCAGGTACTTGAAACCCTTAGATAAAGGTTGTGTTTCCATCAGCATGATTTCTAGAAAGCCATTCATATCTGAATTGTTGATTTCATTATACTAACAGGTTGACTTCCCGAAGTTTACTTGCATCCCTGCTGTAGAGTTGAATAACCAAAAAATATTTTTAATACCTCTAGTCTCTTCAACCGAATTAGCAAGGAAAAAAATGCGTCGTCCACAAAGAATATATGTGTCACCCTTATTTCACCGAAACTGATTCCATTAATTAGGTTGCTTTCCAAAGCCTCTTTAATAAGATGACTCAAACCATCCATCACCAGGAAGAAAAGATAGGGGGATAACGGGCATCCCTGCCTCATCCCTCTTGCAGGGGAGAAGAAACCGGAGGTTGCCCCATTAATTAAAACAGAAAAGCAGACCGTAGTCATACACGACCAAACCCAATTCACAAAGGGAAAACCAAACCTTGTTTGAGTCAATACCATCCTTATGTATAGCCAATAGGTTCGGTCATAAGCCTTAGAAAGATCTACTTTAAGAAGCTTAGCATGGATTTTCCTTGTCTTCAGTGAGTGTATGCATTCTTGTGCACATCCAATAGCTTCGTGTATGCTTCTATTAGGTAAGAGACCAAATTTTTCTTGAGTAATGTGCCTTGCCAGAATAGTCTTTAATCTTTCAACTATTATCTTTGAAATCACCTTATACAGTGCATTACACAAGGAGATTGAACGAAAGTCTTCGAATGTCTTGGGCATATCCAACTTATGAATTAATACAATAAACGTAGATTTTATGTTGGATAGCATTTTACCTGTCAACCTATTCTTTTCCACCACCCTCAAAAGATCTTCACTCACCCGGTCAAAAAAAGCTATGTAAAATTCAGACGACTATTCATGTAAATGTAACTTCAGAATGTATTTCACATATATGTATATTGTACTCCTATAGAGATGGTATTCTTCCTCTATACGGAAGTGTCGTCATTTATATTGTAACTGTCATAACTTATACTTGATGGGTCATTAAACCACCTTGATGGGGTCGGCCTTGTATAAGTCATGTAGGTCAAAGGGTTATTAGACCACCCTATTGGGGGTCGGCCCTGTCAGCATTATGTTATGTGGTTAAGTTAAGGTCGACCTAGTAAAGGTTATTAGGCAAGTCAAGTCAAGTATAAATAGAGTGCGGGAGGCACTCTATTTGATCATTCACTTTCTCACTCATACTCTTATTGGAGAGTGGCGCACTTGTGGAGGAGGAGAAGTTGCTGCTAGGAGGACTATCTCTTGTACTTGGGTTGTATCATTGCTCTATCTATCTCTAAGCAATTTGTGGGGTTTTTCACCGTTATGGTTTTCCCCAGTGAAACTCTGTGTGTCTATTGTCTCTTGTGTGCTTGCATTATTATGTCCATGTTTGATATGCTGTAGATATGCTGTACATGTTGTTCTCTCAATTAAGATCCAAGATCAGATTGAAGTAAATTCTGAAAAACTAACAACGACCATCCGTTTGGCCCGGGGCTTCTCTCCTTTTTGAACTTAAATAATGATGTCTGGAGTTCTTCCATGGTGACAGGACCACATAGGGCTTCATTGTCTTCATATGAAACCCATTTGTCAAACATAGAAGCAGTCGAAACAATAGCGTGTAGATTGTTGCCCTATGGTTCTTGGTAAAAATCATTAAGAAACTCTACCCCTCCTGTAGCCAACTGTTGGAAACCACCGAGAGTTTTTCCCCTTCCATCCTATAAATCCCAAATAGTGTTAACCCTTTTCTTATGATTAACCATTTTTTGAAAGTAGGCAAATTTTTCGTCCCCCAATGTCAACCAAACAGCCCTACTCTTCTTTCTATTCTCAACTTCTCTTTCCTGCAAAAGTACATTTATGTTTTCCTCCAACTTTACCAGATCCTTAAGCCCTGTCTCTCCCAAGAGCTTTGGATGCCCTCATAAATGACCTTAATACATTGTTCCACCTCCTTAAGTCTACTATCCAAAGAAGATCTCATCTTTCTCGACCATGTGACTATTATCTCTTTCAAGTACTTTAAATTGGAAACAAACTGTACTTCACATCGGTCAGGAGAGGTAGAGTCGAATTTCTTCCAATTATCCTTGATCAGATTAGTAGTAAATTATTCATTTTTAAGCCAGAATGGATTAAATTTAAATGGCATCCCTGGCTTTGCCTCCCCTTTCTCAATATTGCACATGATCGGCAGGTGATCCGATCCACCCCCAGTTAGCCTCCAAGATCTTTCCCTTTCTACAATGTGAAGCAGATCCCCTACAAATAAAAAATGATCCAACCTCTTTGCGATCGTTGCTAGCCCAATCCTTTTGTTAAACCAAGTTGGTTTCATAACCGCAGGCTCAAGGTCAATAATGTCACCCGCCACTAAGTGATTCAGGAAAAGAGACTGTGTAGGATCCACCCAAGCCCCATTGCCCCAAACCTCACCTCTGTTGAGAGTTACATTCAAGTCTCCTCCAATGATAAAGGGTAAATCCAGTAAGAATGATTTCCTGAAAAAATCGTTCCAGAAAGGAGCTTTCCAATTATAAGGTCCATAAACGTTAAGAATGTTGAAGACCAACCCTAAGGCCTGACTCTTGAAAGTCGTTCCTAATCCAGAGAAAAAGGCGAAGCTATTATTTAGAGTCACAGTGTCCTTCCAGCCCGAGATCAAACCACCATATAAACCCACACTATCTACCCAAGCAAACTCCCATCCTTTAAGGATCTAACTCAACCTACCTACTAACCCAAGGCCTCCACACATTGATTCCTAAAGTAAAATAATATTGGGTCCATTCAATTTGATAACCCTCCCTAATGCCAACAATTTAGGGTTGTTGGCTAACCATCAGCAATTGAAAGACAAGATCTTCATGAATTCACCTTCGAAGAAGGAAAATATCTAAGCACATGGAGCATGGGGAAGCTGAGAATCGAAAGCTCAGATCTTCCCTGAGACCCTTCCATGAAACGACTTTGTAAACCGGGGAATCTGACCCTGACATTGTGCTGGGAATACCCTGTCCCTCCTTTCCCAATGATCTCAATGCATAAGGATGCGAAAAGTCCAATGAAACCCTAGTGCCCACCATTTCCTGTGAGATAGAATTATTGTCCAAAATCCGATTTGTTATAAAAGTCTTGCACTTCCGTAAGGATTTTCCAGGGCTTGCTAGGCCTATTCTCGCCAATGGACTATAGAATAAAAAATTCTTTGCAGAATTAATATCCTTTAATGAATTTGGGTTTTAAAGGAGATTTAACTTACCTAACTGACATTTCATAACTGTTAGAACCACTTCCTTTTTCTTGATCTCTTCGCCGCTGACTAGCTCCTCCACTCCAGCGGGAACATGGATAGCTCCCGATGCATTCCAAATAGGTTCAGTATACTGCGTTACCGGGAAAGCCCCCTTTCCCCCAATTTCAAGAAAATCTAGTCCAGACCCCAAACAGTTAGGCTCTTCTTCCCCCCCCTCCTTGTGCGATGCTTCCAAAGTCTGATTCTCAGCAATTTCCAGAACATCTCCTTCGACGCCGCAATCTGAAAATAGGATAGGGTTATTCTCCAATGTTTTCCTCCTTCCTTCCTTCTCCTTTCCATAGTTTCCTTTCTTCACCCATACCTTCTTGGTAAAAAGAAAGAGGCATTCAGAAATTAAGTGGCCATAAACATGGCACCGCCCACACTGGAAGGGAAAATTTACATAATTCAAAACCTGTAAGAGTCTAAAGTTTCCTGCTACTATCTCAATAACTTCAGGAATTCCTAGTTTAAGGTCCACCGCAACTAGCACTTTGGCTACAGTCCTCTGTGCTATGTATTTATACGATTGGTCAACAAGTAGGGTCTTGCCGATCCTATTGCCCACTTCCGATATAAATTCATCATTCCAGAACTCCAACTGTATGCCAAGTATTTTTACCCATACCGGAGCATTACTGTTCGTTTCCCTACGTGGTTCGAAACATGGGTTCCATGGTTTTAAACTTAGCATTGTTTTCCCCCACAACCATACCTTCCTCAGGATCTTTGCCACATCCTTTTCATCCTTCAATTTGAAACCCAGCCATCCCTTCATCATTATAAAGAACTCTGACACATAATTGATCACCAAACCCCACTGATGATGTAGCCCATAACTCAGGGGATCCTCCTGAATATGAACCCCATAGAACCTACCTATCAGGGTTTTACCGACAAGCTCCATGATCCCATCCACACTAATGTCCTCCCCTACAGTCAGTCTAACCCCATGCCGCTTCTGGATTGCCTTCTTGTTCTTCTTAGCCCCTATCGCAGAGTAATTCACTGCTTCCTCTACCGTTTGAAGGTGTAGCTCTGAAGGTAACCTTGAAAAATCTAAGCTCCTGGTAGAAAACCCTCCTTCGACCTCCGACCCCGACTCCGGTAATGCTTGGCCAGGTGAACAAAAACCTCCTACCGCCCTCTCCCTCTCATTACCTGGTGAAGAGAGAAGTCCAACTCCCGAGGCTTTCATGACACCTAACGTGCAAATACAGTGTTGTAGTCTTCACTTCTCCACGTAACACCTGCCCTGATTAAACAATTAAAAGACTAACGTACTCCTTGCTTTGAACTTCTTGGATAATCCTCTACATATCATACTTCCAAGTGTTGGGAAGATATAAACCAACAATTCTTTACTATATATCATATATATATATATATATATATATATATATATAACATGGAGAATAAGCCAATATATTTAATATAATAAATACAACAATATAACAAGTGTTTATCAATCAAGGTTAGTGTTTAATACACCGTGTCTACTCTGCATGGTAAATGGTGAGTGTGTTGGAAAAAGACTTATGATGTGAGTGAGATATAAAATGTTTATATTCATTGATTAGTTGATATACGATATTAATAGTAAATGAATATTTTAATATTTTTTATGAATTTGAATTTTATTAAAAGCAAAGAAATTGTACATAACGTTAGAGATTGAAAACCTAAGGGCTATAGGGGTTGAGAGCTCTCTTGAAACCCAAAACTATCAATCCAAATGGTCATAAAACTTTTGGGTACCATCACCAAAACCCAAAAGAAGAGTCTAAATCAGGAAATAGAGAGATATCCCATAGGTCGATGGTTATGACCATCACATCCAAAAATAAACCAGGAGAAAAAATAATGAAAAATTATAAAATATTAAATTTTATCTGAATAAATAAAAATAAAAATAATATTAGCAATGCATTATTTTGAAAAGACTTATAAAAATAAAAAAATATTAATATTTTTAAATAATAATAGTGAAATAAAATCTATTAATGTATGTGGCTTTACGTAATCCTTCAAGGAAGCGTTGCCATGGAGGAGAAAGCCTTTTCTGTAATATTTTTAATGCAAATAAATATTATTTTGCCTAACTTTGTTTTCAAATATCTTAATGGTATATAAATATATATGATTTTCAGTAATTAATTTTCTTTCTTTCTTTTTATAAAAAAATATAGATTACATACTTAAGCACTATTCAAAAAGTTTTATGAAAAATTAATTAACTTTCTTTCATGCCTTCAAATTTAAATGAAAAAGGTTAATACTATGCCAAACAAACTATAATTTATTCAATAATCTAAAAGAGAAGTTGGTTAAGCTTCCAACGGTGAAAGACAGGCCGGTTGCAACCATATAAAATGCTGGAGGAAGTAAGATTTTCAAATACATAGGTTAGGTAAGAAAGATACTTAACATTTAATTGTAAATAATGAAGGGAAGAAGATAAACAAATGAATTTAAAATTCTAGTTATAAAAAATTAAAACAATATATATAAATATATAAACTTTTTATTTGTAATTTAAGGTTATATATATATATATATAATTCAAGTTATTCAAGTAATCTAGTTAATTCATTAGGCTTTATATATAATTAGTTAGAGTTGTAAAAGTTAAAGGGTTTTGTGTATAGAAAAAATAAACTTAAAATTTTTGTTAAAATGAATAATTGATCTATATTTTTAAGAAATATTGTTAATGTATGGTATTCAAATTTAATAAGTAAGTATTATGTTGAAAAATTAACATTAAGGTAGAAAATATCATAATAATATAATTTTAATAATAGTGTAATGAAAAAATTTAGTACAAATAAAATACGGAAGTAAACTTCTTATATATAATACTTTTTATTAAATATTTTAAATATACTATAAATATATTTTTTTTCCAAAGAAAAAGGCATATTCTTCATTTATAAAGAGTTTAGAATACATTCCACAGGTGCTGATGCACAATTCCATAAATATAAGAGTAATTAGAAATGTGAGAGTAATAGTGTCTCTCTCCAGTCATGTTCATAATAGTTACAAAATTTCAAACTATACAAAATGAAATGTAAAAGTAAGAACTGTTCCAGAAATTCAAAAATCACAACCCTGTTCAAAAATCTAGTGTTCACCAGTTGATGTCCCGGATGCCATTGCTTTGTATAAATGTCTTGCACTTTCCCTCTTCTATGTAAAGTCCTTCTTTTGAAAGTAGGTCAGCTTGCATGTTTTGTTCTTTGTTGACGTGCTTATATTCCACCTTGCTAAAAGTAGATGCGAGAGTTCCCAGATTGTTCCCTAGATTCTGTAAAAAATGATTTTTTAAGCTGTTCTCCTTATTCATTTGTTTTATCTACAGCTCTGAGTCCCCATAATTTTTTATGGAATCCACCAGTTTTTCATTTGCAACCTGTAAGAGTAGTCTCATCGCTAGACCTTTTTCTCTGTTGTTAGTTCCTTCACCCCCATTAACATAGAAAAGAATTGTATCCGAATTTCGGAGTCTCAGGTAGCCTCCGAGCCCACACTTACTATTTTCACATTCTCCATCGAAATGCCCCACTGTTTCTCCCTCTCCAACCCTAATCTCTTGGGAAATTCTTTCCTTTCTCTTGCTTTCCTTACCCATAATGTATTTATAGGTTGAAAGAATCTGGGTTGTTACAAAGAAACGTGGATGATGTATTTCTTCAAAAATAGATAAATTCCTTGCTATCCAAACATTCCAAGCCACCAAGTAGGGTAAGCATCTCAAAAGTTTCAGAGTGGGCTCTTCCGTACCAGGATTTTAGAAAACTGTCATAGGTGTTTCCTTCCCCCAAAAACCCCAGCTGAAGATTTAAACTCAGACTAGTCCAAACTTGTTGGACAAAAGGGCATAACAAGAACAGATGTTCTGCGGTTTCCTCATCACTCCTGCACAGGCTACTCCTGCCAGGAACATGTTGATTTCTTTTGACCAACATATCCCATGTTAACACCTTACCTTTAAAGATTAACCAAACAAGAATTTTTCTCTTATGGGTCACCTGGGTTTTCCACAGCTTAAGCCACCACTAGGATTTTTCGGGTGAGCGATTCCTCCAGATCGACTCATATGTTGCCTTAACCGTGAAGGAGCATCCCTCTTCACCACCCTACCATTTAAAAGAGTATGGGACGTGTCTCAATTTAATAAAGCCTTTAACCAGCTCCGCAGTCCAAATGTTCCAGCATTCTGTCCAACTATCAGGAATCTATAGTTCTGCCGCTAACTTCCATTTTTGAAGAAATCTATTGCTTGCCCTAGTAGCGTCAACTAACACTGTAACACCCTTCTCTGCCAGAAAACAAGAGAAAGGCTGTGGAAACGGGGGCAATCTTTTAACTCCCATCAGATTCTCACTGCCAATAAGTGCCTTCCTGCCATTCCCCACATCCCAAACCAGTCGATCTCCAATAACTGGATACGCTACCACGATTGCCTTCCAAAACAATGAACCACCACGGCTGATTTTGCTTGGATTCCTTATCCAGTCGAGTAACGAGGCATTCCCCAAGTACTTATAATGAAGGATTGATTTCCATTTCCCTTCCTTTGAGATAAACTGCCAGACTAACTTTGCAACCAGGGCCGCGCCAAAAGTATGGAGATCTTTTATACCCCACCTGCCTTCCTCCTTCGGTTTTGAGATTGAGTCCCAGGAAGTCTAGTGTATGCCTTTTTCTGTGGAGCCAAGCCAAAGAAATATGAAGAAAAGCTTTCTTAGTGAGTTCAGGAACCCCCGAGGGACTTTAGAAATGATCATCCAGTAGAGTGGAATGGCACTAAGAACACTCTTAATCAGCATTGTTTTCCCACCTCTAGAGAGGAAACGATTACACCATAAATGTATGCGCCTTTCCACCTTAGCTAGAAGCCAAGTCCAATCCCCTATTTGGTAACTATTGGGTTTCAGATGAAAGCCAAGGTATAGGAAGCCTTCTGTCAAAGGATAGTGATCCATTGGCAAAATCTCCAAGAAAGAGTTCAGATGTGTAAGATCAATTTCATTAATATAAGAGGCTTATTTCCCGAAATTAATAAACATAAATATACATAAATATTTATATAATAAAATCAAACATATATTTAAAAGATAAAATATAAAATCTCAATAAATAAAATATATTAACTAATTATTAATAAATATTTTAATAAGAATATATAAATGATATAGTATTTAACAAATTAACGTTTATTTTTTTAAAATTGGTTTTAAAATTTAACTATCCACTAATAAAAATTCATATAACGAATATTGAATAAATTTGAATTTATATACATTGATTACTAATATGATCCAATACTTCCTTTCAACCTTACACTTAGTAAAAATAAAATGTAAATTATTATGATATATAGATATTTAGATATGGGTTCTCCCGTGATGAGTGAGTAAAATGTTTACATGAGTAGGCATTCCATAGAAGGTAAAAACCAGATATAAAGAGAGAACACATAACACGTTGACATGGGCAAGGCATGTGTGGTGACATTGTTTCTTGCATGTAAAACCTAGGGATAAAAGGAAAAGATCAAATAATCCATTGTCACATTGATTGGTGTATAAAGAATATAAGAAAGGGAAATTGTGAAGAAGGAAGCCAAATTTCACCTAAGATGAGATGGGATTGATATCCATTTCATATAAATTATTAGAAAAACATGAACCTGAAAAATGGTTTAATTAATTAGTAAAAAGATATAAAATGGTTTGAATTTTTACTAATTTCATGAAAATGAATTTTTAATGTTTATTAATAAAATATAATATATTTTTATGAATAATATATAGTATGTATTTCAATAAATGAATGTAGTATACATTTCAATGTTGAAATGGTGACAACTAATTTTTATAGATTTAGATATGGGTATCATTCTAGATTTTTATTATCTTTTGGTTGAATAAAACAGTTCAAGATAAAATATGGATAGGCGCAAATTTAATTGGTTTGTTTTATATAATTATGGGAAAGACGAGCTATATATCCATCTAATTCTAGAGAAAAAAATGCTAAAGTCAATATGAAGAATGGTTGTAAGCTTGTTTTGATGTTGTAATTTTGTATTGTTAAACCATAAAAATACTATTTTTTCTATAAATGTTTTTCTTTTAAAAAGTAAATTTTTATTTTCATTTGCGTGAATGTTGTTATTTCATTATGTTTTTGTTGATCTCTGTTCAATTTATGCTTCCACTGCCAACTAGTGATATCATAACGAGATTGGAAGTCATAATAAAAAGACTTGTTGAAGTTGCAAAGGATGGATTCTTACAAAGTGATAATCACTAGATCATTGCATCCCAAGCTCGTTTAAGGGAGTGATAACCTAAGGTCATCACATTGATCACACACTTAGGAGATCGATAAGGGTCTTGAATGGTTCATCGTACCCTAAGCCTTTTAGGGTAGCGATGACATATAGGCTTACTTACTTTTAGAGATCATTGCACGCCTAGCACATCGATAGGAGTGATGACCATTCAATTAATGGAGGTAGTCGTTTTTTTAAAGCAAACTTTGGCTTACTTTTAGAGATCATCACACCCCTAGCACATCGAGAGGAGCGATGACCATTCAATTAATGGAGGTATAGTCTTTTTTTTTAAAGTAGACTTTGGCTTTAGTCTTTATAAAAGCAGACTTTGGCTTTTTGGCTTTAGTAAATGCTTACTTATGGTTACGAAAGTGAATGATTACAAGGTTTAAAGTATGTCTCATTAAAGGATTTCTTAAAAGTTTAAAGCATACGTGGGAGTTATAAGGTGATTTTTTTTAATTTAAAATATTAAATATATTCTTTATTTAAACATTTTAACTCATATTAAATAAACATCTTAATTGATATTGTATTTTTTTTGGAATTAAGATTTTAAATATCTGATTTACTATTTTAAAAGCTTGGTATTTTAAGATTTGGTTAAGTGGAAATGACAAATGTATAGAGTGCAAAGTTTGAGGTGGAAAAATTTAATAAGAAAAATAATTTTGAGTTATGGATGCTTAAAATGGGGGATCTGCTTGTGCAACAAGGTTTGCAAAAAGTGTTAGTGGGAAAATCAAAGAAGCTCACGAATATGTTAGACGATGAATGGGAAGATCTGAATTTAAGAGCTCTCAATACCATCTGTTTATGTATGGCAAATAAGGCATGTTTAATATCATCGGAGAGAAAACAACATAAGGTTTATGAAACAAAATGGAAATCATATACATGAAAAATTCCTTGACAAACAAGATCTTTATGAAGAGGAAGTTATACAATCTAGGAATGGATGAAGGTATGAAAATTCCCGATCATCTAAATACTTTTAATACCCAGATTCATCAATTAGCTCGTTTGGAGGTAAAATTTGATGACAAAGACAAAGCAACTACTTTACTATGTTACTACTTGAATTTTGGGATCATTTAATCACATCTATGTGGTTTAGTACAACACACAATTTAAATTATGATAATGTGGTTGGAGACTTGTTATCTAAGGAGGTATGGATAAAAAGGTGTTCAAAAACCCCAACAATAGTAGCAATGGTGGTTAGATGTCGATCTAGAGAATAAGGGAAGAATTTGAGAGGTGCTTCAAGATCTAAGTCGAGAGTCAATAGGGGTAAGATAAAGTGATGGTACTATAATAAAGCAAGCCATGTCAAGAAGGATTGTTGGAAAAGACAAGCACCCAAAGAGGATTCATCCAAAGAACACTGCACAAAGGAAGAAAATGCAGTTGAAATAAGTCCAGGTATGGTTGATGAGGTACTATCTGTTTTTAATGTTTCACAATATTATCATGATTCGTTGTTAGATTTGAGTTCTCTCACCATATGTGTCTTCATATAAATTTGTTCTCATCTTACCAATCCATTAATAATGTTGTTGTTTTTAGGGGAAATGACATTTCTTGTAAAATTGTTGGGGTTGGTAGCATCGGGATTAAGATGTATGATATTACTATTAGAAAATTAATAGAAGTGAGGCATGTACCTAAACTTAGAAAGAACCTAATATCTATGGGAGTTCTATACTCTGTTAGTTATAAATTTATAGTTCAAGGTGGAGTGTTGAAGGTGTCCTATAAAATATTAGTAGTTATGAAGGCTAAAAGGAACAATAAATTTTATAAGCTTGACATTAGTACTAATATAAATCATGAAACAATAGTATCTGAAGGTACAATTTACTCTTCTCGTTTATGGCATTAACATTTGGGTCTTATGAGTGAGAAAGGGCTTAAGATACTTGTAGATCGTAAGTTACTTTTAGCTTAAAATATCTTAATTTTAATTTCTATAAGCACTGTGATTTTGGAAAACATTCTAGACAGAATTTTAAAACAAGAAGATATATAACTAAAGGTATCCTACATTATATCCATTCATATCCTTGGGGATCAACCCCTATGGATTCTTACTGAGGATCATCATATTTTGTAACATTTATAGATGATTACTCTAGAAAAGTGTGGATCTATTTACTAAAAAAAAATATGATGTATTTAATGTTTTTAAACAATTTAGAGATTTTGTTGAAAAGCGCACTGACATATCAATCAAGTGTTTAAGAACAGATAATGGAGGTGATTTCACATCCAAGGAATTCATAAATTATTGCAAGGAATTTGGGATCTAAGGACATAAAACCATGGTTTATAGTCCTCAAGAAAATGGTGTTGTTGAACGCATGAATAAGACTATTTTAGAGAGAACAAGCAGCATGCTTAGTAATTCCAAGTTACAGCAAGAATTGTGGGCATAAGCAGTTCATACAACATGCTATCTGATAAATCAATCACCACCAACTGCAATAGGCTGTAATATTCCAAAAGAGGTATAGATAGGTCAACCCTATGATTATGAAATCTTAATTTTTTTTGTTGTGATGCTAACAATCCTATGCCCAAGAATAAGCATTCTGAATTAGATCCCAAATAAAAAAGGTATGTCTTTGTTGGCTATGACGATGGAGTTAGGGGATACATATTGTGGGATCCTATTTCCCACAAAATCATCATTAACAGAGATGTTGTATTTTATTAATTGTCCCATGAGCAGTTCATACAACATGCTATCTGATAAATCAATCACCACCAACTGCAATAGGCTGTAAGATTCCAAAAGAGGTATAGATAGGTCAACCCTATGATTATGAAATCTTAATTTTTTTTGTTGTGATGCTAACGATCCTATGCCCAAGAATAAGCATTCTGAATTAGATCCCAAATAAAAAAGGTATGTCTTTGTTGGCTATGACGATGGAGTTAGGGGATACATATTGTGGGATCCTATTTCCCACAAAATTATCATTAACAGAGATGTTGTATTTGATTAATTGTCTTTCATTTACTGAGACATGGTAGATGGTGAAATGAAACAAATCGAAGTGCCATAGATTCAACAAATTTAGTTGGTGACTCATCCATCCATAGGATAGGATGAGAATGAAAACATTCATGAAGAACCTGATGAAGGCTTGGATGAAGAATTGGATGAAGGCTTCCACCGTTGCGGAAAGACTTGACAATTTTGTTCCACCGCGGGACCGTTTGATTGAACGCTTTGCCTCTTCAGAGGTTTTAAGATAACTTTTTTTCCATTGGTTTGACTTAGCCCCTTTTATCCTACAGTTTTTAGAAAGCTTGCACCAACTCTTCCGTCATGGCGGGAAAGTTAGCTCAGTGCTTCCGCCATTGCGGCTAAAAAACCTGAGTTTTACTTAGGCAAAAACGAAACTCAAAAGAAAGTTTAAGGCAAGTTGAGATTCTTTTTAAGAGAAAAAAAGGAAAGATTTATGATACCTAAATGACCTTAGGTGGACCTTTTCCTTTCAAAAACAAAGGAGGGGCCCCAAATATTTTCAAAAAAAATAAGGGGGGGGTGTTGTACCAACAACAAATGGCGATTCGCTGGCGAACACAGATCTCTGAAGCAAACTCATCCGGAAGTCAAGAAACTTTCAAAGTGCTGACCGGATGTCTCCGCAGTTCAGTTTCGAAGAATGCATTGATCACTCTTGCCGTGATGGTGATAAAAAAGGGGGGGAAGGTAGCGTTGACTTAGTTTTCTTCAAAACTCTCTAAGGTCCGAATTATGGGATTAAAAGAAAACTATCCTTCAAAAGTTAAATAGTATAGGACTCCACAGGATTGTGACAAAATCTCACAGGGACATTCATTTGTTCCTCATTCCCATGCTTTTACATCCTTTTAGATGTTTCTTTAAGTTCCGAATTTTATCCATTTTGAGCCTTCTAGAAATAAGTTTCTCTTGCTTTCAATGTCTTGATATAAGTTCTTCAATCCAAAATGTCTTTTTGTGTGAACAGAAGGTTTGATTTCATGATTCACGGATGGAGAAGAACTTTTGCTGGGCTGGTTTATTAGACAGCTCCCTTCAGCTTTCTTGAGTTTAAATTTTATTTCTCGACCATGCTTTAATTGAGGCGAGAATTTATGGAAACTAGACCCTTTGAGATATGCCTTTTGGCTTTATTTGCATCATGGGATCATTTAAATACCATGTACCTGTGAGTCATGTTTCCTTTTCATGGGTCCTTCCATACATAACTTCTTGAGACAACCACTGATGTTAAAGTGAAAGGGCCCTAATATAGTTAAAAGGAAATACAGGATCATAGCTATTTGAAAAGGGTTATTCTGACTAACAAGAAAGAGGATCACTGCATTCTAGGAGACCGATCATTGAAGACAAAGTTACAAATATGGATGTATTTATTGATGGGCTTCTTATGACCATCCTTTTGACTTCTCTGGAGTCTTCTTCATTCAGCTACACCATAATTGGAGTTTGTCTTTATTTCAAGTAACGAACCTAAAAACTTACTAAAAAATGAAGCAAAAAATAAAAGAAAATGGATCAAACTAACTAGCAAACCAAAGGTAATGAAAAAAAAGAAAATAAAAGACAAAATTAAAACAGAGAAGCAGAGTTTTATTTATGTACAAGAACCTTTCAGAAATCACGCAAAGTATTGTTTTAGGGCGAGGCCATTGAGAGGGACGTTCAGTTCCTCTCCTTGCAAATCCTTCACTTTATAGGTTGATGCACCAATTTTTTCAAAAATCTGATAAGGTCCAAGCCATAGGTGCCGGAATTTTGTGTGCGTTCCCTTACCATCGTGTTGGTGGTCCCACTTGAGGAACAAGTCTCATACTTCGAAAGTTCTCTTCCCGGATTTTCTTTTATCAAACCATCGTTTGACTATGTCTTGATGATGATGAAACTGTTCCTTGGCCTTTTCCTGTGACTCTTCTAGTTTCAGCAAGGTATCAATCCTAGACTATAAGGCTTGGCTGCTAGAACCTCAGGAGGATTGGGCCAACTTCAAGGATGGGAGTAATATATTCGGAGGGAGAATGGCTTCTTTTCCATAGACCATATTGAAAGGAGAAGCTCCTAAGGCATTTTTGGGCATTACCCTGTCTGCCCATAGGGCGTGAGGGAGGGTTGTGTGCCAGATCCTTTGATTTTCGATCATGGTCTTTTTTAGGATTCAGATGAGATTTTTATTGGTAGATTCAGCTAAACCGTTTCCATGAGGGTAGTAATTGGCTGAATAATGTAATTTAATTCCCCTTTCATATGTGAATTCATTAATCTTTATTGATGAAAAATATGGTGCGTTATCAAAAACAAGAGAAATTGGAACCCCAAACCTGGTTATGATGTTCTCTTCCAAGAAGTTGATGACTGTGTCCTCATTAGATTTTCGTAGGGGAATAGCTTCTTCCCATCTTGTAAAATAATCTGTAGCAGTCAGAATGTACCGGTGCTGCAACGAAGAGTTGGGGTTTATTTCCCCAATTATATCTATGCCCCACTGCTCAAATGGTTTAGTAATGATAACTGGTTGTAAAGGACCTGCTACTTTAGGTAGCTTTCCAGTGCTTCTTTGACATACATAACAATTTCTGACATAGGCATGGGAATATCTAAAGAGAGTAGGCCAATAATACCCTGCTCTGATAATTTTGTGGGCTATAGTGTCCCCGGAATAATGTCCTCCAGCAGGTTCGTCGTGTAGTTCTTTGACCACGTTAATAGCATCTTCCTTTTCTAAACATCTGAGATAAATGCCATCATAATTCTTTCTGAAGAGTACTCCTTCAATGATCTGATAAGTTGCTGATTTAAGATGGAGGGCTCTCCTTTGCTTCGGACTCCAATGCTTTGGTAAGTAACCTGATTGTAAGTAATGTACTATGTCTCTGTACGAAGACTCTGGGGTTGAAAAAATTGGACATACGTCTATCACATTCAGCTCGGCTTCATTCCTCCAATCTAGCTCTTCGTCAGTTTGGCTTTGAGTGAGTAGCTTGCATAGGCCTTGACCTTTAATAATGCTAGCTGGCTTGAATTCTAAGTCGTACTCCTGGAGAGTAGTGACTCAATTCCCTCTTCTTTCTCCCAATTCCTTTTGAACGAAAAGAGACATGACAGTGGGATAAGGGACTATGACTTTAGTCCTATTTTTCATAATATACTGCTTGAACTGTTTTACTGCTTTGAAAACTGCATATGCTTGTTTATCTACCATGGGATAGTTCAGTTCAGCTCCTTGCAGACCAGTGCTCATAAAAGAAATTTGGTATTCATCTCTTGATTCCATCTTCTGAGTAAGCACAACTGCAAGAGAGTTATCAGAAGAGAATGTATACATTATAAACTCTTTATCAAAATTTGGACTTCTTAAAGAAGGTGCCTTGGCTATAGCGGCTTTGATCTCTTTGAATGCGACCTTTTCCAAGTCTGTCCATTTAAATTGTACATTCTGCTTAACCATTTGTTGCAAAGGTTTAACAATCTGGGCGAAGTCTGGCATGAACCTTCGGACAAAATTTATGGTGCCCATAAATGATTGCATAGACTTCTTGCTGTGGGGCATGGGAATCTTATTGATAACCTGAACCCTTTCTTGATCTATTGAGATTCCCTCCTTGGAAATGATATGACCAAGAAGCTTTCCCTCAAGGACAGCAAAAACGCTTTTCTTAGGATTCAGAGAAATACCATACTT
This sequence comes from Larix kaempferi, assembly GCA_027924585.1. Lineage (NCBI taxonomy): Eukaryota > Viridiplantae > Streptophyta > Pinopsida > Pinales > Pinaceae > Larix > Larix kaempferi. The sequence continues at coordinate 2,161,114 of BSBM01001360.1, forward strand.
CCTACAGCAGTCAAAGATTTGTTTTAGGTGAGAAACGTGGTCTTCCCTCTTCTTGGAAAAAACTATCACATCGTCCAAGTATACTATTACACATTGACTGCCCATTCCTCGGAAAGCAATGTCCATGGCTCACTGAAAAGTAGCTCCTGCATTAACTAAGCCAAAAGGAATTCTTTGGTACGCGAAGGTCCCCCACTTTGTGCAAAAAGTGGTTTTGAGTCAGTCTTCCTCCACTACTAGCACTTGGTTGTAACTAGAAAAACCATCTAGTAGGGAAAAGAGTTCTGATCATGACACCATCTGCAATATCTATTCCACTGGGGCCACCGGATAGTTATCTTTATTGGAAGCTCTGTTCAAGTTCCAGAAATCTACACACAGCCTGATTTCTCCTGATTTCTTCTGCATGGGGACTAGATTAGCCACCCATTCAGAATGTCGTACTTTAAAAATAATCTTGGCCTCCAACAATTTTTTTAATTCCTTCTGTATTAGAGGTTCAAGTGTCGGATGCATCCTCCTTAGTTGTTGCTGGAAAGTTTTGACTCCTTCTTTCATACGTGTTACGTGTTGAATGATGCGGGTGTCATATGTCTTCAGATCATCATAGGTCCAAGTGAACATGTCTTTATATTGCTTGAAAAGTTTAATGAATCTACTTCTCTCTTCCTGCGTATAACATTTTCCCAAATTGACATACTTTGGTTCAGCTTCAGTGCCCAAGTTTACTAACTCGTATTGCAGGGCCGAGCTGTGGGTTTTAGCATTCACAGGTCTCCTGAATTTGTTTTGCAAATCAAAGAGGGCCTCTAACGTTCTCACTCCTTTGGGCATGAAGTTTCCTTTCATTGTGTCTTTATTTTGTAGATTTGAGTCATGCTCTTCTTCCTCTATGATGGCCTCCTGAAAAGCATCTTCATTGGTTAAGAAACTAATGATCTGATCGTCGTCGTCAAATACTCTGAAATTTGTGATGTTTTCTAGAACAGAAGGCCTGAAAATTAATTGAATGGAACATTTATTATTAGTGGGTACTAATCTGGAAGCAGAAGTAACTAACAGATCAGTTGCAGCGTTTTGTAATCTTGGAACATAATTGATATTAAAAGCATCAAAACACGAGATTAAATTCCAAATTTATGCCTGATAACTTTTTAAATGCGGTGAAAGACAATGAATCGTATTTCTTATTTTCCTAACAATAATTTCAAAATCACCAAAGACTTTCAAAAACTTAACATTAAGACCAATGGCTTTCTTCAGACCTTGAATGAGAGCTTAGTATTCTGTGGTGTTATTAGTACATTCAAATTCTAACCTACATGATAAAAAATGCTTGTTTCTATCAGGATCAATTAAAATGCAATCGGCTCCGGATCCTTCCTGAGTTTGGGAGCCGTCAAAATAGAGAGTCCAAAAGATATTTTCTTCTCTAACTAAGTTAGTTTGATTTCTGTCTAAATTAGTGACTAAGTCTACTATATTACAATCAATATCATCAGCCCATGAAAACTGAGGGAGATCGGGATGTATGTCTAAAATATGGCTAACTTCTTCTGATTTGTAGTTCCCAGGTTCAATTTCCAAGAAGTAATTTCCTAAAACTGAAGATGAAAAAGCCACTGCTTCATTTTTTCCATCACGCTAAGTAACATTTTGTTTCATATGTGGCTCCCTTAGTGTCTTGATATGATTCTGACGATTTTGATAGGGCAGCCACAGATGAGACCAATTTGTTGCGAAATAGCCATTAAGTTTCATGGACCAGTCCGTACTCAAAATTAGACCATATGCCTCAGGGATATCGACCACCATAATGTCAATGAATTGACACACTCTGGGATCAGACGACAGCCTAATAAGTACATCTTCCAGTTCACCAATAACCTTGACAGCAGTCCTATCTAGTTGAATGATTTGAGATGGGGATCGGATCGGCTTTCCATTAATCCTTTTGCAAATTGACAAAGGCATGACAGTTGAACTGGCACCCGAGTCTACCAAACAGTTGTGCACATTGTGATTAAAAATCTCAAAGATTAAGGGGAAAGGAAGAGTTTGAGATTTCGATTTTCTGCCAATACTTGCTTCATTAATTTTTGGGTTTTCATCAGTGTTTTCTACTGGTACAGTTGTTTGCGGATCTAAGGCTTCCATCAATTTCTTCCTCTGTTGCAGTAAACTACACATATCGAAAATGGAAATATTAGCTTTCGTTTTTTTAATATCCTCGATTATATCATAGCTCATGTCACATCCCTTTGAAATCTTTGATTGATTCTTTGTTTTGTTTGAAGGAGCTGGTGGCTGTTTAGTCTTTTCTGAGTTTAGTTCTTTAGTTATCGTAGGAGCAACCACCGGGATCGTATTTGGTTGGGGCGGAATGACAGTTATGTGCTGCCTCAATATTTGGTTAGACCTTGCCTTAGGTGATTCTATTGCTAGTTCAATTATTGGGCCTTTACTCCTGGTGGTGATGTTGACAGATGCCGTCTGTACCTCATCCGCGAGTTCTTCACAAGACAGTTATTGGGCAGGAGTCCAATCCCAAAGGATCATCGTAGTGTCGGGAGCTGGGTCTTCACTGTCAGGAATTTGTTCTTGTTGGGGAATCGTTTGCTCGGGCGCTTGTGCATCTAACATTTGGTTCATTACTAGGCTCATTGAGTTGATCCATTGTGGACAACTTTTTTCTGAGTGTTGTTCTTGGTGAAAAGTGCAGAAGTGGTCCATCCCTATTTCATTCAGATTTAGTACAGTAGAATTTTTTACCGGTGGGGTTGGCTGTCCATTTTCTTCCTTTTTTTTATAGAAAGGTTTGAAAGTTGGCCTTGAAGAACTTGTTGCTTTATCCTTTTCTAGATCTACAATCTTGTTGGAGAGTTTCTACATCATTTTGATGACATTTTCGAAATCTGCTACGGGTTCTTCTTTATCTCTGGTTAGCAAAAAAGGTTTCTTAGTAGCTGCTGGCTTAACCTCAATATCTAAAGCATGTTTCGCAATGATGTCATGTTCTTCTTTTACCTTCTTAGCTTCTTCAAAATTTTATGTCAGGGTTGGTTTTTTTGTTCTCTTGACGAACATTGCAAGCGGGGATTTAAGAGTTGTTGTATAATATTCTACTAAGCATTCATCAGCGGGCTTTGTTGCATCACTGAAATTATTTAACAATGTTGTGAATCTTTGGTTAAACTCCTGAACTTTCTTATTCTTTTCCATTCTCATAGATAATAATTCTTTCATGAGAGTAGCTACAGTTTTCTAACTGCCATATTTTTTAAGAAAGCATTTCTCGAAATCTTCCCAACTTGTTATCGAATCGGCTTGCAAACTAAAATACCAAGAAGATACTTTGGGTTCTAAAGTATAAGGAAAAAGACGACAGACCATGTCCTCGTGTTCTACATTTAAAATATTTAGGGCTAAATAAAAAATTTTGAGGTGGTCTTTAGCAGAAACTCCCTTGCTAGGGTCGTAATGAGGCAAAACCTTTTCTGGATTCTTGGGCAAATCATGGAATGGTCCGACTACATTTAATGCCCCTCTGGCTCTCCATGCGGGTACGACCATGACTCTCGAGGGAGAGCGTGGTGGTGAGTTAAGAGGAGCATCCCTTGGAGCATGTTGCTCTGGGTCTATAGGGGTTTCTGGTATAATTTCGTCAAAAGGTTCGGTGATCTCTTCCAAAGATAAATCTAATAATTATTCTAGACTTTGAACAAGGACAGAATCCCTTGTACACTGAGGATTTTTTTGAGGAGCTCTGGTTCTGGACAACAAAGGAACTGTGGTTAGTCCTCCAAGACTTCTCACGTATGAGCGAGTATGTCTCCTGAATTGATTTACTTATTCAAAAGGGACAACATACACTATTTCTGACTGTTCTGTTTCAGGGTTAGGATCTTCTTGATTTCTTGATTCCAGATCTGGAAATTCTGGGATGAATGTTTCAGATGGGTTTTCAGTGGAATTTTAACCAACAAAATAATCTCTTCTACTAGCCATGCACTGGTGGCCCTCCTTCTAGCGCAAAAAACTATTGATGCCTCGAATATCGCTGCATCAATCAACAAGGGATTCTCCCCAGTAGGCGATCCCAACTAGATCACTCACCGTTTGGTGTGGGGAATCCATTCGGTTAACGGTTCTGGCTACCGTGGGTTTTAAAGATTTGCTTGTTTTACTGGTTGCGGCCTGATCCACTGGTTATATATTTTGTATTTTAATATGATATGCACATGACCTAAATTAAATGCATGTGGGAAGCAAATCTATGCTAATCTAAATTAATCTAAATTATCCTATCCTTATAAGGAGCAGATTTAAAGAATGAGTAATAAAAAGGTATTCGGATGATCCACGGTGGTCATTTTCGTAGTCGACGTTTCGAATCCCAAGCTGGATTCATCATCAGGACAGAATATGTTGTAAGAAGTTGCTCATATGCAGATGAGCAACTTCTTACAACATATTCTGTCCTGATGATGAATCCAGCTTGGGATTCGAAACGTCGACTACGAAAATGACCACCGTGGATCATCCGAATACCTTTTCAAACACAGCAAACCACGGAAACCTAAAATCCTTAATGAGTAATAAACTGGAAAATACACCCAATAATTCCACAGATAGCTGTTTAATTGAAAAGAGCATTCACGACAGAAATAAAGATTATCCAAGATAGCTCAGATTAATATAAGCATTCAATTACCCATTTAACACAAAAAAATTTGCAAAGAACATGAAACCATTCACAACAAAGAATTAATTCATAAGAGCTAGGAAAGATCTCACGGGAAATGTATGAAAATGCAGAAATAGTTCAGCATTTAATCAACAAGACTCCAAGCAAAAAGTTGTGCCAGCTTCCACAGGCCAAATCGATTCTTCTTATTCATGTAGCAGAAATTGTTCATTTACAGGACAAAAAACCCATTCACCTGCCAAAAGTCCCCATCTACCTTCCTCTAATCAGCTTTATATAGCTTTACAAAATGGGCCAAAAGTTGCCACCTATACCCTAACCGTTTCTATTCTTCTAATTTGTCTTGTTGTGGTGACATTACAAAAATAGGAATATCTCAAATAAATTTACAAAAAACGGGAGCACAAGTCCTTTTAATATTACAAAGATATATGCATAACTATTTGCCCAAGAGACACATTGATGAAGGCAAGCTATCCCTGAGCTGGCGCGTTTGGTGACTTAAGCGTTTCTGGGACTCTTGGGGCTTCTTCCATCACTACTGCAATAGCTGGACCACTTTCTGATGTGGGAGCTTGACTGGCTGCCAATGTTCTGTCCACTTCTGCAATATAATTTTCCCACTGATTTGTTTCTTTTACTATATTCATTCCAACCAGGGGAATCTTAAATCTGAGGGACACTCTTTGCTTGGCAAGTTCTTTTGATAAAACCACTATTTCTTCCATTGTAGCTTTGAGACTTTCTTCCAGGCGGTGCTTATGAACATCTGCTTCACTGATAAATTGGTGCAGGTCCTCTAAAGTCAAGACATCTAGCCTCTGCACATATTCATTTTTAGCCTTGAGTTCTTCACTTAGCTTAGATAAACGTTGTACTTTCTCCGAGAATTCTTCTAAATTTGGAGGCATGGCTATAGGACAGCTTTCCTGTGTGGCCCATATTTGGGAATATAAATTCTTGCACCATTCATAAGTAGCTGAGGTCACAGTGGCCAAGTTTACTCCACAATCCTTAGAATAATCTAGGGTGCGTATATCTGCCTTGTACTCAACAACAGACTTCAGGGGAAGATTTGCCAGGAACGCTGACCTGCCTTCCCTCCATTCAATGTGTTTTTTAATCTCTCCCTTGATGCGTGTGTGCTTCTTCCTGACCCAAGTGGCTTCGACATTGATTTCCTTAACCTGGGCCATTATTGCTTTTAACTTGTATATTTCCTCTGAGAGAAGTTCTTGTATGTCGTAGGTCTCTCTTAGAATTTCACATGCTTTCCCGTGGAAGGGACCAATGTCTCCCATTTTGCTGCTTGCCACCTTCAATTGTTGTTCTAACAACTTGTTGTCTCCTTGCAACTTTTCAATGTGTTCTTTCAAGTCAACAATCTCTTGAATGTTGTCAAACTTTTCTGATTCAAGCCTTGGATTTTTTCCTTCAAGCTCTCCCTTCCCTTCCTCTAACATCCTTACTTGTATTGCCAGAGCTCTTCTGTCAGCTTCTAGTTGTTGGAGAATTTCTTTTAACTCTTCCTTCTGAGATGTGAGGGCATCATTCTTCTATATCATTAAATTTTTATAGTTCTGCTCTTTAACTAAAGCTTCCCGCAGTTGACGTGCTTTCTCCTTTTCTTCACTCAATTTATCCCCTAGTGCATTGACATTATCTACAGTTGCTGTAACCACGACTACGGAGATGGACACCAGGAGTTTAGCAGCCTCTTCTGTGTTTCGCATGACCGTAGTCTCGTGTGTAGTGACGATGTCTGGTCGAAAAGGTCTTTTCAATTTGGAACCTGTCTCTTTGACAATGGTTTTCCTCTTCTTGTTATAAGCAAAATTTACCCAATTAAAAATTGTACTACCTTTGTAGGGTGTAAAAGCAAGAATGAGGAAATCTCTTATGGGGGAACCCATATCTAAATTTTGCAGGTCTGGGCTCTTGGGATCAATATCCTCTTGAGACTTCTTTTCTTCCTCCTCTTTCTTTTGTGCCTCTTCCTCCTGTTCCCTTCTTAATGCATCATGTTGTTCTTGCTTCGCAATATTTTCCAATCTAATTCTTTCTTCTTCTTGCCTCCTTGCCTCAGCTTCGGCTACTTGGATTCTCAAGTTCTCTTCTTCTACGCGTCTATCTTCTTCAATTTTCTTTGCTTTCTCTCTAAGCCTTTGTTCTTCTAGGGCATCCTTTTCTCTGTGTGAACCTGTTTTCCCCACAACATTAGAGCTCGAGCTAGCCCCTTCTTTTCCCATTTGGAAAATATGTAGCTCCGTCATATTGCTGATTCCCCTATATGCTTCCTCTTGTGGATCCAAAAATTTGGCATACTCACTGGGAGTGGAGAGTTCTTTGCAATGCTGTGCAATTTTTCCCTGTCGATCATTCTTGTGGAAAATCCTTTCTCCAAAGTGAAAGCTCCTCAATTCTGCAACAAACTCTTTCACGGTTGCAATTCCTAAAAACTTGTAGGCCCCGACATAGAAGGGTAAGGGTGGAAACGTAGCCTTCTTGGCCTTATACAGAATATTACCCATTCCATCAATGAACACCTGCCTTACCATCTCCTTGTGACTATATAATCCATAGCGTATCTTGGTAGAATATACGGGGTTTTGGATCCTCCGTACATCCTTATGTAGGTACCTTCTAGAGAGAAATAGAAATCACCATATTTCTCCAAAGCTTCCATGGCGTTTTCAGACAGGCAGTTGAGTTCTTCATTGAATATTAATTGATAAAGGGGCATGATGAACTCCTCGCAAATGAGTTTGTAATCCCTCTTGTAATTTTGGGCCCAGAAGATTTTGTAGGCAATGAACACTGAGCCCTCAGTCGAGTTCCACATGCATCCCAGCTTGGGAAAGGGACATTTTTCCATGATACAATCTATCAGGTAAGAAGCCATATCAAACTCTGCCTTCCTCTCCACCAACCCTTCTTGTGCCATTTTAATAGCTGATGACAGACTATCTGAGATGATATCAGCCTAGTTGAAGATTGTCCCTTTGAAAGCTACATAGTGGATGATAGGGACCCATTGTAGCATAAACATAGTCCCATCGGGTCTCCCGAAGATTCTGCTTAACATGAGAGAGATCAGTCTGAAAGGAGGCATCAGATTCTGAACCTCATACTCTTCACTGTCTTTTCTCTTGATTTTCTTGCCTGCAATTAACATCCTTCTTCCCATGTCTAGATTATCCATATGGACTCCTTCCAACCATGCATCATCAAGCCGCTGCTGTGCTTTGGGTAATTTGTAAGCCATTGAGATATAAGATAGATGAAATGAAGCAAAGGCCTTTCCCGTGCTATCGGCTATGACTCTTGTCTCGGTGTTCGCATGTTGCAACACCCATCCAATTACTTCTGAGCACGGGAGGAGTTCTGGATATGTGAACGCCTTGGATATATAAGAGTTCTGGATATTCTGATATAAACATTCCTCCTCAAGAAGAGCCTCAGGGAAGTCCCGATCTCTTATCATGCAGTAAACATCTCCCCAGTTTGCTTCTGGAGGCATGCCAGTAGTGCACTTGGTATCCTGGAACGTTGTTTCTATTCTTGTGCTCTCATCGACTGCCTTTGATTTTCTCTTGCCACCTTTAGCCATTTTTGAAAATCCTGTTCAACAATCTAAACATGAATAAGCATGTATGACATGATATTGACAACCCCAACTAGTGTCTTTTGATAATATCTTCATTTCAACCAAAAAAAAAAATTCTTCACATGCCTGTTTATGATCTTGTGAAAGCATTAATTAAGTTGTCTTTGCGGTTGCTTTTGTGATTAGGGATCATGACAGCAAAATATGTAAGGGATGATCTAGGTACTTTAGTCCTTCGATAAAAAACACTGACCGATCTGTAAGCTCGGGATGCATAAGTTCTATAGCTGCGAAAACGCTTACGATTAGGTGTGAGAAAGGGCAGAAAAGGTCTAACAGGTGATGGGTAGGTGCAATCATTCTTCTAATTATTTTGAAAATGAGAGCCTTGAGGCCTTTTACGTCCATGCTTAGAGTTGCTGACAAAACGCTTCTTAGGTTGGGGCGATGGAAAAAGAAACCTACCGTAATAACGGGGTAACCCTGAATAATTAAAAGCCCCTGGACTTAACTGCAACTAAGATGGAAGGACTTAGCAGGATGGTATTCTACGACGGGTAGGCGTAACTGTTCCGCAAAACCGCCATGGCTAGAAAAGAATGCATTAATGGATGATATCATTAAAGTAGGGGCACACATCATAACCGGGTCTGTGAATGTACTGACCTGGAAGAGATGTCGTGGTGCCAACGGTTGTTGCAGGGTTTGCGAATCTGCGTCTTCAAAAGATGATGAACGTGTTTCGCAGTTCAAACGGAACAGAAAACACTTGGGTGAAAAAATAATGAAAAGTTAACCGGGTTCACCCCTATATATTCACTTTGGTACATGCAGACCATTAATATGGTGGTTGCATGCAATTAAAATGAGACTTAAGGCTGCGTATGGCCGGGTCAAATCGAAACTTTTCCAATAAATATGTCCGTCAAAATTGGAATGGTTAGATTAAGGCTTTCGCCTCCTTCGGAAAGAAACGTCGAGTTTTGTCCGCCTTTGAGGGAGAATTGTTTGAATGCTTCTGCAGAGGAGCCGTCTGTCGCTGCAAACTAACGTGAGTTCGTCCTCTTTCGCGGGAGAGTTAGCCAAATTCTTCCGATTTATGTGCCAACGTTCATCGAAGCAGAAACGATAGATGAGTCTTTCCGCGAAAAACTTGTTGATGAGTTTCCGATGCTTGCGGAAGAGTTGGATGAAGGCTTCCGCCGTTGCGGAAAGACTTGATGAGTTTGTTTCGCCGCGGGACCATTTGACCAAACGCTTTGCCTCTTCGGAGGTTTTAAGATAACTTTTCTGCCATTGGTTTGACTTAGCCCCTTTTATCCCGCGGTTTTCGGAAAGCTTGCACCAACTCTTCCGTCGTGGCGAGAAAGTTAGCTCAAAGCTTCCGCTGTTGCGGCTAAAAAACCTGAGTTTTACTTACGCAAAAACGCAACTCAAAAGAAAGTTTAAGGCAAGTTGAGATTGTTTTTAAGAGAAAAAAGGGAAAGATTTATGATACCTAAATGACCTTAGGTGGACCTTTTCCTTTCAAAAACAGACGAGGGGCCCCAAATATTTTAAAAAAAAAATAAGGGGGGGTGTTGTACCAACAACAAGTTCATTGGTCTATGGTGATGATCCAGCTTAGGGGTGAAGTTGGGTAAGTAAGCATGGCTGTCCTCTTCTACGGTTGGGAGGAACTGGGAAGCTCCAAATGTTTTTTTCCCTTTTATTTCCAAGTAAGTGTTTTACTTCATGCTTTTTTAGTTCATTTCAATACCTGCAATAAGTCTTGTTTTGGGTTTAAATCAAGCAAGTGTCGAATAGCCTGTGAGTTTTATGTTGATCCCAAAAGAAAACTAGGCGTTCTCATTGAGAGAGTTAGATGTGGTTATAGTTTAGATTGTTTTATTTAAATTTCATGATCTAAACTGGGCCATCTCATTGAGAGAATAAACCCGCAGTTGTAGTTAGATTGTTTGATTTATTTAAAAATTCTTGATCTCAATTGGGCGATCTCTTTGAGGAAAGCAAATCGTGGTTGTAGTTTAGACTGTCTACTTAATTTTATATTCCTAATCTCAATATAATCTTTATCCTGGATTATGTCGTATCGTTACTATTTCATGATTCAGATTACTTAGAGTTATAATCTAGTTTTATTTATGTGATTAAATCTTGGTTTAACGCCAGACTCTTAGAATGAGCTACAATCGAAGTCTCTTTCTTTTATAAGAATACTTTCTGTTTTTTGTTTGAAAGTTATGAGCCAATGATTATGGTAAAAACCGTGTCGATTACCTCCTCTGATTTATGATTAGCAGATGGAATATTTCGGTCGAACGATCTATGGAGGTATTGACAGACTATACGCCGGTTATGAGAGAAACTCTCAAAAGTCGATTTTGTCTTGTGTAAGACTCATCCTTTGAACCAAAGTATGACTGTGTTTGTTTATTTTATAACGTTTTTCTAGTGACGTCGTGAAGAGTTTCAAGTTGAAGGTGTAGTCATGAACTGCGTGGATGTCTAATACTTATAACATAGATATAGGTATTTATAAGCGTGTATATACATCGTTAACTTAATAAAAGGGTCGACAATGCCTTTAGTTAGATGTTTAATAACCCAATTGGATTGGGTAATGCTATATATAGATAGTTGAAATATTTAGAAAAAGGATGAGTCAATGTGGAAAAGATTTAGTCCTTTGTTTATTAAAGGAATTGTGAAGTATCATTTAAACGTTGGATCTTTAGTTATTTTTACTCATAAATGTAGTTTTATTAACCTTCAAAAATATGGAAATTTATTGGCAAGAAATTAATTTGAGTTATTTGAAATGAGCTATATAAATATATATATGAACGAAAATTTTGTTGTGCCCCATATATGTGTACAAATTTTATGTTTTATGATTACTTTATGTACATTAAAAGAATCCCATTCATGTATGTCTTGAGAGGAATTGCATTCATATAATTACTTATAATGAAAGTGGATGTGCTCTAAAAATGTTGTGGCCCTGAAGGGTATGGTAGCTAGATGTTTTCATAAGAGTTGCAAGAATCGTAAGTCATAAAGTTGTAATTCAATATACTTTTAAGACATTGACTAGCTGGTAGTTGATTGTATAAACAAGATTGGAAATCTAACATAGCGTAGCTTTGTATCTTACTTATGATTGTATTAGGTGTGAAATTCAGTTCACACCAAGATTTGATCATGAAATTACACACTCTCACAAAGATCTCACACAACTAGTCAAGAACATAGAAAATTACTCACAATAGATACAAACTGTATTAACTCTCGTGAATAAAAATACAGCAGGCAACCTTTGGAAAGTAATAGGCTGTAAATATATAACATTACAACGGAGATTCGAATGGATAAATATTCCATTTGGCTCATCATAAAATCAGACTTACTAAAACTATGCAAATCCCCCCTATGTGGCAAGTGTGTTCACCAAGTCACTCCAAAGGCTCATGAATTTCTGAATTAGTAACCTGAGAATGATGTGTAATGAACTTCAACATGCCAAATACCAAAAATGGAAAGAAGAAACATCATAGAGGATGTGTGGTCCTAAAATCAAGTTTCCTTAGTTGACTAGCTTTCCCCCTAAGGCAAAAAGGAGTAAAAAGCAGTAAAAATCAGTGGAGCGCATTTTTCACTAGAATCTTATCCAGAATCTTTAGCAATGCCCCCAAGTGGCTTTAGAAGCTTTTGTTCCACACTAGGAAGTCTTGTGGTCCCCCCAAAGTTTCCTTGTGGTCCACACAATGGCTCATATGGTAATTATCTAGTCTAATACAAGAATTAATCATAAAATGATTAATTAATGCTACCAATGTATTAAAGGACATAGATAGGAGGATTTAAATATTCCAACACCCCCCCATAAATCTGAATTTATGTTCTAAATATCAAAAAATAGAAATACTAAGGGTCTGGTAACAAGACTTGGTCACCTTGTACAAGACTGTCGGTCCACAAAACAAGGAAAGAAGGAAAACCTCATGGGAAAAACCTTCCCTCAGAAAATGGACATATCAAAATTAAATGATTGATGATCAATCCTTCACTCCACCACATGTTCAGATGTCCCAAGCAGTGATCTAAGATAGATGAATGTCTTCTCAGTAAAAGCTTTGGTTAAGATGTCTGCAGTTTACTCACATGTTGGGCAATAATGCAAATCAATGATCTGGTCATGCACTAATACTCTAATGTAGTGCACATGTATCTCAATATATTTGTTCCTCTGTCTCTGTACTGGATCACTTGAGACCCTTATAGCACTCTAATTGTCACAAAAGATGATAGTAGGAGTACTAAAGGAAATCTTAATCTCTGAAAGAATACCCTGCAACCACACACACCGAGTAGCAGCATTCACTGCTCCTATGTACTCAGCCTATACTGAAGATAGTGCAATGGAGCTCGGTTTCTTTCTAGAGTAGCAAAGAGGACCACCTCCAAGCATGAATACAAATCCAAATGTGGATTTTCTGTCAAGGCTATCACCAGCCCAATTTGAATCAGTGAAGCCAAGAATATCTAGGCTAGAATCTGTAGCATAGTGGATCACATCTGTCTCGGTGCCTTGCACATAGTGAAAAATTATTTTTGCATCCCTACAATGGAGCTCATGTGGCTTCTCCATGTATCTTGATGCCACACTCATGCCATAAGCAAGATCAGGTCGAGTGTGAGTCAAGTAGAGCAAGCTGTCAACAAGCTATCTATAGAAGGTGGTGTCAATGAAGGGTGTAGATTCTGCTTCTTTAAGTCTAACACCTGAAAGGAATGAAGGGTGTAGATTGCAATCAGTTGTCCTAAACTTCTTTAACATGTTAGATGCATATTTGGACTGAGATACCTTTGTTCCATTCTCTGTTTGAGAAATCTGAAGCCCCCAAAACTGCTTAAGAATTCCCAAGTCACTCATGGAAAAAGCTTGATGCAAAGTAATCTTCAATGAAGCTACTTGATTAGTAGAGCTACCTGTGATTAGAAAATCATCAACATATAGCACTTTAATCATTATTTAGCCATAAATCAGCTTCATATAAACATTAGGATCAGATTTGCACCAAACATAAGATTGTGACAACAGACAGTTGTCCATTTTGGCATACCAAGCCCTGGGAGCTTGCTTAAGTCCATATAAGGACTTCCTCAACCTGCACACATAGTTAGGATCAGATATATACCCTTCTTCATGCTGCATATAAATCTACTCCTCAATATCCCCATGGAGGAATGCACTCTTGACATCCATATGGTGCACTTCCCAACGCTTGGAAGCAGAAATTGCCAAAACTAGTCTTATCGAATCCTTCTGTGCAACTGGTGCAAAAGTATCATTGTAGTAAAGGACTTAGACTTGGGAGAAGCCCTTTTCTACTAGCCTAGCCTTATATTTCACTTTTGTGCCATCATCTGCACACTTTGTTTTGTAGATCCACTTACACTTTACCAATTTTCTGCCTGCTGGGAGCTTGACTAGCTCCCATGTTTCATTCTTTTGCAATGACTGAAATTGCTCATCCATGGAAGCTTTCCATATTGGGTCATGTGAGGCTTCCTCATATGTATGAGGATCATAATCCATCATCATATAAAATCTCTCGGATAGGTAGGGGTCATTCACATTGAGAGCAGTCTCAAATTGTGATCTACTCATCCTTGTGTCCTGAGGATTTCCCACTAGTTCACTTGCTGCTTGCAAAGTCTTAGCATCCCATTTAGGATTTATTGGTGAATTAGAATCTGCAATAAAGTGGTCCTCATCATCATAAATATCAGAATAAAAAATTTCAATAGTAACATCACTTACTTCTTCATGTGGCGGTGAGGATGGTTCTCCAATTTCAGCATTCTGAGAGGGCTCTTCTTCGAACTGAACACTTCTTTCTATGAAGGACTTTTGAGTGCTCATGTTCAACAACTTATACCCTTTGGATTCCTCTGGATATCCAACAAAATACATGGTTTTCTTTGGAGTTGCATATCCCTCCTCTTCTCAAGTGGAATCCTAGCCCAAGCCTTTGAGCCAAAAATCCTTAAATGAGAGATATCAGGTTTGTGCCATGTCCAAGCCTCAAAAGGAGTGATACCTTTGAGAGATTTGTGTGGTACTCTGTTATGACTATATGTGGTACCATTTATTTCCTCATCCTGTAGCTTGGGAGACAATGACTTTTCCTCAAGCATACATGTGGCCATCTCCTCAAGAGACCTATTTTTCCTCTCAGCAACCCCATTCTGTTGAGGTGTATATGGAAATGTGTGTTGCATCTGACTGCCCAAAGAGGGAAAAAAATGTTGAAACTATGATTTGATATACTCACCACCATTATCATATCTGATAATTTTTATATGTCTACCAGACTGGCTCTCAAATGAGGCTTTGAATAGCTTGAACAGACCAAAAAATTTAGATTTTAGCTTGATGAAATAAATCCAACAGTACCTGCTAAAGTCATCTATGAAAGTGAGGATGTATTTGGCATGGTTCAAAGACTCATGAGGGAATGGACCTGATATGTCAGTGTGAATAAGATCCAATGGTGCAGAGGTTCTCTCAGTTTTGGATCTCCCATACTTATGCTTAGGGTGTTTTCCTAGGATGCAAGATTGATAGACACCTTTGAAAAATCTGATATTAGGTAGCCCTATGACCATTTATTTCTCATGAAGTTGGGAAATATATTTATAGTTCAGATGGACAAATATTTCATGCCATAATTTACTTGACACATTGGCATGGGTTAAAAGAGAAGAAGGTGAGGGATATGGCACAAAGTGAGAAAAATTGTAGATTCTAGAGCTGTGATCAGCAGTGCCTAATGCAACAATTCGGCCTGTTGATATTTCAGATATCTCAACATCATTTGGGGTGACGGTTACCCTCTTAGGTATACTTGTGTGGTTCATCTGATAGGATGACAATAGGTTTGCAACAAGTCCAGGAGCATACAAGCCATTATTGAATGAACCAAACTCGAGATCTATGCTACCCTTGCCTTTGCTAGTTCAGAATTGTCACCCAATACAATATTTGGACCACTGGAAGAGTCAAGTGAAGTAAAAACTTACTTGTAGAAACCATGTGTCTTGAAGCTCCGGAATCAATAATGAATGAGGTAGGATTGGATGTGATTTTCATCAGTGCATGTACTCTCTCCTTATGATCAGAATTTTGTCCTCCATCCTTCCTCCTTGCACTCTTTGGAAGAGGAGTGTTGGCTTTCTCCAGGATTTGAGCCATTTGGTTAATGGTTTTCTTCATGCAAGAGATTTCAGGATGAAATCCCTTACTGCAATAATTGCACTTTTTCCTCTCATTCCTTTTATTTGGATTCCTCTTGAAATTCAAGGAGTCTTCATGAACTTTATGCTTGTCTTTTCTCTATTCAGTGGGCTTCTTGAAATTTCCCTTCTTCTTCCCTTTCAAACCGTTTGAATCACCAACAATCAGATAGTGGTCTATAGATGGATTTTAAACGGCTCCCATCAAGACCATTTTGTCTTGTTCTTATGTCAAAGACTCCATGAATTCTAAAAGTGTCGGGCTCTTCTAATTTTTAACTTCCTTCCTTGTGGAATGGAAGGTCGAAATAAAGACTGAGTAGTCGGGGCCAAGTTTGGAGAGAATGGCCAAGACTAATTGGTCATTTTTTTGTCAATACCACGTTGCTTCAGCTGCAACACAAGTGATTTGAATTTGGAGAAGAAATCCTGGAGGTTATTGAAATTCTATGGACTCAATGAAACTAGTTCATTATCCAGTTGGTGGCCTCTTAATTCATCGGTCTTTGCGAACAATTCTTGAATCTTTAGCCAAACTTCATTGGGAGAGGTAAGACCATAGAGATGGAATAGAATATACCTATATGTAGTGAGACAAAACATCCCATAAGATTCATCTCTTCGATTATGCCACTTTGATTTCTCAACTGTTGAGGTTGGCTCAACTTCAGTTGCCATAGTCACCCTGTAGAGGCCCTCGCTCCTCAGTATGATCTCCATCAGTGCCTTCCATTCAAAATAATTGAATGGAGTGATGATAATCTACTGTTACTAATCCATGGAATCTCTAAAATTAACTTTGGAATGATTTGGGTGTGCCAAAAGCTTGTTTGTTGCGCCTTCTTGATGATAGAATGCACCCCCGTGGATGAATTACTACGCCCTCCTTGAGACTGGTTGGATCCTGCAAGATGATAGAAGGAGAAAGGAATAGCTTGATAGATCTAATACCATGTGAAATTTATTTCACACCAATATCTGATCAAGGAATTACACACTCTCACAAAGATCTCCACAACTAGTCAAGAACACAGAAAATTACTCACAATAGATACAAAATGTATTAACTCTCATGAATAAAAATACATCATCCAACATTTGGAAAGTAATAGGCTGTAAATATATAACATTACAATAGAGATTTGAATGGCTAAATATGCCATTTGGATCATCATAAAATCAGACTTACTAAAACTATGCAAATCCCCCCTAGGTGGCAAGTGTGTTCTCCAAGTCACTCCAAAGGCTCACGAATTTATGAATTAGTGACCTGAGAGTGATGTGTAATGAAAAAAAATTCCAAATCCAAAAAATGGAAAGAATAAACATCATAGAGTATGTGTGGTCCTAAAATCAAGTTTCCCTAGTTGACTAGCTTTTCCCCCTAAGGTAAAAAGCAGTAAAAAGCAGTAAAAATCAGTGGAGCGCATTTTTCACCAGAATCTTATCCAGAACCTTTAGGAATGCACCCAAGTGGCTTTATAAACTTTTGGTCCACACTAGGAAGCCTTGTGGTCCCCCCAAAGTTTCCTTGTGGTCCACACAATGGCTCAAATGGCAATTATCTAGTCTAATACATAGGAATTAATCATAAAATGATTAAATAATGCTACCAATGTATTAAATGACATAGATAGGAGGATTTAAATATTCCAACATTAGGGTACCAAGTATGTAAAAAAAAAAAATTATTAGGATTTTTGGGTATGTGACAATGTTGTATAAGAGCTGGTGTTGCAACACTTAGGCCTATTTGGGCTCGAAATGATACATAAAATTTCTCGTGAGCTAACAAATGAGTTGTGTGTGTAGATAATAGAAATCAATAAGCTAAATATCAAAGAAGTCTTTCCCTCCCTCACCTTGAGTCATTTATATTTTAAAGGATGAACTATAGGCCTATATCTTGTTTTTTGTCACTAATGTGGAGGGAAATATGAAAATTTTGGATGTAGATAAAGGCAAATTCCTTTAGAAAAGAAATCATTATTAATTATGTCTCTTTCTCCTTATTGCATTTTGAATGCATAGTGATTTTGAAATTCATATAGTAGGAAATGCGTAGAACATTGATGATGAGCTAACTTTGTATTTTTTCAAAGAAATTAATTGATGAGAAATGAACTAACTAACTATCGATAAATGCATGATACATATATTCCTTACAATACATGTTTACAAACTATTAAATAGTGCACATATCATTTTGAACGTGGAAGGAATAATTTAGATACCAATTAAACTAATGCAAGGAAAACCATTAGAAGATGGATATAGATGTTATACCCATAGTAAATTGTGTAAAAGTATATGATTGGTGAAAAATACAATTTTTTATATAAATTGTTAAACTAAGATTCTTCATTAGTTATATCACCTATCCCTTATGGTCCAAAATAACCAATAATGATATTCCCTAACGAAATTTGAGGCGTCCTAATAAAGGGAAATTGTGTCTCACTAAAGAAATTAAGTTTCAATGCATGTTTATACATTAGTGTGGAAGAATTGTGTTAGTATAGTAATGCATATTTACTAGAGATATTAACATACCTTTAACATTGGTTACTAGGATTTGTGGTTACAATTCCAAGTATATTTAATGTTTTATTGTGAAGGAAATATCTCCTTATCTTTCAATGTGCAAAATAGGTTGAAGGGATATCAGTTCATTACATGGTATGTAAGGAACATGATGATCATAAATCTCAATATTGCAAAGATTTGAATTATGATCAAAGTTTAGGAATGAACATGTAAGTGATGATATGGTTAAATATCAAATCATATGAAATGCAATAATTAATGGTATATAGTTGATTTGGAGTTGATCAAAAGTTGATTTAGTCAGTGAGTGGACTTATTGTTGAAATGATAACAATATGATGTTGTGACTAACTATCTGTGAAGTTGTAACAAATTCAGAGGACTTGGTGATGGCAATAAATAATGGAGCCATGATGAGAACCAAGTTTATGTATTGCAAGTAGTTAAATGATGTGATTGACAGTAAATACTAAAAATATGGTAATTATTATTGATCCACGAATGGGGAAAGAAAATATAGAGATGGAAAAACACCAAGTGACAAAATTTATGATTCAACCCCAACATGCTAAAATAAATTTTCCTAGACTCAAGCAAGAGAGCTCGAGTGGAAAAGAAATTAATTTCCTATACTCAACCAATAGAGATTTACTGGAAAAGAAAGTAATTTCCTGGACTCAAGCAAGAGAGCTTGAGTGGAAAAGAAAGTAAATTCCCGGACTCAAGCAAGTGAGCTTGAGTGGAAAAGAGAGAGGATAGGTGAGCATCAATGCCAAGACCTAGGAAAACCCAATTAAAAATAACATCAAGGGAATAAGATGCCATTTGATGTTTTTGAGGATGAAAACTATTGACTGACAATCAAAATAGGAGTAATCTCAAAATATTAAAACCTGTAATACAAATTTTAATTTGCTGACAGTTCTCAAGGGAGAGTTCTATGCTCAACAAAGAGTTGATGAAGTCTTTCATCCCCATGGTATAATAATGGGACACAGGCGTAAAATTTTCCAAGTAAATTGTTTGTTAGATTCCTTAATGTTTAAGTATGATGTATGCAAATATTACCGTAGGTAATGCGAAATTCATCCAAAGATGAGGGTGAATGTCGACTTTTCGGGTTAGTTTCCAAAAAATATCTGATATAACACTAATAACCTATGGATGAAGGATATGCCTATAGAAACTTAAGGACTAGATAAGAGGGTTATCGTCCAAGAGTGAAAATGAAGGAAGGTCCTCCAAAATATGAGTAAATTGTTGTTTTACCTATGCATTATTTTTGTTATATTGAAAAATGATCATACACATGTATGCATATGTTTTATGTTGTCATATGGTGATAAGAGCACAAGTGTTGATGCAACAGACTTGGAGAGTTGCCATGAACAACAGCAACAACCTTGTATGGGTTGTGTAAAGTGCATGATATGAAAGGAAGAGGAACAATAACAACATGCAGAAAGTGGAAGATAAAGATCTAAAATTTGCAGTCACATCTTCAGTCGCAAAGGTCTTCAAAAATCAAATAAGTACCTTTTTAATAAATTAAGTTATACAAAGTTATGTAAAATTCCACTCTTGGTTATGGAGATAAATAAAAATGTTCAAGCATATGGAGGTATTCATTGTATTTTTTAAGATGGTGATTTTAATGAAGAAAATAGTCCATTTATGATTGAAGTAGTATTGATTATAGATTATTGTTTTGAATGTTAAGTGGACAAATAAATGAGATCTTAATATCGTTTGTGTATTTATGAAAGAGGAATTATTTGGAGTAATTATGCATTATGTGGTTAATATTACCCTATTAGAAGATTTTGCATAACCCATAATTTTCCCTTGAGCTTTATAAAATTGGTAGTTATTGTCAATATTAAAAGGGAGTTAATTGAAGCTTGTTTAGTTCTATGTCAAACATGTGGAAAAGCAAAATTATTATATTTCTTAAAGGATTATTGGTTTACTAAATAATGTTGGATGTAATTTAAGAAATCAATGCATGTTTATGTAGAGCTATATGGAACATATACTACTTTCAATTATTAGTGCATTAAAGTAAGTATCATATTGAATAAGCAAGGAATTGTTTTAAATTTGTAAGGACTACTATAGTATCTATACCCCTTAAGCTTGAAGTGTTTAATACAACTAGGTAAATGAAGTTGGAAATACAATAATCCTTAATATTAGATAAATAAATATGATTATTTGAAATGATCTTATATGATTGGCATATTGTAATACCTCCATTTTGACCCTTGGAATTATTGGCTTGATATGTAAATATTGTAAATCTGTGGTGTATGTTTCCTACTGTGGATATCAATGCCAATGCATCGCTAGTGAATACTCAGATTATAAAGGAAAGTATTTTATATTTTGTGGACATGTGCTAGTTGGCCATGGAAAATGTGACAACATGTAAATATTTATAATACAAATAAAATGTCTAAGAGCTGGCTATGGAAGAAACTAAAATGAGGGGGTTTTGTTTATCCACTAGGGAGAGATGAGGGGTGTGGGATCCAATCCTTTGTTCCCAAATGTCATCTTGAGAACCCCTTGTGCCATAAATGGTAAGAAAATACCTAAGGGGAGTTCCATGCTTATATTTATTTCTATTGTAAGAGATCAACTAGGAAATCAACTCATGAATTTAATGGAGGATGGGCACAACCTAGAAATTCATATGGTTAAATATGGGCTCAGTTGTTGGTACCCAGGAGTCAATTTTTATCATGGGAATTAATTTCCTACCATTCCCATTGCATTGTTGGACAACTAGAGACCAATTCTTAGCAAGCTATGCAATCCTAGCAAGCAAAAATGACAGAAATCACAACTTGAGAAAATGCCATGTTTTAGACTGTTAAAATCACCCAAAAACTCATGTTGATCACGAAATCAAGTGGGGATCCATATACCCGACCCTTGGGGTGAATTTGAGAGTGTCAAAAGACCAAAAATCCGTGAGCGAACCTAGATATGGGAGCCTAAAAGTTGAATTTCCTGATTGCAAATTAGCATTGCCAGAAATCAGAAATTCAAGCGACTGTTGAAGTCTCAGAGGGATGAGATGTTCGAATGGGTTGGTAAACCCAGTGTAGGCAAAGATCTCTGTAGCTTGGACCTTTCTATTTCCACCCCGAATAAGACTGGAGGTAAGGGGAACTTGAAGGACTGTGTATTAAAGAAGGGGACCTTCCTTAGGTTGGGTGTGATAGGTAATGTGGGTGCCAAGGATGGCTAGGACCAATTGAGATTCCTATAGATCTTTGGATGAGCTAACTAGATTAGAATTCACCTTCATTTCCTATCTGCATATTTGATAAAACCAGTGGTGCACTGGCTTAGCATGAGAATGTGTTCCTAGGGCTATGAGTGAGCCTGCGTAGTTCCTCCTTGGTGGGTACATAGCCCAGCTCAGGGGTGGCCTCTCAGTAGAAAGAGAAAGTGTTGGACAGAGTGCCTATGGCTGGGTGGAACATTTCTCTTCCATAGCCAGTTTCTTGGACAACTTCAATTAAAAGATAATTGTTTATTTGTTAAATTGTTGTTGTGTTAAATGAGCACATAATATTATTGTTCTTGTGCATGTGATGAATATGCTAGTATTTGCATGTTGTGTGTGTGTGAAATCAATTTATTTTCCACTTTGTATTTTTATTAGGCATATTCACACACATTTAAATGTCTATAAATTTCGTAATATGGCTTCGGGGGTGAAATTTAGAACCCCTGTAAGTCGCTCATGTTCCCAGTCATCGGTCGGATTGATGGGTGGGTATGTGACACACACACACACACACATATAATTAACTTAATAAAAGTGTTGACAATGCCTTTAGTTAGATGTTTAATAACCCAATGGGATTGGGTAATGTTATATATAGATAATTGAAAGATTTAGAAAAAGGATGAGGCGATGTGGAAAAGATCTAGTCTTTTGTTTATTAAAGGAATTGAGAAGTATCATTTAAATGTGGGATCTTTAGTTATTTTTACTCATAAATGTAATTTTATTAACCTTGAAAAATATGATAAATTATGGAAATTGATTGGAAAGAAATGAATTTGGGTCATTTGAAATGAGCTATATAAATATATATATGAATGAAAATTTTGTTGTGCCCCATATATGTGTATAAATTTTATGTATTGTGATTACTTTATGTACATTAAAAGAATCCCATTCATGTATGTCTTGAGAGGAATTGCATTCATATGAATTACTTATAATGAAAATGGATGTGCTCTAAAAATGTTGTGGCCTTGAAGGGTATGGTGGCTATACGTTTTCATAAGAGCCACAAGAATCGTAGCTCATAAAGATGCAGTTAAATATGCTTTTAATACATTGACCGGTTGGTATCTGATTGTATAAACAAGATCGAAAATCTAACATAGCGTAGCTTTGTATCTTATGATTGTATTATGGTGTCAAGTATGTAACAAAAAAAATTGTTATTATGATTTTTGGGTTTGTTACTTTCAAAGAATCAAAACATTGTTGCTTTATCGACTATAGAGGCAGAATATATATCTGCTTCACATGCTTGCAAAGAGTTAATCTAATTAAAAGGTTTGTTGGGTGATTTTGGAAGGAAGTAGTAGGAAAATGGGTGATAAATAACCAGGCAACCAAAACATTTGGTCACCATGTGAAATAAATTACTAAACCACCAAAAATGTTGGTCAACATAATGTTTTTAAGTGAAATATTACCAAATTTGTGCAATTTTAAGTACAACTATAAATGACTAATTTAGTCATGGGATAAAAAATACGACTATACATTCTAAGTTAATAATTATATAAGATGTCCTAAATAAAATATTTCCTTATATGTGTCACACACACATTAAGAGTGTCTATATATAATATAATATAGAATTTTATAATTATATATAACATGTTTATATACCTCTCTAGATATGTCAATATTTTAATTGATATAATTTAGACCTAATTAATTTGAATTAACTAATTAGTTTTCATTAATGACCAGAAAGGGAAGAATGTTCCATGATATTTAGCCTACTCGATTTACTTCGCAGTATAGTGTTGATGCTAAAAATTGAGATGGTTCCAAATTGTCAAAACATGACTCCATAGGAGAACCTACTAAACTATTTTGGAAGATCATTCTATCTATAACATCATATCCAATTCAATGCACATATCATCTCCATATATTATTTCACCATTTTTTTCTTTCATAATATTATCCCTTTGACAGATCAAACAAGTTGCATCATATGTGTCATCATAGTGTGGTTGAGTCGAGTCTTGGATATCTAACATATTTCCCTTTGATCATCGCCATATCGTGAAGTTGGTTTCATTGTGTTTGACTCATCGTACTGGTGGTATTCAAATTCTATTTGAACAAAACTATCATCATTTGACCCTCTCGACAGTTTGTTAAACTTTAGGCAAGTTCGTGTATTTTGCGTCATGTTAGCTAAAAATTGTTAATTTGACAACCTTCAATAGTTCTCCATATGCATCCATTCATCATGGTTCTCCTCGCACTTGAGTTCAGAAAGTCCTAAATTCCCCCTAGGTCCCTACCCTTCAAACAATCACCAATATCCTGCATTTTGAGAAGAAAAAGAAATTAATCTCATTTTGCAATATATATGTCATTCCTCCCCTACATATATTATATATTAACCTCCATTATATATTATATATACAACATATATATCATATGCTATATATTTGTTAATATATTAATATACTATATAATGTTCTATGATGTTAATATATTAATATGCTACATACTATATAATGAAAATATTATTACACTATATAGTATTTAATATATTAATAATAATATAGTTAGGGGAGA
Organism: Larix kaempferi; assembly: GCA_027924585.1. NCBI lineage: Eukaryota > Viridiplantae > Streptophyta > Pinopsida > Pinales > Pinaceae > Larix > Larix kaempferi. The sequence continues at coordinate 2,185,138 of BSBM01001360.1, forward strand.
CCCAAACTTAGCTCTTCCTGAGGGGGAGCAGTGGGGAGACTTTGGTAAGAATGAAACTCTTGTTGTGTTTATGCGTTTTATAGTTTTTTAATGTTTTTCAATATTACTGATGGTTCACACATGTTTCATGCATATCTTGGCCTATCTCGATCGGTAGGTTCTTCTCCGATTGAGAGAAGAGGGGTGGTACGAGAGATGGTAGTTGCTCAGCATGATGCAGTAGAGGAGATGAACGAGCTAGAGGAGAACCTCTAGAGATTGACGTTGGATATTCCTGACATTTCCATCAATGAATTGCCTCCTCATTACCAACACCATACAGCTGGAGTCTCAGGGAGTTTTGGTCTGCTGCTCCGTCGAGTAGCTATGGATATTACCTATTATCATGAGTGTCTGTGGGGATATCTTTTTGTATGATATATGTACTGAAATCCGTAGGCTTCATATTTTTGTAGTCAGGACCTACTAAAAGCTTATGGGATTCAGATTTTGTATCAGTACCACTTTTTCTATTTACCGAACATGATGATATATATACAAAACACTATTTTGTGGTTTTATATAGTATGTCTTCTATGATGATTTGTGGTTTTATGTGTGTTGGCCTATATACTAAGAGTATATTTACATGTTGCGTCATTTTTATGCATCTTTTTGATAAAAATGTTTATGAATGTGCAATGTACCAATCTAATATGAAACTAGCTAGGGAATCAACAACTGTGTTCATGTTTCTTGGAATGTGTAGGTATTGAATGGACTCAAAGGACCTCTCTAAGAGATGTACTCACCATAATAGATGGATTAATATGGGGTCACAGATAGCGTAGACACAGTTGATATGGGACACCACTAACTATGAATTGAGGTAGATACAAGGTGATCCACACCCAAATAAAACTTTTCGGTCAATAGTCCAATCACCGCTTGATACTCGACGACGTTTTTTGTTGGAAAACCTAGATAAGTTCATATTGAACTAATCAGCTCATCGGCAGGGGAGTAGAGTACCCAAGCCGCTGAAGCAAGATTGCAGGTGCATTGGCTAGCGCTATCTGCAAATCCAAAACACGTTTCCATATGCACATCCAGGAAGAACATGGTATAAGTGCAATGATAAGATCCTAGCACATTGAAAGTAAAGTGTCACACCAAACAAAACACACGCCATGTACTGTATATACAAAGTAGAATACGTAAATGATTTAGGAATAGTACCTCTTTAGGTAGAGCCCATTGCGAGGCCCCCCCAAATATATCCCGTCATAATCCTCTAATTCATAGGCTCCCTTTTCCAAAACACATTTTACCACATATGGACCATGCCACATGGACTCGAGTTTTCCTGCCCCCAGCTTATCATTTTTTTTGTCATAAGTAAGCACCAAGTCTCCCTCATTGAAGATATGAGGTTTCACTAATTTATCGTACTGGGCCATGATGCATTTCTCATATGCTTCATTAGCCAGAGCTACATCACGACGGGTTTCATCAAGTTTTTCAAAGTATAGAAATCGTTCTTCCTCGGCAGTGGTGTTCATTAAAAGAGACATCGAGTTTTAGTGACGGAATCTCGCACTCGATAGGTAATATTGTATCTAGTTCGTAGACCAACTGAAAGGGTGTGAAACCATTGGTAGTTTTAATGGAAGTCCTATATGATCATAGGGATGAAAAAATCATGGTATGCCAGTTAGACTTGTGTGTTCCCACCATACGTTGAATCATAGTTTTCAAGAACTTATTGATGGCCTCTTCTTGTCCATTTGATTGGGGGTAGTAGGGAGTTGACTTCTCATGTTGAAAACCCAGTCCGACGCTTAGTTGATCCACCATCTTGTTTTGAAAGTGTGATCCATGATTGGTGACGATGGTTTGAGGGACTCCAAATCTCACAATGATATGGTTAAACATAAAGAGTGTGGAAATTTCTCCATCTTCTTTGTATGTAGGCATAGCCTCGGCCCAATTGGTGAAGTAGTCGACTATGCCAATAACATAACCATGTCCCCGGGGCGAGGTAGGCTTACAGTGCATGAATTAGATACCCAATTTGGAAAAGGCCCCGATGGAGATAACTAGATGCAGTGGAGCAGAATGTGAGTGCTTTTTATAATGAAAAATATGTCAAGGAGGACACTTCTTGATGGCTTCAATACAATATTTAAAGATGGAAGGCCAATAGTATCCAGTGCATAATATTTTATGGGCTGTAGCCATCCTAGAAATATGATCGCCACATGCCCCTGAGTGACAATCATTCAGAACATGCTCGGCCTCCTCATGAGTTAAGAAACATCGGAGGATGGAATCAATACCACAATGATATAATGTATCACCAATGATGAGGTAATATTTTGTGTGGTTATGGACACGATGGAGTTCATCGTGAGATAATTGAGGACCGAAGCATTGGGTTTGGAGATACAATGTGATGTCTCCATACCATGGGTTAGAAGTATTGACGAGAAACAAGGACTCATCTGGGAGAGATTCCATGGGATTAGTTTCCTTATCATTATGGGGAAGATCGCAAATAAGTTCCGCAAAAACAAAAGACTTCTTTGATTTGGCCTTCTCAAAATGGAGGTTGAATTCATGGAGAATCAGAATCTAGCGCGAATATTCCCCCCCTAGTACTTGGTGCATGAGAATGCAGTACATGGGTTTAGAGTCGACAACGATGGTGGTAGTGTGGAGGAGGATATAATGGAGAAACTTATAAATAGAAATGAATACTGTGAGAGTTAGATTCTCTACATGCAAATACTGGGTTTCAGAGTCTAGGAGACCCTTACTAAGGTAGTATATCACATGCTCCTCGGCATGATTATCTTCCTATACCAAAACCATAGCAATAGTGGAAGTGGAAGCATCAAGATAAATGATATAATCCTTGGTGTAATTCATCGATTGTAAAACGGGTTCATGGGTGATGGAATGTTTAAGATTTTTGAAGGATTGTTGAGCATAGTCATCCCAAATGAATGGGACGTCCTTCTTTAACAACCACATGTATCCCTATGTTTTCTCTACGAAATTACACACGAAACATCGTAGGTAGTTTTCTTTCCTCTGCAAACTTTCAAGTTTCGTAATATCCGTAGGTGGTGGTAGAGAAACAATGGCTTCCACCTTTAGGGGATCAATGCGGATCCCATCCTTTGAAATGATGAAGCCTAAAAGGCATCCGAACTCGACACAAAAAATGCACTTATGAGGATTTAAACAAATATTATACCGTTGACACCTAAGGAATATAGTCATCAGATGATCAATGTTGAAGTCATGGTGATTCAAATGAGAAGGGAGATCGTCTAAGTAAGGTTCCAAAAAATCCTTCAAATCGTGGAAAGCATACAACATAGCCCACTAGAAAGTAGCGCTTGCATTTTTAAGGCCGAAATGGAGTTTGCAATATGAGAATGTACCCCATGGCCACATGAAAGCAGTCTTATGTTCATCGGTGGGGTGGATCTCAATCTGATTATATCTAGAAAATCCATCCATGAATGAAAAGATGACGCTTCTAGCAGAGTTGTCGATGATTTGGTTGATAAAAGGGGTAGGGTAATTGTCCTTGGGAGAAGCCTTATTCAAATCCCTATAATCAACACAAACCCTAATGGTTCCCTTTTTTTGGTAACCGGGATGAAATTAGAGACCCAATATGTTAAGGAAACAGGATAAATGAACCCAACCTTCAATAGCTTTTCTATCTTTGTCATAATAACCACAAGTTTCCTAGGGTGCATAGGGCAGATTTTTTTTTGGACAGGTTTTGTGTCGGGATATGTTTGAATCTCATGCATGACAATAGCAGGATCAATCCCAGGAATTTCCTCATAGGTCCATGCAAATACATCGTGGAATTGTTTAAACAAGGCTTTGGAAGTGGTGACTTCTTCCAGAGAACAGGTTTGGCCTAGGTGAATATGTTCCATGACTCCAGGTTTTACTGAGATGTCGATCGGAAAGGTAGGGGTGATGTTTTCCAGTTTTCCCTCGGTTACCGTATCGTAAGTCAAAATAGGATATTGAGAGTAAGGAAATACATCTGGTGAAACAATTATTTCAATGACATTATCTACCGAATCTAATGGTGGAAGGAAGGACGATCTATGGTGATGTTTTTCCCATGAGGGTTTATCCACACTCATAATCTCCATGATTGACTCGTTAGAATGAAAAGTCTAGAGTAGAGGATCAGGTAGGGATGAGGTCCACTGTAATGCTAGAGAACCTGAGGTATATGGCACTAAAGAGTGGACATCTGGTAGATCAGGTGTTGATTGGATGTCCTTTTAAGTAGCTTCTACAGGGCTGAGAGGCATCACATTTCCAATTGAATCTAAATGAGCAGGATTGGTCACAATCCATTGGTGCATCGGGTAATGAAAGGATGAAATCATGTTCACCGTGGAAACATGGGAAGGGGGATCTGTTGTGGGAAGACTCCCATAAGGGATGAATCTTTAAGGAGTCAAACCCCCACAATCTCATATATATGCGTAGAGTGTCCTAAAAGAGGGACATTTTCCACAAGATGAGAAGTGGTGTTAGGTGTACATAAATATAACTAGTTGACAGTGAAAATATTCTATTGGTGGGGAAATTGCACAATTCGGAAGACATATGATGCAACCACGGTCATGGCATAGATCCAGTTACGACCAAGTAATAGGTTGTAATCCAATGGGGCAGTGACGACTTCCACATTAATGGAAACAGTCTTACCTCCCAACTGGACAACTAAATATTGTAACATCACTTGGGGTTGAAAACCACATCCATCAAAGGGTTTCAATGTGGTGGGGGACTGGTTCAACTTGGGAGAGCCACTGGCTCTCCATCAGGATAACAACATAATCGAGGTAGAGGCTCCTTCGTCTAAGATAGTATGATGGATTCTTTTCCCAGAAACGTTAGTAACAATTTGAAAGGCGAGTTGGCGGGAAATGCTCGGCTTGAAATACTCTAGTTTGAACATGATGGTGGTGGAGGAATCTAGATCTACAACTCCTATCGTGGATAACAGGGTCTTACGCTAATTGGGACCATTTTGTAAGACTTCTAGCATCGACATAACACAAGGATGTTGCACTAAATCCTCTACTATATTACAGTTTTGAGCAGCTCGAGCATTTGGATTGAAAATGGATTTTCGGATCGTGCTCTTGGGTGGACGCAATACTGAATCCCGTAAAGGTTTCTCTATGACAAGAGGACCTTGAGGTGAAGGAATGCTAGATGTAGATGCAGAGTATTTTTCAGTATTACCCCCATTAGATTCCTTGTGATAAGTAGAGTCATATGTACATGATCAGGTAGATAAGTTAATTGTTTTGCTCCGCATCATGAGAACATGAGCGGTTTTGGACAGTTCTCCATGAGAAGGAGATGGTTGTTGTGAAACCATTTGTTGTTGTTTTCTGGGGAAGGGATCAATTAAAACTGTGGGTGTGGGGTTTCCCTTAAGGAACTTTTTCACTTCCTCCCAATGTGGGAATTCTTTGGTGAGTGATCATCATCACATAGTAAACAAGTATATTTAACCTTCCGCTTTTGTTTATTGTCTTCGAGATTTTTTTTGGCTCCTACTAGTTAGAAGACTTTTTATATTTTTCCTTTGTTCTTCTTTTTGTCACTGGATTTTTGAGGTGAAGCAGATTGAACTGAATTCATTTCTTTAGTGGAAGCAGGGTCGAGTGAGTGATTGGTGTTGTTTCCATCCTAGGGAGAGTGTGGAGTTGAACTATGAGGGTTTTGTGATCCACCGGATTGTGTAACTGTCTAGGTATGCACGGAACCAATAATGCCATCGGCATGAGGTCCCATAGGTGGTTTTGTTGGATCATATGTAGGGCACAGGGCATCGGGAATGATATCGTATAAGGTGTCATATTGGGCATAGACAAGGTCTAAATACTGAGCATGAAATATAGCTTGTTCTTCTGCAACAACCCCACCCATAGATATGTCTTTAGCTATGACAGGTAGGAGTGACTTCGTGAACCAATCGACAAGTAGTTGGTATGGAATAAGAGCTTTAATGAGATGTCCTCTTCTCCGCCACTCATGAATATTATAAAAAATGTGAGTGGTAGTATTTTGGCGGAGAGAAGTCAAAATATCCGTGTCGATTTCATAGCGGACCTATAACTGAAAGTGAGTGAAAAATGACATAGCTAAAGATTGAAAACCAACAATTAAATTGGTGCAACTCAATGTAGCACTTTGCGTCAGTACCAGTAAGGGTTCATTGAAATAGCCTCAAATGGATGGAATCATCTATTAAGGAATTGGGTGAACACCATAGATGATAAGTCATCACGTGGTTTTTAGGGTCCTTACCTGGTTTGCCGTCAAACTTCGGAATGTGTGATGTTAACTTCATAGGAATCATTGGCCAATTAATACCATGTTGAATGGGATCATTAGTCAAACACGATAGATCTGGTAGATCAAGTGTGGCCAGAAATGGTAACTGTCGGTTTGGCTGTGGATACTAGTAATACTGATAAGGCATCTGTGTATCGGTAGGACCATGGATAGATTGGTCGTAAGGTCCTCCCATAGGGGATTGTCCATATGGAGGTGGGCCTTTTTGGTTTGGAGGTGGACCTGAAGGGGTTCCTCCTCCATAATAAAGTGGTTCTCCATTAGAATGAGGGTGTCCTCCTCAATAATAAGGTGGTCCTCCACCAGAATACGGGTGTCCTCCTCTAGGTGGAGGTGGTGGTGGACCAAATGGCGGGGGAGGAGGTGGGAGATTTGGTGGAGGTGGTGAGGCTGGGGGGGTGGTCCACTGGCCAGAGTTCCAAATGGTGGAAAATTATGGTTCCCCCATGGGGTGTTCGTGTTTCCGAGATAGGGTAATCTAGGAAAAAGGTTTTCCAAATAATTTTGTCCTGTAGCGGTATTATGATTTGTCATATAGATATACCCCCATGGGGTTTGGGTCTGATTAGATGGTCCCCCCATTTGATGTGTCCACGTAGGTTGTCCCATGGTTGGGAGAGAACTTCCAACCATACTATAGTTCATATTTGAAGAATGTTCTCCTCTCACATTATTTCCCCTAACTAGGTGATGCCCCCGAGTTGGATTAGGTCCACTATCTAGGGGTTTCCCAATAATCGTATGTTGACCACTAACTGTAGGTTGACATGTACTTAATTGTTGACTACTAACTAGACGATAAATTCCACTCGAAGTTTGAGGTGGAGGTGGTAATAATACTCTAGTTATCAAGTGAGAAAAAGTCAAAGGTTTCCCTCTCTTTGTTGGGGTCACATGAGATATTGAACGGGTCGCCTGACTCTAAGGTGTACTCATCGAGAACGATGGTTGACCTAGTTCATAACTGGTCAAGTTAGGTGTATATATCCCTGGTGAATAAAATGATAAAGAATGTATGGGTGCATGTTTTAAAAGTTGGTACTTTCGGATTGGACCTAGATGGGACACTCTGTCCTCTAATTTAGTTACCAAATGTTCGTAAACATTCAATAGTCTCATAAATAGGTACGAGAAAGTCGTCATTGGGAGTCCATGGAGGAATCCTATGAAGTGGAGTTTCCACTGTCGAAAGTGATTCAAAACTGGAAACATGTTTCCCTAAAGAAGTGTTCCAAAATGATGCAGTTGGACCAAAAGATGTTGATATCGGGTCGTCCTAGGGCTGACTAAAAATCCAGTCTATGGATTTGGTATGTGCTTCCATCGAATGATGAAAAGTTGTGTCATGTGAAGTAGGTTTTTCCAAAATCAAAGGTCCCATAGGATCAATGATAGGTGGATTTGCGGGAGGTGAAAAGTTCATTCCCAGTTCTAAGGTAGAAGTGCCTTCTTCATGTGACATGAATGTGGTAGGTTGATCCATAGTTGCTCCCGATTTCTCCTCCTAATTAAGGGGATATTCAAGTGGAAAGTTTAAAATCCTATGTGATATTCTTAAAGGTTGATCATCCAGGATGGTCGAAGCAAAACTTATCCTAATAGTCTTATAAAGAAAAGAAAAAATACACTTCAAGACCTACTCAAGCTAAATCCGCAAGCAAATTGTGTGATAGATGGGATTCAATAGTCTGGAACCTTATGGGATTATCAAGGCATCACAACTCATGATATACTAAAGGGTCCAATAGTTATCCTTGTCCCAATATTTCAAAGCACTAAGCAGGGAGGATTAGGACCGTTCCCCTGACCATATAACCCGACTACTTGACAGTACATGTGTAGTATCTCCCCAAGTGTTGTTCTTGGTGTATGTCCATGCCAAGAAGGCTAATGGTTAACTCAGATGGTTACAGGAATCCTAGCGAGGTATCCCGATATACTTAAGGTATGTGGGATCTCCAATATGTAGTAGTGTTATCTAATGTACAACTGCACGACATGAGCCTTCTGATATGTTCATGTAATTGTAACTTCAGAATGTATTTCACCTATGTATATTGTACTCCTATAGAGATGTTATTATTCCTCTATATGGAAGTGTTGTCATTTGTATTGACAAGTGTCACAACTTGCATGTGATGGGTTATTAGACCACCAAGTGTGGGGTTGGCCCTGATTAGTATTACCATGGTTTACTAGACTGAGTTAGACAAGTCGGCCCTGCTAGTTTATTAGGCAGGTCAGGTCAAGTATAAATAGAGTGCAGGAGCACTCTATTTGATCATCTCATTATTCACTTCTACACTCACTAGAAAGTAGCGCACTAGTGGAGGAGGAGTTTCAACTTCTAGGAGGACTATCTCTGTGTACTTGGGTTGTATCATTGCTCTTTCTATCTCTAAGGAAGTTGTGGGGTTTTTCACCTTTATGGTTTTCCCTAGTGAAACTCTATGTGTCTATTGTCTCATGTGATTGCTTGGTGTGATTGATATGCTTTATTATGCTTGATAAGCTGTACATGTTATTCTCTTAGTAAAGATCCTAGAGTATGTTGAATTAATGCTAAAAAATTAACATGGTATTAGAGCTAACCTGAGAAGAAGACACTGTGCAGTTGCAGAAACTAGGGTTTCCTGTTTATTGGGTTTCTCTCCACAGATCTTGAAATGCAGTAGGGTATTTTGATTCTCCTCAGCAAGGCGCATCTTTCTATCCAATCAGAATTCAATTCTAGGCACTTTCAGTTTTGGCCCTAAACATTAGGGTTTCCACAAAAATAGGAATTTCTAAAATCTAAGGACATAGCTAGAAGTGCCTTGGAAAAATCAAAGTTTAGAGCTTTGGATCGAACCTTTTGGTTGGGTGAAGCTCTGGGAAAATCAAACCCTAATTCAAGGTCCTCCCTAGCGAATCTGGGAAGACTAAAAGGAATTTATGAAGGGTGAAACTTTGAAGATTTCAAATTATGAATATACCAGGTTGATCAAAATAACGTGCATCTTTCTATCATTTCAGAAGTTTGAAATTCACATCTTGAATTTTTAGGGTTTCTCTGACAAAGCTTTGAAGTAAGATCTAAATCTTTTCTATTTCCATTTGAAGTACTCTTTAAGATGTCTCACCACACCAAGCTTGAGGATAAGCTTGAAGGGGATGATAACTTCCGAACATGGAAGTATAGGATTGGGTTAATCTTGGAAGAAAATGAATTGGATACCTATATAAGTTTTGAGGTCCCTGTCCCAGAAGAAGAAAAGGTAAGGCCTTACATAAGAAGAACTTGGTCAAGGCTAAGAGAATCATTGTTGATTCTATCAAAGACCATCTCATACCACATGTGTCATCTCTAAAGATACCCAAGGAGATGTTTGATTCCCTGACCAAGCTATTTGAAGGGAAGAACATAAATCGGAAGATGACTCTGCGGAATCAATTGAAAGGGGTAAAGCTTCAGAATGGAGAGACCATTCAATCCTATTTCTCCAAGGTCTCTCTGATCAAAGAACAACTTGAAGTTGTGGATGAAGTGGTGGAGAATGGTGAAATTGTCATGAACACTCTGAATGGACTACCTAGGACATGGGATTCCTTTACTCAAGGAATTTGTGCAAGAAGGAAGTTGATCTCCTTAACTAGACTGTGGGAGGAATGTTCATAAGAAGAGGCTAGGCTTCTATCCCAAGAAGAAAAGATGGGAAGTGAAGATCAAGCTCTCACAGCTCACACCAAAAGAAGCAAGCCCAAGAAGGAGCACTCTCATTACAAGAGATCCTTTCACAACCATCAAAAGAATAAGAAGGATCTGAGATGCTTCACATGTAATGAGAAGGGACACTTTGCTGCAGATTGTCCCAAGAACAAAAGGGACAACAACAACAACAACTTCAACAAGAAGAAGAAGAATAACAAAAGGAGATATCATGCTCATGCTGCTGAGGATGATGAACCTCCCAAGAAGAAGGCTATATCAGAAAGTGATGACTCATCAAGCGAAGATGAATATGTTCTAATCTCTGCTCTCACAGGTACTATCTCATGCTTGTAATGATTGGCTTATTGACAGTGGGGCTTCCAAACACATGACTGGGTTTAAAGAATCTTTTGTAAATCTATCTGAACATGAGTCACCGCATAAGGTGAAACTTGGGGATGACTACCAATATCCTATCGAAGGAAGTGGTGAAGCTTCCTACAACCTAGACTATGGGAAGTCTTTGAAGATGAAAGAGGTTCTATATGTACCTGGGCTCAAGAAGAACCTACTCTCCATATCTGCATTGGATGCAAAAGGCTTGAGGGTTGCATTTGTAGATGGGCAAGTACTCATGTGGCCAAAGGGTAAGACCATAGATGATGCAGTAGTGATTGGAGAGCAAGAGGGAGGATTATACAAATTGAAGGGACAACCTAAACATGCCATGGTACATGAATCCATGGAAACAAGTGAACTTTGGCATAGAAAGATTGCACATGTGCACTATAGAGCACTACCAATTGCAAGTAAAGCTATAGAGGGTTTTCCTGAAATCAAGACAAAACATGAAGGTGTTTGCAAAGGATGTGCAAAAGGAAAGAATACTAAGAAGGCATTTCCAAGCAGTGAAAGCAAAGCCAAAGGAATCTTGGAAATCATCCACTCCGATGTATGCGGTCAATTGTCATCCAGTTCTCTGAGTGGGTATGTGTACTATGTTTCTTTCATTGATGATTTCTCTAGGAAGACTTGGGTTTATTTCTTGAAGAACAATGATGAAGTGTTTGATAAATTCAAGGAGTTCAAAGCCTTGATCAAAAATCAAACTAATAAGAAGATCAAGACATTCAGATCCGACAATGGCGGAGAATTCACTTTAGGTGATTTCAAGAAGTTATGCAGTGATTCAAGGATTAAGAGGGAGTTAATTGATCCCTACAATCCACAACAGAATGGAGTTGCAGAAAGAAAGAATAGAAAAATCATGGAAGCAACACGGGCAATGCTGCATGATCAGAATCTGCCTATGCATCTATGGGTAGAAGCAGCTTGGACAGCTGTGTATGTGCAGAACATAACACCTCACAAGATATTGGACAAAAAGACACCAGAAGAGGTCTTCTCTGGTAAGAAACCTGAAGTCAGCCATCTTAGAACATTTGGTTGTCTAGTATATACACATGTTCCAAAGGAAAAGAGGACAAAGCTAGATCCTTCAGGAAAGTAGGGCATCTTTTTGGGGTATAGTGAAAGCTCGAAAGCTTACATAATTTACTTTCCAGGGTTCAAGAAAATTGATGTCAACATGGATGTAACATTTGATGAAAACTCAACCTTCATCAAGTCAAGGAAAACACCTATTGAAGATCATCAAGAACCAAAGGAAACCAGATTTCAAGACACCACCATGACTAAAGAAATTCTAGCATGAAATGGAAGATCCACAAGAACCTGTAAATCCACCCCGTGAGAAGAACTCTCAGAAAAGGAAACCTACATGGGCTAGAGAGCCCATTCAAGATGCAGAAAGATATGGCATTCCAGAAGAAGAACACAGAGAAGAAAGAGGACTAGATCACATAGCAGTTATGTTGCCTTACTCTGTGACATTATGAACAAAGAAACTTCCAGTTATGCAGAAGCAGCGGAAAAGAAAGAATGGAAGGATGCCATGTTCGAGGAATATCAATCGATCATGAAGAATAATGTTTGGGATGTGGTCCCAAGACCTGAAGGGAATTCTGTAGTTACTTCCAAGTGGATCTATAAGATCAAGCATGTTGCAGATGGTAGAATAGAGAAATACAAGGCGAGGTTTGTAGATTGTGGCTTCAATCAGAAAGAGGGAATAGAATATGAAGAGACTTTTGATCCTATAGCCAGATACACTTCCATTAGAACAGTACTTGCACTGGCTGCAGCGATGAAGTGGAAGATACACCGGATGGATGTTAAGACAACTTTCTTTAATGGTATAGTCGAAGAGGAAGTGTATGTGGAGCAGCCACTTGGTTTTGAGACACATGACAGAGAGTCATATGTGTGCAGGTTGAAGAAATCCTTGTATGGCTTGAAGCAAGCTCCTAGGACTTGGTGTGGTAGGATAGACAACTTTCTATCAAGTTTGGGCTTTACTAAGAGTAAAGCAGATTCCAACCTTTACTACAAGGTTGAGGAAGGAAATCCTATGATACTACTCTTGTATGTGGATGACCTGTTTGTAACAGGTGAGGATAGATTGATTTCCAACATGAAGAGGAAGCTTGTTGCCGAGTTCGAGATGAAGGACTTGGAGATGATGCACTATTTTCTAGGCATGGAGGCGTGGTAGCGTGCAGATGGAATCTTCCTTGGACAAGGGAAGTATGAAGTAGAGATCCTGAAAAGGTTCGGGATGATGGACTGTAAGGGCATGGCCACACCTATGGAATCGAACCTGAAGCTTCTATGCGATGCTTCATCTGATCCACTTGATGTCACTATGTATCGTCAGATGATTGGGTCCTTGATGTACCTAACGAACATTGGACCAGATATTTGCTTTGCGGTGAACACATTGAGCCAGTTCCTGACATATCCTAGAGGTGTTCACCTGGTTGTTGTAAAGCATATTCTGAGGTACCTGAAGGGTACAATTGATTATGGGCTCAAGTATGATGCGAATCAAAAGTTTAACCTACAGGGTTATGTTGATTCGGACTCAGCAGGCAGTGTTGCAGATAGGAAGAGCACTTATGGGTGCTGCTTCAGTATGGGATTAGGTGTGATCTCTTAGTTTAGCAGGAAGCAGTCCTGCGTAGCACTGAGTACAGCCAAAGCAGAGTATGTTACAGCTTGCTTGGCTAGTTGTGAGGTAGTATGGCTCCGGAAGCTACTGTCTGATTTATTTGATCTGCCATTATAGGCTACTGGTATCTTTTGTGACAACTAGAGTTGTATGAAGCTGTCTGAGAACCCATGTTCAATGACAAGTCGAAACACATTGGTATCAAATTTCACTATATCAGGGATATGGTGGAGACAGGAGAAGTGAAGCTCATGTATGTTGTGACAAATGAGCAGGTTGCATATGTGCTGACGAAGCCACTAGCCAGAGTGAAGTTCGAGTACTTCAGAGATAGGCTTGGTGTTCTTCAGATTGATGACACTTCGAGGAAGAAGTGATGAACACATTTTTAGGAGCCATTCCGAGCATGGTGAGAGGAGGATCCTTCCATGGATGTGGATGTAAGCACTGTGTGATGAGCATCAGGATGATGCTCCAGTTACTGCTCTGTATATGCATCATGTTGGATGCTTGTTATGATCAGTTGGATCATGTATATGTATATGCATCATGTTGGATTCTTGTTATGATTATGTTGTTGCAACAACATCCCCCCAAAATTTTAAACATATTGGGGCCCCTCCTTTAAAATTTTTAGAAAGGATGCCTAAAGCGGCCATTCCCAACTTTTATCTTTTGCTTTCCAACAGAAAATCTTGCCATAAGCCTTTCCAAATTTCTTCCAAGGAACAGAAAAGGAACTTAGAAAATTTTCCCAAAATTTCGGAGCTTTTCAGACTATCTCCCCGCAGTTGCGAAATTTGTTAAGTTTTCGTCCCGAAAGGCCAAAGCCTTTGTTTAACCTTTCGAAAAGGAGCTTAGAAACTTAGATTTTTTTAAAGTTTGCGAAACGAACTCTGCGGAACCTTTCAGCTTTGTCTCCCAAAATTGCGGAATCTTTCGGGCTATCCTCCCGCAGTGGCGGAATCCGCTTGTTTAAACCTCTCGAAAAGACATTGGAAACTTTTCCCAAAAGATCACGGAAGAACTCAAGGAATCCGCCTGAAGCTGGCGGAAGCCACTCACGTAAGCTTCCTGAAGAGGGACTTAAATTTTGCTCATAAGTTGCGGGAATCATTGGCAAATTCTCTCCGAAATGGCGGAGGAATTCGAAGAAGCCGCCCGAAACGTGCGGGAGCCATCCGTCTACCTTCCCCGGGGCCGCTAAGTGACTAAGTTTTGAAAATTTTTTGAAGTCTCAAAAGTCGTGGAAGGCATTCACCAAAGCCTTCCACAACCGCGAAAACCTTCGCGGAACCGTTCCGAAACATCACCGAAACAAACTTTGCGGAACCTTTGATTTTTTCTTCCCGAAACAGCAGAGGCTAAGGGCAAAAGCTTTCCGCATTTCTCACGAGCGCGGCCAAAACTTAGAAATTTTCTCGAATTCGCGAGAACCTTTTGTGGAAGCATTCGCGGAAGTCTTCCGAAACTGCGGAAGCCACTTACGAAAGCTTTCCGCAGTTTCGGGATACTTCACGTTTTCATCCCGAAGAGGCCGCCAAAAGAACTTAATCGTCCGCGTTCCAACTTGCGGAAGCAATTCACCAACCTCTCCTGAAACAGTGGAAGCTTCCACGGTATCCTTCCGAAAGATTTGAGCTTTGCGGAACGTTTGGGTTTCCCTTCCGCGCCGCAGGAGCCTTTTGCAATAGCCATTCGCCATTATCTCCTGACATGGCGGAATCTTTCGCCATATCTTTCTGCAACGGCGGGTGAGATTCACAAGTTTGTCCCGCAGGAGGCGATCGCGCGCAAACTGAGACGGCTTGATTTGACGCCGACGTACCGGTATTTAAACCGTGTTTAATTGTGCCACCCACCAAAATTGAATGCCACACGTGCCCGGCTTATTTAAATAAGCGGTGGAGGCTCGAGCCAAAACGTTGTTAATTCTCGATTGGAAGATTTGTTGGACGCCGCCTAAACCGCTCCAGCTCAGCATACTTGTCCACGTTCACGGCCACCTCATTCAGCTGTCTTCACGGTGCCAGGTAGGAACTTTAACCGTTAAATCTTGTCTTCCACGCGTCAGATTATCTTTTGGGTGTTCTCTTTTTCAAAGACAATAGGAATTGGTGCGATTTTGACCGGCAAAATGCGCGTCATGGGCCGTTTTGCCCGTCAAATGCGGTCTAAATTTCGTTTTTTCCTGTCATTTGTATATTAGTTAAGAAAAATGTCGATTTGGATGGACGGATTTATTGTTTTTCTTCCAAAGTTCCCCCTGAGGCCCCGTGGATTTTTTTTTCATGTCCCCAGCCGAAAGCTAAAACCGTAGCCCCTCGGGCTTTTTCATAAGCCTCAGTCCCATCGTAGCCACTACCCAACTTAAATCCTAAGACAGGCGCCATCGCCACTATTCAAACCTCCCATAGAGCACCTCGGCAAGTGCCCTAAATGACAATGGCGTTTGAAACCCTTGCCTGGTCGTAAATATCAAAACAGCTCCCTTTTTCGTCACAGGGTCATTGCACCCCAGACTTCCCCACCACTAGCCTTTTAAAAGCACAATGACGAAAGTCACCCTTTCCCCTAGAGCTAGACCGAGAACAGGTTGCTTCCGCAACATGCTTATCCCCACGGGGGCATTTCCAAACCTGCCCCTTTAAAGGAGTTAGGATGACTAAAATCTAGAACTCATGTTTGGAATGGTGTATTTTGGCTCCCTAACATGCAGCTTCCCATTGTATTGATCTCATTGACATGGTGAAACGGTAATGCTCTCTGTAAAATCTCACAGTATGTTGATCATGTTTATAATGATGTATATTTGGTTGCTATCAGGGATAAGTCAAAATGCCAAAAGGTGGGAAGAAGAAGGCTAAGATGACAGAGAAAAAGCCTGCACCACTTAAAACTGAGACCTCACTCCAGGATACTAGGTGCACCACCGGTGTCCCTCCTGAAATCAAATGGGGTGACATTTACAGGATGATCCGAGACCAGGATGTCCTGGCTATGTTGTTAGAAGAGGGGCCAATTTATCTAAATATCAAAGCTTCAGGCATAACCAGAGCTGCTACCCCGCCCTGAACTATTCCCCTGTGCTGAAGTGATCGGATGGATACTCCAACATGCCGATGCGGAAGGAAGAGTGATAAATGACAGCGGGAAAGAGGCCATTGCCTCATTTCACCCCGCATACCTGGCCGCAGCCTACAAACTTCCCCGCTCCCAACAATCTCTGACTGATGAATGGTTGGGAAAAATGAACAACGTTGAGATGGCCAAAAAGCTATTGGTCGCAGGCAAGCATCTGAGAAAGAAAGGAAATGACGAATACGATGTCCAGAACCTGAGACCTCCTTTCAGGTTGATCACCTTGATGCTATGCAGAATCTTCGGCATGCCCGATGGCACCGTGTATAAGATTTAGTGGGTCCCTATTATCCACTTCGTGGCATTTAAAGGAACTGTGTTTGACTGGGCCACTCTCCTGTCAGATAGTTTGGCCTCAATGATAGTTGCTGCAAGGGAAGGACTAGCCTTGAAGAAGGCAGAATTTTTCATGTCCTCATATCTGATCGATTGTATTTTGGCCAAGGTGGACTTCCCCAAATTGGGCTGCACATGGGATAAGGCCACCACCCCGGTTTATACTGCTTTCAGGATGATGTGGGCCCAGAATTACAAACCTAGCTACAAGCTCATCTGTGAGGGGTTCATCATGCCCCTATATGAGTAGATATTCAAGGAGGAGCTCAACTGCCTGTCAGAGAACGCTATGGAAGTCCTTGAGAATTTTGGGGATTTTTACTTTTCAGAGCAAGGCACCTACCTCAGAATGTTTTGAGGGACCAAAGCTCCATACATTTTGCCGCAATATGCCACAGATTATGTGGTCCTTAAGGAAGCAGTAAGACAAATCTTCCTGGATGGAATTGGAGCAGTGCTCCATAAGCAGCATAAGGCTTCCTTTCCCCCTCTACCTTTCTGCATAGGAGCTTACAAGTTCTCAAGGGTTGCCTCAGCTGAGGAGTTTGTTCAGGAGTTGAAATCTTTCCACTTCGACGAGATGATCTTCCACAGGAATGACAGGAAGGGAAGAGTGGTCGAGCATTGTAGGGAAATATACGCTCATTTTGAGTGCTCTCACTATCCTGATGCCGAGGAAGAGGTGTTCAGGGGCATCAGCAACATGGCTGAGCTGCGAACCTTTCGCCAAGGCAGTGGAGCAAGTTCTAGCTCCACCAAGATCCAGAAGATCAGCCAGTAGAAGGAGAAAGAAGCTGATGATGCTCGAGCTCAGGAAGAGCTCAGACTAAGAGAGGAAGCAAGGTTAATGCAGGAGGCTGAGGAAGCCAGGTTGCAGCAAGAAGCTGAAGCGGCAAGAATGCAGCAAGAGGCCAAAAATGAGAGGCTGCAGAAAGAAGCCGAGGAAGCCCGCCAGCAGAAAGCAGATGAAGGTCAGCCACAAGTTGAAGGGGAAGAAAGACAGGAAGCTGAACGGAGAGCGGAAGAAGAGCTGAAGGCAGGGGAAGATGCCCAAGCAAGTGGGTCCGGTGTCCAAGACATGGAAATAGACGCATCTCAAGCAGGTGGCTCTGGTACCCAAAATGAGGGAGTAGATCTAGCTCAGGAAGTCCGGACCCCACCTGCTGAAGAAGAAATAGACATTATGGACCGCCCAATTGTCCCGTACACTCCATCGGGAAAACATACGGTGTCCAGGTGGAATGAGTTTGTCTATGACAAGAAAAGGAAAGCAATGGTCCTCAAATCGAAAGAGAGGATCAAAATTCCCTTCCATGAGGACGTCATTACCCACCGAGAGGTCACTATAATGTAGAATACAGATCAAGATCCCTTTGCTATGGCATCCGCAGCTATAGAAACAACAATAGCATCATTGGACAATGTAGGGGTTATAGTTAGAGAAAATATATTGACAAAGAAGAGAGCTCGTACGCTACAACAGACTGTGGCTAATGAGCAGGCCCACAGGGATCTTGTGGTGAACAAGTATAATTGCCTGTATGCCGAGCATAAAGAGCTGTCAGACAAATATAACCGGTTAGAGGAGGAAAAGGACCAACTAACACTCCAAATGATGATTGTGGAAGCAGAGAAGAATAGAGCGGAAGATAAAACATCCCAGCTAGAAGCAGACAAGTGGGCATTAGCTGAGCAGTTAGAGCAAGCTGAGAGCAGAACGATGGACATGTCTCCCTTCCATGAGCTGTCCTGCAGCATCCTGAAGAAAATGCATTAGACTCAGGAGCTAATCACTAATGAAGTTTGCAAGCTCAAGGCCATGGTGGTCAGGTTAAAAGAAATAAATGCAGAGGCCCATAGGCTCAAAGCCAAGCACACTCGGGTTAAGGCTAATATCCAGAGCCAGATAGAATGGCGAAAAGAAAAGGCGGATTTACCCACACATCTCCCATTCAAGTCTGAGGAGGGTTTTAATGAAGACATAGCCCTTTTAGACTTCTGTAGAAGTTGTGGCAGTAAGCTAATGGCCAGTGTACAAGGGACAATGGGTAGGATCAACAGTTTGTATCAAAGGATCCAGGAAGTGCATGGCAGATGCAAATTGAGTTTCCTGCAATCCCTCGATGACTTCCCAGATTTAGAACAACGCTTGGCTGAGCTAAAGGAAGAACTAGGCGTCCAGACCGAATATGTGAAGAAAATTGATGTCCTAGCAATGGATGACTTACAACATTATATCGGAATGTCATCAATCCACAGCCATTTGCTTAAGAAAGTGCATCAAGCTGCAGTGACAGAAATTCAAGGCATCGGAGCAGAGCTTAGGAAAAATGTGACTTCTCAGAAAATCTTGCTCCCTGCTGCAGCAAATATGGTCATAAGGGACACTGGTATTTGGTATAGTTATATTGCAGAGGTGGAGAGACAAGCAGAAGCAACAGCTGGAATAGCTAGCTCGTTTTCCTCTCTCCCTACAACAGCAGAAACTCCAGTGGGCTCAACTCCTTCTTCCCAAGCCATTCCAGCAGCAACAGTGAGCTCAATTCCCTCTTCCCCAGCAGTGGCAGAAAGTCCAGCCAGCTCAATTCCTTCTGGCCAGGCATAAGCAGCAGCAGTTGTTGATTTGAGCGACCCTCTTCCAGCAGAAGCTCACGCACAAGAGTGAAATCGCTGATTTCATAATATTATTTCTGATTTGTTGTAATTTTAAGCTCTCAAAGGTGTAAAGCGTGAGCTATGGGACAGCTGTCCATTTTCTTTTGTTAAATATTTTGTAAAAGAGGTAGTCACATCATTGTCTATTATAGAAGAAATTCCTGTAGGTGACAAGTGGAAGAGGCCAGGTGGCAGCCCAAAGGGAAATTTTGTAACTATAAATAGAAGTTAGGAAGAATTAGAAAGGACTTTTGGCAGGGAATGAATTTTGGAGGCCTGTACGAGCTACCTTGTATTGGTTCTCTAAAATCGAATTTTCTAATAAAAGCCTGGGAGATGGACGTTTTGCATGGGAACGAAAGATGGATGTGTATTGGACTATTCTAATTGCTTCCATACTGTAATGTGAGATCTTTCTTGTTATTTGAACTATATCTTTGCAACGAATGATTTTGCTTCTTTCTGTGTAAACGATTTCTCTATTTCATGAGCAGTGAATGTGTTTATATTAAATCAGAAGCTATCTTCTGATATCTTTATCATAGCTGTAGCTTTCTCTTTCTGATGTAATGGCTATCCATTCTTTCTTTAAGATAACTCCTATAGCTCATTGTTCATCCTTTAAATGTGCTCCTTGCAGGGATAATTAGTTTCATTTCATGTGTTTCTTTATTAGATTTAGATATGTTCTTTCAGTTTGCATCTAGATTAAATAATTTTGCTTCTCTGTTTCATGAGCAATAGATGCGTTTTGTATTAAATTAGAAGCTATCTTATAAAGATCTTTTATCTTGCTGTAGCTTTACTTGTAAGAATCGATGGCTATCTATTCTTTCTTTATGATATCTGTTACAGCTCATTGCGCATCCTGTAAGTGTGTTCCCTGCAAGGATAGGTGGATTTACTTCAGTTTAAAACTTAGATCTGTTTAGTTTTGCATTTAGATCAGATATAAATTAGGCACTTGCATCACATTGAAAACATAAAATCCAAAAGAAAGGTGGATCGGGCCATAACCGGTATAATCGGAAATCAAACTCCAAACCCACGGTTGTCGGAACCGCTAACCGGACGGATTCCCTATACCAAACGGTAGATAATCTAATTGGGATCATCTATCGGGGAGAATCCCTTTCTGATTGATGCTACGATATTCGAGGCATCAACAGTTTTTGGCGCTAGAAGGAGGGCCTGAAAGTGCATGGCTGATAGAGGAAAATCTCCCACTGCCATAGATGACACTGAAAACCCGCTTAAAGAAAGCATTTCAAACAGCCGAGATATTGAATTATTAAATCAAGAACACCTCATTTCTGATCCTGATCCTCAAGAAGCTTTATACGCTATCCCATTTACAGAAATAGAGGATTTGAGAAGACATACGAGATCCTACGTTAGGCAGCTAGGTGGTCTAAACGCTGTAAATTTTCTCCCTGAGAAAAATACCCCTAGAAAAGAGCCACAATATACCCGAGATTCGATTCTTGTTCAAATTTTTGAAGAACTTGTGAATCTGACTTTGGAAGAAATTTCAGACACTCTTAACAAGGCAGATCTTGAAAACTCAAAAAAAATTTCAGACCAAGAAAACCTTGAAGAACTAATTACTCCAAAGAGTACCCCCCAGAACTCACCATACAATTCTTCGCCAGGGTCTCCACGTCCAAACATGGCTGTACCTGCTTGGAGAGCAAGGGGAGCGCTGAACCTAGCTGGGCCATTCCATAATCTTCCTAAAAACCCAGAAAAGGTCTTGCCTAAGTTCGATCCAGGGAAATCCATTTCGGCGGAAGATCACCTCAAGAGTTTTTACTTAGCTCTGAACCTTTTGAACATACAACATGAAGACATAGTCTGCAGGTTGTTTCCATATACATTCGAGCCAAAAGTATCATCATGGTACTTTAGCCTACAACGTAGCTCAATCTCTAGTTGGGATGAATTCAAAAATTGTTTCTTAAAGAAATACGGAAACCAAAAGACTGTGGCAACACTTATGAAAGAACTCTTATCCATGAGAATGGAAAAGAAAGAAAAGGTTCAAGATTTCAATCAAAGATTCACAACGCTGTTAAATAATTTCAGCGAAGCCAATAAACCAGTAGAGGAATCTTTGATTGAATACTATACAACAGCTCTTGAAGGACCAATAGCAATGTTCGTAAAAAGATCCAAGAAAACTACCTTGATAGAGAAGTTTGAGGAAGCTAGAAAGGTAGAAGAAGAAGCTGATAGCATTGCTAAGCATGCCTTAGATGTAGAACCAAAACCAGCAGCTAGCAAAAAAACTTTGCTGCTCACTAGAGGTAAAGAAGAGCCATCTACAGACATGGAAAATGTAGTCAAGATGATGCAGAAATTATCTAATAAAATTGTAGATCTCGAGAAGGATAAGGCTGCTAGCACATCTAGGAAACCTTTCAAGCCATTTTATAAAAGAAGGGAAGACGGTGACCAAACTCATCCACCAATGAATACTGCCCCTGTTTTCAACTTGAATGAGATTGGGATGGAAAATTTCTGCACTTTTCACCAAGAACCGCATTCGGAAAAGAGTTGCCCGCAATGGATTAATTCCATGAGCTTAGTCATGAACCAAATGCTAGATTCACAGATCCCAGACCAAGATGATCCTCCAGAAGAGTCCATCCCTGAATTAGAGGAACCAACTCCAGACACTACTATGGTGCTGTGGGATTGGGTACCTATGACTGAATTAGTAGAAGAAGATCCCATAGATAGCTCTCCCTCTACCATAAATGTTGCTACTCGCAGCAAAGGACCAATTGTGGATCCTGTGCCAAGCGCAGCTCCTCATAAGCCTAAAGCTTCAAAAGAACCGCCTAGGAGGCACATAACCATTATCCCTCCACAGCCAAAAGTCAGCCAAACAACGACCAAGCAGCCAAACGCTGACACCATAGTTCAGCCACCTAAGGTCACAACAAGCAAAACAGATCAGCCGACTCGAATTGCGAACGAATCCGACACAGGATACGATATTATTGAGGATATCAAGAAGGTCAAGGCAAACGTGTCAATATTTGACATGTGTAGCTTGCCCCATCAATGAGACAAACTGCTGCATGTTTTACAACCTCAAACCAGCACTCCATTAACGGATTCTCAAGACAATCCCGAAATCAATGAAGCTAGCATCGGTGGAAAGTCTAAATATCAAACTTTGCCATTTCTATTGACTTTTGAAATTTTCAACCATAATGTTCACAATTGTTTGGTAGATTCTGGAGCATCCTCAAATGTTATGCCACTGTCAATTTGTAAGAAAATTAATGGGCAGCCTGTGCCATCTCCAGCTCAAATTATCCAATTAGATAGGATTGCTGTCAAGGTTATTGGGGAGATGAAAGATGTTATAATTAGACTATCAGCTGACCCTAGAGTCTGTCAATTCATTGACATAATGGTAGTCGATATTTCTGAAGCTTATGGGCTGATTTTAAGTAGGGATTGGTCTACCAAGCTGAGTGGCTACTCTGCTACTGATTGGTCCCACCTATGGCTGCCTTATCAGAACAGGCAGAATCAGATTAAAGTTCTTAGGGAACCTCATATGAAGCAAAACGTAACTCAGTTAGAAGAAAAAAATGAGGCCGTAGCTTTCTCATCCTTGGTTCTGGGGAATTATTTCTTAGAAATGGATCCGGGTAATTATCAGTCTGAAGCCATTAGCCATGAATCAGATAAACAGTCCGATCTCCTTCATTTCTCTCGGAATGATGATGTTGATTGTAACATAGTCAATTTAGTTACTGACATAGATCACAAAGAAACTAACTTAGTTGAATCTAAAGATATCTTTTGTACATTATACTTTGATGGTTCTAAAACTCTGGAAGGATCCGGAGCCGGTTGTGTTCTAATGGATCCAAAAAGAAACAAGTATTTTTTGTTTTGTAGATTAGAATTCGATTGTACTAATAACACCGCTGAATATGAAGCTTTGGTGCATGGATTAAAGAAGGCCATTGGCTTAAATGTTAAGTACCTGAAGGTCTTTGGTGACTTCGAGATAGTTGTAAGACAGGTAAGGAACACCATTCATTGTCTCTCACCTCACTTGAAGGGTTATCAGGCTGAGGTATGGGATTTAATTATGCATTTTGACGCTTTCAGTATAAAATCAATTCCTAGAATGCAAAATTCTGCAGCTGATTTGTTAGCAACATCTGCTTCTAGATTGGTGCCATCAAATAATAAATGCTCGATTGAATTGATTTTCAGGCCTTCCGTTCTCGATAACATCACGAACTTCAGAGTCTTCGATAATGATGAACAAATTATCAGCTTCCTGACAAACGAAGATAGCTTTCAAGGAGCTGCAATAGATGAAAAAGAACATGATGCTGATTTGATGAATAAGGATGAGGAGAAAGGAAATTTCATTCCAAAGGGGGTAAGGTCCCTCGAAACGTTGTTCGATCTTCAAAATAAGTTCAAAAGGCCAACTAATACCAAAACTAACAGCTCATCAATGCAACATGAGTTAGTTAATTTGGGTACCGAGGCAGAACCAAGATTTGTCAACCTTGGCAAATGTTGTTCACCAGGAGAAAGAGACAGGTTCATCAAGTTGTTTAAACAATACAAAGATATTTTTGCATGGACCTATGAAGATCTGAAGACGTATGACGTCCGCATTATTCAGCATGTTATACCAATGAAAGCGGGTGTCAAGCCATTTCAGCAGCAGTTAAGAAGAATGCATCCCACTCTAGAACCGTTGATCCAAAAGGAATTAAAGAAGCTCCTGGACGCTAAGATAATCTTCAAAGTTCGGCATTCTGAGGGGGTCAAACTTGGTTCCCGTAAGAAAGAAGTCGGGAGAGATAAGGCTATGTGTAGATTTCAGAAATTTAAACAAAGCTTCGGATAAAGACAACTACCCCGTCCCTTCAATGGAACAAATCCTTCAAATGGTGTCAGGATCCGAATTGTTTTCTCTTCTTGATGGTTTCTCTGGATACAATCAAGTGTTAGTAGCCGAAGAATATCGTCTCAAGACTACTTTCCAAACTAAATGGGGAACTTTCGCATACCGAAAGATGCCATTTGGTCTGTAAAATGCAGGAGCTACATTCCAAAGAGCAATGGATATCGCCTTCCGAGGACTGGGTGGGCAATGTGTTGTTGTTTACTTAGATGATGTGACAGTCTTTTCAAAGAAAAGGGAAGATCATGTTGTTCATCTGAGGCATATCTTTGATCTTTGTCGGAAATACGGTATTTCTTTGAATCCCAAGAAGAGCGTATTTGCGGTTCCCGAAGGTAAGCTCTTGGGCCATATCATTTCTAAAGGGGGAGTGTCAATAGATCAAGAAAGAGTCCAAGCTATTAATAAGATTCCAATGCCTCACAACAAGAAATCTATGTAGTCCTTTATGGGCACCATCAATTTTGTCCGCAGATTTGTTCCAGATTTCGCACAAATTGTTAAGCCGTTGCAACAGATGGTTAAACAAAGCATGCAATTCAAGTGGACAGATTTGGAGAAGGACGCATTTAGAGATATCAAGGCAGCCATAGCTAAGGCTCCTTCCTTGAGGAGCCCAGATTTTGATAAGGATTTCATCTTGTATACCTTCGCTTCGGATGACTCTCTCGCAGCTGTGCTCACGCAAAAGGTGGAGCTGGGGGATGAATACCCAATTTCGTTTATGAGCACTGGTCTGCAGGGGGCTGAGCTGAATTATCCCGTGGTTGACAAGCATGCATATGCGGTCTTCAAAGCGGTCAAGCAGTTTAGGCCATACATTCTAAAGAACAGAACTAAAGTCATAGTTCCCCACCCATCTGTTAGATCCCTTTTCGTTCAAAAGGAATTGGGAGAAAGGAGAGGGAACTGGGTCACAGCTCTTCAAGAATATGATTTAGAATTTAAACCAGCCATGATCATCAAAGGACAAGGCCTGTGCAAATTACTTACGGGAAACTCGACTGATGAAGAACAACATTGGAAGAATGAAGCTGAGTTAAATTCGGTTGAAGTTTGTCATATCTTCACCACTCCCCAGTCATGGTATAGGGATCTGGTGCACTATTTACAGCAGGGATATCTACCTGAGCACTGGAACTCTAAGCAAAGAAGGGCACTTCGTTTGAAATCAGCTCCTTATCAAATCATTGATGGAATACTGTTCAGAAAGAATTACGATGGAGTTCTTCTTAGATGCCTAGAAAAGGGAGATGCAAGTAAGGTAGTCAAAGAATTACATGATGGACCCGCAGGTGGGCATTATTCAGGAGAGACAACAGCACACAAGATACTGAGAGTTGGTTATTACTGGCCCACTCTGTTTCGAGATTCCCACACATACGCACGGAATTGTGATGTATGTCAAAGAAGCGCTGGGAAGTTACCTAAGGCAGCAGGACCATTGCAGCCGGTTATCATCTCTGAGCCTTTTGAGCAATGGGGTATAGATGTTATCGGAGAGATAAATCCAAATTCTTCGTTGCAACATCGATACATCCTGACGGCTACCGACTACTTCACTAGGTGGACGGAGGCTATCCCTTTGCGCAAGGTCAATGAAGAAGCGGTCATCAGCTTCTTAAAAGAGAACATCATAACCAGGTTTGGGGTTCCAATTTCCCTTATTTTTGATAATGCTACTTATTTTTCGTCTTGCAAGATAAATGAATTTTTTTATGAATGGGGAATTAAGTTGCATTATTCAACCAATTATTATCCCCAAGGGAACGGATTAGCTGAATCCTCAAACAAGAATCTGATTCGAATTCTTAAGAAGACTGTGATAGAGAACCAGAAAAGCTGGCATATAGCTCTCCCAAACGCCTTATGGGAAGATAGGGTGACCCCAAAGAATGCTTTAGGTGTTTCCCCCTTTCACTCTTGTCTATGGCAAGGAAGCCATCCTCCCCCCAAACATCTTGCTCCCATCCTTACAGTTATCCCAAGCCTCTCGGGGTTCTGGTAGCCAAGCCTTATAATCCAGGATCAACACCCTGCTTCAACTTGAAGAAGCCCGACAGAAAGCTAAAGATCGATTCCATCAACACCAAGACATAGTTAAGAGATGGTTCGATAAGAGGAAGTCTAGTAAAAGAAGTTTTGGAGTTGGGGACTTAGTCCTGAAATGGGACCATAATCACGAAGGCAAAGGAATGCATACGAAATTTCAACATCTATGGGTAGGTCCGTACCAAATCTCGGCAAAATTAGGCCCATCCACTTACAAATTGACAAATCTCGAGGGAGAAGAAGTAACCCTTCCTCTCAATGGCCTCACTCTGAAACAATACTTTGCATAGTCTCGTTGAGACTTCCTGTACATAAATAAAGTTTTCTTTTATTATTGTCTTAGCCTTTAGTTGCTCTATTTTTTTCGGTCATTTTGTTTCTTTCATTGTCATTTGAACCTTTGCTACAAATTTTTGTTTTTTGAAAGCCCTTTTGGCTGAGTTCCCCGTTGAGGATAAGTCTCTCAAAGAAATCTCGCAACCCATGAGTCCAGAACTATGCTCGAATAAATCCTGTCTGTTGTGCTCTCGCTGAAATGTTCAGAAGGAAGGAAGCCTACTCTGCTAGTCACACTAATCCTGTTTAATAGCAGAGACCTATGACCATCTTCACTACTATCGTTGGGCTCCACCCACTCTCACACTTTAAAGGCTTCTCAAGAAGGTTACCAAAGTTGGACCCATGGAAAGTAGCACCTCTCGAGGGCATAGGGTATTGAAATGACTCCACGCTGCAAATTTAACAGCCAAAATGGCTTATATTCAAGACTTTGTTTTCCAGAAATTCTCGCCTCAATTAAAGCATGGCCAAGACAAAAGCAAAAGACATGTAAAATCAAGAAGGTTGTCCAAAAGGCTCAGCCCAAAATGGGCTCCTCTCCGTCCGTGAGGCTTGATCAAATCAATAAAATTTCTAACTCACACAAAAGGACATTATGGATTCAGGAGCCTAAATCAAAGATCATGTACAAAGAAAATATCTCTGGAAGGCTCAAACAGCTAAGCTGTCCAAAGTATAAACATCCAAAAGGATGCAAGAAGCATGGGAATGAGGAACAAGAGCAATGATGTCCATGAGAAAGTGTTTCAAATCCTGTGGAGTCCGGCAGTAGTAACCATCTGAAGGATGACCCTCCTAAAACGAATCTCATATGTTGGCCCTTTGAGAGTAGTGAAGATGTCTCGGTCAAAGCTCCCCTTTCCCCAATGGCTAGTAGGTAAAGTGCCTTCTTCCCCTCACATGAATTTAAAATGCTCAGCTGAGTAGTGCACCTAAGATGAACGTCTTTGATGAGGTTTCGGACCATGAAGAGGAATTTTTCAGAGATCTGTGTTCGCCAGCGACTCGCCATTGTTGTTGCAGCAACATCCCCCCAAAATTTTCAACATATTGGGGCCCCTCCTTTAAAATTTTTAGAAAGGCTGCCTAAGGGGCCATTCCCAGCTTTTATCTTTTGCTTTCCAATAGAAAATCTTGCCATAAGCCTTTCCAAATTTCTTCCAAGGAACAGAAAAGGAACTTTGAAAATTTTCCCAAAATTTCGGAGCTTTTCAGACTATCTCCCCACAGTTGCGAAATTTGTTAAGTTTTCGTCCCGAAAGGCGGAAGCCTTTGTTTAACCTTTCGAAAAGGAGCTTAGAAACTTAGATTTTTTGAAAGTTTGCGAAACGAACTCTGCGGAACCTTTCAGCTTTGTCTCCCAAAATTGCGGAATCTTTCGGGCTATCCTCCCGCAGTGGCGGAAGCCGCTTGTTTAAACCTCTCGAAAAGACATTGGAAACTTTTCCCAAAAGATCACGGAAGAAATCAAGGAATCCGCCCGAAGCTGGTGGAAGCCACTCACGTAAGCTTCCCGAAGAGGGACTTAAATTTTGCTCATAAGATGCGGGAATCATTGGCAAATTCTCTCCGAAATGGCGGAGGAATTCGAAGAAGCTGCCTGAAACGTGCGGGAGCCATCCGTCTACCTTCCCCGGGGCCGCTAAGCGACTAAGTTTTGAAAATTTTTTGAAGTCTCAAAAGTCGCAAGAAGGCATTCACCAAAGCCTTCCGCAACAGCGGAAACCTTCGCGGAACCGTTCCGAAACATCACCGAAACAAACTTTGCGGAACCTTTATTTTTTCTTCCCGAAACAGCGGAGGCTAAGGGCAAAAGCTTTCCGCATTTCTCACGAGCGCGGCCAAAACTTAGAAACTTTCTCGAATTCGCGAGAACCTTTTGCGGAAGCATTGGCGGAAGTCTTCCGAAACTGCGGAAGCCACTTATGAAAGCTTTCCGCAGTTTCGGGAGCCTTCACGTTTTCATCCCGAAGAGGCCGCCAAAAGAACTTAATCGTCCGCGTTCCAACTTGCAGAAGCAATTCACCAACCTCTCCTGAAACAGCGAAAGCTTCCGCGGTATCCTTCCGAAAGATTTGAGCTTTGCGGAACGTTTGGGTTTCCCTTCCGCACCACGGAAGCCTTTTGCGATAGCCATTCGCCATTATCTCCCGACACGGCGGAAGCTTTCGCCATATCTTTCCGCAACGGCGGGTGAGATTCACAAGTTTATCCCGCAGGAGGCGGTCGCGCGCAAACTGAGACGGCTTGATTTGACGCCGAAGTACCAGTATTTAAAACGCGTTTAATTGTGCCACCCACCAAAATTGAATGCCACACGTGCCCGGCTTATTTAAATAAGCGGTGGAGGCTCGAGCCAAAACGTTGTTAATTCTCGATTGGAAGATTTGTTGGACGCCGCGCAAACCGCTCCAGCTCAGCATACCTGTCCACGTTCACGGCCACCTCATTCAGCTGTCTTCACGGTGCCAGGTAGGAACTTTAACCGTTAAATCTTGTCTTCCACACGTCAGATTATCTTTTGGGTTTTCTCTTTTTCAAAGACGATAGGAATTGGTTGGATTTTGACGGGAAAAATTCTCGTCATGGGCCATTTTGCCCGTCAAATGCGGTCTAAATTTCGTTTTTCCTGTCGTTTGTATATTGGTTAAGAAAAATGTCGATTTGGATGGACGGATTTATTGTTTTTCTTCCAAAGTTCCCCCCGAGGCCCCATGGATTTTTTTTTCATGTCGCCAGTCGAAAGCTAAAACCGTAGCCCCTCGGGCTTTTTCATAAGCCTCAGTCTCGGCGTAGCCACTACCCAACTTAAATCCTAAGACAGGCGCCATTGCCCCTATTCAAACCTCCCATAGAGAACCTCGGTAAGTGCCATAAATGACAATGGCGTTCGAAACCCTTGCCTGGTCGTAAATATGAAAACGGCTCCCTTTTTCGTCACAGGGTCATTGCACCCCAGACTTCCCCGCCACTACCCTTTTAAAAGCACAATGACGAAAGTCACCCTTTCCCCTAGAGCTAGACCGAGAGCAGGTTGCTTCCGCAACATGCTTATCCTCGCGGGGGCATTTCCAAACCTGCCCCTTTAAAGGAGTTAGGATGACTAAAATCTAGAACTCATGTTTGGAATGGTGTATTTTGGCTCCCTAACATGCAGCTTCCCATTGTATTGATCTCATTGACATGGTGAAACGGTAATGCTCTCTGTAAAATCTCACAGTATGTTGATCATGTTTATAATGATGTATATTTGGTTGCTATCAGGGATAAGTCAAAATGCCAAAAGGTGGGAAGAAGAAGGCTAAGATGACAGAGAAAAAGCCTGCACCACTTAAAACTGAGACCTCACTCCAGGATACTAGGTGCACCACCGGTGTCCCTCCTGAAATCAAATGGGGTGACATTTACAGGATGATCCGAGACCAGGATGTCTCGGATATGTTGTTAGAAGAGGGGCCAATTTATCTAAATATCAAAGCTTCAGGCATAACCAGAGTTGCTACCCCGCCCTGAACTATTCCCCTGTGCTGAAGTGATCGGATGGATACTCCAACATGTCGATGCGGAAGGAAGAGTGATAAATGATAGCGGGAAAGTGGCCATTACCTCATTTCACCCCGCATACCTGGCCGCAGCCTACAAATTTCCCCCGCTCCCAACAATCTCTGACTGATGAATGCTTGGGCAAAATGAACAACGTTGAGATGGCCAAAAAGCTATTGGTCGTAGGCAAGCATCTAAGAAAGAAAGGAAATGACGAATACGACGTCCAAAACCTGAGACCTCCTTTCAGGTTGATCGCCTTGATGCTATGCAGAATCTTCGGCATGCTCGATGGCACCGTGTATAAGATTCAGTGGGTCCCTATTATCCACTTCGTGGCGTTTAAAGGAACTATGTTTGACTGGGCCACTCTCCTGTCAGATAGTTTGGCCTCAATGATAGTTGCTGCAAGGGAAGGACTAGCCTTGAAGAAGGCAGAATTTTTCATGTCCTCATATCTGATCGATTGTATTTTGGCCAAGGTGGACTTCCCCAAATTGGGTTGCACATGGGATAAGTCCACCACCCCGGTTTATACTGCTTTCAGGATGATGTGGGCCCAGAATTACAAACCTAGCTACAAGCTCATCTGTGAGGGGTTCATCATGCCCCTATATGAGAAGATATTCAAGGAGGAGCCCAACTGCCTGTCAGAGAACGCTGTGGAAGTCCTTGAGAATTTTGGGGATTTTTACTTTTCAGAGCAAGGCACCTACCTCAGAATGTTTGGAGGGACCAAAGCTCCATACATTTTGCCGCAATATGCCACAGATTATGTGGTCCTTAAGGAAGCAGTAAGACAAATATTCCTGGATGGAATTGGAGCAGTGCTCCATAAGCAGCATAAGACTTCCTTTCCCCCTCTACCTTTCTGCATAGGAGCTTACAAGTTCTCAGGGGTTGCCTCAGCCGAGGAGTTTGTTCAGGAGCTGAAAGCTTTCAACTTCGGCGAGGTGATCTTCCACAGGAATGACAGGAAGGGAAGAGTGGCCTAGCATTGTAGGGAAATCTACGCTCATTTTGAGTACTCTCACTATCTTGATGCCGAGGAAGAGGTGTTCAGGGGCATCAGCAACATGGCTAAGCTGCGAACCTTTCGCCAAGGCAGTGGAGCAAGTTCTAGCTCCACCAAGATCCAGAAGATCAGCCAGCAGAAGGAGAAAGAAGCTGATGATGCCCGAGCTCAGGAAGAGCTCAGACTAAGAGAGGAAGCAAGGTTAATGCAGGAGGATGAGGAAGCCAGGTTGCAGCAAGAAGCTGAAGCGGCAAGAATGCAGCAAGAGGCCGAAAATGAGTAGCTGCAGAAAAAGCCGAGGAAGCCCGCCAGCAGAAAGCAGATGAAGGTCAGCCACAAGTTGAAGGGGAAGAAAGACAGGAAGCTGAACAAAGAGCGGAAGAAGAGCTGAAGGCAGGGGAAGATGCCCAAGAAAGTGGGTCCGGTGTCCAAGACATGGAAATAGACGCATCTCAAGCAGGTGGCTCTGGTACCCAAAATGAGGGAGTAGATCCAGCTCAGGAAGTCTGGACCCCACCTGCTGAAGAAGAAATAGACATTATGGATCGCCCAATTGTCCCGTACACTCCATCAGGAAAACATACGGTGTCCAGGTGGAATGAGTTTGTCTATGACAAGAAAAGGAAAGCAATGGTCCTCAAATCAGAAGAGAGGATCAAAAGTCCCTTCCATGAGGACGTCATTACCCACCGAGAGGTCACTATAATGTAGAATACAAATCAAGATCCCTTTGCTATGGCATTCGCAGCTGTAGAAACAACAAAAGAATCACTGGACAATGTAGGGGTTATAGTTAGAGAAAATATATTGACAAAGAAGAGAGCTCGTACGCTACAACAGACTATGGCTAATGAGCAGGCCCACAGGGATCTTGTGGTGAACAAGTATAATTGCCTGTACGCCGAGCATAAAGAGCTGTCAGACAAATATAATCGGTTAGAGGAGGAAAAGGACCAACTAACACTCCAAATGATGATTGTGGAAGCAGAGAAGAATAGAGCGGAAGATAAAACATCCCAGCTAGAAGCATACAAGCGGGAATTAGCTGAGAGCAGAACGATGGACATGTCTCCCTTCCATGAGCTATCCCACAGCATCCTGAAGCAAATGCATGAGACTCAGGAGCTAATCACTAATGAAGTTTGCAAGCTCAAGGCCATGGTGTTCAGGTTAAAAGAAATAAATGCAGAGGCCCATAGGCTCAAAGCCAAGCACACTCGGGTTAAGGCTAATATCCAGAGCCAGATAGAATGGCAAAAAGAAATGGTGGATTTCCCCACACATCTCCCATTCAAGTCTGAGGAGGGTTTTAATGAAGACATAGCCCTTTTAGACTTCTGCAGAAGTTGTGGCAGTAAGCTAATGGCCAGTGTACAAGGGACAATGGGTAGGATCAACAGTTTGTATCAAAGAATCCAGGAAGTGCATGACAGATGCAAATTGAGTTTCGCGCAATCCCTCGATGACTTCCCGGATTCAGAACAACGCTTGGATGAGCTAAAGGAAGAACTAGGCATCCAGACCGAATATGTGAAGAAAATTGATGTCCTAGCAACTGATGACTTACAACATTATATCGGAATGTCATCAATCCATAGCCATTTGCTTAAGGAAGTGCATCAAGCTGTAGTGACAGAAATTCAAGGCATCGGAGCAGAGCTTAGGAAAAATGTGACTTCTCAGAAAATCTTGCTCCCTGCTGCAGCAAATATGGTCATAAGGGACACTGGTGTTTGGTATAGTTATATTGCAGAGGTGGAGCGACAAGCAGAAGCAACTTTGGAACAGCTAGCTCGTTTTCCTCTCTCCCTGCAATAGCAGAAACTCCAGTGGGCTCAGCTCCTTCTTCCCAAGCCATTCCAGCAGCAACAGTGAGCTCAATTCCCTCTTCCCCAGCAGTGGCAGAAATTCCAGCTAGCTCAATTCCTTCTGCCCAGGTAGAAGCAGCAGCAGTTGTTGATTTGAGCGACCCTCTTCCAGCAGAAGCTCACGCACAAGAGTGAAATCGCTGATTTCACAATATTATTTCTGATTTGTTGTAATTTTAAGCTCTCAAATGTGTAAAGCGTGAGCTATGGGACAACTGTCCATTTTCTTTTGTTAAATATTTTTGTAAAAGAGGTAGTCACATTATTGTCTATTATAGAAGAAATTCCTGTAGGTGACAAGTGGAAGAGGCCAAGTGGCAGCCCAAAGGGCAATTTTGTAACTATAAATAGAAGTTAGGAAGAATTAGAAAGGACTTTTGGCAGGGAATGAATTTTGGAGGCCTGTACGAGCTACCTTGTATTGGTTCTCTAAAATTGAATTTTCTAATAAAAGCCTGGGAGATGGACGTTTTGCATGGGAACGAAAGATGGATGTGTATTGGACTATTCTAATTGCTTCCATACTGTAATGTGAGAACTTTCTTTTTATTTGAACTATTTCTTTGCAACTAATGATTTTGCTTCTTTCTGTGTAAACGGTTTCTCTATTTCATGAGCAGTGAATGTGTTTATATTAAATCAGAAGCTATCTTCTGATATCTTTATCATAGCTGTAGCTTTCTCTTTCTGATGTAATGGCTATCCATTCTTTCTTTACGATAACTCCTATAGCTCATTGTTCATCCTTTAAATGTGCTCCTTGCAGGGATAATTAGTTTCATTTCATGTGTTTCCTTATTAGATTTAGATCTGTTCTTTGAATTTGCATCTAGATTAAATAATTTTTCTTCTTTGTTTCATGAGCAATAGATGCGTTTTGTATTAAATTAGAAGCTATCTTCTAAAGATCTTTTATCTTGCTGTAGCTTTACCTGTAAGAATCGATGGCTATCTGTTCTTTCTTTATGATATCTGTTACAGCTCATTGTGCATCCTGTAAGTGTGTTCCCTGCAAGGATAGGTAGATTTACTTCAGTTTCAGACTTAGATCTGTTTAGTTTTGCATTTAGATCAGATATAAATTAGGCACTTGCATCACATTGAAAACATAAAATCCAAAAGAAAGGTGGATCGGGACATAACCGGTATAATCGAAAATCAAACTCCAAACCCACGATTGCCGGAACTGCTAACCGGACGGATTCCCTATACCAAACGGTAGATAATCTAATTGGGATCATCTATCGGGGAGAATCTCTTTCTGATTGATGCTACAATATTCAAGGCATTAACAGATTAGTTGGATCATGTATATGTATATGCATCATGTTGGATGCATGTTATGATCAGTTGGATCATGCATATGTATATGCATCATGTTGGATGCTTTTTATGATCAGTTGGATCATGTTTATGTATATGCATCATGTTGGATGCTTGTTATGATCAGTTGGATCATGTATTTGTATATGTATCAGGTGGATACATTATATGATCAGGTAGATCATGGATGATGATATGTATCAAGTATGCATCAGATGGATGCATTATATGATCAGGATGATCATGGTTGATGAGCTTCAGGATGTTTCTCTAGACGGTATGTATCAGATATGCATCAAGTGGATGCATTGTATTGTCAGGATGATCATGGATGATGAGCTTTAGGATGTTGCTCCAGATAATATGCATCAGGATGATGCTATGATGATGATCAGGTTGATCATGTGATGATATACATTAGGATGATGTATGGTGAGTATCAGGATGATACTCTATGGCCGTGGAAAAGTTGTGAAGATAAGCATATAATATGGCCCTGGGAGGTTTGAAGATACTCTTTCGAGGTTTTTCCTATGGCATATAATATGGCCCTGGGATATCTGGCAAATGCTCTTTCGAGGTTTTGCTTGGGAGGACATATAATATGGCCTTGGAAGATCCGATAGGCTGGGCTGTGTGCCCATAATAAGTCCTCGGATGCTCTTGCGAGGTTTTGTCCTATGGAATATAATATGTCCCTGGGAGATCCGATAGGTTGGGCTGTGTGTTTGTAATAAGTCCTGGGATGCTCTTGCGAGGTTTTTCCATGACTACATGTAATATGACCCTAGGAGATCCGACAGGTTGGGTTGTGTGCCCATAATAAGTCCTGCGATGCTCTTGCGAGGTTTTGTTGTGACCACATGTAATATGTCCCTGGGAGATCCGATAGGTAGAGCTATGTGCTCATAACAACCTGGGATTCTCTTGCGAGGTTTTTTGGTGAGGTCACATATAATATGTCCCTGGGAGATCTGACAGGTAGAGCTGTGTGCTCATAATAGACTGGGATGCTCTTCCGAGGTTTTGTGACACACGTAATAAGTCCTGAGGATTCCACAGTATGGCCAGTTATGAAGACCTGCAGGTGGTGGGCCTACATCCAGTATGAAAAAGGACTGGCTCTGTAGAAATTCCTATGACGAGTAGATTCAAAGATTGATTGAGATAGCAGCAGCCATGACAATGACGATGGTTCGATGACAATGATCTAGAGAAGAAGAATTGTGCTAGCAGATCTGTGTCGAGAAATACTTTACTAGTTAAGAGGGACTGTTGATGTAATTGTAACTTCGAAATGTATTTCACCTATGTATATTGTACTCCTATAGAGATGTTATTATTCCTCTATACGGAAGTGTCGTCATTTGTATTGACAAGTGTCGCAACTTGCATGTGATGGGTTATTAGACCACCAAGGGTGGGGTCAGCCCTGATTAGTATTACCATGGGTTATTAGATTGAGTTAGACAAATCAGCCCTGCTATTTTATTAGGCAGTTCAGGTCAAGTATAAATACAGTGTGGGAGCACTCTATTTGATCATCTCATTATTCACTTCTACACTCACTAAAAAGTGGTGCACTAGTGGAGGAGGAGGTTCAACTGCTAGGAGGACTATCTCTGTGTACTTGGGTTGTATCATTTCTCTTTCTATCTCTGAGGAAGTTGTGGGGTTTTTCACCTTTATCGTTTTCCCTAGTTGTTAGAACAGTAACCACACTTAGTACCATAATCCATAAATTTTTTGATTGCCCATGTGCTTAATTAAACCATGTTTTGGATTAAGTGACTATAGTTGGTCAAAAACCCACTTTTAGAGTGTTCACACCCACTTCCAAGCAAACCAGTTCACCCAGCCTCCAGTTTTGTCCACAAGTGCGCCCTCATTTATTGCTGGTGCGCCCTCTCTCCTTGTTTTGGGGAATTTTAGTTGACCAAGGGCGCTAGGGTGGATTTTTGCCCTTTTTTGGCTAGATTTGGAGCATTTAATGCTCCCTTGGGCCCCCAAACCTCCTCTACTTGCTCACCCATGCCTGCCTTGAGCTCATTATTGATCCAGCATGCTTCAGCCACCTCACCACCAGAATTCGTGGCTGTTTGGGATGATTGGGATTGAGTTGGACCCACCTAGGGGGGATTGAGGCCAATTTGGCATTGATGACTTGTACACTCAGCTTGAGCCACCTAATGCTCTCGATTTTCTCATGGATGTAATAAAAACCTGTTACTAACATTTTCACATGTTAGACAGTCAGTTAATCAAAGGTTTCAGCATACATTGTGTGTAAATTTATCTCTTTTTTCAAGCTTTCCACAGTTTTTGCAAATTAATTCGATTTTGTGAGGTTCTCCATAGCTCCTCGATCTTCTGTGATCAAAATACTCACATGGTATCAGATCCATCGTGGATTTAGTGAGTTGCAGGCCAACATTGAGCGTTGAACTGCATTCTAGAGAGGATTTCCAGATAAAAATTGAGTGTTTTTTGCAGGTGTTTCAGTAGTTTTCTCACCATTAACGCAGCAGTCATGGAAGCAAACCAAATGATGCTCACACCCTTCAATTTTTTTGATTGGAAGGTTGAGATGGTCATCAAGCTGAGATCTAAGGGTCTCTATAGAGTGACCATGGGCACAGAAGTGGAGCCAAATTCTGCTGTGGAGAAAGCCAAGTACTACAATTGACTTGATGAAGCTTATGGATTGCTATGCCTGAGCATTTCAAGGGAACTCTTGTTTCATACAGACAGTTTGACAACTCCCAATGAAGTATGGGTGAAGCTAGAATCACTCTTTGGGAAAACTGATGAACTGAGAGGCCACCAGCTTGAAAACGAGCTC
The DNA here is from genome assembly GCA_027924585.1 of Larix kaempferi. Lineage (NCBI taxonomy): Eukaryota > Viridiplantae > Streptophyta > Pinopsida > Pinales > Pinaceae > Larix > Larix kaempferi. Next base: position 2,222,369 of record BSBM01001360.1, read on the forward strand.
ATTAGCTTGAGCCCAGCGCATTTTGAAACCATCCAGGAGTTCTTCAAGAAATTCAAGTCACTGGTGCTTCAACTGCAACAATGTGGAATTGTTAAGAAGGAGGAACAACTGATTCTGTCCATCCTTTCGAAGCTAGGCCCAGAGTTTTCAGTATTTGTTAGCACATTTCACTTAGCCAAAATGACCCTTCGAAATTGGCAAATGCCATCACTAGCTACCTTCATGGAGTGTCTCACTCAGGAGCAGGACAAACTAGTTCAGATGGGCACCATAAAATCAAAGGACCAAGCATTGGCAATGGGTGTTTCAAATGCAAGCAAAGGAAAGCAGAAAGCCAAGAATTCGAAGCAGCAAGAGAAGAGGAAGTTTGACAAGACCAAGTCTGCAGATGGGGGTTCGAATCTGTCAAAGGAGAAGGACAAGAAGGGAAAGGAAAAGACCAAATGCACCTATTGTCATAGGGGATGGCATCCAGAGAGCTCATGTATGAAGAAAACCATTGACTCAATGGCGCAGCTGCTGGAGAAGAACAACATCCCAGTCCCTGAGGGCGCAAGGAAGAAAGAGAGCACCTCAAACCCTGACAATAAGGAGAAGTGTCATGCTTTGGTAGCAGGTACTTCGAATCCCTCTTCCTTCATCATTGATTCAGGAGCTTCCAGACATATGGTTTCATCCAGAGAGCTTTTCTCCTCTATGCATTCGAATGGTGGCCCAACAGTTCGAATGGGAGATGATTCAGAACTCCAGACCAAGGGGATTGGAAGGATTGACATGGAGCATGGCTATTTCAGTGATGTGCTCTATGTACCTTCATTGGCTGAAAATTTGCTATCAGTCTATCAAATGACCCATACAGGAGAAGCCAAGAGAGTGACATTCACTCCAGATTTGGTAGAAATCTCAGAAATCTCCTCAAATCAAGTTGTGGCAGTAGGGTATGCATATCATGATGAGAGAATGTACAAATTCTCAAATTTCATTCCAAATTCTAGTGACCATGCTCTTGTCTCTCATGCCAACGAGACCTCTAAGTTGTGGCATGAAATATTTGGCCACATGAACTACAAATACCTCCAGCAATTGCACAAGGACGAGATGGTGGAAGGGCTTCCAGAAATCAAGTCATCAAATGGTGCATGCATTGGGTGTGTAGTTGGAAAGCATCCTGAGCGCAGCTATGAGAAGGGAATGGCAAGGAGAGCCACTCAACCACTTGGATTGGTACATTCAGACCTCATTGGTCCTCTTCCCACTCCATCATATGGTGGATCAAGGTATGTACTTACATTCATAGATGACTACTCTCGATTCTGCTGGGGTTTACTTCCTTAAATTGAAGTCAGAAGTGTTTGAGAAATTGAAGATTTGGAAAGCCCTAGTGGAGAACCATAGTGGTCATAAGATAAAGATCCTTAGGACTGATAATGGAAAGGAATATGTGAATAATAACATTCAGCACCTTTGTGAGGAATGCGGCATCCAAATGCAACATTCAATCCCCTACACACCTCAGCAAAATGGTGTGGCAGAGAGGAAAAATAGATCTCTCAAGGAGATGGCTACTTGCATGATTGAAGCTAGGGATCTAAGCCCTAAGCTATGGGCTGAAGCCATCAATTGTGCTGCTCATATTCAGAACAGAGCCTTTCACAAATCAGTCAAAGGAAAAACCCCCTATGAGGCATGGTTTGGCCAAAAACCAAATGTGTCAAATTTCAGGATTTTTGGGTCTAGAGCATGGGCTCGAATTCCATCAGAAAAAAGGAAGGCTTTGGAGCCACAGAGTAGGGAATGTATCATGGTTGGATATGGTGAGGAAACAAATGGCTATAAGCTCTTTGACACATCCACACTTAAAACTTTCATTGAGAGAAGTGTGCAATTCGAAGAAGAACCAATTCCAGATTTTGAGCTTGCACCGGGGGAAAGCTCCTCTCCTCCACACCTTAATGAGATTAGTGATGATTCCACCTATTATTTTTCTGATATTGCTGAAGATGACATGGATGAATATGACATTGCTGTACATGAGTCACCATCAAGGCCCAAGTGGGCTGAAAAAATCATACAAGATGCAGGTGAATTGGCAGGCAATCCCCAAGATCCTAGGAAGACTAGATCCCAAACAATCAATGCTTCCTTTGCAAATGAGAGTGAGCTTGCTGATCACTGTTATATGATGATTGGATCTGATCCAACATCATATCAGGAAGCTCATCATGATCCAAGGTGGAGGGCAGCAATGCAAGAAGAATTCCACTCTCTCCAAGAGAACAAAACATGGGATTTGGTGCCTCTTCCTCCCAAGAGGAAACTAGTGCAATGTAAGTGGATTTTTCGAACCAAACCTGTTGCTGATGGTTCTGATCTGAAATATAAGGCTAGGTTAGTGGCTAAGGGCTACTCACAAATCCATGGTGTGGATTATACAGAGACCTTTGCACCGGTTGCAAAGATGGACTCAATTAGACTAGCTCTAGCCATGGCAGCTAGTAAAGGTTGGGAAGTTCACCACATGGATGTCAAAAGTGCATTCTTGCATGGTGAGCTACAGGAAGAGATATATATGCAGCATCCTGAAGGATTCCAAGAGGATCCCACACTTGTATGCAGGTTGAAGAAGTCACTCTATGGACTCAAGCAAGCCCCCAGGGCTTGGTATGCCAAAATGGATGCTTTTTTGCTCTCAATTGGTTTCTGTCGATGCAAGTCTGATCCAAATGTTTATTTGCAGCATTGTGATGATAATTCGCAGGTCATTGTACTGTATGTTGATGATCTCTTAATTACAGGGAGCTGCACCAAACAAATTGGCTCAATTAAAGCTTCTTTGCACAGTGAATTTGCCATGAGCGACCTAGGATTGCTAAGGCAATTTTTGGGTTTGGAAATTGAGCAATCTGAGAGAGGTATATTGCTGAGTCAATCTAAGTATGCTTCAGACCTGTTATTCAAGTTCAAAATGGCTGAATGTAAGGCAGCAAAGTTCCCATTCCTTTCAGGCATAAAACTAGGTGAATTTGAAGACTCTCCGGTGGTGGATTGCACTCTCTATAGGCAGCTAGTCGGAAGTTTGCTGTACCTTACACATATAAGACCTGATTTGTCTTATGCTGTAAGTGCTGTAGCAAGGTATATGTAGTAGCCACATGAGATCCATTGGAAGGAAGTCAAAAGGATCCTTCATTATGTCCAAGGAACAAAGAACTTCGGGGTACACTATGCAGCTGGTTCTTCACTTCAACTAGCTGGATTTTCTGATTCCGATTGGGCAGGAGATCCCATCGATAGAAAGTCCACTTCAGGTTTTGTGTTTATGTTTGCTGAAGGTCCTATTTGCTGTTCAAGTAAGAAACAGCATACAATTTCTCTTTCATCAGCAAAGGCCGAGTACAGGGCAGCAGTGAACGCAGCCACACACTGTGTTTGGTTGCAAGGCATTCTTCGGGAGTTTGGTGTTGCTATTGATTCTCCAACCAATATTTGGGTGGATAATCAAAGTGCCATCAAGATATCTACTGATCCAGTACAGAGGCAAAGAACAAAGCACATTGAGATCCACATGCATTACATTCGGGGCTTGGTGCATGACAGGGTGATTTCACTGCAGTATTGCCCATCCACCGAGCAAACTGCTGATATTTTCACCAAGTGCTTTACTCAGAAGACCTTCACTCACTTGAGAGCTTTGCTTGGAGTGGGTGATGGATGGTGATTGCTGCAATTTAATTGTAGGTTCAGCCCCATGTCCATTTTTGAGGGAAGTTTTTATCCCATGAGGTTTTACTTCTTTTCCTCGGTTCATATGGACAAATAAAATTTCTGTTGTATTGAGGTGACTTGAGCCTTTGTTGCCAAGGCCTCCCACTTATCTTTCATGAGATGTACAAAGTTATGGTTAAGGGGGGGTGTTAGAATAGTAACCACACTTAGTACCATAATCCATAAATTTTTTGATTGCCCATGTGCTTAATTAAACCATGTTTTGGATTAAGTGACTATAGTTGGTCAAAAACCCACTTTTAGAGTGTTCACACCCACTTCCAAGCAAACCAGTTCACCCAGCCTCCAGTTTTGTCCACAAGTGCGCCCTCATTTATTGCTGGTGCGCCCTCTCTCCTTGTTTTGGGGAATTTTAGTTGACCAAGGGCGCTAGGGTGGATTTTTGCCCTTTTTGGCTAGATTTGGAGCATTTAATGCTCCCTTGGGCCCCCAAACCTCCTCTACTTGCTCACCCACGCCTGCCTTGAGCTCATTATTGATCCAGCATGCTTCAGCCACCTCACCACCAGAATTCGTGGCTGTTTGGGATGATTGGGATTGAGTTGGACCCACCTAGGGGGGATTGAGGCCAATTTGGCATTGATGACTTGTACACTCAGCTTGAGCCACCTAATGCTCTCGATTTTCTCATGGATGTAATAAAAACCTGTTACTAACATTTTCACATGTTAGACAGTCAGTTAATCAAAGGTTTCAGCATACATTGTGTGTAAATTTATCTCTTTTTTCAAGCTTTTCCACAGTTTTTGCAAATTAATTCGATTTTGTGAGGTTCTCCATAGCTCCTCGATCTTCTGTGATCAAAATACTCACACTAGTTAAACTCTATGTGTCTATTGTCTCATGTGATTGCTTGGTGTGATTGATATGCTTTATTATGCTTGATATGCTATACATGTTATTCTCTCAGTAAAGATCCTAGAGTATGTTGAATTAATGCTAAAAAATTAACATGATATACTGTTGAGTACGTGAAGTACCATTCTATATACCCGAAGGTACCTGAAAGGCTGTTTGATATACAGAATGGTACGTGGAATAACTGCAAGCCCTCGGTATGCAGTGTAGGCAGATAATGACAACTACCACGTTCAAAGACACCGGGACACGTCTCTAACCTAACACACAAGTTTCTCTGTAAATTTTAACCTAGGTTACCACTTGATTCTAAGTTGTACGGTTAGGTGAATCCATGGAGTGAATACTTGGAATTTAAAAAGATGCAAATCTCACCTATATGAAAATGCAAGTCTTTTATTTTTCTCTTCGATGGAAACTAATTAGACTAACTAGAAATCTTTTTGTTTTCGATAATGAAACGAACAAGTACCTCTATATTTTCAAAATCAACCAAAAAGACTCAAAAGCACTCTTTCAACAATCCAACAAAAATGAATAATACACAAAATCGAAATGTTTTTTTCTTTTTCTCTTTTCAACTTAAGCAAATTTAAGAAAAATGAAAAGAATGAATTTCCATTTTTGAATGTAATAAATTCTAATTCCGAAATCGAAATGAAAATCGGGGAGAAAATAAAAAATGCAAGAATTTTCACTATCTTTGAAATGCTTTGAAAAAGTTTAAATGCACTTAACTTTTCAAGGAAATGATGAATGAATTTTCACAACCAAGAAAATGCAAGCCAATAATAATATTTTAAACTTTTCAGATATCTTTTGATACTATTTCAAAGAACAAAAATTCTTTACAACAATTCCAAGAGATAGAGCTTGAAATGAAGATAATGAACAATTTTGATCTTCTAGTCAATATGCCCAATAGATATGAGAATCGTGGCACTTTCCAAACCTATATTCAAAAAATCAGAGAATGTATGCTACTACATGTTGATGTATATGTAACTTCGAAATGTATTTCATATATGTATAGTATTCCTATAGAGATGTTATTATTCCTTTATATGGAAGTGTTTGTATTCCTATAGAGATGTTATTATTCCTCTATACGGAAGTGTCATCATTTATATTGTAAGTGTCATAACTTATACCTGATGGGTTATTAGACCACCTTGTTGGGGTCGGCACTTTATAAGACATGTGGGTAAAAGGTTTATTAGACCACCCTAGTGGGGGTCGGCCCTGCCAGCATTATGTTATGTGTTTAAGTTAAGGTCGTCCTAGTAAAGGTTATTAGGAAATTCAAGTCATGTATAGAGTGCAGGAGGCACTCTATTTGATCAGTCACTTTCTCTCTCATGCTCTCATTGGAGAGTGGCGCACTTATGGAGGAGGAGAAGTTGCTGCTAGGAGAAGACTATCTCTTATGCTTGGGTTGTATCATTGCTCTATCTATCTCTAAGGAAGTTGCAGGGTTTTTCACCTTCTTGGATTTCCCCGGTGAAACTCTGTGTCTCTTGTGTGCTTGCATTGTTGTGTCCATGATTGATATGCAGTAGATATGCTGTAAATGTTATTCTCTCAGTTAAGATCCTAGATCTGATTGAAATTTCTGAAAAACTAACATGGTATCATAGCTATCCTGATAGAAGGCATGGTATGGCATTTATGACACTTTTTGCACTTGCGAAGCTAGGGATTGATATAGCAAAAACCAGTCATTGTAGAACTTTCGCTATAAATCCATTTCAATGAGGTTTCAGGATCTGAAGCTATTACAAGTTGGAGATAAGATCCCCATGTACCTTGTGTCCGAAGTACAACTTCTAATTCATTTTACTTTGTGTTTTATGATCTGTACAATCTAGCGTTTCTGCCTCTTCCAGATCTCAGTCATAAACAAGTGACCTAGGAAAAAAGGTCACAACTTCGGCTAGGAGGCTCCAAATGAAATTTCGTAAAAATTAACAAGTAGGCAACGGACTGTCATTTCTCAGGTAAGGTGTTCAGAGGCCAAATTTGAACCCGCGACACGTGGCATGTCATACAAGTTCGCTCTCCTGTTTTATCCCATAAACAGGTCACGTTGCGACACTTGGCATAACTCTCTCTTAGAGAATCCAAATTAGGTCATACCTATGGGGTTGGAAATATGACAGGTTGGGATACCATAGGTCAAAGTTTCAGACCACGTGGATTCGTAATTTAGGAGTTACACTAGAAACAATCAGGTGCATATTTCTGTCAAAACAAAATTTGATTTTTAGCACCTTCATTCATGGTTCTGAGAATTAGGGTTTCAGAGAAAGTTGGTATTTTTGTAATTGGATACCATGGCTGAATGTTACTCATCAAAATCGAAATTTAGAGACCAATATCAAATTTTTTGGTCAGGTAGAAGGCCGAGCTTGATCAAACCCTAGTTCGGGACCTTGATTAGAAAAGTGAAAAATTAGGGCTTCTGCAAAAATGGGAATTTTTTAAATCTATGACCATAGCTGGAAGATCCTTGGAAAAATCGAAGTTTAGAGCTTTGGATCAAACTATTTGGTTGGGTGAAGCTCCAGGAAACTCAAACCCTCATTCAGGATCCTCCCTAGTGAATCCAGGAATCTAAAAGGCAATTTTGAGGGGTGAAACTTTGCAGTTTTCAAATTCTGAGTATACTAGGTTGATCATCTCATCAAGGTGCATCTTTCTATCCTTTCAAAAGTTTGCATTTTTAGGGTTTCTCTGATAAACCCTAATCCAGCTCCAGATCCAGTTTCTACAAATCAAGTGGATTGGGTTAATCCTAGAAGAGAATGGTTTGGTCACCTGCATAAGTAAATAAGTTCCTGTTTCAGAGGGAGATGAGGTTAAGGCCTTACATAAGAAGATCACAAGCAATCTCGACACGTATGACTTATCCAGGTATGTTTAAAGATCTGTTCATGATTAAGTTTATGGTATGTTTATCTTCATTAAGGTTAGTACAATCTTGATTAACTTTAGACTTGTCATATCACCTTAATAGAATTATGAATGCATATATTCATTGATTAGGGTTTTGACACTTATGATTGTACTAATGCTTTGTGGCGTTGTATGAGGTTGATGTTGTCTACTAACATGAAAGGTACATCAAGAAAGACAAATCATGTTTTAGTTCAAGAACATATGACCATGGTGACATGAAGACAAAGATTCATCCATTGTCATGGATCACATAGAAGCTCTACTTACGAGGTATGTATACTTGGGTTCTACAATGCTTAACCTATGAGATATCCAGGTTACTAGCACAAGTCATTGAAGAGAACAAGAAGACATTGCTAGACATAACTAGCAAGTATGATAACCAAGTATGTTTTTCCTATATCAAGTTAGAATCCTACCTTGTGTTAGAATCTCCTATATAAATATACATGGCATGATTGATAATGATTATTCATTGAAGTTAGTAATCATGGGTTTAGGCATATTATGCTTCTTACTTTGATTGATGATATGACTAATCAGAAGAGACCTATGGTCAATAAGAATATGCATGAGTAAAAGGAAGTACTCCCTAAAACCTTGAATACTAGTGCTTGTGATAAATTATCTGTGTATGAAATGATCTTGACTATACGTGTTTAAGATTACTTAGAATCATAATGTTTTATAGTATTGAGATTATACTAATGAATGTATGATTGTGTATGAGACCTCAAGGATAACACAATGGTGATAATAGTAAGTATGCATAGTGATTGAGGATGGATATAAGTTAAAAGACATGTAATCTAGGAAGCAAAGATCAAGAGGGAGCACACTCCAGTAGTTCCTGCAAGGAAGCAAATTTTGAGAGGGAGCCCACCCTACAACCAAACAAAGATAAGTATTTGAATTGTCATTTCTTGCATACTTGTTTGTTTAAATAATATTGTTCAATGATGTATATGCTTATGTTCCTAGACTTAGGGTGTGTATTATGCATATTAGAATAATTGCATTAATGAACAGTATACTACTAATATGCATGTGATGGGTAAGTGGCCTATGGCACTGTACAACATTCCATTGCTACTTATCTAGAATGAAACCTCTTTGCTGACATGTTGGGAGTTGTGCACACTCTTAACAATGTTCTGGTATAGATTGGAAGGAATCTAGAAAGTTATGGGATATGGATAAATGTTGTATTGAAGCATTGGCTAAAATAATTGCGTGACGGTATGACATATTTCTTTATGTGTAAGAATTTTTTTTGAATACTATGAGATGTTTCTAATCACCTACAAAAGAAGGACTTCAACATTTTTTTAGCAACAAAGTTATTAGTTGAATATATTGAAGATATTGAAGTTCCTAGGATTTGGGAAGAATGCCATAATCGAGGAGTACCAGTCGATCATGAAGAATGATATTTGGGATGCAGTCCCAAGACCTGAAGGGAAGTCTGTTGTGACTTCCAAGTGGATCTATAAGATCAAGCATGTTGCAGATGGTAGCATAGAAAAATACAAAGCGAGGTTCATAGCTCGTGGCTTCTCTCAGAAAGAGGGAATAGACTATGAAGAAACTTTTTCTCCTGTAGCCAAATACATTTCCATTAGATCAGTACTTTCTCTAGGTGCAGTGATGAAATGGAAGATACACCAAATGAATGTCAAGACAACTTTCTTGAATGGTGTAGTCGAGGAGGAAGTGTATGTGGTGTAGCCACTTGGTTTTGAGACACATGACAAAGAGTCATATGTGTGCAAGTTGAAGAAAGCCTTGTATGGCTTGAAGCAAGCTCCTAGGACTTGGTATGGTAGGATAGACAGCTTTCTATCCAGTTTGGGCTTTACCAAGAGTAAAGTGGATTCCAACCTTTACTACAAGGTTGAGGAAGGAAATCCTGTGATACTCTTATTGTATGTGGATGACCTGTTTGTAACATGAGAGGATAGATTGATTGCCAACACGAAAAGAAAGCTTGCTGTCAAGTTCGAGATGAAGGACTTGGGGATGATGCACTATTTTCTCGGCATGGAGGTGTGGCAGAGTGTAGATGGGATCTTCCTTGGATAAGGGAAGTATGTAGTAGAGATCCTGAAGAGGTTCAGAATGATGGATCGCGAGGCCATGGCCACACCTATGGAATCGAACCTGAAGCTTCTGTGTGATGCTTCATCTGATCCGATTGATGTGACTATGTATCGTCAGATGATTGGGTCCTTGATGTACCTGATGAATACGAGACAATATATCTTCTTTGCGGTGAACACCTTGAGCCAGTACTTGATAGATCTGAGACATGTTCACCTGATAGTTGCAAAGCATATTCTGAGGTACTTGAAGGGTACAGTTAATTATGGGCTCAAGTATGATGCGAATCAAAAGTTTAACCTACAGGGTTATGTTGATTTAGATTGGGCAGGCAGTGTTGCAGATAGGAAGAGCACTTTTGGGTGCTGCTTCAGTATGGGATTAGGTGTGATCTCTTGGTTTAGCAGGAAGCAGTCCTGCGTAGCACTGAGTACAGCCAAAGTAGAGTATGTTGCAGCTTGCTCGGCTAGTTGTGAGGAAGTATGGTTTCGGAAGCTACTGTCTGAGTTATTTGATCTCCCATTATAGGCTACTGGTATCTTTTGTAACAACCTAAGTTGTGTGAAGCTGTTTGAGAACCCAGTGTTCCACAACAGGTCGAAACACATTGAGATCAAATATCACTATATCAGGAATATGGTGCAGAGAGGAGTAGTGAATCTCTTGTTTGTTGCGACTGATGAGCAGATTACAGACATGCTAACGAAACCACTAGCCAGAGTGAAGTTTGAGTACTTCAGAGAGAGGCTTGGTGTTCTTCAGGTTGAAGACACTTCGAGGAAGAAGTGATGGACATATTTTCTAGAAGCCATTCCAAGCATGGTGAGAGGAGGATCCTTCCCATGGTTGTGGATGTAAGCGCTGGATGATGAGCATCAGGACGATGCTCTAGTTACTGATCTGTATATCCATCATGTTGGATGCTTGTTATGTATATGCATAATGTTGGATGCTTGTTATGATCAGTTGGATCATGTATATGTATATGCATCATGTTGGATGCTTGGACCATGTATCTGTATATGTATCAGGTGGATAGGTGTTATGATCGGGTATATCATGTATGTTGATATATATCAGGTGGATACATTGTATGATCAAGTGGATCATGTATCTGTGTATGTATTAGGTGGATACATTGTATGATCAGGTGGATCATGTATGATGATATGTATCGGGTAGATACTTGGTATGCATCAGGTGTATGCATTATATGATCATGGATGACAAGCTTCAGGATGTTGCTCCAGATGACATGCATCAGGATGATGCAGTGATGTTGACCAGGATGGTCATGTACATCAGGACAATGTATGGTGAGTATCAGGTTGATACTCTATGGCCATGGACAGGTTGTGCAAGGGTAGCATGTAATAAGTCCTGGAGACCTGGATAGGATGAAAAAGGACTCATAAGCTCTTTAGAGATCTTGCTTGGAAAGACACTCTTTTAAGGTTTTCCTAGACCACATGTAATAAGTCCTGAAGATATGGACAAGATGAAAAAGGCCTCAGATGCTCTTTAGAGATCTTTCTTGGCAAGAAACTCTTTTAAGGTTTTGTGGGGACCACATGTAATAAGTCCTAGAGATATGGAAAGGATGAAAAAGGCCTCGGATGCTCTTTAGATATCTTCCTTGGCAAGACACTCTTTTAAGGTTTTTTGGTAGGCGTCACATGTAATAATTCCTGGAGATCTGGATAAGATGAAAAAGGCCTTAGATGCTCTTCAGAGATCTTGCTTGGCAAGACACTCTTTTAAGGTTTTGTGACAGTCACATATAAAAGATCCTGAGATATCTGATAGGTTGAGTTGTGTGCTCGTAAAATGCCTGGGATTCTCTTTCGAGGTTTTGTTGACACACGTAATCAGTCTTGAGGATTCCACAGTATGGCCAGTGATGATGAAGACCTACAGGTGGTGGGCCTACATCCAGTATGAAAAAGGACTGGCTTTGTAGAACTTCCTATGACGAGTAGATCAGATATTGATTGAGATAGCAGCAGCAGTGACGATGACGATGATTTGATGACGATAATCCAGTAACGATGATCCAAAGAAGAATACTTGTGCTAGCAAATCTGTGTCGAGAAATACCTTCCTAGTTAAGAGGGAGTGTTGATGTATATGTAACTTCGGAATGTATTTCATATATGTATATTATTCCTATAGAGATGTTATTATTCCTCTATACGGAAGTGTCGTAACTTATACTTGATGGTTATTAGACCACCTTGTTGGGGTTGGCCCTGTATAAGACATGTGGGTAAAAGGGTTATTAGACCACCCTAATGGGGGTCGGCCCTGTTAGCATTATGTTATGTGTTTAAGTTAAGGCCAACCTAGTAAAGGTTATTAGGCAAGTCAAGTCAAGTATAAATAGAGTGCGGGAGGCACTCTATTTGATCATTCACTTTCTCTCTCATACTCTCATTGGAGAGTGGCGCACTTGTGGAGGAGGAGAAGCTACTACTTGGAGAATACTATCTCTTATGCTTGGGTTGTATCATTGCTCTATCTATCACTGAGGAAGTTGCGGGGTTTTTCACCTTCTTGGTTTTCCTCGGTGAAACTCTGTGTCTCTTGTGTGCTTGCATTATTGTCCATGATTGATATGTTGTAGATATGTTGTAGATATGCTGTACATGTTATTCTCTCAGTTAAGATCCTAGATCAGATTGAAATTTCTGAAAAACCAACACTACAAACTTTAATTGATTGGAAACTCTCGAAAAAATGCAATCACCCAAAATCTCAAAAACACATAAAATTAAGCAAAAATCACAATAATCAAATACTGGAGGGCTTAGAAGTTAGATCAAACAGATCAGATGGCTTGATAAGGAGTCACAAGACTGATTGTTCTCATGTGGGGTTGAAATTTCCCATAATGAGGAATACACCCGCTTGACTAGCTAGGACTCTAATCGATACTCAAACTTCAGAAAATAAGCCAAGGATGAAGTATCTTGTGCCTTGGAGGTTCTGCAGTAGTGAAGGGAAAACACACAGGACTCAAAAATAAATCCTAAAACCAACTTTGAGAATATTTTACACTGATTTCTAACTAATGAAGGGCGATGTGCCCTGCAAGGGTGCACCAGATCATTGGAATACCCAACGACGCACTCTATTCACTAAGAAACTGCATTAGCGACACAAGATGTAAACAGGAAGGCAACGTCAACGACGTAGGTTTCTAATAGGTAAAACGCGTCAAAACTATAGTAAAGTGGGAAGTGAACTTCCCACGTGCATTGGGTAGGATATGAGCAACAAAAATAAAAATACCCCAAGAATAAAAAATGTAAAAGGCTCAATAAAGATCCTAAACAGAGTCTAGATGGCCCAAAAACTCTCTGATAGTCAGATCCAAGAAGAAGAGGCAACCTAGAGGCTAGCGGCTAATTTGGAAACAAATTTAAGAAACCAAAAATGAAATGAAATCAAAACTAAGGAATACTCTCCCCACTATGGTCGCCAATTTTGTTTATGGACAATCTTTAAGAGAGGACTCAAATAGATCTCCCTAGTCTAAATGGTTCATATCTAGAACAAAACAAGTACATAATGCAAACAACTTTCCTAGATTGATTGAAATGCAATATAGTTAAATAAATGGATTACCTTATAAATGCATATATTTTTTCCTTGTTGATCCAAGTCTTGATCTTCATATATCAAGCTGCAAAACCAATCAATAACATGTGGAAACATACAAGTGATAAAAGCACATGATTGTGAATCAATTTAGATCAACAGTCAAAGAGGTTAATCCTAAACATTATTAACACAACAAATTTTATGGAAAGAATTTTCATTATATGTAATAATAAGAAGTACAAAGAGAGAGGTTTTACAACTGATTCTTTGACATCTTAACCTCCTTCCAACAATCCTAGCCTCAAGATCAAATGCTTAGTCTCTAATGGATGAAGAGGATCTCCTATCAAAATTCCACCAGCATATAGGTACTTTATCATTCCTCCCTTAACAATGGAGAGGGGGTTCATATATATAGGGCTAAAGGTATAGGAGATATTGAGGATTCAGGGGAGAGGATTAAGGCATCATCCCACAAGACAAGGGGATCAAATACCACCTTTACAGACACATAGGGATAAGTCTCCACGCCATCCAAGCTTTGAGAAGTTGCTTGAAGCTTCTATTTATCCATTTTAGCAAAAAATGACGCACCTTTCACAAGGAAAACATGCAATAAAGGGCGATCAACGCACATTGTTCAAGAGCACCATGCACCACCGACGCACTCTACTAAGGTGTAGAGCACGTCACCTTAAGTTTGACACACCTTGAAAGAGATCAGTGCATGTCGGGGTGAAAACATAAGGTTAAAAGGAAGAACAACAACTTCTCTTATGATGTTTTAGCTCAGCCACTTTATGGATCAGGTCATGCAAAGGACACATAACTCATGATGACGAGATTTTGGTGTAACATGCCTCAAGGAACATGGCTTCTGTAATAGATTCTTTCTCTGCTCTTGAACCATACATTGGTCCTTATATTCTCATGGGAGATGACTCAGATATCCCAAAAACATCATCGAAAGGATTTATCTAGACAATGGTTTGGCCAAGAGAGTAATTTTCACTCAAGAAGATGTGGAAATTTCTGAAGTTTCCATTGGCGAAGTGGATGCAGTTGGTTTTGCATATCATGAGTCAAGGATGTACAAGGCTTCAAACTCTCTTCCTTAATATTATCCTAATTCTCTTCTATCACATGCTAATGAGGTCAATGTACTTTGGCATGAGAGGTTTGGACACCTCAACTATAGATATCTTCAAGCCTTGAAAAAATAAAACACGATTGAAGGACTTCCAAGCATCAAATATTTGAAAGGCACCTACAAGGGATGCATTGTTGGGAAGCATGCCGAGCGAAAGTTTGAGAAGGGGAAGGAAAGAAGATCTACTCAACCTCTTGATTTGGTCCATTCAAATGTGATAGGACATCTTCCCACACCCTCCTATGGAAACTCCAAATATGTCCTAACATTCATTGATGGTTTTTCAAGGTATTGTTGGGTATTCTTTCTCAAGTTAAAATATGAAGTGTTTCATTCTTTCAAAGTTTTCAAAGATTCGATTGAGAACTTCAGTGGAAGGAAGATAAAGGCCTTAATGACTGAGAATGGAAGAGAATATGTCAATAAGGACCTGCAACATATATTTGAAGAATATGACATTGGCATGTAGCATTTTGTTCCTTACACACCCCAACATAATGGTGTGGCAAAGCGCAGGAATAGAGCATTGAAGGAGATCGCTACCTGTATGTTGGAGGCTAAGTATTTGTCTCCTAAGATATGGTCTGAATCCATTAATTGTTCTACATATGTTCACAACAGAGTTCCACACAAATCCTTGGAAGAAGAGACACCATTCAAGGCTTGGATGAGACATAAGCCTAATGTGTCTCATTGCAGGGTGTTTGGCTCAAGAGCATGGGCTAGAATACCTCAAGAGAAAAGAAAGGCCTTGCAACCCAAAATCAAGGAGTACATTATATTTGGTTATGCAGAAGATTCCAAGGGATACGATATCTTTGAGATCTCATCTCAAAATACTTTCATTGAGAGGAGTGTTCAGTTTGAAGAAGAGCCCATGCAAGAGGTTAACCAAGAAGAAGGGGAATGCTCAAATCCCCCACTTGCAGGGGATGTAAGTGATGTTTCATTTTATGATATTTTTTTATTTTTATATTGAAAATGAAGATTATAAAATGCATGTAGATTGTGACCCTCTTGCAAGTCCCAAGTGGGCCAAGAAAGCCATACAAGTTGCAGGTGAACTTGCAAGAGATCGACAAGAACCTAAGAAAACTAAATCACAATTTCACAATGCATTTTCTTCTTCTGATTCGAATATTCCTAGGAGGTGTTTTATTATGGTTGGATATGATACAAAGTCATATGAAGAAGCATCACATGACCTAATATGGCGATATTCCATGCAAGAAGATTTTAAGTCTCTTCATGACAATGAGACTTGGGAGTTGGTTCCTCTTCCTCCCAAGAGGAAGTTGGTGCAATGCAGGTGGGTGTATAGGAAAAAAATGTATGCTAATGGTTCTGAAGTAAAGTATAAGGCCATATTGGTAACTAAGGGATTCTCTCAAGTCCATGGAGTGGAATACACAGATACATTTGCACCTGTAACAAAGATAGACTCAATAAGGCTAGTTTTGGCCATTGCTACATCCAAGCAATGGGAGGTTCATCATATGGATGTGAAGAGTGTTTTTATTCATGGTGACCTTCATGAGGAGATATATATGCATTAGACTGAAGGTTTCATTCAATATCCTTCAATTGTTTGCAGGTTGAAGAAGACCCTCTATGGTCTCAAGCAAGCTCCTAGAGCTTGGTATGCCAAGATGGACAACTTTCTTCTATCTCAAGGTTTTGAAAGATGCAAATATGATCCAATTGTTTATAGGAAGCATTTTAGTGACTCTATTTTGATCATTGTATTATATTTTTATGAAATCTTGATAACTGGTAGTTGTATTGAATACATAGGCTGAGTTAAAGCTGCATTACATAGTGCATTTTCCATGTCTGATCTAGGATTGTTGAAACAATTTCTTGGTTTGGAGATTGATCAATCTAGTGTAGGGATACAAATTTCACAATCAAAATATGCTTCAGATCTTATACAAAATTTAAGAATGGATGAATGTAAGGCCTATAATTTTTGCTTCCTTTCAGGGGTAAAAATTCATGATTGGGGTTCCTCACCATTGGTGGACAGTTTGATGTATATACATCTAGTTGGGAGCTTGTTATATCTCACACCCTCTCATCCAGATTTTGATTATGTAGTAGGTTTTGTTTATAGATACATGAAAGAGCCTCATGAGATCCAATGGAATACTGCTAAAAGGATCTTGCATTATGTGCAAGGTACCAACCAGTTTGGGATTCATTATGCAACTAGTTCATCACTTGAACTAGTTGGTTTTACTGATTCGGATTGGGATAGAGATAGCACTGACCGGAATTCCACTTATGGTTATTTCTTTATGATTGCACATGGTCCAATTTTATGGTATATCAAGAAGTAACATGCTATTTCCTTATCATCATTTTATTCTGAGTACAGAGGAGCAGTGAATGCAGCTACACAATGTGTATGGATGAAAGGTATTCTTGCGGAGTTTGGATTTGCATTTGATTCACCCACAGTCATTTGGTATGACAATAAAAGTGAAATCAAGATCTCCACTAATCTAGTGTAGAGACAGAGGACCAAGCACATAGAGATACACATTCAATACATCAGGAGCTTGGTGCATGACCAGATTATGTCATTGCAGTATTTCCCATCTTCTGAGAAAATTGCTAATATCTTCACCAGGAGTTTTACAAAGAATACTTTCACCTACCTTAGATCACTCCTTGGGGTGGGTTATGCATGGTGAAGACTGATATATGTTTCATATTTTTGTTTCATGTCCATATTTTAGGGGAAGTTTTGTTCCCATATGGTTTTCCTCCTTACCTTGTTTACATGGACTAATAAAAATTTGTAAGAGGTGACTTGAGCCTTAGTTCCCAAGGCCGCATTTTGTTTGGATACATAATTCTATATTAAGGGGGGGGTGTTAGAACATTATTAAACCTAGGACCATAGTCTCATGATGTTTATTTAATGATTCTTGGTTCAAGCAAGGTTAATGATGCTCATCCAAAGGTTGTTAGGCTATTATTGACCAATTCCACTACCTTGGCACCCATTTTTGGTCAACCAGTGATTAAGGCACCATCATTTATGGCCACCACCATCATTTATTGGCACTAATCCACCAGGGTGATCCCTTATCCCCTGTTTTGTGGATATGGGTTTGAATTGAGGCACCCATGCATTGGATGTGGTCATTTTTCCTCCTCTTTGGAAGTTTTGTCCTATATTAGGCCACCTCCACTCCACCACTTTCTCCACAAATCATGTGAAACCATAATTAATGTCCTCACATTCCATCCCAACATTCATATTAGAGATTCATGACCATTTTAGGTAATTTGGGAGACTATTGGTCAACATAGGGGGATTGAGAACCAATGTAAGATAGGAACTTTTAGCTCATTTGAATGCCTCCAATGGCTCATGATTTTTCCCAAATGTAATATAATGATGTTCCCAAATTATTTATGGGTTGTACTGTAATAGAATTACCAACGATTTGCATCATTTGTTGTGTATATTGTGGTTCTTTTACACTGTTTTCATGCATACTTAGCCAAATTCTTTATTTGCGAGGAATTATTTAGCTAGTAGATCATGTTGTGATTAGAATTTCACATATCCTACACTTTTAAACCTCTGATTGATTTATTTTTCATTTATTTTAAAACTGTAAATAAACTAGTTAAACAACGAAACAAAATAAATTAAAATAAAGAAACCAAATTTAAATCCTAACTATCCCTCCTAATTCTAACCTAAATATCATAAAATCAATTTATTAAACCAAGATCAACTCCATATATCCCCTAATATCCCCACATGACCTTTATCACTTTTAACAACCCAAAAAAATGGGAAAGGGGGACAATAGTGCCATGTTGAGGCATTCCGATATGTCAAACATGTTGTGATCCATATCACAGTTGGAATTATTTCCAAATGCTGACATCTACTGTGACAAGCCATCGTTGACACAACTCCGATGAGTTTAGACTTCGACATGGCTTCGACACACTCCCTGAGTTCGAGACCACTTTGGCAAGTTGTCGAACTGCGACATGACTTTGACACGTTCTACGACCTCACAGTTTCGCAACGTCGACATGCAGCATCGAACTACAACTTGCACAACACTATCTTGTGACTTGCAACTGTCGAACTTCGACAGACTATTTCTTTGTCTTCCAGTTGACTGTAACGACTAAATTGTTGAACCGTTATAAATTCTTCTTTGTAACTGAATGTAACGGGAAGGAACCCAAGCATCTCAGAACTCTCTATATAATAATGTAAACTATTGTAATATACATCTTATCAGTCCATATCTTTACATCCAGTAATAGAGAAGATCAGTTCATGTTCCTACATATTTGTTTGTGTTTATTTGTTTTTATTTGCATGGTCTAACCCTGCTTGCTTATTTTCCTTCTTATGCTTCCGTCATAATAGAGCCGACTCATTCAGTCGAACTGTTGTCCCCCTCGACTTCGTGGGCCCGAATGGATCATTGGTATCAGAGTAGACTCAGATCTTCTACAGAGATTCGTTAGAGAGCATCATCATTGTTCGTGCTGAATTTTTGTGTAGACACTTCAATCGAAGTTACCTAACTTGTGCTGGATAAAACTCGCTTGCAAACTTAGCAATCCAAGCAAACACTACCTCCAGAGATGGCAGAAGAAATAGGTGAAAGACATGCAATCGACGAGACATAACAACTCATAGAGCAGGCGCTGGCTTGACAACGAACTAAGATGTTCACCCAATTCAATGAGATTCTCATGTGATTTGCTTCAACTTTAGAAGCATTTCCGACGAGAACTAAATACGACAAAATCATCCCCTTCAAAGTGCAAATGAATTTGGATATACCGAATCTAGAAGGAAATATTGATGTGGAATTCATTGATAATTGGGTTCAACAATTGGAGTCCTATTACTCTATGAATCAATTCTCAGAAGCCGACAACATCACCATTTCATCCTTAAAGATGTCAAAATCTGTGCACTGCTGGTGGGAGAATCTTTCAACAAAGATGGAGAAAAGCGGAGACCCCATCGACACATGGGACAAATTTGTCGAACACATCCGAAAGGAGTTTTGCCCACCGAAGTACCTTGAGAAGTAGTACAAGAAGTGGCAGCATCTAAGGAAATGGAAATACTAGTGCATGCAAAGCTACACCTACGAGTTCTATCGACTCATGGCTATACTTGGCGTCCAAGAAGAAGAAAATTTGCTTGTTCTGAAGTACGTCAATAGTTTATCCCAATATATTCAGCAGGAGATGGAGTTTCTGACTCCCAATATGCTTGCAGATGTATTCCACTATGCCAGCAAAATTGAAACCAAGAATAAGAGAAAAGTGTGCTTCGTGACAAAGACAACATCAGGACGAC
The DNA here is from genome assembly GCA_027924585.1 of Larix kaempferi. Taxonomy (NCBI): domain Eukaryota; kingdom Viridiplantae; phylum Streptophyta; class Pinopsida; order Pinales; family Pinaceae; genus Larix; species Larix kaempferi. The sequence continues at coordinate 2,242,186 of BSBM01001360.1, forward strand.
CACTTGATAAGAAGGCACCAATCGATTCCGCTAAAGCAAGATCACAACAAAAAGCATTTTTATAAAAAGGAACATAGAAAACAACTGACCGGAAAATGGTGCGACTACCATCACTCATCTTTGCATGATACATCTGAATGCAAAGCTCAGAAGACCTTTTTGGAAAAGGTGTTGACATCTGACGCGTTCGACAAGACTATGGTAGAATATGACCTAGAAGCAATGACTCTTTTGACATCGACAACTACATCAACCTTGACCATCGTCGATGAGGAGGAATGAGAGCACTTGTTCCATACACAGATATGGGTTCAAAACAATACATTGGATCTGATTGTGGACAAAGGGAGCCAGAAGAACTTTGTTTCTGAAGAACTTGTAAAGAAACTAGGCCTTGTGACCACTCTGCATCCTCAACCTTACAACATCAGTTGGATGAAGGATGGACAAGAGCTAAGGATCACCTGACAATGCAAGATCACATACTTCATAAAGCATTTTGAAGATGAAGTACTTTGCGACGTGGCACCACTCTCTATAGCTGACGCCCTGTTTTGGAAACCTTACCTATGGGATCTCCATGGAAGTTACCAATCATGACCACAGAAGGTGATTGTCAGAATCGAAGATCAACAATACAGCATACTAGAACGACAACCTACACCAACAGTTGCCTTGGTATCCATGGAACAGACAAAGAAGCTCATCAATCATGCTCAGAAGTTCACATTGATTTTGATAAATCCGCAACATTCTAGGAATACTGCAGCAATCAGTCGAGTCACCTACTAGTGCAGCTCCTGACAGAAGCAACAGATCTACAATATTCTTGATGAGTACTAGAACCTATTTCAAGTTCCAGATGGAGTACCTCTACACTGTCAGGTAAAACAATCTATTGAACTTGCTCATGGTTCTTCTTTTCCTAACGCATCTATCTACAGAAGATCCATTCTCGAAAATGAAGAGATTCACAAAAAAGTCCAAGAATTGATCGAAAAAGGCCATATTCGACCCAGCTCCTCCCCTTGTGGAAGTCCAGTCATCCTCGTTCCAAAGAAAGACAGGACTTGGCTCATGTGCATTGACTATAGGGAACTCAACAAAATATCAGTGAAGAATCGGTACCCTCTATCGTGGATAGACGAGCTCATCATCTGTCTAAAAGGTGCTAAGTTATTTACTAAGCTTGACCTCAAGTCAGGATGTCATCATATTCCAATCGAGCCCTCAGATGTATGGAGAACTGCTTTCAAGACCAAGGAAGGATTGTTTGAATGGTTGGTCATTCCTTTCGGCTTAACCAACACACCTGTGACCTTCATGCGATACATGGATAACATTCTTCAACCTTTCTATTGGGTGTGTGAGATATCTAAAATAAAACACCTAATATTTAATTATTGACCAGGATTGGTAATCTTAGAGTTGAGGCAAAATATATGCTAAGGTAGAATAGTACCTAATTTTTTCGGCTTGTCAGACCTTCAAAATATTTAATAAATAAGAGATCGAAATATCTTTTAAAATGAAAAACCGAGTCAAACTTCAGAAAAACAATAAGAGAACTAAATCAAATCAAACTAAACAACCAACTAGAACAGTATCAAATTATACTACTCTACTGTATATTTAAATAATGGAAAGGGATAGAAAAAGAACTGATAACCAAATAAGAATTGCTAGGGAGAACTTGTAAATGTAAATAATTCTAAAACTGAACTGCCTAATTTCAGATTCTGAATTAGAGAACAATTGTAAATAAACTATCTATGAGATAATTGAGTTCAATGATAAATTACATAAACATAAACTATGCTAATCAAAGTAAATTATAAGCTAAATAATTTCAACAACTAATTCAAGAAGAAACATCTATTCCCATGTAATAGGAACTAGAGTGAATGTATCTTAATGACTTTCAAATGTAATAGTGAAACAAAACGGAAGTAAATATAATCTAACTTCAATAAAGAGATGTAAACTACAAATAGAGAAACTACAGTTAACTTTAAACATTCTGACCTATCTACTATCCATGAGCAGAATAATATAAAACTAATGAAAACTAGAAGCAAGTAGAAAACTTAATAAATATATTCACTTCTAAACTTGATTTGGAAGCAAGTAGAAAACTTGATAAAGATATGAATATAAAAGCAAGTATAAAACTTGATAAAGATGCTTATTTCTGATCCAAATCTCAAATCATGAATGTCTTCACTAATTGCATGAAATGGAAAACAATTCTTATGATTAACAAATTAAAACTACTTAAAGAATGAAATTGTTAACTATGATTTGGCAATAAACTATCTAGAAACAAACTGATGGATTCTGAAACAACAACTAACTATCAAATCTGATACAAAAAGCTTAACTTGAGAAGAAAGTTAGAAGAAAGCGAAGGAAGGAAATGTGGGAGGAGGAAATAATAAGAAAAAATCAATTAAAAACTATGTAACATAAAACGAAATTTAAATTACACCTAAAACTGTAAATTAGAAGCAAGAAGCATTATATCTAATAGGCAAGAAAGACTGGAATCTGAAAAAACATAAAACTAATGCAAGAAGGGTAAAAATACGAATGACGATCCGAATGCTAGTCCGAATGATAGTCCGAATGACAGTCTGAATGGAGGAAAAATGAACTAAACTAAGGAAAAGGAGAGTTTTGATGATCTTGACGTCAGCTGGCGAATGCACATGAACCTATAATGCAGAGAAATTAGTTAGAAGACTTGTTGAGGTGTTACATTAATAGAAAGAAACCTATTTTAACCATTGTCTAAAGCAAATAAACTATTTCTATGATATGTAGAAAAGAATATTGAGATGAAAGAAAAGAGTGGACCTATAGCTATAGGAAGGAAAAAGCTAATAGAGAGGAAAGAAGGAAACTAATGCTAACTATGGAAGAATTTTGAGGCAATATCTAACTATAGATGATGGAAGAAAGAAAGGCTGAAAGCAACTATGAACTATTAAGCTTGGTCGACCATTTACTAATTCTGTAAACACAAATTAAGTTAGTAGCATAACATAGATTACAGAGGAGAAATAAATATCATTTACAAAAATGAAATTGACTATAAACACAGGAAAACAAACTAACTATTTGCAGAAAACAAAGACAAAACCTCTGGTTGATGAGGGGCCCTTCCCAGCAATCAAAGATGGAAAACTAGATTGATTTAGCTACTCAAACTATCAACAAACTAGAACTTCCATTAACTTGAGAGAAATTATAGAACTATCTCCAACCGCAAACTCTTAATGACTACGGACTCTCTGAACTGAAAGACTGAAAAACTAACCAAACTAACTCATCTCAGTCAAGGAGACGACTATTTATAAGTTACAATAGGTGAGAGGGTCCACAGAGTCAACCTCTCTAATAATAGAGGTGTTTAAATGACTGTAACTGTTGATTGAATGGTGCATGCCAACGCAGCGAGCATCTACCCAGCTTACACGGGGTTGGTTTCTTCATGCAGGTACTGTAGTGTTGATCTACTGTTGACTTGGGCAGAGAGGTAGCAAGCTATTGAACTGAGCGAATAGAGGATAGGCTACTGGAGAACTGTCATGGCAAGGTGTTGTGCTAACAGGCTGAAAGTGTGCGACCTAGACTCCTTCCAGAACAATGGCGTAAACAGGCAACACGATTCCAGGATGAATGCGAGGCTGAATCGGTGTGTTAGAGTGTTGACGTAGACACAGGAGTTATGTCAACAGACCGAGCATGAGAGAGCTGGACTCCTTCCAGAATGATGGCGTGCATGTGCTTGAGCAGATGTACGTGATTCCCGGCTGAGAAAACAAGAGAATCAGCATTTGGAGCATTGTCATGGGCATGGTGATGCATCAGCAGGCTCATCGAGCCTACGGATGGATCTTCTAGAGAAACAACTCATTAACCATTAGCTCCACATGGCAAACAGAACCCACGTGCTTGTTTTTGCATTTAACAGTCTAGGATATGCCAACCGTGGATTTCGGGGGATGAACACGGGGCTGAATGACGAGCTGAATGCATTTAAGCTTGAACACGTAGCACATAGTTTGAACGAAGGGTCATTCGAAAAACGCAATTTTTCAATAAAAACATAAATGTCAATAATGTCCGAAAATTGTCATTTGAACATAAACGAACCATAATATAATGATATATAAACAAGATTTGCGTAATAGGTAAATATATGCATACCTGGGCTATCTGATGGGCTGAATGATAAGAAAACAACATAATATAGCAAAAAATGATAGAAATAACACCATATCGAGTAGATTGAATGATAAAAAATAGTGACAAAATGGACACCAACATTCCCCCAAACCGAGGACATGCCAGGTCCCACTGAGCAAAAGAGAAATTAGGAAGAAGGTTGAGCTGCGGCAGTAGCTACCTTTGAATTGGATGATGAAGACATAGATTTGTCCTCGAGATTCCTAAATTGGTCCTTTAAATAATTATATCCCATCTTCAGGGCAGTATTGGATGTTGTTTTGGCGTCAACCAAACATTCAATGTCTTTTACTTATGCACGCAGTGCTTTGTTTTCTTCATGAAGCTCAGAAATTGTTTCCACATAGCTTTGATTTTCATCTGTTAGTCGTGCTATCACTTGGGTCAACTTATCCCATTTCTGCTGACTTGAAATAGGTTGTTCTATATCATGCTCCAAGTCCAATTGAGGACTCGTCTCTTTTGGAGATGTCTCAACCTTAATAGTCTGTTCTTCAGAACTTTTGTCTTTGTTATATGCAGGAGAGCTTCTAGCAGTAGGGGTTTCACTCATCTGAGCGGATGCATTAGCTAGTGTGAGGAGGGGTGACTCAAAGGTATGATCGTCCGAATGAATATTTGAACATGATGGCTGAATGACAGTTTGAGTGACAAACTGATCAATGGACTAGTCACAATTTATATCTCTAAGTTCGGTACGTATTGATGAGAAAAGTGGAGATTCGAGAGCAATCTCAGGAGAGTGTAATGAGTGGACAGAGTGCATATCATCTAAGGAACTCTCATCAAACCATACACATTTAGCGTTTAGCTCTTCTTGGTTAGAAGAGTGCTTTTGAGAAGGAGAAGCTTTGACAGTAGATAAATGAGGGTTAGTATCTTGAAAACAAAGTGATCCCAAGTTTGACCTCTCTCCTCTAATTGATGAATGATCAGAAGCTTAATAAGACAATGGTGATACAAGCTGCCAGAAGGATTAATAGTATTTTTTCTAACTTGACTTGACATCTTTTCCAAACTCTTTAGGAAGTAAAATGGGAAATTTAAGGTCTGATTATTGACAAAATGAGCTAATAGTCTGACATGGCAAGATTTAAAAATAGTGAACTTACCTTCGCAGGTGATTAAGTGGATGATAACGGTCAAAAGAACCAAGTACTCTAGATTGATCCATTCTCTATGGAAACCTTTGGTGCCAGTAATGTGTGGAAAATTTGGCTTAAGGGCGAACTGGTGAGCTTCGCATGGAAAAAACAAATGCTTGTGCCATCGGGCACCTTCTTTAGGGAGCTTCGTAGCTAATGCTATTGACTCTTCTGTCATGGAGAAAACAAGATGACCGAACTTGGCCATCTTGCCATCAAAACCTTTGGCAAAAAATAAAGAAAGAATATTATATTGTGTACTTTATTATTCCGGAGATGTTTCATTCCTCTGATGGGAACTTATTGTATATCCGGAGATGTTTTATTCCTCCATGGAGGATGTGGTAACTTGGGTTATTAGACTTCCCTAGTGGGGGTCGGACCTGTATGAGTCATGTGGGTTAAAGGGGTTATTAGACCACCCTAGTGGCATCGGCCCTGCCACATTATGTTAAGTAATTAAGTTGGGGCCGACCTAGTTAATGTAAAAGACAAGTCGGAGTTGTGTATAAATAGAGGAGGTGTGTTCCTCATTTAACACACATTACACTCACTTGTGATTAGCGCATAGGTGAGGGAGAGTTCTGATATGGAGGAGAAGGTTCTCATGTCTATGGTTTACATATTTTTATTTGCTGGTCATCTATATTGAGGAAGCTTTGCTAGGTTTTCTACCCCATGAGGGTTTCCCAGGATAAATCTGTGTCTCTTGTGTTTATGCTGTGCTTGTTGTTCTTTCAGTGATCTTGTACATGCTATTGTTGTGAAATGGAATGTAATGCTGATATTTTCTATCATAACATATTAAATCTTAATATGGTACCATAGATAACCTAAAGGAAGGCAATGTATGGCACTTACGACACTTGCTTCACTTGCGACAATTTGAAGGTTAGGGTTTTATATTGCAAAAACCATTCATCGTGGAACTTTCACTATAAATACATTTTGGCAAAGGTTCAGGATCTGAAACCTTTACAGGTTGTAGATAACATCCCACTGTACCTTGTTTCCAAAGGAAATCCTCAGATTCATTGTACTTTGTGATTTATGATCAGTACAAGTTAGGGTTTCGACCTCTTCCAAATCTCAGTCATAAACAGGTGACCTAGGAAAAAAGATCACAACTTGGGATAGGAAGCTCCAAATGAAATTTCATAAAATGTGACAGGTAGGGCACGTACTTTACTTTCATTGGTACAATTTTTAGAGGCCGAAGTTGAACCAGTGATATGTGGCATGCCGTACAAGTTCGCTCTCCTATTTTATCCCATAAACAGGTCACGCTCCGACACTTGGCATAACTCTCTCTCAGAAAATCCAATTGAAGTCAGACCTGTGGGGTTGGAAATATGACAAGTCAGGTTACCACAGGCCGAGGTTTCACACCCTGTGAATTCATAATTTCAGAGATGAACTAGAAATAATCAGGTGCATATTTCTGTCAAAACAGAATTGTTTTCTGAGCACCTTCATTCTTGGCTTATCACTACTGTGAGAATTTAGGGCTTCGGAGAACGTTGGAATTTTTGGAATCGGATTCCATGGTTGAATGCTCCTCATCAAAATTGAAATTTAGAGACCGAGATCGAATTTTTTGGTTGGGTAGAAGGCCAGGCTTGATCAAACCCTAGTTCGGGATTTTGATCGGAAAGGTGGAAAATTAGGGCTTCTGCAAAAGTTGGAATTTTTTAAGTCTGTGACCACGGCTGGAAGCTCCTCAGAAAAATTGAAGTCTAGAGCTTTGGATCGAACCTTTTGATTGGGAAGAAGGGTGGGCTTCATTAAATCCTAGTTCGGGGTCCTTTCCAGTGAATCCAAAAGTTTCAAAGGTAATTTTGAGGGGTCAAATTTTACAGTTTTCAAAATTGAAGTATACCAGCTTGATCAGCTCAGCAAGCCACATCTTTCCATCCATTCAGAAGTTTGAAATTCAAAATTTGAATTTTTAGGGTTTCTTTGACAAACCCTAATCCAACTCCAGATTCAGTTTCAGGGGGAGATGAGGCTAAGGCCTTACATAAGAAGACTACAAGAAATCTCGATAGGTATGTGTTGAAATCTGTTCATGATTAAGTTCATGATATGATTGTCTTCATGTTATTTAGGTTAGTACAATTATGATTGTTTGAAAATGAATGCATGTGAATGATAGAAGGCATTCATTGATTAAGGTTATGACACTTATGATTGTACTAATGCACTTGTAGTGTTGTATGAGGATGATGTTGTCTGCTAACAAGATACAGGTACATCAAGAAAGACAAATCAAGTTCTATGACCATGATGACATAAGGACAAAGACTCATCCATAGTCTTTGACCACATAGAAGATATAGTTACAAGGTATGTATGATCTTGTTCTACTATGCTTAACTCATGAGATATGTAGGTTCTAACACAAGGTCTCTAAATCATTGAAGAGAACAAAGAAGATATTGTTTGGGTATGTTAAGACATAACCAAGCCTTATAATCCAGGTATGTTTTCCTATATCAAGTTAGAATCCTACTTTGTTAGGATCTTACGTAAGTATACCTATGTATGAAATGACCATGACCATACATACTTAATATTATTTAGAATCATAATTTTTTGATAGTATTAAGACTATAGTAATGAATGTATGATTATGTATGAGATCATGATGATGACACTAGTGCACACTTAAGCATGCATAGTGGTCCAGGATGGATAGAATTTCACAATAGAGATCAAGCAGGAGGCAACAACACAAACATAAAAGATAAGTGTTTAAGTTGTCATTTGAATTACTTCTTGAAGCTCTAAATAGTAAATGATATTGCTCGTAGTAGTTGTATGCATTCCTAGAATATATCATACTAAGTGTAAGCATTCATATGGCATTGAGCAATATACTACTAATATGATGGGTAAGTTGGACAAACTTTCCATTGTTGTTTATCTAGAATGAAACCTCTTTACTGACATGCTGAGAGTTGTGCATGCTCTTGATATTATGTTCTGGTAGAGATTGAAGGCATTTAGATAGCCACTGTATGCATATAGGATATGGAAAAGTGTTGTGCCAAAGTATTGTTCAAGATAGTTGCATAACTATGTGAATCATATATGTATGCATAATAGGTTATCATGTCAACATGATTTGATGATTATGAAGTATTACTAATCATGTAAGTAACTTTGATTTGTAGGAAAGATCATGAAGAATGATGAACACCGAACAAGTGATGGATGTTCAACAAGAAGAGTTACAAATCAAACGTAATATAGAAGGCTTGTGGATAGAAGATTCTCTTAGAAAGAGGGAGAGGATCATGATGAGATGTTTACTCCAAGTGGGTAGATAAGACCATTCTCTTAATGATGTAATTAAAGAAAGCTCTGTGCGGGTACCCAGGATCGATAGTCATTTGATGAGCTTAATGATCACCATGGGTGATGCGAATTTCAACCTTTGCTACAAGGTTGAATATGGTGTCTATATACAGGCGACATTATTCTCTTAGATGGATGCAAGAAGGAACTCACCACAGAGTTCGAATGATCTTGAGGATCATATCAGTAGACCCATCTGACGAAAGATGGCACATATAGATATGTAGAATATCACTCAATGTAGAGTGTGCATGATGTTCAGTTACAGAAGGAGAATTGATAGCTTCTTGACAAGCTTGGGCTTTACCAAAAGTAAAGCTAATCCTGACCTTTATCTCAAGGTTATGGATAATGAACCTATCATACTATTACTATATGTGGATGATCTCTTTCTGACAGGGAATGAGAAATAGATCATGGAAAGCAAGAAGAAGCTAGCTACATAATTTGAGATGAAAGATCTCGGATTGATGCATTACTTCCTAGGTCTCGAAGTATAGCAAGGCCTAGAAGGAATCTTTCTCAAACAGGGAAAGTATTTGATATGTTGGAATGCAAAGCTATGGCTACTCCCATGGGTTCTAGCTTGAAGCTATTAGCTGATGACTCATCAGAGTTACTGGATATGACTCTGTATAGACAAATTATTGGGTCATTGATGTATATGACGAATACCAGGCCAGATATATGCTTTGCGGTGACCACCTTGAGTTAGTATCTAGTGGAACCTAGATGTGTTCACATGATAGCTGCAAATCATTTGATGAGGTACCTAAAGGGTACGATAGACTTTGATCTATGTTATCTTGGAGATCATGAATTTAGATTGTATGGATACACAGATGTTGATTGGGAAGGAAGTGTATCAGACAGGAAGAGCACATCGGGAGGATGTTATTGTCTGGGATCTTCCATGATCTCATGGTTTAGCAGGAAGTAGTCTAGTGTGTCTCTCAACATAGTTGAAGCGGTATATATATAGCTACTTGCTTTGCTAGTTGTGAAGCGATATGGCTTCGGAAGTTGTTATCAGGATTGTTTGACTTAGAGATGGACTCCACTGTGATCCTATGTGACAACAAGAGTTGTATCAAGATGACAGAAAATCCAGTGTTCCATGATAAGTCAAAGAACATAGAGATCCGATATTTTTATATACAGGATATGGTGCAGAAAGGAGCTATAAAGATCGAGTATGTGAGCACTGACGAACAAGTTACCAATATATTGGCCAAACCTCTGTCTCGAGTAAAGTTTGAGTATTTCCGAGACAAGCTTGGTGTAGTTCAGAAGGACCCTCCTCGAAAGGGGGAGTGATATGGTCACTGATGATGAGATTGCCTGCATCGACAGTAAGGTCGATGATGTGGATACCTGTATCGATGACGAGGGTACTTGTATTTCTAGATACTTGTATCAATGGTGAGGATACATGTATTGATGATGAGGTTACCTGTTCCGACGGTGAGGTCGATGATGAGGTTACCGGTTCCGACGATGAGGTTGATGATATCAACGATAAGGTTGAGAAATGGTCCGTAATGGATGAGAGGGATTGTATCATCCCTCGACTTCGGTCCCTGAATTGATCCGTAGACATATGTCTCCGAGAAGTGGTCCCTGGTAGACGTGATAGGACTGCATCATCCCTGAAAATTTGGTTCAAAATATACGTGATAGGACTGCATCATCCCTGGACATTTGGTTCAAAATGTATGTGATAGGATTGCATCATCCCTAAACATTTGGTTGAAAATGTACATGATAGGATTGCATCATCCCTGGACATTTGGTTCAAAATGTACGTGATAGGACTGCATCTTCCCTAACATTTGGTTCAAAATGTACGTGATAGGACTGCATCCTCCCTGGACATTTGGTTCAAAATGTACGTGATAGGACTACATCGTCCCTGAACATTTGGTTCAAAATGTACATGATAGGACTACATCGTCCCTGAACATTTGGTTCAAAATGTACGTGATAGGACTGCATCATCCCCAGACATTTGGTTCAAAATGTATGTGATAGGACTGCATCATCCCTGAACATTTGGTTCAAAATGTACATCGTAGGACTGCATCGTCCCTGGACATTTGGTTCAAAATGTATGTGATAGGACTGCATCATCCCTGAACATTTGGTTCAAAATGTACATGATAGGACTACATCGTCCCTGGACATTTGGTTCAAAATGTATGTGATGGGATTGTATCATCCCTAGACATGAGACTTGTCTTAAAAGGATCACGGATTGTATCGTCCCTAGACATGAGACTTGTATTAAAAGGATCATGGATTGTATCGTGCCTAGACATGAGACTTGTCTTAAAAGGATCACGGATTGCATCGTCCATAGACATGAGACTTGTCTAAAATTGATAAGGATTGATCATCCTGTAAGTAGATATGGATTGCATTGTCCATAGACATGAGACTTGTCTAAAATTGATAAGGATTGATCATCCTGGAAGTAGATATGGATTGCATCATCAATAGACATGAGACTTGTCTAAAATTGATAAGGATTGATCATCCTGGAAGTAGATCTAGATTGCATCATCCATAGACATGAGACTTGTCTAAAATTGATAAGGATTGATCATCCTGGAAGTAGATCTGGATTGCATTGTGCATAGACATGAGACTTGTCTAAAATTGATAAGGATTGATCAGCCTGGAAGTAGATCTGGATTGCATCGTCCATAGACATGAGACTTGTCTAAAATTGATAAGGATTGATCATCCTGGAATTGGATCATGTGTATTGCATATTATGCTGCTATGATGATACCGTTGATCGAGATGACCCAGATGCTGTCGATCAAGATGATCCAGATGCTGTCAATCAAGATGATCCAGATGCTATTGATCGAGATGATCCAGATGTTGTCGATCAAGATGATCCAGATGCTGTTGATCAAGATGATCCAGATGTTGTCGATCGAGATGATCCAGATGTTGTCGATCGAGATGATCCAGATGTCATTGATCGAGAGGATCCAGTTGATTATGTGATGCTATTGATCGAGAGGATCCAGTTGATGATGTGATGCTGTTGATCGAGAGGATCCAGTTGATGTGATTATGATGATGATCAGCTAATCAAGTGGGCAGAACGTGAAGACTCAATACCGACGATGTTGATACTCCAGTATTGAAGACCTGAAGATATTCCAGTAACTGGTTGAGTTACTGATGATGTTGAGAAAGCTTCCAATGATCTATATATGTATCATGTATGATGTAGTTGATGACTCCTTGTTCCTGCAGATGTTGTTATAATATCCTTCTCGTTAAGGGGGAGTGTTGAAATATTGTAACTTTTAAGAATATTATATTGTGTACTTTATTATTCCGGAGATGTCTCATTCCTCTGATGGGACCTTTTTGTATATCCAGAGATGTTTTATTCCTCCGTGGAGAATGTGGTAACTTGGGTTATTAGACTTCCCTAGTGGGGGTCGGCCCTGTATGATTCATGTGGGTTAAAGGGGTTATTAGACCACCCTAGTGGGGTCGGCCCTACCACATTATGTTAAGTAATTAAGTTGGGGCTAACCTAGTTAATGTAAAAGACAAGTCAGAGTTGTGTATAAATAGAGGAGGTGTGTTCCTCATTTAACACACATTACACTCACTTGTGATTAGCGCATAGGTGAGGGAGAGATATTCTATGGAGGAGAAGGAGCTCATTGCTATGGTTTACATCTTTGTATTTGCTGGTCATCTATATTGAGGAAGCTTTGCTGGGTTTTCTACCCCATGAGGGTTTCCCAGGATAAATTTGTGTCTTTTGTGTTTATGCTGTGCTTGTTGTTCTTTCAGTGATCCTTTATATGCTATTGTTGTGAAATGGAATGTAATGTTGATATTTTTTGTCATAGCATATTAAATATTAACATGTGCCATCGGGCACCTTCTCTAGGGAGCTTCGTAGCTGACGCTATTGACTCTTCTGTCATAGAGAAAACAAGACGACCGACCTTGGCTATCTTGCCATCAAAACCTTTGGAAAACAGTACCGAAATCTCATGGTCGTAGCCATCAAGGTGGTGGAGAAATTGACTCCACCCTACTTGAGAGAATAACTCATGGCATCTTTTAAACTCAGGGATACGCAGAAGATCTTGATAACTACCAGGCTCGCAATGGTTAGGCATTGTTGATAGAAGACGGGTGATTCAATGAATAAGTGCGGAGGATACAAGGAGGTTTACCGATAGCTGAAAGTGTTGTGATACTTTTCTCAAGAAAATGAAATATTAGCTAAACATGTAGATGATTCAAATATGTACATTCATCAAAAAGAATAGAACAGTGCTTAAAAAGGACCATATGAAGAATGATAGTACAATTGATATGAAAGATTCCAAAGGAAAACTAGCCATCCATGACTCATGTTAAAGATTTCTTGTCATCCCAAGATATAGATAAGGTGCACCGTAAAGCTTGTGACATTTTTATAATTTTGGGTCCCATTTCTAGGATAATCACATCCTAGGTATTGTTTTGAATTAGATGACAAGTTCCAAGTTCAACTTACAGTTATTCTCTAATGATAGTATAAATAATCGGCCTAAACATATGTTTGTATACTCAGGTTTCTAATATATGAATCATGTGCATAGAATTGCATTAACCGATCTCTTTTACCCGATATTGACCCGCTACTAACAGGCCTATTCAGTACCCCAGTAGGTTTATCTTGGTACCATGCAAACATAGTCCCGCTGCCAGCAAGCCTGTTCAGTACCCCGACGGGTTTACTTGCATTTACCTAGCTTTCTTGTTTAAGTTTTTACTTAGCATGGACCCACTGCCAGCGAGCCTATTCAGTACCTCGGCGGGTTTGCTTCATATAATGATATATATATATATATATATATATATATATATATTGTAAGGAATCCGGTTGGCACTAGAGTGTGCTAAGCCTACTAAACACATAATTCAAAATATTAGAACAAACCTTTATGAGTAACTTTATTAATAATGGCCAAAGTTGAAGATCATGTCAAAAGAGAATAACCTAAAGCTGTTCTTTGATCTATATCTATCTTTTTCATAAAAAATCAGTAATGTTCCCCACAAAAATAAAAACATCATTCACTTCTATGCTACCTTTAAAAGATGCTTTAAGAGACAAGTTTTGATAATGAATCTATGGATGAGCTAGTGATCCATAGGTGTTGATAAAGATTTCTAGAGATCATAATGATGAAAGTAGGTATTTTAAGCAACTGTTCTAGTGATAAATCAGAAATGTGCATGTCTAAATCAAATACTATATTCAAAATCATAAAAGAAATGGTTCAAAATAACATAAAGAACACTTTATCTTTTGCTTAAAAAAAATATGTCAATTTCAAATAATTGAAAGAGAAGGGGGTAGGATATATTGGAAAAAATTTTTGAGCATTTCCCTTCTTCGAATAATATCACATTAGCTGCTTACAAAGATAGGGTTCTTGTGATTAAGCTACAAAACCACTTATCAGATGATTCAAATTTTTATTCAAAACAAAACATATGTACAAAACAAGTCATGTAAAATTTTTGAAATTAACAAAAGGAAGAGAGTCTTCCTGTTTTGATTGACAAAACTTTTATGAACTGATCATAATAATTTTCCCTGTAACAATTCAATCAGTTGTTAGAAATGACTATTATTATTGAAAACGAAAACATATTTACATATATACAAAGGAAGATAAACCAAAATAATTCAAGGACTAGGAGGAAGAGGAATTATTTCCTCTTCTTCCAGTTCCATTTCCTCCTGTTGTAAAGCATTGTGTACAAAATCTTGTTTAGATATTGGTTGATAATAAAGTCTAAGTCTATGTCCATTTACAACAAAGGAAATTTGAGAATCATCAATTGTCTTAATTTTAACGGATCCATTATCAAAGGTTGTAACAATTTCATATGGACCCATCCAACGAGTAGTTAATTTACCTTTAAAGTTTTTGTATCTTGAATCAAAGAGTAGTGCCCAGTCTCCAATTTTGAATTGTTTTTGTTTAATGTATCTATCATGCCAACTTTTACGTTGATTTTGTATTAAGATTGTGCATTGAGTAGCATCTTGCCTAATCTCGTCTAATTCATTTATCTGCAGGATTCGTTGACTCTATGCTTCTTCTAACTTCATCCCTAATTGTGGAGCCATACGAAAGGTTTTGACTTGGAATTCAATGGGTAAAAGAACTTGTTTACCATAAATGAGTTCATAAGGCATGTGGCTAGTGGTGTTTCTCCAAGTTATTCTATAAGCCTATAAGGCTTCTGGGAGCCTATCTGCCTAGTCCTTGTGGTGTAACTGGATAGTCTTGGTCAGGATAGCTTCTAATACTTTGTTCGTTCTTTATACCTGACCATTTGATTGAGGATGATATGGTGATGATTTGTAGTGTCTAATACCATATTTATCAATAAGCTCTTTCATTAATTTGGAGGTAAACTAAGATCCTTGATTGGTTACAATTTCCCTAGGTACATCGAATTGGGTAAATATTTCTTCATAAATGAATTCTACCACAAATTTCTCTGTGGCTCGAAATAAAGCTTTAGCTTCCACCCATTTGGTGACATAATCTGTACATACTAGGATGTACTTCTTCTTGCGAGACATCGGGGAAATTGGTCCAATGAAATCTAGAGCCCATTTTTCAAATGGCTCAATCATAACTTGGAGTTGCAAAGGCATCTCATCGGATGGTGTAGGCCTACCCATTCTTTGATAAATGTCACATACCTTGACATATTTGGCAAAATATCTAAAGATACTTGGCCAATAGTACCCAGAATGCAATACTTTGTATGTTGTTCTTTTATCAGAAAAATTCCCACTGCAAGGTCCACCATGACATGCATGTAGGATCTCTGCCATCTCGTCCTCTCATACTCATCGTCTAATAATAAGATCAGGACTAGTACGAAAGATATCATTATCTACCGAAGAATAATTGGAACTTTGAACTATGATCCTACATTTCTCAGGTGGGCAGAGATGGTTAGGTAGCTTTCCAGTTGCTAAATAATTGGCTATATCTGCAAACCATGGGGTTCGAACAGATACAGTGAACAAATGTTCATCTGGGAAGCTATCATCGACAGGGCTAGCATTATCATCAATTTGAATTCGAGAGAGGAAATCAACTACTAAATTTTCTCGACTGAGATGATCAACAATGGTAATGTTAAATTCTTGCAACAAAAGAAGCCACTGAGTCACTCTGCCATTGGTGATGGGTTTATTCTTTAAAACCCTGATGGCGGAGTGGTCAGTGTGTATAAAAATTTCATATCCTATGATATAATGATGAAAATTGTTGATGGAGTAGACTACTACTAGAAACCCCTTTTCCGTAACAGTGTACTTCGATTCTGCAGGAGTCAAATTTTTACTAGCAAAATAAATGGCATGTGATGTCTGTCCCTCGTTTTGACCTAAAACTGCCCCTATGGCTATGTCGGAAGCATCAGTGGATATATGGAAAGGAAGGGACCAATTTGGGCCCCTAAGAATTGGTGCCACTGGACTTCAAAGTTTCGAAGGCTTGTTGACATGGTTCAGTCCACTGAAATTCTGTGTCTTTCATAAGTAGTTTGAACATCGGTGTGACTATTTTAGTGAAATTTTCAATGAAACATCTATAATAGCCGGCATGGCCAAGAAAAATTCTTACTTCCTTCTGAGTTTTTGGAGTAAGATTAACAATGATTTCGATCTTTGTGGGGTCCACTTTGATACCTTGAAGAGAGACATGATGTCCCAGGACTATGCCCTCAGTGAGTAACATCTTACATTTTTCATGACTGAGAGCTAAGTTTGTTTCTTAGCACCGAATAAGAACTGTTTCGAGGTTATCAAGGGCTTCTTGGAATGTATTACCATAAACTGTAAAATCATCCATATAAACTTCTACATAGTCATGTATGAGATCAGCAAAGATTCCTAGAACTGCACGCTGGAAAGTAGCAGGTGCATTACACAAGCCAAATGGTAATACTCAATAGGCATATGTCCCCCAAGAACAAGTGAAGGTTGTCTTGTCTTGATCCTCAAGTTCTATTAGTATTTGATTGTATCCGCTATACCCATCAACGAATGATAAATATTGTTTCCTGGATAAGGTGTCTAACACCTGATCGATGAAAGGCAAAGGGAAGTAGTCCTTAAGAGTGGCCTTGTTTAGCTCTCGAAAGTCAACACAGATACACCATTTCCCTGTGAAGTTATTTGGAACTACAACCAGAGGAGAGACCCATTTACTATTGGAAATTGGGTAAATGAATCTAGCATTAAGGAGCTTTTGTAGTTCGTCTTTTACTATGTCCTTTAGTGTTGGGTTCATTCTTCTCTGGGGTTTCCTAACAAGAGGTATGGTTGGGTCTATGTAAATGTGATGGATACAGGTATCTGGGTGTATACCTTTCATATCGGTATACTCCCATGCAAATGCTCCAGTTTGACACTTGAGAAATTTTAGTAATTGTTTTTGCTGGTTCTCATCTAAACCCACATTTATATGCATAAATGTTTTGGGGCTAACCTCGCATGGTATGGTATAATATCCTAGATTTTCTTCGATTGCAAAGACATGGGGTGTACTCGAGAATGTTGAGAGGCTCATATTTTCTTGGAATTCATCTCCAAAGATATGGTCAAATTGGGAAAAAGATTGAGGAAAGTCTATACAGGTTCTGGAAGAGAAAAATTGGTTTAGCACGTTCTCGGTGTTTTGTTCTTGAAGTGCCCAAGAGAAATCAGTAACAAGGGAAAGTTGTTCCAAGTTTTCATCTCTGAAAGGACAATCTAACCAAAATAGGTTTTCATCTATTGGCTGATTTGGTGGATATAAAGCTAGTTTTCTTGTAGAAAATCCATCAGAGATAACCATCTCTCCATCCCTACATCCTATAAATGCATTGGCAGTAGCTAACCAAGTTCTTCCCAAAATAATGGGGTGACCTTTGGAAGGGTCTTTTAATTCAATAACCATGAAGTCCATGGGATATTCCCAAGAAGCTATTGATATAGTGATATCATCTAAGATCCCAACAGGTTGCACCATCATGCGATCTGCTAGTTCTAGCATTGTTGGAGTAGGGTGGAGGAATTGTCCTAGATTGAGAGTTTCGACAATTGTGTTAGTCATCAAATTGATAGTAGCTCCTAGATCAATAAGTTTATTTCCTATGGCGGTGTTATTAATAATAATAGTCACCACAGGATTCCCTAGGTTAGAATATTTTGGAATTCTAGGTTGGTTTGCTATACAATCTGATATCTCTCCTATTACATGAATTGTCGGAGGGTCCTTTTGTTTTCTCCCTAGTCTCTTAATACATAGTTCCTTTATTACCTTGCTATAGATTGGAATATCCCTAATGGCTTGTAATAAAGGGAGCTTAATGCAAATATTTTTCAATTCGTTAATGATATCGTACTCTGGATAAGTTACAGGTTTCTCTATTATTAGACGCTCCGGATATGGGGGTGATTTTTCTCCTGAAATTACTTCTTTACGTTGATGGTTGTGTGCTAAATATTTAGAAACAACCACATCTTCAAGAATGGCATTATTCAAAACTTCACTAGGTATGTCTTCTTCATTCTCTTCTTGAATAACAACTGATGACTTGGGCTTATCTTGCAAAACTCTTCCAGACCGCAGTTGTATCTCATGTATTGGCGCGGTCGAAATGACATATGATGGAAGAGGTAAAAACCCAATTCTATTAAGAGATTGGGCTGGTTTGTTGTTAGGATTTGGTATTGGTTGTGTAGGTAATATTGTGGGTCTTGGAGGATTCATGTTCTAGAAATGATGAGGTTGATTCAGGATAGGGGGTAGTGAAGGAGGTACAAATCTAGGCAGAAGTTGTTGAACATTAAGTGGGTAAGGATAGTTAGGCATAGGAGGGGGTGTTTAAGCATAAGCTTGCCCTCTCCATCCATGTGACCATTGCTGCTGTTGAGCATTATGAGGAGGGTACTGCGGTGGCCAATTCTGCCAACCTAAACTGTTTGATTGTTGAGAAGGTTGATAAGGATAGTAATAGGGTGGAATTTGAGATGAATCTTGATACGATGGTTGATCTCTAGGTTGCCAAGGCCTCCTAGATGGTTCGCCAAAGTTTACAATCTTGTATACAGCTTGCAATCCATGCAACAATGGACAATCATTGGTTGGATGTTCTTCGGTACAGAGGTGACAGACTAAAACATTATTAAATGGACATTCTCGTTGAGGATGTTTAGTTCTACACCTAGGACAGAAAACACTCATTCCTGCATGCTCTTCATCCTGTATCTTTTTAGCTTGTAGTGCATCTAATTGAGAACCCATGGACCCTAAAATATCTGTTTTGAAATTTTCCAATAGGTTTCCCAATTCTACCCTTGTAACTCCCCCAGGACCAGATGTGTTTCCTTTGGGGTTCCTAGCATAAGATTCTGGAAAGTCTTTTCCACCTTTCCCTCTACTCCTAGAGTAATTCCTACATAGTTCACAAATCTCTGCAAAAGATTTGTGAGAAATGTCTCCTACTGCCATGAGATTAAGGTTATCTAAGAATTGTTATGAGCTTCCTTTGAGGAAGAGTGTTCTTACTGCATCTTCTCAAAGATCACTATATTTAGATTTGTGTAACACATAGTTAAATCTTTTGAGATAGTATTCTAAGCTCTCATCTTCAAGTTGTTGAATTTTAAAAATATCATTGCGAGAGTCTTTGGGTCTACAATAATCCTGATATTTCCGAAGAAATGAATTCTTCATGTCTTCCCAAGTTCTAATACTAGATTCTCCTAATCCCATGAACCATCGAGGAGAAGAATCTTTTAATGTGGCATGAAAGAGTTTTAGTTTTTGGCTGTCTTGTAGGTAATTATAACTCCTACACAAAATATCAAACTCGAACAAGAATGTGTCTGGATCCTCACTACTCTTCCCATAGAAGGTTGGTAGTGAGGAGGGAGAGATGTTTTTCATAGTAACATCTTGTGCAGTGTCTAAGATAGGGAACCCAAAGGTACCTTCAGTTCAAACTTCTCCATCTTCTTCATCTTGTCGGACATGATCTTCATTTTCATCCCCCATGAAGATTCTATTGCCAAAGAGAGAAAATCTAGTTTGCTCCTTTCTTGGTGAATATGGGATGTCCCAATGTTCTATTTCAGGAAGCGTATTCTTCTTTTTAGGAGGAGAATTATCAGCTACGTCGGAATCTAGTTTTGGAGGTCCTACTATTGTTGTGTCAATCTGTGAGATAACGATGTTTGTAGAGCTCCCAAAAAGAGCATTCACTTGTGTAGGATTGACAAAATCTACCAAATTTGGACCACCTACTATTGAAAAAGTAGTGTCTTTGGGTTTTTGGACTAATGGAGGGTGAAGAGGTTCCGAAATTTTATCCTTCTGTGTTTCCTCTTGTCTAAGTTCAGTCTAAATATGAGCTTGAGGTTCTTCTAGTGGAATTTCTTTATGAACGGACTATTTTGATGTTGCTATAATTTCCCCTTAAAATGTTTCCAGAAAAGGTTTCTTTATCCTTTCAAGTAGGACTATCCCCTTTAGGTGTCTTCCGATACCTTTCTGCTGAGTTAGTAGTTGGGGTGGCATGCCCCCTGTATAAGTTAATAGGAATTTTAGTAGAGATTTTAGTAAGAGAATTAGTCTTAATAAATCTACCTTGTGAATCTCTAGACCTATTCATGAAAACAATTTGAAACTTAAAATAAATTCTGACTACATAACTGCTAGTGCTGGGTTTTGGGGATGCCTGTTATAACAGATGCACAGGTTCTTACCTCTCATCTTACCGCTCAACCGCCACTATCCTAATCTAAGTTTCAAAGAAAAGAACTGAATTTTAAAAGGAAGTTCAACTTATCTATGACTAAATTCTAATTATCGACCAGGATTGTTAATCTTAGAGTTGAGGCAAAATATATGGTAAGGTAGAATAGTACCTAATTTTTCCGGCTTGTCAGACCTTCAAAATATTTAATAAAGAAGAGATCGAAAGATATTTCAAAATGAAAAACTGAGTCAAACTTCAGAAAAACAATAAGAGAACTAAATCAAATCTAACTAAACAACCAACTAGAGTAGTATCAAATTATACTACTCTACTGTATATTTAAATAATGGAAAGGGATAGAAAAATAACTGATAACCAAATAAGAATTGCTAGGGAGAAGTTGTAAATGTAAATAATTCTAAAACTGAACTGCCTAATTTCAAATTCTGAATTAGAGAACAATTGTAAATCAACTATCTATGAGATAATTGAGTTCGATGATAAATTACATAAACAGAAACTATGCTAATCAAAGTAAATTATAAGCTAAATAATTTCAACAACTGATTCAAGAAGAAACATCTATTCCCATGTAACAGGAACCGGAGTAAATGTATCGTAATGACTTTCAAATGTAATAGTGAAACAAAATGGAAGTAAATCTAATCTAACTTCAATAAAGAGATGTAAACTACAGACAAAGAAACTACAATTAACTTTAAACATTCTGATCTATCTACTATCCATGAGCAGAATAATATAAAACTAATGAAAACTAGAAGCAAGTAGAAAACTTAATAAAGATATTCACTTCTAAACTTGATTTGGAAGCAAGTAGAAAACTTGATAAAGATGCTTATTTCGGATCCAAATCTCAAATCATGAATGTCTTCACTAATTGCATGAAATGGAAAATAATTCTTATGATTAACAAATTAAAACTACTTAAAAAAATGAATTGTTAACTATGATTTGGAAATAAACTATCTAGAAACAAACTGATGGATTCTGAAACAACAACTAACTATCAAATATGATACAAAAAGCTTAACTTGAGAAGAAAGTTAGAAGAAATTGAAGGAAATGTGGAAGGAGGAAATAATAAGAAAAACTCAATTAAAAACTATGTAACATAAAACCAGATTTAAATTACACCTAAAACTATAAATTAGAAGCATGAAGCATTATATCTAATAGGCAGGAAAGACTGGAATCGGAAAAACATAAAACTAATGTAAGAAGGGTAAAAATCCAAATGACGATCCGAATGCTAGTCCGAACGACAGTCCGAACGATAGTTCGAATGACAGTCCGAATGGAGGAAAAACAAACAAAACTAAGGAACATGAGAGTTTTGATGATCTTGACGTCAGCTGGCGAATGCACATGAACATATAATGCAAAGAATTTAGTTAGATGACTTGTTGAGGAGTTATGTTAATAGACAACAACCTATCTTAATCATTGTCTAAAGGAGATAAACTATTTCTATGATATGTAGAAAAGAAGATTGTGATGAAAGAAAAGAGTGAACCCATAGCTACATGAAGGAAAAAGCTAACATAGAGGAAAGAAGGAAACTAATGCTAACTATGGAAGAATTCTGAGGCAATATCTAACTATAGATGATGGAAGAAAGAAAATCTGAAAGCAACTACGAACTATTAAGCTTGGTCGGCCATTTACTAATTCTGTGAATGCAAATTAAGCTATCAAATAAAATAAATTACAAAGGAGAAAGAAATATCATATATAAAAACAAAATTGATTATAAACATAAGAAAACAAACTAACTATTTGCAGAAAATAAAGACAAAACCTTTGGTTGATGAGGGGCCCTTCCCAGCAATCAGAGATGGAAAACTGGATTGATTTAGCTACTCAGACTATCAACAAACTGGAACTTCCATTAACTTTAGAGAAATTACAGAACTGTCTCCAAATGCAAACTCTTAATGAATGCGAACTATCTCTAAACTAAAAAACTAACTAGACTAACTCGTCTCAGTCATGGAGATGACTATTTATAAGTTACAATAGGTGAGAGGGTCGATAGAGTCGACCTCTCTAATAATAGAGGTGTTTAAATGACTGTAACTGTTGATTGAATGGTGCATGCCAACGCAGGAAGCATCTACCTAGCTTACACGGGGTTGGTTTCTTCACGCAGGTACTGTAGCATCGATCTACCCTTGACATCAGTAGAGAGGTAGCAAGCTATCGAACTGAGCGAACAGAGGAGAGGCTACTAGAGAATTGTTGTGGCAAGGCGTTGTGTTGGCAAGCTGAAAGTGTGCAACCTAGACTCCTTCCAGAACAACGGCGTAAACAGGCAGCACGATTCCAGGTTGAATGCGAGGTTGAATCGGTGTGTTGGAGTGTTGATGTAGACGTAGGAGTTATGTTGGCAGACCGAGCATGGGTGAGCTGGACTCCTTCCAGAATGATGGCGTGCAAGTGTGTGAACAGACGTACGTGATTCCCGGCTAAGCAAACAAGAGAATTGGCGTTTAGAGCATTGTCATGGGCGTGGTGATGCATTGGCAGGCTTAGCAAGCTTGGGGACGGATCTTCTAGAGAAACAGCTCATTAACCATTAGCTCCACATGGCAAACAGAACCCACGTGCTCGTTTTTGCATTTAACAGTCTAGGATATGCCAAACGTGGATTTCGGGGGCTAAGCACGGGGCTGAATAACGAGCTGAATGCATTTAATCTTTAACACGTAGGACATAGTCTGAACGAAGGGTCATTCGAAAATCATAGTCTGTCAATAAAAACATAAATGTCAATAATGTCCAGAAATTGCCATTTGAACATAAATGAACCATAATATAATGAAATATAAACAAGATTTGTGTAATAGGTAATTATATGCATACCTGGGTTGTCTGATGGGATGAATGATAAGAAAACAACCTAATATAGAAAAAAATTATAGAAATAACACCATCTCGAGTAGATTGAATGATAAAAAATAGTGACAAAATGGACACGAACACTTTCATCGGCAAATGGGTCATTGTCTATCTTGACGACATATTGATTGTACTATTCCTCACAACGTTCAAGAACTTAGAACTTTTCTTGGTTTGGCGAATTTCTATCGATGATTCATACTTGGCTTCATTCACATATCCTGGCCCTTGAATCAGTTGACGAAAGGAAGTGGAAAAACTGTCTTTAAATGGACACCGACACAACAAGAAGCTTTTGAAAATCTAAAACACAAGCTCTGCACTACACCAGTACTTGTGTTACTGGATTTTCATCAGCCCTTTGAGATTGAGACAGATGCATCAGACTATGCCTTGGGCATAGAGATCACTCAGTCTGTTCACCTAGTCGCTTTCTGTTCCGAAACTTTTAAAGACATTGTCAGAAGGTATTCGACATACGGAAAAGAATTGTATGCCATTGTGCAAGCTCTCAGGAAATGGAGGCATTACGTCCTTGGAAAGGAAATGGTCATCCTCACTGACCACAAGCCTCTTTAGTTCGCTCCGAAATAATTGAAACTACAAACAACTCGATAGCTTAAGTGGATTAATTACCTGCAACAATTTCAGTTGGTAATTAAGTATCATAAAGGTAAAGCTAACATCGCTGGCGATTGTCTAAGTAGACTGCCCATTACTCTCATTTTCACAGTGATGAGTATGCAGGGATATAACAGCACTACTTGGCCTTAGTTGTATCAGGAAGACATCGAATTTTCACCAGTTTATCGACAACTTCAGACTGGCAAGTCTTTGACCGCTAAAACCTTGAGAAGGAGGCTTCACTAGTCCATACAAGAAGCTAAAACCTTTGCGATATGGTCCATACAATATTCTTCAGAAGATTGGCAAAAATGATTTCCAGCTCGACATTACTGCATGCCTTGGTCTACATCCAGTCTTCAATGTAGATCTACTTCGACCATGGCATGCACCAATGTTGGAACAGAACAATTTGCAGACAACAAAACCCGGCGACATCCATACAGATGTTCAGGAGCGTCTTGCTTGTGACACCATTGTGGGACGATGAGTATGCCATACAAGGACGAACACAATTCCCTTGTTTTAGGTTGCTAAAGAAGGACAGATCCCAGTACAAGGAAAATGGTACTTGATGGGCCTTGAATTTAGCATATTTTTACCACCATTTCACTGTATTTATAATTCCTTTTTCCCATCCATATTCATGCATTAATCCTTTCGTACGCTCATATCTGGATTTTTATGCTCAAGTAATTTTTCCATTACATGTCTTAGTATTTCATTTGATTTTTGACTAAGATTGAGGGAATTAGTGTACTATGTATTTGCTTTGAATATTGAATCCATTGTTGGAAGCAGCTACAGCATATTTGAGGGAGTTTTGTAGCAATGCAGAACATTTGTTGTAGCATTATAGAAACTCTATTTGCAGCATTACGGAAACTCCATCTGCAGCATTACAGAAACTCCATTTGCAGCATTACGGAACCTCCATCTGTAGCATTACAGAAACTCTATCTGCAGTATTATAGAAACTCTATTTGCAGCATTACGGAAACTCTATCTGCAGTATTACAAAAACTCTATTTGAAGCATTACGGAAACTCTACAGGTATCTGCAACATTACGGAAACTCCATCTGCAGCATTACAGAAAGTCAATAATTCAAATTTTACTTTCAACCACCAACTTTGGAGAAAGATATTCATTAGGAGTAATGGATTTTTATAAATCCATTATTTCTACTATTCTTATATGTCTCAAATCATGATGTTAAATTAAAGTTGGTAAATGGAGGTGGATATGAGTGCATATTTGGCTTATTCACAAAGATTTGAAGATCTCTATCAAATATATGATGGACCTAAGAAGCCAAAAGTTGTTAAGAGACATTTGGGATGAGTTTTGACTATTTTATTGTAGTCTCTATCCCTAAATTCGAATTTGACTTCAAAGATATTCTAAATAGCATGTAGTTAGTAAGGGTCTTGGATTAGTTTTGAGATCCAAACTTTTAGGAATTTGTTGAGGATATTTTGGATTCCCATTTATTAGTTATGGAGAAATCATGTATAAATCAGAGTTCTTTCTCCATTCTATGGGAGGACTCTTAGAGCAATAGTCCAATTGATGATGGAATAAAGCTATACTCTCATTTTGATTCAATTAGATCTCATTTTTATTATTTTCTTTTTGTAGCTTGCTTTTATTTATTTTATGTTGATGTAGTTATAATTTGTTGCTTTGTTTCAATTAGATAATTTTGCATTTCTCATTATGTAGTTTCTTTCTGCAGTTTGATTTCAATGCATAGATAGAGATTTAAATGTTTATTTTACAATCATTGAGCTTAATGCAATAATGTTATTTACTCCATTGGATCATAAATAGTAACTTGTATTTGACAATGATAGCTTTTAGATTTTATTTCTGCAATTTACTTTTTTATCAATTGTGTTGTGAACTTAGATTTAGAATTTACTTTCTTGCACAGTGTGAACGTAGTAGTAGAATTTACCTTTCCTGCAAAGTGTGACATAATTCTAGGATTTACTTTTCTGCAGAGTGTGAATGTAGTTTTAGAATTTAATTCAAGTGTGAATTTAATTTTAGCATTTGCTTTCATGTCACGTGTTTTACTTTCATGTCGTGTGATTTAATTTCATTACAATTTAGTTTTAATAGTTGTTTAGATGGCTAGTTCCTTGCTAAGACATTGTAACTAATTATACCATTGTTTGTAAGTAAGGTTATTGAACTACAACTTCAAGTAGATAAATCAATGTAAGAGGAGATTGTGGTTTGCACATACAGTGCACGGTAACTCGCAAGTTCTCAACGAACCCTAGGTTGACAATTAATATACACTTCTTAGTTGTTTTCTAAGTAATTAAAAGACAATTAAAAATCCCATCATTTTGGCGCCGTTGCCGGGGAGTTACCACAACCATTGTTTTTTTCGCTTGAGTAAATTTTCTTTTGGTAGTGAGCTATTTGTTTTTTTCATTATGCATGCATATGTTTTTGTTTGAAGGATGGAGGCGCAGAGACAAGTAAGACGCAAAGACGACCTCACTATAGCATTACTATAGTGTAATAGCCCACCGCAAGTCTTTGCAAAGCTGAACCATGTTAATAATTTATGCAATAGCAATAGATTTGTTTATGCCTTCTATTATCATGAATAAAATCAAAGATTCAAGATGATGATTATGTGGTGCAGTAAGAGCCACACATTACTAATTTGTCTTTTGCAGAAACCTTGGAAAGAGGAATGAGGCTTGGTGAATGAATATTTTATTGAAGGATTCAAGAGGATTCGAGGGGAAGTGATTCAAGAAAGAGTACAAAAAACTCAAAAATTTCAAAAGTGGTATATGTTACTCAATTCATAAAAATACATCCTTTAGCATTAAAATACAGTTTTTGAAATTTTTTCAATTTTTGAGGATCCGTAGCTCAACTCCAGAACCTTCAAAAAACATATGGATTGTTGATTTTATTTTTTATTTGATGTATTACATTGAAATTATATCCATAAAAACATTCACTTCCATCTAAATCGTCATTTTAGTGAAAAATTGGCTATTTGGGCATTCTGGCATGTTGGGTTTACTGAAAACACAGTCAGGACAGTCGTGTTTTGAGAGACCATATGGACACATTTTTAAAACCTGTTTCAATCCAAATTATCCCTTGGAATCTAGTTTCTAACGCAATTTAAATTTTTCAATTTGGATATCAAACGAAAACGTTATGGTCAAAATACTGACTGGGTGTAGGGTAGACAGCTCAAGAACACGGTTGGGACAGTCAATTTTTGGATGTTTAAATGGATGGATTTTTTAAACTTGTTGCTAAGGAATATTCTCCTATGAATCTAGTTTACAACTCAATTTGAATCACTCAAATCCGATATCATATGAGGAGGTTATGCCCAAAATACTAACTGCATGTCATAAATCAGCACTCCTGGAACTCTATCTCATCGGCTGTACTTTGGCATATTCGACCCATCAATTCTTATTTAATTAAAAAAATATTTTTATTGGAGGTACATATGGGAATCTAATTTAACCTCCAAGTGGAATCGAGTCATTCCGTCAACAAACGAAAAAGTTATGCTCAAATCACTGACTGTTGGTCTAGGATGGAAATTGCAACCAGTCTGTCTTACATGATGTTCTTTAGCAGATTTGGAGTACCATATTAATACATTTTCAAAACCTGTTTCTATTGGAATTATCCCTCTGAATCCAATTTAATTTGGATTTGGAATAACTCAAATTGGTTTTGAAACGAAGAAGTTATTCACAAATTACCGTTGGGTTGTCTAAGGTGGCCACCGCTCTCCAACAGGTAAAAAATGAATTTTTGTTTTATTTTCCTTGAATTTGTTTTATAAGAATTTGTTGTATTTATATTGCATATGTTTGGGATTAAGAGGGACTGATCACCTCTCTTCTTCCATGAGCTCACATTTTATTGCAAATAAGTGCCAATTGTTTTTGCAGGTCCTTGGAAGATTAAAAGAAGGTTAATCTATGGATGAATGATTCGTGAAGACCAAATTTAATGCTGATGGCAATTCTCTCCACAAATCCAAAAATGAAGATTCATTAGCATGATATGCGCTACTTTTGAAGCTCAAGTTCCTAGAAGCCTAATCTAGCAATGTCTCAGTAAAAGACACCAATAAGAAGATTTTTTATCAAAGATAGAAGATGGATCCAGAATGAGACATATAAAGAATTGATATGAAGAATCTGAAGACCAATGTTCTAGAGGTCAAGTTCCATTTCCACATTCCCATTGCCACATCCCTGATTTCAGTAAATAATCCTTTCAGAAGACCTAAGATTCATCATGCTCATTCACTAGCACCATGGTATGCTTATGTATTTCATTTTCCCATTTTGATATGCATGCCTGCTGAAGTTAATATATGTTTCATTTCCTTATGTGGTTGATAAGCTTTTCTCATGAACATCATCTCTATCACCACTATCATCATATTGAATTCATCCCCCACCATTCCATTTCTCCCATGACTTTCTGCTCCACCCATCCCTGACCCACACAATAAAGCAGCTTGGCTCACTTACAATGTCAAGCTCCCTCACCTCCCTACCCCCTTTCCAAATAAAATTTGATGGTGAAAACCTGTTTCAGGTGCCATCAGACCTTGGAATGCTTGAAAACCAGCTTGCTGGCGGGCATCCCTCAGGAATAAAAAGTTTCTGATTGTGAAAACCCTCTGGGCACAGTCAGACAGATCTTGTCTGAAAACCAACTTACTGGTGGATAAGGTTTTCAAATATGTGAGAAATAAAGTATTCCATCATGCTCTTTAAATAAAGTTCCAAGATTTGCTACTACAGCAGAAGATCATTTTTCATCTCCAAATCCAAGCTCCGGATTCTGCATTGCTCTTTCTTGTAAGTTTCTACACCATTGTGGACCACATCATATCTCATGCTTCTTAGGATGCCGCTGCACATTTCACGATATTCATAAATAGGTATAGGTATGCTCATTTTCTTTATTGTTATCCAAGTTCATTGAATGCTATAGATTTGTATTTGGAAAATCACTTGAGCCTTTATCACTACTTCCTCCTATATTTATAAGGGTAGTAGAAGCTTTTAGTTTGGGGGAAGGGGCGCACCATTACCTACCATGACCACACCATTACCCTTACATTACTCGTCATCATTCTTTTCTATCCTCTACCATCATTTCTCAACCCAAACCTTCACCCTTCCATTTAAGCATTACTTCATCTTTACTTCCCTAGCTGAGCTCGACCTGACATCTCCTAAACACCCAAGCATGAAAAGTATGTTGCTACATAATCCCTATAGTTGTTACACAAGAACCAAAAATAGGAAGCCCTACTACTGCCACAAAAGAACCAGTAGTAAGGAGAGATGGACAACCAATGCACATGGATAAGCCAAAAAATTTGTTGGAAGAAGAAGTCTTACTATTGTCACACAAGAACCAACAGAAAGAAAAAGGGAAGCAGCTCATCTACAAGCCAAGGATACTATAGGAAGAAAGGAATAGGCTAGCCACAAGAACCTACATCAGAATAAGCTCCTGTAGAAGTCATTCCTACATAAAACTCCACTGTCATACAATAGGGTGGAAAACATCATGGGTTTACCAAAAGATAGTCAGATTGAGCACCTTGAGATAGAGCCACTCCTACCAACAAAGGATCATTGGAACATATTGCTGCATATTGTTCAAAACTTGAAGATGAGTCCAAGAGACCACAGCCCATGGGAAGAAGTAAGGTCAGTTGTGCTTTTATTGACACTGGTTTTGTTTATGGGAAATGAATATTGCTAGTGTTCCGAAGTTGCAATTTATAGATAATATCATACCTTCAGTTCATGGCACCATTTTGAAGAGTAATAGGGTTATTTTATAAAACATAATAAGCATCATGGAGTGTTTGGATGCTAGACTGCAGTGTTTACAATCTTTGAAAAAGTCACAGGAATATATGCTACATATCATCTACAGGTTGCTACAGAATTTTTGCAGGCTACTATAATGGATATGGTTGATGGTTGTTGAATGTCGTATGTTGTTGCTGCTCGGATGTTGGGTTGGTGAGCAATATCTTGAAGATGAATCAATTGCTAGTATTTGGAGAAGGAAAATATGGAGTTTTGGACAAGTTATTTATAGCTTCAATAAGAAGATATTCAATTGAATAAATTTGCTCAAAATATAGATGGTTGTAGTTGCATTGGTTCTATAGAAAGAGGGGCAAACCTCATTTTCATTATTATTTTTCTTTTGCAAATAGCATTAACAGTGATACCTGTAGCAGAAATTATCATTTTCCAATCTGTCATAGTAATTTGCAGGCATTCTTTCAAGACACTTCTAATGCCAATACTAGCCATATTTCTTCGCTCCAAATATTTGCCACGCAATGGATCCACTAGCCTTTCAATGATGAATACATTGCTGCCCTAAATTCCATTATGAAATTTTCTGTCAATGCAAATAAATATGATTGTGTGCTATTGGGGAAATCAATTAATGCATTTCGTGTTTGGATTTTATGTCACTGTCAAAGAGAAAATTCTGTAGCAAAATGAAATGCCAAAATCAGACACAATACTTTAAGCTCTTGCATTTATTGTTCCAACTTCCAGGTCAACAAAATTAGAACAAGTGGAGGTCTGTTCTAATTCTTTTGTAAGGATGATCACTACTGCTTCTATGCATGGTGCACAGATCGAACACAAATTTTCATTGGAGGGGAGGCAGCGTTAAGATAAGATTGTGGTTCCATCCTTGAGAATAATGGTTTCCTTTCACTGCAAGACTCAAGTTTCAACAAGAAAAATCTATTTTTCTGCTTTCAATTTTCAGTATTACATAACAGAGGTATCTACTCAAGAATATTGTCACCTCTACATTCTAATTGCAGCAACATCATCCATTTGTTTTTCAAGACATCATGAGTACATGATGTGTTCTCAGTTTGGGGGAAGCATTCAACACAACAAGGAAGCCTTGGAATGCTATAGAAGAAATAAATTACTTTCACTAAATATTTGCCAAAAAGTTACATAAAGATGGGCATGCATGAGCTAATCCGATGACTGCTCCAAACAACTGGTAATTTCATCTCAAGTTCTATTTATTAGTGCTTATTTCTCGGTGATCAAATTACCTTGTTATTTATTGATTGGTTTCCTAAAAATCATCAAAACATATGCCACTACAGCCATATATAATTCTGCTATGAATATGTCTGATATTAATAAAAGTTTTGTGTATGGAGAGAATTGAGTGATTGCAATCTCTATAAGCAGCAGCAAAGGCATATGAAACAGAGCAATTGCATACTCCACTTGACATATTGGGATTTGCACAAGAACAAATATTTTTACTGCAAAAACATGATATCTATCCTGATTTTTTCATTTTAAGTCTTCATGCAGTTCATTTGCCAAATGCATGCACAATAATGGAGCATTTTTATGGCAGCCTAGAGTGCAGAAATTGAAATGCAGATATCTCCCAAACGGTGAAGTGGGTTTTCCCGAAACTTGGTGGAGATAAGCATCAGGGTAAGAAGAATAAATACACCAAGTTTCAGCTCAATCCGCTGCACGGTTTTCAAGAAATCAAGAATAGTCACCTACAGCCATTTTCTCATTTTCTCGAAAACCGTGATGTGGGTTTCTCCCATTTTTGGCTGGGAGAAGCATAATGGTATTCCTTACACCCCTGCAAGGTTTGGTAAAAACCCAGTTGATATTTTTCGAGAAATCAAGCATAGTCACCTACATCCATTTTCTCATTTTCTCGAAAACCGTGATGTGGGTTTCTCCCATTTTTGGCTAGGAGAAGCATAATGTCATTCCTAACACCCCTGCAAAGTTTGGTAAAAACCCAGTTCATATTTTTGGAAAAAACACATTTTTTGTGAAAGCTGCAAATTGCCAAGTCCAGTGGCTACAAAATATATATTTTTCTTGCATTTTTGCAATAAAAATGTTAAGTTGGCATGGAGGATTGTTCAGGATGAGATTTCATAACTCTTGACGATCAGATACATTGGTGGTGGCTTGTTGATGACGTATTTTGAGTCATGCATAA
Organism: Larix kaempferi; assembly: GCA_027924585.1. NCBI lineage: Eukaryota > Viridiplantae > Streptophyta > Pinopsida > Pinales > Pinaceae > Larix > Larix kaempferi. The sequence goes on from BSBM01001360.1 coordinate 2,274,378, forward strand.
AAAGGAACATCATTCAACTTGGTTGACACAGGGTTGCATGAGGACATGCAACATTTTTAGTGTGGGGGAGATGACGAGCCTTGAATTTAGCATATTTTTACCACCATTTCACTGTATTTATAATTCCTTTTGCCCATCCATATTCATGCATTAATCCTTTCTTACGCTCATATCCGGATTTTTATGCTCAAGCAATTTTTCCATTACATGTCTTAGTATTTCATTTGATTTTTGACTAACATTGAGGGAATTAGTGTACTAAGTATTTGCTTTGAATATTGAATCCATTGTTGGAAGCAGTTACAACATATTTGAGGGAGTTTTGTAGCAGTGCAGAACATTTGTTGCAGCATTACAGAAACTCTATCTGCAGCATTACGGAAACTCCATCTGCAGCATTACAGAAACTCTATCTGCAGCATTATGGAAACTCCATCTGCAGCATTACAAAAACTCTATCTGCAGCATTACTGAAACTCCATCTGCAACATTATGGAACCTCCATCTGCAGCATTACAGAACTCTATCTGCAGCATTACAGAAACTCTATCTGCAGCATTACGAAAACTCTACAGGTAGCTGCAGCATTACGGAAACTCCATCTGCAGCATTACAGAAAGTCAATAATTCAAATTTTATCTTCAACCACCAACGTTGGAGAAAGATATTCATTAGGAGTAATGGATTTTTATAAATCCATTATTTCTATTATTTTTATATGTCTCAAATCATGATGTTAAATTAAAGTTGGTAAATGGGGGTGGATATGAGTGCACATTTGGCTTATTCACAAAGATTTGAAGATCTCTATCAAATATATGATGGACCTAAGAAGTCAAAAGTTGTTAAGAGACATTTGGGATGAGTTTTGACTATTTTATTGTAGCCTCTATCCCTAAATTCGAATTTGACTTCAAAGGTATTCTAAATAGCATGTAGTTAGTAAGGATCTTGGATTAGTTTTGAGATCAAAACTTTTAGGAATTTGTTGAGGATATTTTGGATCCTCATTTATTAGTTATGGAGAAATCATGTATAAATAAGAGTTTTTTCTCCATTTTATGGGAGAACTCTTAGAGCAATAGTCCAATTGATGATGGAATAAAGCTATACTCTCATTTTGATTCAATTAGATCTTAGTTTTATTATTTTCTTTATGTAGCATGATTTTATTTATTTTATGTTGATGTAGTTATAATTTGTTGTTTTGTTTCAATTAGATAATTTTGCATTTCTCATTATGTAGTTTCTTTCTGCAATTTGATTTCAATGCATAGATAGAGATTTAAATGTTTATTTTACAATCATTGAGCTTAATGCAATAATATTATTTACTCCATTGGATCATAAACAGTAACTTGTATTTGGCAAGGATAGCTTTTAGATTTTATTTCTGCAATTTACTTTTCTGTCAAGTGTGTTGTGAACTTAGATTTAGAATTTACTTTCTTGCACAGTGTGAACGTAGTATTAGAATTTACTTTTCCCGCAAAGTGTGACATAGTTCTAAGATTTACTTTTCTGTAGAGTGTGAATGTACTTTTAGAATTTACTTCAAGTGTGAATTTAATTTTAGCATTTACTTTCATGTCGTGTGATTTACTTTTATTGCAATTTAGTTTTAATAGTTGTTTAGATGGCTAGTTCTTTGCCAAGACAATGTAACTGATTATACTATTGTTTGTAAGTAAGGTTATTGAACTACAACTTCAAGTAGATAAACCAATGTAAGAGGAGATTGTGGTTTGCACATACAGTGCACGGTAACTCGCAAGTTCTCAAAGAACGCCGGGTTGACAATTAATGTACACTTCTTAGTTTTTTTCTAAGTAATTAGAAGGCAATTAAAAAGCTTGTCAGTACTCTGCTACTGAATTGACTGAAAATTTTCCTCACCTTCACGAGCAAACAATGGGGACCATTGTTTCTTAAGGAAGGAGGTCTGATCCATATTGCAGTTGGCATTATTGTCGAATTTCGACATTTACTGCGACAAGCCATCGTCAACACAACTCCGCTGAGTTTAAAATTTGACACGGATTCGACACACTATGCGACTTTGACACAAAGTTGGAAAGTTTTCAAACTGCAACATGAATTCGACACATTCTGCAACCTCACAGTTTCGCGACGTCGACCCGTGACTTGCACAACACCATCTTGCGACTTGCAACTGTCGAAATTCGATAGAATGTCTCTCTGTCTTCCAGACGCCTATAACGGCTGAACTGTTGAATCGTTATAACTTCTTCTTTGTAACTGAACATAACGGGAAGGTACCCAAGCGTCTCAACACTCTCTATATAAGCATGTAAACTATTGTAATATACATCCTATCATTTTGGATCTTTACATCCAGTAATAGAGAAGATCAGTTCGCATTCCTGCATATTTTTCTGTGTGTATTTGTGTTTATCTGCATAGTGTAACCCTGCTTGCTTATTTTACTTCTTATGCTTCCATCATAACAGATCCGACTCATTCAGTCAAACTGTTGTCCCCCTCGGCTTCCTCGCCTCGAGTAGATCATGTTGTGATATTCAATAGAATAATACCCTAATGACCAGTTCTATAGTAACCGTTGGAGGCCACCAAATTTCTCTCATTAATTGAAGCGGATCCTCCAACAATTAGTGAAGAGATTGAAAGCATGATCGTTGTAATCTCATATGATTTTTTAAATTTCTTTGGTAATATTGCATTTCACATAAGTCTTCCCCTTGTGCTCAATTCATTGTTCATTTTCTCACTCAATTCTAAAAATTACAAGCCTTTCAACCATAAGCTAATTTATTCACCAACCACTATCAGTATAGATCCTAAATCTCTGTCCATCATTGTGCAGGACTTTTTTAGTTGGTTAGCTAAGCTTTGGTGATTTTTTCTGAGTTTTTCGAACAATTTTGGGGGTTTTTCTAATCTTTCGAGGATTTTTTTTTCTGAGTTTGACAAATAGTTTGAGGATTTTTTCTAAGTTTCGGAAATTCTATCTTAGTTAATCGAACAGCTTCAGGGATTTTTTTTCTGATTTTTTTGAATAGTTTTGGACATTTCTTCTAATTTTTTTCTGGAGAGTTTCAGGGATTTTTCTCTATGTTTTTGGGTATTTTTTCTATGTTTGATGGACATTTTCGGGGATTTTTTCTAAGTTTTCATGGATTTTTCTAAGTATTCATGGATTTTTTCTAAGTTTTCTGAACTCATTGAAGGTGTTTTGGCACTTTCGGTGCTTGGAATCGAATTCTGCAATTTGCATTGAATTCATAATGGAAAAATCATCAAATATAACCGGGTTCGCTTCCAAAATTATCATTTTCACCAAACCCCCAAAAAATGCACCAAAGCATTTTACTAATGAAATTCAAGGCCTCATTCGTGTAATTGTATTTCTCGTAATTAATTCTGTTAGCTTCGCCACTATCTGTGTTATATAGGATTTCAATCCATTAGTTGGGGTTGACACCAAAAATCACTATTTAAAATACTATAATCCTCCAACTAGGCCATTTGATCACCTAGTGTACCTTATTCCCATGAGTAGTTTAAAGATCAAGTCATTCTCGGAAATGGATTTAAGTCAACTAGTGGGAATAAACATTGCATAAATATTATATGATTTGATAGAGATTCTTGATCAGAGGAAAATCTACATATGATTGAGTTACGAAAATAAATCCTATGGCTCATAGGGCTTGCCAGTCGCAACTCAAATGAAGCTGGGGCATGCATTTATTTACTCATTCAAGGCTTCAGCGATCAATAAAACAACATTCAAAATAATGTGATGGACACAATAGGTAAATCATCATATCACAACATTGGTCGGGGTAGAGTGGCTTATCCTGACTAGAATGTTTCCATGAAGTTGGGAAAGCGAGGTCACAAGAAAATATTGAGAGGAAATGGGTAAGAACCATGTATAGGAGGCTCAAGAACATAGTACAAGATGATGAAATTGTCATATCAACTAGTCACATCAAAGAAACATGCCAGTAGAGAGTACACAACTTTCTTTGATAGTTCTGATTAATCATTCTAGGGTGATGGTGACAATTGACAAAGGTCATTGTGAATAATTCGATTAACACTCTGATATGAAGACTTCATTTGGCTTAGTCATCATTCAAAGATCGATTCCATCTGTACTTATGATGCCAACAATTTAATTCATGGGGTCCCTTCTTTTCCATTTCTCGAAATATAAAAGTAGCGAGGATGTGCCTACAACAAGTGGAAAGTATGTCTATGAATTCTTTCAACTATATCCCTCATAGTTTTATAAATAGATACCCCCCTTTCATTAACTTCCATCACTATTGTAGATGAGCTAAGGACCAATTCATCATCATTTACATCTTCCATAATTTTTTTTCTTATGATGACATTCCTTTTTGTTTCTGTTAGTCCCTACATAACATTCAACATATGTGAATTGGATTTTTTGAAACATATTAGCAAATATTCTTAAGTACAATATTATTCAAAATTTAAGAAAAAAATCATATTGATTTCTTTTTTATTCACTCGATTCATCCCTTTTCAACTTTTCCATCAAGGTTTTACACTCTTCTGCACTTACATTGCAAGAATCTTATTGATCTTCCTCATTTTTTGGCTCTGCATGTCACACATTAACTAATACATATTAGTTAAATTTACAAAAATTCAAACATATTATTCTAATACAAAAATTACAAAGAACTTGTTGTTTTCATAATTTTGGATGTGCTCCCATCATGTCAACTAGAATTTTGGTTCATTGAACACTTGTCATGCATTTTATATCAATAAATTACCTAGACCATTAAATATATAAGCTATTAAGTATATTATACAAATAAATTATGTAACTTAAAAAAAAATAGTCTACCATTTCAGTGTGTTTCAATAAACAAAACGTGCCAGTGCTTCTCATACTCGAATGCACCAGTGCATAATACTTGAACATATTGTTAAACATAACTAAATAAAAAATCCATATATGCATGTCGGTGTGATTTATTTATTACAAAGCATCGGTAATCAAAATGGTGTGCTTCTGTTATAAATGCACCACTGCATTAGAAAAAGTCAACCACATCGAAAACTACGTAAGCATTTTTTAAATAAAAATTTAAAAAAATTGACAAGGCTAAAATTATTGGTGTGCTTTTACTAAAAATGTATTGGTGCATTAGAAAAACTCGAACGAACCGAAAAGTGCATAAGAATTTAAAAAAATAATAATACATAAATAATTAAAAACTAACAGGGATGACAGTGTTTCGGATTCGAACCAAGAAGTGTTCTCGTTGCACCCAACACCTTATATATAAAACCACAAACCCATTAAATCTAAAATCCCTAAAAAGAAAAAAAATCATAATTGTGAAATAGAGGGATTTAAACCCTCATGTAAAATTTTGCAACCACATAAAAAAATGAAGCAACAAGAAAACAAGGGTTCCAACGTTGAAGGTAACTATGAATTTATTTAAAATCTAAATAGGAAAATAAATAAAGCATGCATTATGATTGATTGTGTCACGTCCCCATCTTGACCCTATTGCATTAAAATTGTAAATGATGTAATATTGTTATAAAATCATGGTGAGGAGCTCAAGGCCAAGGCCCCGCTATCAATTTTGTGATGCATATGGTTCACATGCTAACCAGGCACATTGGAATTTTCAATATCATGTAAATATGCATTTTAATAAAATACCCACAACTAGCTATGCAATGCAACAAGAGATGGGGGCATGATTTTTCAAGGAATTGGGAGAGAAAACATTCAAACCCTTGAGCCAAACAAGTCAAGCCAAGTGTCAATGAGAGAACCCATCAAACCTCAACTATCCATGTTGACTTTTGTACCCAATCATTGATTTCTCCCAAGAGTTGGTTGAGGTAGTTAATGCCTTGGGGAATGAGAGGTATGGCTATCCAAATTCGGGTATGGGAAAGCCACCCTGCATGGGAAATTGCATTTTGCTTCTTGGGAAAGAAAAGAGCCATGAATTGATCCCCAAGCCATTATTCATCAACCAGTTTTTCCTCCCTCATGAGTTGGGAGCTACCTGGGCGTTTTCCATCCACGTTTTTCTGTGTTTTCCTTCATTCTTAGTTGAGGGAAGGGCGTTTTCATGTTGTATACCACTGGGGAAGAAGGGGAATCGAATTGGGGTGCCATGGAGACTGTTTTGGATATTGAATGCCTAGTTAGTTGGATAAGAAATTGTTTTCCTCCCTGTGATTGTTTTTCCCCATCCCACAATTCATTTTTGGTTGGAAAACGATTGGGAAAACCCATGGCCATCTATTTGTAAATCTCATTGTGAAACATGTGTATCCCTACCCAATGACTGTGCTTGCTGTGTGACCAAAGAGTATGTTGGGGTATGGGTTATGGGTCTCCATTGCTTGGGTGGAACGTTGCAGCGACATAGCTAGTTGCTTGGGAAAATTACACAACTAAAATAAGTGTTTTTCTGTCTACGTATTTACTTCTGCACTATATTAATTTGATGACTATTGATATGTTGTATGCATGAGTAATGTGTGTGGATAGTTTAATTCCACTGTGCATGTTTGATTTGTTTTACATCTACACACAAATGATTTATTCATATGATTCTAATGAATGGGATGAGATTATGTGAAAGCCCCATAGATTGGTAGCATATTCCCCTCCTCGAATTGGGTATGCAGGAGGGTACGTGACATATTGCAATAATTTACATACTTGAAATTTATACTAAGCAGGGTTTTGTTTGATTCACCCTACCTTACAAACTTCGATCTTCATAATAATATGTTTTCTCCAAGCTACTCCCTAGTAAGTCTCTCTTCCAAAAATATCCCCTTGAAATTTCAAAAAACTAATGAAATAATGATTAGGTTTTTTATAACACTTTATATATTTGTTTCTTAAAATGTGATTCCCATTCCTTTTTTAGTTTATGGAAAAATATTTCATGCATTTTTTTATTTTTTATTTTTCGTATTTCGGTGCGCTATTTAAACATGAAGACTAGTACGTCTAATAGGAAAAACACGAAAAAGATATATTCTTTAAGAAAATTCTATAATAGTGATGCGCCAGAAATATATGCATGCACTAGTGCATTACTATTTTCACAACACACTCTGTTGGCATATAATAGAAAAATAAAAATATATATATCATATTGTGGTGCATATTAAAAATATAGATGCACTAGTGTGCATGAATATAATAAGCACATTAAGGTAAAAAATCCCTTAAAATTGCATGGATAACTATCCGCTATCAAATATAGAAAATATTTTCTTTTGCAAGATTTTTTGGGGATGTTCCAACACAGTGCATATGTGGTTTGGACCCATCGGTGCATTTAGTTACTGAGGATGCACCATTGAGGTTGTATTATTATGGAACACCATTTAAATTAAAAATCCCTATGAATTTATGTTTCAAATTAAAATGATATATTCATGTCAAATATTCTTTTAGGATTCAACCACAACAATTACAATATTTCATAGTCTACATATGTTGCCTAAACTGACCTCATTCTTACAAAATGTTTTCGAAACTATATTGGAAGTAAGATTGTGATATGGTTCTCACATTTATTTTAGGACTGTATGATTGTTGATTTTCCTCAAATGAAGGGATAAAAGGTTATAATATCAAATGGCCAATTCTTCAAATTCCATCTCATTGCATATTGTTCAAATTTCAGTGAGTTCTCTCTTTCCACCTCTAGTAAGTTATGATTTTATTTATAGTTTAATTATCTAGTTGAATTTATGTTACTTATCGATGTGAATATGAATAACAATGTATTCTATTTTGCAAGATCTTGATTTAAGATCTAGTTCGAATGCACAAGATATTCCACTAGTTGCAAACCATTGTAAGATCTTATAAGGAGCAAGATACTGCAAGAAGTTGGTAGATGAAAATGGGCAGTGACTTTACCCTGGAAATTGTAACATGCCATCTTCAAGCCACAATCCTAGCTCATCAATGGAAATTTGTTGTGAGATGGATCTCTATTATGACAGCCCAGTGGTATGTGGTTGTTCAAAATGTCAAGGATTGAAGGAGAATGCTTGGCATGTTGTACTCACCCATTATACCAATGATCAGCTACCAGATCTTGATGGTCTAATACCCTCAACTGCAATAAAAAATACAATAGGTGAATCATATAGAAAAGAGTTATGGGAGAACTTCCCTATGCTCATTTTTTGAAATTTTGGAACCCAAAAATATGTTGATGTATATGTAACTTCGGAATGTATTTCATCTGTGTATTTTATATATATTTATTGTACCCTTATAAGAGATGTGTTATTCCTCTATAAGGAAGTGTCGTCATGTGGATTGACAAGTGTCACAAGTGTGTGTACTTGCCGATGGGTTATTAGACCACCATGTGTGGGGTCAGCCCTAAAATATATATTATATTGTGGATGTATCTAGATAGACAAGTCGGCCCCATAAGGTCACTGGGAAAACAGGTTAAGTATAAATAGAGATCAGGAGATCTCTATTTGGATCATTCGAAAAGACACACTTCTCTCACTCAGAAAGTGGTGCACTAGTGAGGAGGAGGATAATCTGCTCTAGGAGACTATCTCAAGTGTATTTGGTTGTACTTTGGTTGAGCCATTGCTCTCTCTATCTCTGAGGAAGTTGTGGGGTTTTTCACCTTAGGGTTTTCCCCACAGAAACTCGATGTCTCTTGTCTCTCATGCTTTTGATTCTTGTGATGCTTAGCATGCTTATTGTAATTGTTATGCATTGATATACTGTATATGTTATTCTCTCAGTAAAGATCCAAGAGTATTGTGAATTAATGCTCAAAATTTAACAAAATACTATGTTTCATCCTAAATTGACCAACCCCTCTGCTTTTGTTCAGTCAACTAAAAGTTCCAGTGGTACAAAGTATGATATCAATGCCACCCAAAACATCTCTACTATCAGATCAAAAAATTTGCATGTGTTGAGAGAGAAAATGTCCAAGTACACACCAAGGTTGGTCCAATTGTTGGAGGGTAGTGATGAATTCTCTCTTCCCATGAATTTGAATTTAATTAAATAACAAACTTGTTACAATCGTTCTTTGTATGGATCTTGGCCTCCTTTTCTACCCGTTCCTTCTATTGGAACCGGATTCTCCTTTTGTAGTAATAGTTTTATGATTTCCAACTCTAATTTAGTGTTGATGTATATGTAACTTCAGAATGTATTTCACATATATGTATATTGTATTCCTATAGAGATGTTAGTATTCCTCTATATGGAAGTGTTTGTATTCCTATAGAGATGTTATTATTCCTCTATACGGAAGTGTCGTCATTTATATTGTAAGTGTCGTAACTTATACTTGATGGGTTATCAGATCACCTTGTTGGGGTCGGCCCTATATAAGTCATGTGGGTTAAAGGGTTATTAGACCACCCTATTGGGGGTCGGCCCAGTCAGCATTATGTTATGTGGTTAAGTTAAGGCCGACCTAGTAAAGGTTATTAGGCAAGTCAAGTCAAGTATAAATAGAGTGCGGGAGGCACTCTATTTGATCATTCTATTCTCTCTCACACTCTTTGGAGAGTGGCGCACTTGTGGAGGAGGAGAAGCTGCTGCTAGGAGATGTCTATCTCTTATGATTGGTTTGTATCATTGCTCTATTTATCTCTGAGGAAGTTATTGGGGTTTTCACCTTTATGGTTTTTCCCAAGTAAACTCTGTGTTTCTTGTGTGCTTGCATTATTGTCCATGATTGATATGCTGTAGATATGTTGTACATGTTGTTCTCTCAGTTAAGATCCTAGATCAGATTGAAGTAAATTCAGAAAAACTAACATGGTATCAGAGCTAGCCTGAAAGAAGGCATTGTATGGAATGTATGACACTTGTTGCACTTGCGATGCTAGGGCTTGATATAGAAAAACCCAGTCATCATAGAAATTTCTCTATAAATCCATTTTGGTGAAGTTTTCAGATCTGAAACTTTTAAAAATCGAAGATCAGATCCCCATGTACCTTGTTTCCAAAGGACAACATCTAATTCATTGTAATTTGTGTTTTATGATCTGTACAATCTAAGCTTTCTACCTCTTCCAGATCCGAGCCATAAATAGGTGACCTAGGAAAAAAGGTCATAACTTGGGATAGGAAGCTCCAAATGAATCCTCGTAAAAATTGACAGGTAGTGCATGGACAATTCTTTCCTAGGTAACTTTTTCAAAGGTCGACACTAAACCAGTGACACGTGGAATGCCATATAAGTTCGCTCTCTTGTTTTATCCTATAAATAGGTCATGTTGCAACACTTGGAATAACTCTCTCTCAGAGAATCCAATTGAGGTCAGACCTATGGGGTTGGAAAGATGACAGGTCGGGCTACTATATATATAAGTTTCAGACCCTTTGGATTTCTAGTTTCGGAGTTACACCAAAAACAATCAGGTGCATATTTATGTCAAAACATAATTGGATTTTGAACACCTTCATTCATGGCTCCGGGAATTAGGGTTTCAGAGAAAGTTGAAATTTTTGTAATCAGAGACCATGGCTGAATGCTACTCTTCAAAATCAAAGTTTAGAGACCAACATCAAATTTTTTGGTTGGGTAGAGGCCGGGCTTGATCAAACCCTAGTTCGGGACTTTGATCGGAAAAGTGGAAAATTAGAGCTTCTGCAAAAGTTGGAATTTTTTAAGTCTGTGACCACAGCTGGAAGCTCCTCAAAAAAATAGAAGTTTAGAGATTTGGATTGAACCGTTTGTTTGGGTAGAATGGTGGGCTTTATCAAACCTTAGTCCGGGATCCTGTCCAGAAGATCCGGAAGTTTCAAAAGCAATTTTGAGGGGTGAAACTTTGCTGTTTTCAAATTTTGAGTATACCGGCTTGATCTGCTCATTAAGGCGCATCTTTCTATCCTTTCATAAGTTTGAAATTCAAAGTTTGAATTTTTAGGGTTTCTCTGACAAACCCTAATCCAGCTCTAGATCCAGTTCCTGCAAATCAACTGGATTGGGTTAATCCTAGAAGAGAATGGATTGGTCACCTGCATAAGTGAAGAAGTTCCTGTTTCAGAGGGAGATGAGGCTAAGGCCTTACATAAGAATATTACAAGTAATCTCGACAAGTATTATCCAGGTATGTTTTGAGATTTTTTCATGATTAAGTTTATGGTATGTTTGTCTTCATATTATTACGGTTAGTACAATCTTGATTAAATTTAGACTTGTCGTATCACCTTAATAAAATTATGAATGCATGATAGAAGATATTCATTGATTAGGGTATTGACACTTATGATTGTACTAATGCATTATGGTGTTGTATGAGGTTTATGTTGTCCACTAACATGAAAGGTACACCAAAAAAGATAAATCATGTTCTAGTTCAAGAACATATGATCATGGTGACATGAAGACAAAGGTTCATCCATTTCCATGGATCACATAGAAGATCTATTTACAAGGTATGTATAACTTGGTTCTATAATGGTTAACCTATGAGATATGCAGGTAACTAGCACAGGTCATTGAAGAAAACAAGAAGACATTATGCGGGTATGTTAGACATAACTAGCTAGCATGCTAATCCAGGTATGTTTTTCCTATATCAAGTTAGAATCGTACTGTTAACACCGAAATTGACCCCGAAGGTTGCGAATAGGGTAATTATGGGTAACTACTAACCAATCTTTAGCCTATGCTACTGACCCAACACAGACAAAGAGGGCTCTCTCTAAAATCTCATGAAAAGACTAGAATAATCAAGATTGTCAATAATGAAAAAGAAACACCAGCATTCACGGCCAAGATATTCAATTACAACAATTATATAGACGATCAGTTTTATGTTTGGAACTAAAATGATTCAAGCACTGTTTGGTTGAAAACATATGAATTTAGTTTGGGCAATGGAGTCACATTTTAACAAACTCTGAAACATCATTCACAAAGATTTTGCAAACGCATTTACAAGGGCAAGGTAGCAAGCAGCTAGTACTCAAAGAGATTTAATTTATGGAACATAAGAGAAAAGAAACAGTTCATTAATGTAAGGCATACCAAAATCAATCCTACATCAACTTTAGTAGAATATGTTGGTGAAATGCTTGAAAAAAAACTAAGCGGAGCATAACTTCTATGAATTCCACTTAATCATTACCCTGATCCAAGCATGAAAGAAATAACACAAAATGGGATAACAAAGAGAAAAACACAATTTCACATGGGAAGAGAGAAAATACAGACTACCAGACCAATTACACAGGATTCCCTGTCAAAACGCAGGTTTCGGCTCTGCAAACTTTATTAAAACAGCTCAAAAATGTATTACAGACTAATCCTCAAAATACCAAAGCTTTCAAATAATATTTTCAAACCTTGTGCCTTCAATTACAAACATATTTATAGATGTCTTTGAGCTCTAGACTCGACTCCTTTAAACCAAAAATGTTTTACAACAGAATGACACCTCATCAAAATTTGTTTGTCATAACTGCTTTGAAACAAAAACAGGCAGAGCTGGCCTAACTACTTCTTACAATTGCCGGTATTATCACTGAATGAGATTAACCTTATAGTAAAAGCAAACATAGTAAAGATAAAAGTTCCAGCTGGCTATCCATTTAGCCGCCTCAAAGAATATTACAAATTATATCAAAAATTGAAAATGTCTTATGTGTCTTTGGACCTTTCAAACAATATTTGACAACTCATAAAAAATTAGACAGTTACTATAGCTGACGAAGAGTATATCTCATATTTGCATATCCATTTACAGCAGCCCAGTGTTCAGCTGAAGGGAGGTCGTAATTTTTCATCTCTTTCACCATCACCGGGATTTCAATATGATCAGAATAGTAGGCTGGTGGAAGCCTTTTGCCAATGGCAATCAATCTGTTCAGGACTTCAAAGTTGTCTTCGATCTTTTCCATTAAATTTTTGCCTATGAGCAGTTGTTTCATATGTTTGAATTTCGAGTGATCCATTCTTATAGCCTAGATATTCTTTTTGTAAGTGGTTTTAGAGATTAGCACTAGATTATTATCCCAAAAGGACGGTAGTCCCATTTCATTTAGCTTACCGAATGATCCTCTGAAGTTAGCTACCTGCCTTTTCATATCTTCTGCTTTGGCCTCCACGCTTTCCACCTGAGCATACTTTCCCAAAACTCTCCGAGCCGCAGCGATTGTCATGATCCGGTTCCCAATAATTAACCTGATCCTTTCTTCTTCTGACAAATCATTTAAAAAGTTAACATCACGTAACGTCGTTTCTTTTGGTTTTCGGGCCAAAGTTTCTCTCACGGCTACACATCCTGACAAAGCATCACTGATTGTCTTCTCCTTGGCTCTTATGAACTCCAAGTAGGGCCAAAAACCTTCAACCTCTTTATATATCCTATCCCACACCAAATTTCTGCACCCTTGCATAGCAGCCTGTCCTGCAACTTGGTGAGTGAGTTTTTTATTCTGCTCAATCGATTCTCTCTGCTTTTCCCAGAGGCCGTTTATCTCCTCCTCCTGCTTCTTATTCTCTTCTTCCAGTCTCCGCTATCTTTCTCTTCGCTCCCTGATCTCACTGTCTTTCAGAATGACATGTGACATAGCCTGTGCCAGATCATTGGTACTGTCTTCATCAACACCTTGACTCACATTGGTAGGCCGTATGTCCAGACTGGACAAGTTACTTCTTAGATCTTCAAGTTGCATTTCTAGGCTTGTTTTCTCCTTTTTCCAATTATCTTTTTCTCCAGTAAGCTTCAATACTTCTACTTGACAATCATCCAATTCCTTAGATAAAGCCTCCCTTTGTATTTCAAATTGTGTTTCCTCGGGGGCCTGGATCAGCCGGATGTTAGGGAGTTTTTCCTTTTTCTGCAGGTTTGAAATTAGCTTTTCTTTATCAGCTAGCAGCTGCTTCATGGATTTTCCTCCCCCGTCAACTCCAACAAGTTCAATTTGTAACCTTTTTACAAGTTGTTGAAGGGCTTGGTTTTCACTCTTTTCCTGTTTTAGCTGATTCTCTAATTTCCCTACAGCAACTTCCAAGTTATCACCTCTCAATGCCTCTTTCACAAGATCAAAATGGATAAGATCACAATCTGTTGGTGAAAATGGATCTTGTTAGGTACTGGTATCGTATCCCATCTGAGCTTCATCTCTGTTACTTTGGCTTCTGTCGATACTGCTAAATTTAAAGTGTTATCCTTCTCATCTCTACTGGTTACTAAGGAAGTCTTAGTTTTGGACAAATTGCTGGCTCTCGGCATTAGGTCAAAAAGCTTCTAGGTCGACGCCTGTCTAGTTTGTTTATATTGCTCGCACAGATCAGCTTTAGACCAGAATCTACTATTGTTCTCACCTTCTTTAACATCCTGAAACTTGTATTCTCTTATTTGAACTTCGGGGGTTGGGGACCCCTCATTATCTGCTTTTTCATTATCCAACCAGACAGTCAAATCTTCCTGAGGTGTCTCACCAACCAATTCTTCTTCATTGAGGGAAATCAATGACTCGACCTGAGTAGTTTCACCAAACACCTCAACTTGTGTTATCATCCTAGGTCGTTTGTCTTCACCCCCCATTTCAGTATCCATATCCTGAATTTCCTCCAGATCTCTCTTCTAGCCAACTTCTCCAATCTCCGGCACATGTTCGATATTCATTTCAGCATCAGACATTACAGGGTCTCTTTCCTGCAAACTTGGTACTTCTTCTGCCTCGGGCTCCCATTGTAGTAGGTTCCGTCCCCTGAGTGCCCTTTCTAGCTCCTTGTGTTCGAAAGCCCTTAGGTTACACTCCTTCCTCCTATAAATAACATCCAGGGGGTCGTATTCAACAACTACGTATTTATTAAACCCTATAAGTCTCATCAATTCCTCTATCTTCGGTAAAGCTTCCTTGCTCTTCACAATGAAAGGGCCTACCTTTCAAGGGTATTTCATATCAGTGCCCTTTTTAAACTGTAGGAACAGTGCCTCTTCCAAGCTCAGTTTCTGCTTGATAAATTCCAAGGCAAAGATTCTTAATGTCAGAAAGGAAGGAAAAACACAGGGTTCCTTCACAAAACCATACAACCTAATGACCGTAGCATCTTTCAAAAGGAAACAGTCTCCGATGGCCATTTCATCCTTTAATTGCATCATTGACTTCATCTCGGGTAGTACTCTTGGCAGTCCCTCCCCAAAAATGAATTTATACACAGGGGGTAAAACACAATTGAAATAATCAAACACATTGTCCAGCAAAGCATTTGTCTCAAGTAAAGGGCGAAAATGCGGGATTTCCGCATTACTGTACAGGATCATCTTCATAAGTTGTGTCTAGTATCTGTAAAATCTAGTATTCGGGAATTTTCCCAACTTTACATGCATTCTTTCTGCTAAAAATTCATCAAACTTAAGAGGTGGGATGAGTCCAGTGTCAGACCTTGCTAAACAAATACTAATCCTAAAAAGTAGACTCAACTGTACCTCCGTTACCCATTGGTCAGTATCTAAACCTAAGAATTGAGCCAGTAGTGAGAAGACCAACTAGGAATAGTCATCAAAAAGGTTGACATCCAAGGGGTACGACTTTTCTGTAACTTCGGACTGAGATTTTAGGCATGTGGCTAGGAACGTTCAACAGCTTTCCAAGGCGATTTGACGGAACAAGGAAACCACAAACTCTTCTGAAAATCTTTTTGACTCCTGGTACTGCGACTCGGGGACAAAAAATGAATTCTTTACGATCGACGCATCTAAAACACAGACAACTTTAGACCTAGAGGCATCCATGATTATCCTTGTGGATTCAAAGTAATTCACGGAGCACCATGTTACAAACTCAGGGAAAGAGGGTACTTGGTCTAGGAAAAAGAAAATAAAAGACGACCTAAAGAACCCGTGTATGTCCAGACCCTGTTCATGCAGAGCATCTAACTTCGTTTTAATTTCAGGGACAGAGAGCCGAATGCATGGGTCAAACACATCCATGTCCCTATCTTCCAGGGCCACCCTAGCTTTATGGCTGGTAGAATCCTGTTCCTCTCCCATCTTATGACTAAAGATTCAACTTTTAAGAGAAAAGGATGGTTACAAGGCCCTACTTGTTAGTTTTGAAGCTCTGAGCAGGCTACTGGAGGTTTTGTCGGCTTTGCCGTCTACCACACGCCGAGGGACCACAAGATTTAAACAATCTTTGAGAACAAATGTCAACCCTCACAGTTGTTTCTTATATATATAACCGTGCTAACATAACTCCCGCCCTTCTTCACATGATGTCCTTTAATCTCCGCCATCGGTTTTCTCACATGCCTATTCACTACCGTCAGATCGGCTGCTTCTTTATCCCTTGATTTGACAGCCGACTCTTCTTCACCACCAAATCTGATTTAACTTTCCATCTACGACATTCATCTTGTCCACATTTCTCCATAAGGCGGACTCACAAGTACCCAAGTGGTCCCTACTACGATTTTCTTCCTATATGCGATGGGCTTTGAGGCTGACATCTGGCAGGCGAGAAAGGTTCATCGCATCCGCTATTTCACCTACTTCTTCATGCCATCAACTACGACAGCCATTGATGTACCCCCTTTCTCCGTTCGATCCATGGATCTTTCCACCTTCTCATACCATCGCATGTGCCCGATCTTATATATGGCCCTTTGTCATTGCTCCTTGCGACATCGTCTGCTACTGACACCTGGCTGGTGAGGAAATCTCATCGCATATGCCCCTTCCCTATCCTCCTCGCAACTTGGCTATGCGGTGTTCCATATAGGGCCATGGATCTGATCCCCATGCCTAATCTACGGCGTAGATCGGTGTGATGTTTAGTTTCCCATTATTTGACCGGCGGACTATAGGTTATAAAGTGTGATTCTTGCCTATTAATACCCACACTTAAACATTTTCCCATCTTTTGCACATTTGGTTCTTCTTAGACCCCTTAGTCTTTCCCATTAGCACATAACTTTGAAGCATGGAGGACATCTTGAGTTCTCTACCAGGTACATTTTGACCCTCCATCCCTTCCATTCAACTGCATATTGTAGAAAAATATATGGGTGTTAACACTTACCTTGTGTTAGGATCTCTTTAATAAGTATACATGGCATGATTGATAATGATTATTTATGAAGTTAGAAATTTAAGCAATCCAGGTTTTATGCATATTATGTCTCTTACCTTGATTGATGATATGACTAACCAGAAAAGTCTTTTGGTCAAATATGAATATGCATGAGTAAGAGAAGTCTTCCTTAAAACATTGAATGCTAATGCTTATTATCTGTGTTTGAAATGATCATGACTATACATGTTTAAGATTATTATAGTATTGAGAATGTATGATTATGTATGAGATCTCGAGGATATCACAATAATGATACTTGTAAGCATGCATAGTGATCGAGGATGGATATAAGTTCAAGGACAGGTAATCCAGGAAGCAAAGATCAAGAGGGAGCACACTTCAGTAGTTTCTGCAAGGATGCAGATATTCAGAGAGAGTTGACAACTTCTCACAATCCACATCAGAATGGAGTTGCAAAGATTCAGAGGGAGTCCACCCAACAACCAAACAAAGATAAGTATCTGAATTGTCATTTCTTACATATTTGTTTGTTTAAATAATATTGTTCAATGATATATATGCTTATGTTCCTAGACTTAGGTTGCGTATTATGCATATTAGAATAATTGCATTAATGAACAGTATACTACTAATATGCATGTGATGGGTAAGTGGCCTATGGAATTGTACAACATTCCATTGCTACTTATCTAGAATGCAACCTCTTTGCTGACATGTTGGGAGTAGTGCAAACTCTTAACAATGTTCTAGAGATTGGAAGACATCTAGAAAGTTACAGGATATGGATGAATGTTGTATTGAAGCATTGGCTAAAATAATTGCATGACTGTATGACATATTTCTTTATGTGTAAGAATTTGTTTTGAAAACTATGAGATGTTTCTAATCATGCAATTTAACTTGTTTTGTAGGAAAGATCGTATACATTAATCTACAAAAGAAGGACTACAACATTTGTTCCAGCAACAAAGATATCTATTGAAGATATTGAAGTTCCAAGGATCTGAGATGAAGTAATGGAAGAATGCCATGATCAGTCGATCATGAAGAATGATGTTTTGGATGCAGTCCCAAGACCTGAAGGGAAGTCTGTTGTGACTTCCAAATGGATCTATAAGATCAAGCATGCTGCAGATGGTAGCATGGAGAAATACAAAACGAGGTTTGTAGCTCGTGGCTTCTCCTAGAAAAAGGGATTGAGTATGAAGAGACTTCTACACCTATAGCCAGGCACACTTCCATCAGATCAGTACTTTCTCTGGCTGCAGTGGTGAAATGGAAGATACACCAGATGGATGTCAAGACAGCTTTCTTGAATGGTGTAGTCGAAGAGGAAGTGTATGTGGAGTAGTCACTTGGTTTTGAGACACATGACGGGAAGTCATATATGTGCAGAACTTGGGGATGATGCACTACTTTCTAGGCATGGAGGTGTGGCAGAGTACAGATGGAATATTCCTTGGACAAGGGAAGTATGCAATGGAGTTCCTGAAGAGGTTCGGGATGATGGACTGCAAGGCCATGGCCACACCTATGGCATCGAACTTGAAGCTTCTGTGTGATGCTTCATCTGATTCGATTGATGTCATAGTGTTTCATCAGATGATTGGGTCCTTGATGTACCTGATGAACATGAGACCAGATATTTGCTTTGCGGTGAACACATTGAGCCAGTTCCTGACAGATCCCATAGGTGTTCACCTGGTTGTTGTAAAGCATATTCTGAGGTACCTAAAGGGTACAGTTGATTATGGGCTCAAGTATGATGCGAATCAAAAGTTTAACCTGCAGGGTTATGTTGATTCATATTGGGCAGTGTTGTAGATAGGAAGAGCACATCTGGGTGCTACTTTAGTATGGGATTAGGTGTGATCTCTTGGTTTAGCAGGAAGCAGTCCTGCGTAGCACTGAGTACAGCTGAAGCAGAGTATGTTGCAGCTTGTTCGGCTAGTTGTGAGGCAGTATGGCTGAGGAAGCTACTGTGTGAGTTATTTGATCTACCGTTGGAGGCTACTGATATCTTCTGTGATAACTAGAGTTGTGTGAAGCTGTCTGAGAACCCGGTGTTCCATGACATGTCGAAACACATTGAGATCAAATATCACTATATCAGGGATATGGTGTAGAGAGGAGCAGTGAAGCTCCTGTATGCTGCGATGAATGAGCATATTGCAGATGTGCTGACGAAACCACTAGCCAGAGTGAAGTTCGAATACTTCATAGGAAGGCTTGTTGTTCTTCAGAATGACGACACTTCAAGGAAGAAGTGATGGAGACATTTATTGAAGCCATTCCAAGCCTGCTGGAAGGAGGATACTTCACATGGCTATGGATGTAAGCACTGGATGATGAGCATCAGGGCGATGCTCCAGTTACTACTTTATGCATCATGTTACTTCACATGGCTATGTATCATGTTGGATGCTGGATATGATCAGTTGGATCATTTATATGTATGTACACATCATGTTGGATGCTGGATATGATTAGTTGGATCATTTATATGTATGTATGCATCATGTTGGATGCTGGATATGATCAATTGAATCATTTATATATATGTACGCATCATGTTGGATGCTGGATATGATCCGTTGGATCATTTATATGTATGCATGCATCATGTTGGATGCTGGATATGATCATGTATGATGATATGTATCAGGCAAATACTGTGTATGCATTAGGTTGATGCATTGTATGATTAGGATGATCATGGATGATGAGCTTCAAGATGTTGCTCCAGATGACATGCGTCAAGACGATGTAGTGATGATGATCAGGATGATCATGTGTACATCAAGATGATGTATGGTGAGTATCAGGTTGATACTTTGTGGCCGTGGACATGTTGTGCAGATAAGCATATAATAGCACCCTGGGAGGTTTGCAGGTTCTCTTGCTAGATTTTGCCACTTGCATATAATAGCTCCCTGGGAGATTTGGAAAATGCTCTTTCGAGGTTTTGCTTTGGGAGGACATATAATAGTGCCCTGGGAGGTTTGCAGATTCTCTTACTAGGTTTTGCCGCTGGCATATAATAGTTATCTGGGAGATCTGGCAAACGCTCTTTCAAGGTTTTGTCTTATGGCATATAATAACGCCCTGGGAGATCCGATAGGTTGGGATGCGTTCCTGTAATAAGTCCTGGGATGCTCTTTCGAGGTTTTGCAATGAACACATGTAATATACTCCTGGGAGATCCGACAGGTAGAGCCGAGTGCTCGTAACATCCTGGGATGCTACAGCCAGGTTTTGTGGTGAGATCACATGTAATGTGCTCTTGGGAGATCTGACAGGTAGAGCTGTGTGCTCATAACAACCTGGGATTCTATAGCCAGGTTTTGTGGTGAGATCACATGTAATGTGCTCCTGAGAGATCCGATAGGTAGAGCTGTGTGCTCGTAACAGCTTGGGATGCTACAACCAGGTTTTGTGATGGGGTCACATGTAATGTGCTGCTGGGATATCCGACAGGTAGAGCTGAGTGCTCATAACAGCCTGGGATGCTTCAGCCAGGTTTTGTGATGCACGTAATAAGTCCTAAGGATTCCACAGTATGGGCAGTGATGATGAAGACCTACAGGTGGTGGGCCTACATCTAGTATGAAAAAGGACTGGCTCTGTAGAACTTCCTATGATGAGTAGATTCAGAGATTGATTGAGATAGCAGCAGTAGTGGCTATGAAGATGATTCGATGACGATGATCTAGAGAAGAAGAGTTGTGCTAGAAGACCTATGTCGAGAAATACCTTCCTAGTTAAGAGGGAGTGTTGATGTATATGTAACTTTGGAATGCATTTCACATACACTACTACATATGGGCGGATTGTTCCACGAAAATTTTCCACGTTTTCAACATTTGTGGGTTAAAAAAATGATTTTTTAACTTTTTATTTGTCAAGGCAGAAAAATTGTGGCAATATCCACGTTTTTGAAAGTTCCATGAACATTCGTCGATATAGGGATGAAAAATTTAGGTTTTCGTTTTCATGGCAACATGGACGAATGTCAAGGTAAATGCTACATGTATAGTCTCAAAGATCCATAAAATCCCAAGAAAGAGGGGGTTCCTTCAAGAAATGATAAAGTAATGCTAAGAAGTCTCAAAATAGCCTCCAAAGGCTAGAACTCCAATGCATGAAAAGTCATGCTAAAAAGTGGGCAATATAGCAAGTGGATCCACCAAATACAAACGAACTCCACAAAGTGCTCAATAAGACCCCAAAAAAATCGAATTCCTCTCCATAAATCATGCATAAGAAACCTCCTTAGGTGGGATTTGGCTTTAAATGGGTGAGAATCCTCCACAAAGTAGGATAGAAACCATACAAAGTGGAACGTTCTTCAAATAAAGGCACAAATTAATGGATATAACACCTCTAGGTTAAATGTTATGACAAAAATTCCATGCACTCATGTGTAGGTGCTCTATAAAGCTAAATGTGCAATGCTAGGGTTCCCTTGAATGCTATTTACTCCATGCAATGAGACCTCAAAGGGGACGCTCCTCCAAATGTGGTATATAAAACCTCTCAAAAGTTGAGCATTAATAACCTAGATCCACAAATCACTTCCGATAAGTCCTTCTGTTAGGATTAAACCATGGTATGTACCATATTATCCTCAATATGGTAGACACTTGCTATTGGTTATTACTTTCAAACCTATAAAATTATTCTTTTACTATTGTTTAAAGGTTGCAAAGAGATTGGAGTTAAGGTACCATGTTGTAGGTTGCTAATTGTACACATGGGTGACAAGATCAAGATTCACCCCAAATTTATCTTATTTATGACTATTGTTTATCCTCTTTGTTGTTGTACATTTTGTCTATAAGATTGCTTCCCCTTTGATTCATTGTTCAATTTGTTTGCACAATTTGGTTTGAATCGAACATGTGTTGATTAACCAAGACACAAAATCAAGTTATAAGATTTATGTGTTATCTTTTGGGATATTTCAATTACTAATTAGTGGATTTGTATAATGTAAAGAAAAGTATATTTTTTTCTTAATTTTGAATAATGTATAGAATAATTAATGTACCGAATGGGGCCAATGTTGAATGTTTTTCAATGGGTGGTTGTACGGACTCGAGTTTTGCATGGTTATACTAGACACATGTAGTGACGGTATGGGAGGGTTTCTAGACTCAATCATGTCTCAGACTAACAATTCGACAATAAAGCAATCAACCTATAGAATAATAATCAACATGTAGTGACGGTATGGGCAGGTTTCTAGCATTTAAACCCTCGATATGCATAATATTCTCGTTTCAAGGCATCCCAAATTTATCTCAATTTTCGACACTTGATATCCAAATTACTGGATCTATCTTTGGTAAACCATTTATCTACAATATGGCACATACATGGCGAGAGAGATGGATCACTGTAAATGCCATAGGAAATTTTGGGATTTTGCAGATGTAATAACCTAGTGAGTCAATTCTCAATTTTTTGGATTTTGCTCTACTATTTTAGGATAGTCAACAGAATTCCATTCTCACATCAAAGAAAATGAATCTACTAATTGAACTCCCAAATGTTTTGACGGTTGGGGCATTCCATAATTCAGCAAGAGGCTTGGGAGTTTGACCCAAATTGGTTGGATGGTGGATTTTTCTCTTATGGGGTCAAACCTTGAAGACCAAGGTTTTAGAGAGAGAATGGAGTTCACCCAAAGCCATTTTCCTTCACAAATTTGAACAACATTATATCCCTTTTTATATATGAAGGTAAGCCAATCTCTAAACAAAACACAATATTATGGAATGTATCATAATACAGTAAACTATACATCACTCATCCATAATTGAAGGGTTTTTTTGGCAATCAACCTATTATAAAAATTACCAACCAGGGAAATTTCTTGAAATGACATAATCTGGGTCATTGAAACATCCTCTTATAGAATATTTTTCATCTTCTTAGGATTAAGTTTAACACATTTCTTAGATTGATTTTGGCGATGTTCACTCTCCTCCCTAAACTTTGCACTAGCCCTTGAAAACTTATTAGTTTTTTTCCCTATCATCTTGCCATCGAAGACCTCTTTTTATGGGAAAGATCCTCCTCAGGTAGATACTCTTTTGCTAAATCAAAACTTGGATTTTCTTAGGCTAGTTGAAATGGTCTTGAGCTAGAGGGATCATGATGTCATGGATATGAACCAAATGCATGGAAAGGATTACCAAATTCAAAGGCTTGAGTCATAGAAGATGACATTGAGTTGGATTAGTAAGGTGTTAATGCCACATTGCTTCTATTGAACTTTGTATTGCTCCTCCCCACCTAAAGAATGGAAAATTACACTACTACATATGGGCAGATTGTTCCACGCAATATTTCCACGTTTTCAACATTCGTCCCTATATCGACAATGTTTAATGTTTAATGTTTTCTTCTTGTTGTTAACTTTCTCTCCTGTTGCACATAAGAATTTTTCAGGATTGTTTGAAATCTCTCAAACAATAATGGTGGAAGAACCCCCAACTAGAACCAACATCAATTTTTTATCTCAAGAAATGGTATTAGATGTCAATATATTTTGTCTTTGCATGAAAGGTGGGATTCTTAGCTAGACAAATTAATGACAATGTTAATAGCACACTATACTATAATAGATCTTTGACTTAGCCCTACATCTAAACATATTTTCATAATCTAGATGACCACCTTACAAGCATGAGTAGCTGCCATATACTATGTTGCTACTGACCACAACTTGTTTCTTTCTCATCCAACTCATTGCTCCACCAAATAGTAAAAGCACATATGCTCTTGTAAGAAGGTCATGCTTGGTGAGAGGGTTGTGAGACTTGAAATTATTGTTAGGTGTCATTATGCCTAGTTGGTTATTTTTGTTTTGAAATGCCTAGATGGGATTCTAGTTTCCTACATAGGAAATGTAGGTAGGGGCATGGTCTACAAAGAAAATGGGACCCTCGTTGTTAGTCTTCACAATTTATGTTTGTGAATTTTTTGAAAATATGTGAAGACTGACCCTCGTTGTCAGTCTTCACATATTTTCTCCTGATGTTTAGTCACACAATGATCATAGACAATGCCAAATACCATAATTTATGGCATGAATGGTCATTAGAATCCACTCAACAATATCATCAGATCACTAGGGAAAGCTTCCAAATCGAACTAGTGATCATAGACAATGCCAACTACCATAATTTATGGTATGAATGGTCATTACACTCCACTCAACAATATCATCAAATCATTAGGGAAAGCTTCCAAATCGAACTAGAAGGCAGGGAGAGTAGAATATATCCACACCATGTATGATGGGAGGTGTCATTGTCTTATGAGTGTCACATGGCATATCATCAACATTCTATATGGAATACAATAGTACGAGTTACCCAATAGTATTCCACATGGAAGTGGTTGACCATTCTCCACCTATCATTCTACACCATATACCTACCATTAATCTCCCCACATTTTGGATTAAGATTTCACTTATGTCAAATTGTGATAAAATATGAGACTTCAAATCACAATTCACATCCCTATTGTTACCAAAAATAACATATCATCTACATACAAAGTGATAACAAGGAAATGACCACCATCTTGTTTGTACTACATATTATAGTGATCTAATTTGGACCTTAGAAATCCCAATCCTAACACAAAATAATAAAAATTTTGGTATGGACATAGTAATATATATATATTATTTAATTAATATATATTATATTTTAATTAATATATATTATAATTTTGTAAACAACAAACAAAACAAAACATAACAAACCAAACAAAACTGAAACATTTCATACCTGTCGATTAGTTAACCTAAGCTCCTATAGACTAGGATGATTTATTAACCCAAGTTGGCAGCACATATCATTATTCAAATACATACATGTTGACAACTTTCTATTGAATAGGTTTTTGAGTACAGGGTGCAATTATGTGAGCGATCAGGCCTCAAAGATGGTTCATGAAGCAAGTATTTTGAGTAGGTTTTTGAGTACAGGGTGCAATTATGAGAGCAATCATGTAACATCCCCTCCTACCATACCAGCGTGATAGAGAGGATCGTGATGCTAAAACCGGGCATTTAGCCCCATGAACTTTTAACTAAGCATTCACATAATATAAAAGACAAATGGGATGTATGATTATAAGAAAAACACAGCAGAATTAATTTCAATAACACATCCATCATACATTCAAGATATTCATCAAATAACAATTGCAAAGTTAACACAAGAGAATACTTATCTTGACAAAGTAGTCCCAAGCAACTGGCTATGCAACTGCAACGTTCCACCCAACCATAGTCCAGTTGTGCTTATCAACCTCTTGATGCAACTGCCACCCCCGAGCTGGGCATGATTTCTACAAGAAACCAAGGAACAGTAAACTCACACATATCCAAGCATATACCAAGATGATCCAAGCCAATCTACAATTGGGTTTATCAGGCTGCTAGGAAATGGAAAGGAAGAATTGCTAAGCTAGTGAGCTCAACCATAGAGCTATGGATACCTCTGCAAGATCTGTTTAGCTTGGCACCCACAATGCCTACACACCCCTACTCAAGGAAGTAGTCCCTTCACCAATTCACATTCTTTCAGGCCATACCTTCCAATTCTATAGTGTCCTAGGTGTGCATAGAAGAGTAGCCATCCCTCTTGATCTTCTTGAGAGGTTACTCCCTTCACTAAGTTTATCAAGCCAATTCTGTCCACTACCACTCCAAGTTTCTTGCTCACAGGTTCAAAACAAAACAGCGATGCACATAACCATAGAAGTCTAAGTGCTGGACGTGATCAAA
The DNA here is from genome assembly GCA_027924585.1 of Larix kaempferi. Lineage (NCBI taxonomy): Eukaryota > Viridiplantae > Streptophyta > Pinopsida > Pinales > Pinaceae > Larix > Larix kaempferi. The sequence continues at coordinate 2,300,270 of BSBM01001360.1, forward strand.
ACGTTTTTACATTGGGATGTCCAAAGAGGGGGTTGCTACCAATTCAGAAAAACGTGGGAAAGCCCAAAAACGAAATTAGAAGATGGGGAACAACCCTTGGAAGCTAAATCCGTTTTTAGAAAAACGTCCATGGAAATTCTGGGGCAAAAATGGCCTCCATAACAGACCCAAATCGTGGCCCTTCTCTCCCAGCTGCTATCTAATGCAAAAACGAGCTCCCAAGCATGGAAAATGCAGGCAAAATGGTGAAAAACGTGATGGGAAAAGACCCAGTAGTTCAGACTGCGTGAGAGAGGAAAGACTGACTGTTCAGAATGGCTTTGGGCATTTTTTCGTGGGTGTTTTCTTGCCCAAGGAGACAAAACATGATTTTCCAGGTTGATGGATTACCCATGCATGAAATTGGCTGCCGTACTTCTTCATTCCCAAGGCATTAACTACCTCAACCAACTCTTGGAAGAATTAAAAGATTGGGTCCATAACCCAAAATGGGTAGTTGAGGGTTTATGGGTTTTCTTATTGACACATGGATTAACACCATTGGCTCAAGGGTTTGAATAATTTCCCTCCTTATTCCTTGTAGAATCATGCCCCCATCTCTTTGTTGCATTGCATAGCTAGTTGTGGGTATTTTCATTAAAATTCGTATTTACATGATGTCTTATTTACATTGTGCCTATCTAGCACAAGAACCATAGGCATCTATTTTTAATTGCCGATACGTAAAATGCTAAATCAATGGTGGGGCCTTGGCCTTGAGCTCCTCACCATGATTAAACAACAATATTTACATCATTTACGATTTAATACAAAGGGGGCCAAAATGGGGACATTACAGATCAGGCCTCGAAGATGGTTCATGAAGCAAGTATCAGATTTGGGGGCTCGTACCTCTCCATATCTTTAAATCATTTTAAGCCCGATAGATCACTGATTATATCAGTGTTGATAGACAAAATGGAGTTTGAGCTTCAAAGAGGGTTTTCAGTATCTTCTCCCCAAAGTTTGCGTTCAAGTATTGCTTCTACAGTCACGAATTCAGTCATGGAGATAGACAAGAAATCATGCTCAAGTGGGCATGTGCTCAGGATTGAGCCCCAAAATGTTGAATGGATGAAGAAATTTCCATCTACTGTTGAAAAAGGGAAAGCAGCTGGCTAGTTTACCATGTTCGAAAAGATGGGAGAGTTTCACATAGGGGTTACAAAATCATTTTGTGAAAACCTCGAGGGTTCAATGGTGAAAATGAATGGCCTTAAATTCTCAGTAACAGAAGAAACCATTGCACATGCTGTTGGGGTTACTCCCGAGGGTGAAAAATGGTATAAGAGGCAATCAATAGATGAAGATTTCAGCCAGTTCCCCCTTCCGGCACACCAATATTTTGATTGGAGCCAAGGCATTCAGAATACTTTCCTAGTCAAGGAATGGCAGGATGTTCTACAAATTATCCAAAGGTATATAACATGTGAAGGCAGGTTTGCCACTGTATACCATTATCATATGCGTCTGTTACAGCATGTTTCAGGTACAAAGAAATTAAACTTACCCTATTACTTGCAGAACAGTTTAAGTAAAATGGCATCTAGGGTTAAGAATCAATCTGATACTCCCAATAACAGTATGTTTCACCATGGCCTGATAAAATTGTTAATTTCTAAAGAAGTAGAAAAGCAAGGTAGAACTTGGTCTCATTTTTTATATTGGTATGTTCTGCAAATTATCCAAAGGTATATAACATGTGAAGGTAGGTTCGCCACTATATACCGTTATCATATGCATCTGTTACAGCATGTTTCAGGTACAAAGAAATTAAATTTACCCTATTACTTGCAGAACAGTTTAAGTAAAATGGCATCTAGGGTTAAGAATCAGTCTGATACTCCCAATAACAATATGTTTCACCATGGCCTGATAAAATTGTTAATTTCTAAAGAAGTAGAAAAGTAGGTTAGAGCTTGGTCCCATTTTTTATATTGATCGAGATTTAAAGTGGAATTTAAGGAAGAGAAGAAGGGAAAAAGAAAACAAAATCCTTCTGGAAAAGAGGTCATTTCTGATTGTACAAAGACAGAGATCTTGTTTGAAAATGAAGAATGCCACCACAAAGAAGAGTTACCTGAAAAAGAGACAGATATACAAATGCCTGCAAATATGAAACAGAAAAAGCCTGAAGAGTTTAATTGTAGTCTTTTTATACAGCCTGATGATGCAAGGGAAGAAGATGAAAAAACTTCGCCAGAAGTAAAGCAAGACCATGTCTCTTCTCATAACAAACCCTCAAAATCCTCAGAGTGTTCACCGGAACCACTCATAGCTTATTTTAGGCCAAGGACAAGAGCTGGAAATAAGCTTAGGATGAATATGAAAGCCACATTGAATCCTGAACTCAAAAAGGATAATTTCTTAAGCATACATGATTCCCCAAGTGATGATGAGGAAGACATGGAAGCAAAATTTTTAGAATCAGCTTTAAAACAGATTCTTGAGGGTATTGATCAAAGTCTCAAAAAAATCCCAGATATAACTGCTAAGAATTTTCCTGATGATAAAAATAGAAGTATGGAAGATAATGGACTATCAGTGACTTCTAAGGGAAAAGAGAAAGTAATAATTGTAGTGGTTGAATCCTCCAAAGAGCAAGCAAGTTTTAAAAAGCGGAAGAGTGGCCCAAGAACAGGTAGCTGATGAAGATGTAAAAAGCGAAAGAGAGGCCCAAGAACAGAATGTTCATCTCCAGAAATATAAAGAACAACTCAAGAGACAACTTAGCCAAATGAAGAAAGAGATCATCACATTACAAGCAAAGGAAAAGGCATTAGATGGGTTAGCTGTTTTGGCTCATGCAGCCACGCGACTTTGATTAGGTTTCTAAGTTTAAAATAGTTTTTACACTTGTCAAGATTAGTTAGTCTAAATATTTTAGTTATACATTTTTGCTATATTTAGAAGTCAAATCCTTGAAAAGTGGATCCTAAAACAAACTTCAAATATAAACTTTTCCGATATATTGTAAAGCTTTTGGTTTGACAAGGGAGACACACATGGGAGTTGATCTGCTAGAAGATTGTGTAGTCATGCAATGGTTATCTGATTTTTGGTTTAATGTTGACATGGAGATATTCAACTATACCTCTCTTATTGTTATTTGATCAATATGTTTATTTTATTACCTTTCACTGAAAGAGATGAAAATTATGTTATAATATGTTTTACTGTTGCTTTAGCACTATTCAAATATAGTACCGTTTTATCTGTGTGTGTAGTGCCCCTAGACTACTATAGACATTGAGGGCACCTGCTGAGTCACCTGACTGTTTGAAACATTAATAAAATAACCCTATGATTTTATTTTGAGTATATTTATGATTACGATTGATTGATATATGTGCATTTGGGTAGTTATTGTGAATGGACAATTTCATGTTGCTTAACGATTAACTTTGATATGAAAACTGTACATATGAATGATGCTTAATGACTAGCTGTGCAATTGATTATGTGATTAGACGAAAGAGTAATGATTAAGTAAATTATAGATGCTTAATGAAACAACAGATTGATAAACCAAATTGTGATTATTGAGGACAGTGCTACTAATTTACGTTTATGAGAAATGTGTGTAGCGACAGGTGAAACGGTTCACCAACGGACACACAAAGGAATATGAAGGGTCGTAGAGTACGAGTAAATCACACACAAGGAGAGCGACGACGATGTCGACTTCCGACGGAATACCACGCTTGAGCAGATAAGCACTGATCCGCTTGCTCAAGAGGAAAGCATGAGGGCGTACGAGGTGGGCCATGACGGAGCTGGTCACGTACGAGTTGGGGGGCGCGTAGTGAGAACGGACTCACTCCTCAACGCCATTAGTCCCTAATAGCGTGTAGACGGAGGATGGAAGGTAACAGCTCCTGAAATCCCTACATGAAGTTCCCGCAAGTCAAAACGGAAGGATGACGGAAGAAGGGCCCGACAGTGCGGTACCCTGCTGAGAACGGAAAGAGTGAATGCAAGGACCCAACGATGTGGTGCCTTGCCGAGGAATGGAAACTATGGATGAGTGGACTCGACGGAGTGGTGCCATGTCAGAGAAATTAAATTAAGGAACAAGGAGGCCCAATGGCGCGACACCGGGTCCCTAGTAAAAGTTGATTGCTAAACTTAACTGCGTTGAAACGTATAATTTTGCACCTAGAACTTTACTTAGAAATGCATTTGAGTACTTTAGGCATTTGCACATAAATGATTACTTTGGCATTTAAATAATATTAAGTGTTATTTAGGCATTGCACATGAAAGGATATTCTTGATTACTTAAAAATATTAAAAATATTTATTTAGGAGCAAAATGGAATCCTAGGCATGGACACCTAGTCAACTCCACCTACACCAAAAATCTAGGAGTTAAGTGAAATATCTAGGGGACAAACATGAGCAAACTTAGGGATGTTGGTGCATCTCCTAGAGAAACTGACACTTGGATGGGTGAGTTGTTTTACATTAAAGAATTAATTAAATAATTATTTATGCATGAAGCGACATGTGTCACAGGGGATTTTCCTTTAAAAGGGAGACTTTGGGGATGGGTAAAGGACCCAGACCCTGGATGACTATCGTAATATTGAGTTACCTCATGACTTGCTGCTATTAAGGGTTTGGCTGGAAATCTTGGTGGGGGGGAATCCCAAACTGGGTTTCTTGATTTTTTTTGTGTGTGTGATCTCTACGACCCAAAGCTCGGGGGAGGCCATGCGACTGAAAGCATGAGCCTATGGTTGGGTGGTGAAGCTAACGGTTGCTTCGCCAATGGTTAAACGAGCTTTGCTGGAGGGATCCTACGGAAGACGAAGGCGACAATGGACCAGCCGGATCGGGTTGAGAGGTTAAGGTTTTGCTTATTTTTGTTAAGTTATTCACGCTTTTTATTTTATTTTTCCAATAACTATGATGGCTAATTTGTTTGTATGAAGTTGTTAAAGTTTCAGGTTCAGTTCAAGGGGACCCTAAAAGAGGGGTCCTACATTTGGTATCAGAGCCGGTCGAGCCTTGAGGGCATGAGACTCATATTTTTTTTTGGTGGTTCGTTGGTGACCGTGGTGAACGACGGCGGAATCGGAGCTGCGACAATGGAGGAATTTCATCTTTGACTGGCGTAGCTATCCTTTTACAGGTTCTTATTGGTTTTTATATTTCATGTCTATTTTCTGTTTCTATTAAGAATTACAGATCTCGCATCCCATGTGCATCTGAGACCTTGGTGTCAAGTAATATTTTCTGGAAAAGATTATTTTGCATGTGTTTGAATATTCGACGGAATGGATCCGATCTAGAAGATTACTGTGTGCTATTTCGTTGAATTTCTGAATTAAATTAAAGATCTTAGATCCATATCACAGAACAGCTTAGTATTTATTTTCAATACCGAGTTTTATACTCAAATCTATTTGTCCATATAGAGAAACGATCCCATTTAAAGATCGATCCCGGTCTTCGATCTCTTTTTCTGCGTCTGCTGCCAATAGGGCTGGCGATCCCAATTAGGCGATAGATTCCAGGTTTTACTATCTTTCGGCGTTAATGTCTTTAGGATGGGCGATCCCATTGGAAATCGATCCCAGTTTTTTCTGTTTCAAATTCTGGGTCTACTGCCAATTAAGTTCAGGCGATCCCTTTGGGAGATCGATCACAGGTTTGGGTTTAAATTTTAATTACAGCTAAATTTAAATCTTGAAAAGGGTAGAAACTGGGTATAATAATTTATTTTATCTACAAATTGAAGAGATCTTAGAGCCGTTATGTCGGGTCTACAACATTGTTTTAGTAATGACTATAAAGAAACTGAATCGCATTCTAATGACTTGATATCTCTGTTGCATTTATCATTATAAACCAGCGTTCCATTGGATCTGGGATCGCATTCCAGTAGTTGAAAAGAAACTGGATTGTGTTAAAAAGTCATTTAAACCTATTTTCTGAGATTTAAATTAATAAACCCAACGTGAGAGCTTGGATTGGAAGTCTCTGTGTTTAATGTTTCAATTTTTAACCTTCCTTCTGAAATTTAAATTGATTAATTCCAGCGATTCCTTAATATCTCTGTGATAAGATCTATCCTATGTGCCCAATTCGTGGAACATGACTTTGCTCCAGCGTTTCCTTAGACCTCTGTAATGGTTCTATCAAGTAACGCACAGCTAGAAAAAAAATCTCGTTATACAGTCGATATTTGTGACATTTGCTTTTATCACCTCTGTTTTAGTTGTGTATTTTATAGATCGCTGTACATATATCCTTATATTTCTAAAACCAGGATTTGCTTAATTATCACTAGTTAAAACCCATGTTAGATGCGTGAAGTCCGATCCATGTGAAATTGCTGCGTGGGTGCTTAAGATTAGTGACTGTGGTTATATATATGCTTTTTAAGAAAGAATTCGATCCCTCACTGCGTGGTTGTTCAATCTAGAGTTGCTGTGGTTATATGCACTTAGAAGATGATCCGATCCTATACCATCTAATTCTGGATCTCTGTGCATTCGTTTCAAAAAAAAAAAAAAATTGAATGGCATTTGAATCTGGATTTGTGTCAAATCTCTGTCGAATGTTTAATGACAATCCCAGAATTTCAGTATTATGAATTGAAAGCTTGATCCTTAAGTTCTAGAAGTCTTGATGCATTTGGTAGATCGATTTTTAAAAGCCTCTGTTTTTCAATTTTAAAATCTGGAATGCGTTATTCCAGAATTCCAATTTACGAATAGATTTGATTTCTAAATTTTTTGTTGTGTACTTTACAAAAAAAATAAAAAGGCTCTTCCAGAATCCTTACACATGATTGTATTCTTGATCTTCAGAAATTATAGTGTATCTATTTCGAATTTCTTTTTATTGAAGTTTCCAGATCTCATAAATTGATTTACAATTGCTCCTTAAAAATTCTGTGATCCAATACTCATGGCATTTCAAGATCTTATAAGTTAATTTATAAGTTGCTCTTTAAAATCCTATATTGAACCAATCCATTTTGACATCCCCTGTATTAAATGTAAACGGTGAAATCGCTTTGTATTTAGCCATCGGTACCTCTTGTGCAATTAAATCCTCATGGTAGAATTTCCATGAGAGCTTTCAACATCTCAAACCCTGTGTTCCTAGGAATAGAAGTTTAGGTAAGAAGTCTTTAAGCCAACAAATAATCAGGGTAAGGTAAAATTTGAATTTCCAGGTAAAAGTGAAAGGCGGTTTCCAGGTGACGAAGAATGGGCCAATGGGAACATCGCAAACCCTGTGTTCTAGTTAAGGTATTAATGAACCATTGTCCTTACTCTCACTCCACTGAAACCTTGTAACGCCCAGCTATGTCAAAGTTACCCATTATTGCGTCTAAGGAGTATGTGTAGTAGATGTTAGAATTACTTCCAGAATCGGTTTTGTATCCATAGCTTTATGTCAAACGCCCAGTTATCTGAGTTACTATTGTATAGTTGAAAAAAAAAAAAAATAGATTATTTAATCATCGAAATCAATATGTTTATTCACTGTTGGCTGGCACTTTTACTTCTTGTGATTGCGGCAATATCTCTGTGCACGTATAGGTATAACAGAGTGAAGAGACCAGATGTTAAGCAATTACCATTACCCCTTTATCATTATTACTCACCTGAAATCTCGGATAACACGCCGAGCAAAGTGCTAACCCGTTACCTTAACTTAGATACCATATGACATGCAACCCGAGTGTGTATTAATAAATCACCGTAGATGGAGAGAATTGGTTGTTAACGTGGAGAATCTTATTAAAAATTTAGAGTTCACATATGGAGCGGTTTCCATTATTTATGATAGTTGATATGCTCAAAGAGTGTTAGGAGGGCGCAGATCGAGGTAATCTATAAGTTAACGTAGTTAAATTCTTAACGCCGAAGTGTTTTAAATTGATTAGAGTGACCTGATCACGTGTGTGGATAGGAACAAGTGACTTCATAATAAAAAGATTTTATAATGAAAGGAAGTTAAATACACCTAGAGGTTTATGACAAGTGGTGATCTTGAACCCTTCAAGCATTAATAAGAATCTGGAACGAAACACCTAGACCTCATTTTCTTTGTATAAAACCACATCATGTTATGTCCTAAGTTAATTACCTACAAATGCTTTTTAAATATTTTAAGGTATATATAGATAGCATATGGACATTTAAGAAACATAATATATCCATTAAAGAATATATTTATATAGATAGTATTTGGATATGGTAAAGGAAAATTTACCTAATAATAGATATATCGAATTAATAAAGATAAGATCATTTAAATATAAAGAATTATGTTGATATTAACTAAAGAAAATATGGATCATTGCAAAAGATAATTGGAAAATATAATTAATTATGTCGGTATAAATAGTATGGATCCTCCTTCTGGAAAACAAGAATAGAGATATTTGTTTTAATATAGATTTGTAGACAGCATTGGAAAAGAAAGAGTACAAGGGCGGAAACCCTTATATTTGTACTATCTCTCCATGATGTTTTACAGATAGCTTAGGAAAAGAAAAAAAAAAGCAAATAGATCAAATCACTGTAATATTTTAAATTCTATATTTTGATATATATATATATATATATGGTCTGGATTGTTGATCCATTTATAGTCAACATGCGAGAAAACATGTAATGCTCCTGAGATATATTATTGAAAGCCGTTAAAATACCTTCGATGAGAGCCGTTAAAGTGTATTTAGTGGTTAATTCATTGTGAATGTAAAGTTTGTAATTGGGATATTTAAAGACACATATGTCACCATTAATGGGTAAGTTGTTTTATGAAGATATTTCAAGGTACAAATGGCATTATATCGAAGGTGATCTAATGTGCTAAAGGAATGTTGATTGAGTTATAACAGTTTGGTGTTGGTTGAGGCAAATTACCATCATTAGATACAATACAGTCGTCATGTTTTTCCTCTTACATAAATTGTCCTAAGCAAGGTGAAAGAAGTGGTTCATGGTTTATATTTATATTGATTTGAAGGACATAGTTGAAAGTTTATATTTTAACTTATATGCATAGTTGGATAATTACATATGAGAATGATCATGTTATAAATTGAACTATGATCTATTAACTCTTTATAATTTTGCAATTTCTTACTACTAAAAAGATATGGATATATATGGAAGTAATTATGTTTATATTTTGATTATTATTGTAATTTCTTATTACTAAAAAGATATGGATATAAATAGAAGTAATTACGTATTGTGAGCATTTTGGAATTCCTTCTCATTAAAAAGATATAGATATATATGGTTCAGTGATTATGTTATTCCTTTGTTATGAACACTTTAAATTTTAGATTATTTTTATCTTGTTAAAAAGATATATATATATATGTGAAGGTGATCATGTCATTTGAAAATTTTATAATATTGGTTAATTGTAAATCTTATGGAAAAAGATTAATATATATGAAAGAGTTAAAAAAAAAAAAAAAAAAAACATTGAACGAAATACCTTCGCTTCTCGAAACTCCTACTAGGCATCAAAAGAGTCAAGCAAAGATAGATTTTTTTATTTTTTTTTTAAAACGAAATATGGAAATGATTAGCACAAGGAGCTGGACATAATAGTGATGACTAACATGGTGATACCTAAATAAATATGACTAGTCCTCATGACAACACTTGATCAAACTATGATGATACACATGATATGACTTGGAAGGCCTGTCGAAGGGTTCATATGACAATGGAAATGACGAAATGAGGTAACGATGTGATGAGCTCATTGACCTAGAAATGATGTTACTGAGGAAATTACTAGGAGTTAAAATTTAATATGTTCGACTAAGTCGCTAAGATACGACACTTTGGAATCATATCATGTTGAGAATCAATCTTATCAAAATCTAGGGATTTGAAAGTAGTCTTATGGAATTTCGTTTTGGGACTATTTGAGGGTTTCTCCTGATTTGCCAAAACCATGATTATATCTTACCCATCTATTTTTGACTGAATATTTTATGATGTTTACCTTCTCATCTTGGAGGGAAGGATGACCAAATAGATTTGGAGTCTTGCTTGATGGCGATTTGCTAAACTAATGAGTGCCTATTGATGCTGTATAGCTTGTAATTAATTAGGATATCATAGACCTTCGCATATCTAGGTTGGTATTAACAATTATGGAATACATATTATCGGATTGATATGAGATGAAGTTACGATTAAGTTCATGAGGGTGTATTGTAACCGTACTAGATAATATAGGAGCTAATGAATTTAACCACTTGTGCTTATAGCCTTGATTATTGGAGAAAACTAAAATTCAATGACGATAGGGATGTATGAATCTATTTATTATATACATGTATTGTGTATCATTATAATGTCTTTTTAAATATTTTTGAGAATGACTCTTACACTATTGAATTAAATAGATTATGTTCAAATAGAATGTAAAATATGGTTATTGTGGATGTATTTAATGATAAATGACAAGTAATGACCATATATGAATTTAAAGAAAGAAGTGCTTAGATAATTTTGAAGGTGGGATGCTTATGATTTACTGTAATGCCCCTAGAATGACTGTGGACCTTAAGGGCACCTGTCAAGTGACTCGGCTGAACAACTTCGATATAATGGTCTCTTGAGCCTTGTTATGTCTTAAATGATTGAGGAAAACCTGAAGATGGGAATGACGACAATAATTGATAAATGAATTAAAGAATTAAATTATATGTGTGAAGTGGTATAATTGATTGGTTAGTTCTTGCTTAATGATTAACCTGGATTGATCAAGTCAAAGTGCAATAGGACAGTTACAGTCCTAGCTCTGCAACTTGGGAGGATGCAACTGAGATGCGTCATAGCTTTCCATTTTTATTCTGAACTTCGGGACGAAGTTCTAAATAAGTGGGGTGTATGTAGTGCCCCTAGACTACTATAGACATTGAGGGCACCTGCTGAGTCACCTGACTGTTTGAAACATTAATAAAATAACCCTATGATTTTATTTTGAGTATATTTATGATTACGATTGATTGATATATGTGCATTTGGGTAGTTATTGTGAATGGACAATTTCATGTTGTTTAACGATTAACTTTGATATGAAAACTGTACATATGAATGATGCTTAACGACTAGCTGTGCAATTGATTATGTGATTAGACGAAAGAGTAATGATTAAGTAAATTATAGATGCTTAATGAAGCAACAGATTTATAAACCAAATTGTGATTATTGAGGACAGTGCTACTAATTTACGTTTGTGAGAAATGTGTGTAGCGACAGGTGAAACGGTTCACCAACGGACACACAAAGGAATATGAAGGGTCGTAGAGTACGAGTAAATCACACACAGGGAGAGCAACGACGATGTCGACTTTCGACGGAATACCATGCTTGAGCAGATAAGCACTGATCTGCTTGCTCAAGAGGAAAGCGTGAGGGCGTACGAGGTGGGCCACGACGAAGCTGGTCACGTACGAGTTAGGGGGCGCGTAGTGAGAACGGACTCACTCCTCAACGCCATTAGTCCCTAATAGCGTGTAGACGGAGGATGGAAGGTAACGGCTCCTGAAATCCCTACATGAAGTTCCCGCAAGTCAAAACGGAAGGATGACGGCAGAAGGGCCCGACGGTGCGGTACCCTGCCGAGAACGGAAAGAGTGAATGCAAGGACCCAACGATGTGGTGCCTTGCCGAGGAATGGAAACTATGGATGAGTGGACTCAACGGATTGGTGCCATGTCAGATAAATTAAATTAAGGAACAAGGAGGCCCAACGGCGCGACACCGGGTCCCTAGTAAAAGTTGATTGCTAAACTTAACTGCGTTGAAACGTATAATTTTGCACCTAGAACTTTACTTATAAATGCATTTGAGTACTTTAGGCATTTGCACATAAATGATTACTTTGGCATTTAAATAATATTAAGTGTTATTTAGGCATTGCACATGAAAGGATATTCTTGATTACTTAAAAATATTATAAATATTTATTTAGGAGCAAAATGGAATCCTAGGCATGGACACCTAGTCAACTCCACCTACACCACAAATCTAGGAGTTAAGTGAAATATCTAGGGGACAAACATGAGAAAACTTAGGGATGTTGGTGCATCTCCTAGAGAAACTAACACTTGGATGGGTGAGTTGTTTTTCATTAAAGAATTAATTAAATAATTATTTATGCATGAAGCGACATGTGTCGCAGGGGATTTTCCTTTAAAATGGAGACTTTGGGGATGGGTAAAGGACCCAGACCCTGGATGACTATCGTAATATTGAGTTACCTCATGACTTGCTGCTATTAAGGGTTTGGCTGGAAATCTTGGTGGGGAGGAATCCCAAACTGGGTTTCTTGATTTTTTTTGTGTGTGTGAGCTCTACGACCCAAAGCTCGGGGGAGGCCATGCGACTGAAAGCATGAGCCTATGGTTGGGTGGCGAAGATAACGGTTGCTTCGCCAATGGTTAAACGAGCTTTGCTGGAGGGATCCTACAGAAGACGAAGGCGACAATGGACCAGCCGGATCGGGTTGAGAGGTTAAGGTTTTGCTTATTTTTGTTAAGTTATTCACGCTTTTTATTTTATTTTTCCAATAACTATGATGGCTAATTTGTTTGTATGAAGTTGTTAAAGTTTCAGGTTCAGTTCAAGGGGACCCTAAAGGAGGGGTCCTACAGTGTGCTTAATTGTTGTAGTTTGTGGACTATGTTAACCTGTTTGAGGTATGTACTTAACTTTTCCTCTCTCTCAAGGTACTTTCACTTTACCTTGGTGACTGTACATAGGCATGATTTTGGCAATGGTGCATGGATACTGGCAACTATGAATTAAGATCCCTGGTATGAATTAAGATCCTTGATACCTTCTTTGTTTTAGTTTTTAGTGGTTGGCATGAAATTTGTAAACCAAATTTCCAAACCGATATAGAAGGATGCTTGACAGTGTTGTGTAGATTGCATGCATGGTGCTTTGGGTAACAATGTGGAACCTCACTTCATAAAGAAAGGGTCTGGCATTTCACATTTTCACAAATATTTGTGGACTATGTTTTCAAATCCCAGTTTGTCTCCGGTCCAAGAATCTAGGTGCATTCTTGTGAGGTCTTCAACCATGTAAACATTATAAGATGAGAATTATTGATTGCTACTTTGAGAACCTTTCTCTGGCCATGGTGCAGGAAAATCCTCCACATGATTGGACTTGGACTCTCTGTGTGCTGCAATGTTAACATGCAGAAGCCTCAGTTGTTCCATTTATTGTATAACACATTGATATTAATCTTTGCTTTTTTTACAAGTTCTTATTTGAGTCATGAAATAGTTTTGGCATTAATGGTATTGGTAATTTGGTATCAATTGATCTTTGAGCAAATTGACAAAATTGTATAAGCAATTTATGACTTTGTTTTGTTTATCTAGTTTTTGGAGTTCTATATAGATTTCAAAATCCATTATGTTTCAAATATGAATCCTTTCAATTAGAAAGATGGGAAATAAATTCTGAAACCTGTAACTAATGTTTTTTAGAGGTTAGAATTCAATGTTTTGGGAGCTCTCACGTATAGCATAATGTTGTAAAATCTCTCTGGGAAAGGCAAGGAGTAAGGAAATGAATATCTGGAGATGAATGTGGAATGTGTGAGCAGTCGTGTACTTTTGCTTCTATAACTGTAATTTCGTTGTTGTCAATGGAAATATAACTAGATGGATTTCACAATAGTATTAGCTTTAGGAAGTATAACAACTGTTGTTTTTATTTGAAGAAAGTGTCCACTATCCATTCATGTTGCTTGGCATGATCAAGTTCATAACTATGTTATGAAGATGCTAACCCAACCCTCCCATATCAGCTTGTGGTTTATTGCTTACCACGATCTTAGCTATCCTATAGGAGGCCCTTGGAGATCCCTATGAAGGAAACTGATCTAAAATGTACTTGGCAATACATTCCATCAATTGAGTGTGACATATGATCAATCCTGATCCTACAGTTCTATATTCACACCCACTCAACCCCTACACCTGCTTATAGTTACAACTAAAATCCTATGAAGTATCTCATTGCCTATTTGTGATTGGTGATGGATTCTCCTTGAAGAACTACATGAAAATGCAGAACAAGAAAAATAAAAAGAAAAGCAGAACATTTGAAATGAGAATGGATTTGATATGTTTTCTCCTTATATGATTTAAGATTGGGGCTTAATATCTTGTCCAAAAAACTGAGTGCAACATGGGATGTTCAAAGTTCAAATGATGCCAACTTTTGTTTTTCATGATAAGAATATAAATGACAATTCCTAATCCATTTTTTCGCTCTTTGATGATTTTCTGGATTGTAGCTTGCATGAGAATGACAATAATTTTGCTTATCTGAAATGCATACATGTATATTGACATGAAGAGGGATGTTATAGGAGAAGGGGCATTGCATTACTGTGATATGCAATGATCATTGCTGTTTGAATCCCATAAATATCTTGAATAAGGCATATGGTGGTATGTTTATGGATACTTTGTATAATACATACCCTTTAATAGTGTCAACTCAGATATATTGCTTGGGCATAGCTTTGGTGTTTCTTGTCTACTTGATATGTGTTTAGAATATTGTGCAATCATGCAATGGTTATCTGTGTAAGCAACTTACATCTCGAGGACCAACTTCAGCATAAGGACCACACAGGAGTGCTGAAGTTGATAGAGATCAAAATTATGTTATAAATTCTTTTACTGTTGCTTTAGCACTAGTTAGAAATTTTGATGGTAATTGTGAGGAAATTTTGCTTTTGTAGACCATATTGCTAAATTGAAAGGTAACACAGGTGGCTTTTATTTTCTATAGTACAAGGTACTATATTTGTACCCGCACTTCAGATCTGATTTTTGGTTTAATGTTGACGTGTAGATATTCAACGGCACCTCTCTTATTGTTATTTGATCAATAGAGAGAAATGAGGGATATTATTATTTGGCATCCCACCACCCTTCCTTATACTGTGATGATGAACTTTCAGGCTATATTGGATGGTTGTACATTTGAGAGAGATATGACTGGTTGTACCTTCCCCACCTTGATTGAGATATGATTGGTCTTGTGGTACCTTATCTTTCACTTGTGTTTAATGGGGTCATTTACCCTCCTTGAGTAACTTTTTTAAAGCCACCTTGTTGAAGTTTTGCTCTTATAGAGTACTATGGTTGCTTGGCCACATTTGGAGCATACCCTTGGTTCTAAGGGTCATGGGTCCCAAGGCTACCACCTTCAGGCTTGAAGTGTAGCTGACAATGGAAGACACAAGTGTAGTTTATTACCACCATGAAAATTTAATTTGACCTTTCAATTCCCATCACCATTTCCTCTCATACGACGTCCCACAACCATTTATCTTGACACCCACTCTTCATTCATTATGTATGCATTTCACTATGCAACCGTCTCATATTCTCACTGCGTTTTCCCTCAATTAGTTAATCAATTCAGTATGACCCACGCCCACCGTACGAGGAGTGTTGCCAGCGGTCGTGGGTCATACTAAATTGATTAACTAATTGAGGGAAAACGTAGTGAGAATCTGAGATGGTTGCATAGTCAAATTCATACATAATGAATGAAGAGTGGGTGTCAAGAGAAATGGTTGTGGGACATCATATCAATGTGATTGTAAGGCACTCTTTGAAGGTGAAGTCGACAATTTTAAGTCTTTTTCCTCATTTTCATGCCTTTTTGTAAGACAATAAGGAGGGCAGTGGCATCAACATTGCAAATGGTTTCCATTCAAACCTATCAAGTATACTTTTAGGTCAGTAGTATTCTTGACTCCGAACTGTAGGTACAGTTCGGAGAAAAGAATACTGCTGACCTAAAAGTACACTTGATAGGTTTGGATGGAACAGATTACGGTGGACATCTATGCTGTCGTATTTATGGTTTAATGTTGACGTGTAGATCTTCAACTATACCTCTCTTATTGTTATATGATCAATATGTTTATTTTATTACCTGTTACTGATTGAGTTATTAAATACTTGTTGTACCTTCCCCACCTTGATTAAGTTATTATTGGACTTCTGGTACCTTGTCTTTGACTTGTGGTTAATGTGAACATTTACCCTCCATTTTTTTATACCACCTTGTT
The DNA here is from genome assembly GCA_027924585.1 of Larix kaempferi. Taxonomy (NCBI): domain Eukaryota; kingdom Viridiplantae; phylum Streptophyta; class Pinopsida; order Pinales; family Pinaceae; genus Larix; species Larix kaempferi. The sequence goes on from BSBM01001360.1 coordinate 2,316,434, forward strand.
GAATTTTTGGTCTTATAGAGTACTTGACTTTGATCACCTCTGATCAGTTGTGGTGTGTTGATAATCACTTCTTTTATGCTGAGACTTGGTTGAAGTTTATAATTTTTGTGACTTTATTTATGTTGAGTTATGTACTGTGCTTGACTGTCATTGACCTAATTAGCTCCAGTCATTTCTCTCTCTTTGGTTTGTACACACCCTCTTGTAGGGTCAGCTGGTTCATAGAGAAGACTGGCCTCTCCGAGGCACAAACAGTCTTTTCTGAAAGTAACACTTCTGAGTATATTTTCAAGAATAGTTTCACGCCCAGGTTGGTATCTTAAACTATATCTCTATTTTTGTTATATGATATATATGTTTATTTTATTACATGTTACTGAATATTAATAGTTTATCGTTTTAGTTTGCTTGTCAGTGTAACTCATTATAACAGTTTTGAATATACCAAAGAGCCTGTGTTAAGAACTTATGGGTTGTACATTTGGAGTTCTTGGTTTCAAGAGGTAAGTATTTAGACTGACTAATGTATATCCATGGAATACTTTTTCTTGGAAATTTGTTTTTATTGTTTCTATTGGCATTTGTGCTGTGGAACTAATGTGAATTGTGTTCACTATTATTAGCTGATATAGGGAGGGCACATTCTACCTTAAAGGTGTTTGATTGTTATGGCATTCTTGTTTTTTATTAAATGTTTTTTTGCACATTGACTTTTTGCTCACATCTTTCAAGAAATGTTTATAACCTTACACTGTAATCATAGCATCTAACTGCATGGAAGTTGGGACACTATTACTTTATCACATGTGCATGTGCTCTCTGTTTTCTACCTTTGAATGCAAATGACACAAAAACCTGTCTTGGTGGTTACAAATATGCATTTGGATATTTGTATACTAGGGTAAATTGTGAGGTGCAACATGTAGTCATGTCCTTCAAGGCACTATTCATGCTATGTATTGATATTCAACATGGTGCTTAATAATTATGTATTTGCTTGTTTTAAACATATAAGCTTGCAACTAAATTAGTGAGGTTTATATCTATAATGATCTAAAAACATTTGAAGTCTCACTATTGTCCAAGGTCTCAAACACCACCTTTCACAAGAAATTAGCATTTCTTTAGTTCATTGTGCTGTGAGTTGACCATAAAAATATTATATATATCCTGGAAGGGCAAGGAAGAATTAGTTGATATTCCTCGTTCAACACCCAATTGATTACCTGGTCTTTTCCATTGACCGGAAATAAGGATCATCTCCATTTAGGGAATCTTATAGTAGTGAGTCCCCTGAGCGGGGCTGCAAGTGATGTGCCCACTGGTAATGAACCCAATCTTTGCTTCCAATTGAGGGAAGATGGTCCCTTTGAAGATAGAAGGCTTCCTCTAATTGTATCATGCCTTGGCCTTGAGATAGGAAATTCAATGAAATTGGGAGTCCTTGATTGAGACTAAACCATTTTAGTGGAGAGATTTCATCCAGAACTGATCATAGAATGAGATATAGACACTATGGGAAAACACATGATGATGTTGATTTGTGTGTGATTGCATATGCAGCTAGAAAATATATAGAAGGTGGCTAAAATCAAATGAAATTCTGGGTAACAGCAAGTGCATATAAGTTTCATGTGTCACATAAGAAGACGACAATAGATTATGGATAAAATCCCATCTCCATGAAGTGTTGTATGGAGTCAGAAATATTTGCATGGGAGATGTAAACATGGTTGTGATACATGTAAAATTGTGTAATTTGTCTTTGTTTGAAGTTGTTTGGTCTTAAGTGAATACATCTTCCCATTTGAGTGCATGGTAATTGCATTGTTTGCATGTGGTGCCTATATAGTTCTATGGTATTTTTGGTAAATCCTCTTACATAAAGTGCACTTGATAGTGAAAATTTATGCAACTCATCAAAATTTGCAATTGGGATCTTTATTTGTTTTGGTTTTTATTGGGTTGGTGCATTCATTGGATCAGGTGGCCTCTAACATGGAAGCTAAGCTAGGCTCTTCTATTGTTCCCTACAAAGAGTTGCTTGTTCAAAAATGCAGTGAGTGTTGAGAATTGAAAACCATAGCATTGCAAACTTCAAATGATAGAATTTGTGGAACAATTGTTTCCTATAGGGGCCTTTGCGTTTAAGGCCTCAATGATATATTACCATAGATCTGGGAGAAGGGCCCGAGGGAGAAGCTAAAGGCATGATTGTTCAGCCAGATGTGGGGTTCAGATTGTGACAAGGAGGAGATTCTGGTGTTTACCGAAAGTTGGAGTTTCGATGGCAATCGGATCACCCTTCAAGTGCTATCCACATGTGCTTAAGACCGGGGCTTACAATTCTTCATGTTTATACATTTAGTTCAAGTTCTTGAGATATCTATCTAGGACATTTAGGCAATACAATGCAAGATTATTTGTTTGATGAAAGTTTGATAGAATTGGAAACCATCATTAAGCAGACTTGTTTACAGATCTGAAAGAAATCATTGAGATGTAAGAGATGGTTCATGAGAAGTGCTTCCAGTCTATCCGAAGCCAATCTATGACTATATCGTCGCATTCAATTTTTTTTTTTTAAACTCCCAGGTATCGTCTCTATATCGATGAACATCAATGTAAGCTATACAAAATGTTTCGATGGAGTTGCTGAACTTGCCACGAACATTTGGGAATGCAACCGTGGATACTGCGACAATAATTTGTGGAACTATAAATGCATCTTCCACTCAGGTGTTGAATCTACCACGAAATATTGTGAATGGATTCGTGTATATTGTGACGAATATTCGTGGAAGGTTCAACACATTTGTGGAAATTTATAGGAGTTGTGCGTCGATATAGAGACGAAATTTTGTGGAAGGATTCATTTTCCGTGGATATGAGAAGTATTGTGTTGTTGACACATGGCATCAACGAAACGTTTCTATTGCCATGAAGTGGAATTTTCGTCCCTATATCCATGGATTTCTTTCCACGAAAAAAACAAACCCCAATCGTTGAAACAAGGATGAAAATTCGTGGCTATTACAATGAACTTTCGTGGCAAATTACACCATATGTAGTAGTGATTTATGTATATTGTATTCCTATAGAGATGTTATTATTCATCTATACGGAAGTGTTTGTATTCCTATAGAGATGTTATTATTCATCTATACGGAAGTGTTTGTATTCCTATAGAGATGTTATTATTCCTCTATATGGAAGTGCCGTCATTTATATTGTAAGTGTCATAACTTATACTTGATGGGTTATTAGACCACCTTGTTGGGGTCGACACTGTATAAGTCATGTGGGTCAAAGGGTTATTAGACCACCCTATTGGGGGTCGGCCCAGTCAGCATTATGTTATGTGGTTAAGTTAAGGCCGACCTAGTAAAGGTTATTAGGAAAGTCAAGTCAAGTATAAATAGAGTGCGGGAGGCACTCTATTTGATCATTCTATTCTCTCTCACACTCTTTGGAGAGTGGCGCACTTGTGGAGTAGGAGAAGTTGCTGCTATGAGATGTCTATCTCTTATGATTGGGTTGTATCATTGCTCTATCTATCTCTGAGGAAGTTATTGGGGTTTTTCACCTTTATGGTTTTCTCCAAGTAAACTCTGTGTCTCTTGTGTGCTTGCATTATTGTCCATGATTGGTATGCTATAGATATGCTGTACATGTTGTTCTCTCAGTTAAGATCTTAGATCAAATTGAATTAAATTATGAAAAACTAACATTTAGGTGCTGCAAATCTTGGGTTTTTAATCCTTTCACATGTACTAGTTCCACCCAAAAAGTCAGTAACACTTATTCCATTTTGCGGTCCTATCTATTGTCGACCAGATTACTTGAATATTGATAAATACAAACATAGCATTTCCATGTATAGTATGCGAATGAATGGTTATGTTTCCAGAAACTTTAATCGGTAACTTGTTATATATCAATGTCCATCCATGCACTCATGGGAACATTGCAGGGTTCATAAATAGTTCTAGGTGCTCTTTATTTTTTGTAAATTGTTCATTTGAGGAACAATTCAATGATCGAGAGTTATTTATGAAAAGGAAAGAAACTATATTTTTTGTTGTGCATGCAATACTTAGTTTGTCTCCTAGTGATGAGTTGTTAATAAACAATAACTTTCATATACCACCAACCACTCATTAGAGACACCTTGAATTGGGACTAACTTTAGGCATCCCCTTGGGGCATGAGACCAAAAATATTGATTAATTGTATTTTTTAATTTTCAATGGCAATAATGTTAATGTATTTCTCAATTTTAACTTTTTTTTTATAAATTATTTGTGGTTGAACATTTACTATTGGAAAAAATTCCCATGCTTCTATAATTATTGTTTAGTATAATGTTGGAACAAACCAATTGTATTGTACTGACCAATATCATCAATGTAATATCCAATAATTTTCAAAATAGGATTATAATGACAAGCAACCTATCTCCATCTTTTGTTGCACCCCACTACAATGTCAAATCGAGAGAAAGATGTAGAAAGATTGCAACTCGAAGAGGAAGCATACTGAGCATGGTTGAATCAACCACCTATTCAATTCCCACGGTGTCAAGACTCGCCAATTAGGAATTCCTAAAGTAATGGTAGTTCTTCACATGTTGGAAATAGAGGCAATGAAATAGAGGTTGGTATGAATTACTTTTTATGATATACAAGTTCCATTTATGCAATGTTGTTATATGCATTTCAGGACAATGAGCTAGGGGATGATGCTCATATCATTGATACCTTCTTCTAAATTCTTAAATTCGCTTCCACCACCCCTTTCTTTGGACCTGGTTGGTCAAATTCTACCTATTTTGGGACAACAATGTTACTATACAACGTGAAAGCAATGTAGCGGCATGTCATATGCATGTTTATTGGTTCTTTCAAGGTAGCTGACCATCGAGTCCCTTATATTGTGAGGAGTCTTCTCACATAATAAACATTAAAAATATTCAATTTTATGAATGTTAAATGACATTGTACATTTATATTTCCTAGTAACTATAGGTTATTCAAATATAAGGTAATTTCAAGTGATAATGTCTCTCCCAACAGCTGCGAAGAGGAAAATCAAATGTTGAAAATGTTGGGTGTTGAGTACATATCATATCATGCATGTCTGAATGATTTTTTTCTATATAGAGGTGAATATGTAGACAAATAGATATGTCCAAAATGTGGGAATGTCAGGTACCATAAATCAGGATACAAGGCTAAAGCACATGGTCCTCCTCATAAGATATTGAGGCACATGCCTATAATCCCAAGGATCCAAAGGCTCTTTCATTGTAAATAATTAGCTATGTTACAGGGATGGCATGCCTTGCACCGAAGTGAGGAAGGAGTTATGTGAATCCAAACATATTCAATAGCAATGAATCATAAAGAGGATACATGTATAGATAAATTAAATGATGAAGTATGAAGCCTTTGATTGAGCATAACCATGGGTGGTGTCAACTATATTCCATTCAAAACACTAACTATTTTTTTGGCCTATAGTAGTGATCAATAAAAATATCCCATCAATAGTTTCCATGAAGAATGAACATCTTATGCTATCTCTTATAGTCCCCAATAGAAGAAAAGTGAAGAATATGGATTTTTACCTACAACCATTGGTCGGCGATTTGAAGGAAATATGGGAAGGGATATAGGTATACAATCTTTCAATACCCATCCCAATATAGAGGAGTTTTATGTTGTATGGAATATGTTCGTACACCACACATTATTATCTAGGATTAGGACTTTTCCCAGGTAAATATGTTGTTTGATTTGTTTATATTCGTAGCAATATTTTTTGGCATATTTAATTCAGTGCGACTATATTGATCTTCAACACTAATGTTATCTATATACCATAACACCACAGGTCTAGTAAGAAATGTGTATCATGGATGTAAATGTTGTGGACATTTTTTGATGGCTAGGTGGTCCAGCCACCTAAAACATCCAGTGTATGAATACTCAATGGTATTTCTCCTATAATACCACCCTTATAGAAGAGAGACATCTTCTTTCAATGGTAAAACAAAGATAACCCAAAGGCCTAAATAATGACACGGCTCATTGACTTAGGGAATATGGAAAAGAGAAAGAGAAGGAAATTGTAGAATTTTTTTTATTCAAATGGTGAACCTATGTTCAATGATCCTGAATTATTAAACACCTATGTTGAGAAATTTCCCATTGGGATGAAAAGGAAAGCGGTATTTTATGAGATCACATATTGTGAACATACTAAGATTGTTGACTTATTAGATCCCATGCCTATATTTAAAAGTGTTTCATCTTCTTTGTGGAGGCACATATCATTGAAAAAAAGTGACACATTGGCTATAAGGAGAGATGTTATTTCTTCAAATACTAAAAAGAAGCATTGGCCAAGACAAGAAAATAGAGAAGTTGTCCCCTCTTGGTTGTTTGAAGAAGGTGAAATTCTCAATACAAAATAAAATGCATCCATATAATGTATTTTGATGATTGATAGTTGAACATTATTGACCAATGCAATTGGATAAGTTCCCACCCATGAACAACCCAAAATTATAATACTAGATTCAATATTGTATAAGTAATAGAAGACATAATAATTAAGCATAACAATATCTGCTAATATGAACAAGTGCAACATGACAATTTGAAGGGATGCATTTTGACATTTTATACTACAAAAAATAGAAATGAATAGGTACATATATACATATTAAATCTCACTATATTCCTACTATCAAGTTTTCCTTCAACAAATATCCCAACATTCAAGAAGATTCAAGCAAATTGTAAAATCAATTATAATAGATTTATATTTTTCATTTCTCAAAGACAATTTCACAATAAGAAAGGGATAAATATACATATCTTTCTCAAAGATTGAATGTTGAGCGACTAAATGAGAAAAAAAAATTATTTCCACCAAACTACATGAAATATATTATAGATGAAACCCGCTATCTAGGATATGATACCACTAGGGTGAAGAGGATGATGTATAATTTTCAGAGATATTTCTCCATCTAAAGATAAAAGAAAGAATTTACCAAGTATCTCCATGTTGAATTCTTAAATTGGACCAACTATTTGGTACCCACAATACCTTCCCCACATAATAGAAAGAAAATTATTTTTGCTACACTCAACTATCCCTCATAAGTTCCTCCATTCAACGCTCTTCAATGTGGAGATAGAAAGGTCTAGGATATCATCCATTAACTCCATTTGATGTTTCATGGGTTATTGGATATTCTCTAGGTTACAATGGATTTATTTCATGGTTGTTATGCTCCTTAGTATGGTAGCCTCTTTTTCCAAAGTAAAATTATCTATCTTATAGGGGATATAACCCATGTTTCCTTATTAAACCATGTCTACATCCTTGACATCGATAACTAGTGCTCAAAATGATATGACCCAAGGTCCTAGAAGACATACAAACCAATGCCTTCTGGGATCTTCATCACCCTCATAAAATAGAAGGCGTGTTTTTTTGTGGGTTGTGTCTGCTACGACTTCGAACTCTAAGCTTACTGGTGGTGACAGTGGATTGCTTTCAGTGACAGAGTTACTTTCCTGAATAACTTCGACAGGTACTATTTCTAAATGTGTGTTGACAAGTGTTAGAGCTTGTTCTTCACTTTCAATGATAGCGTCTTGAACTTCGGTCGGTTCTTCGTTGGTTACCGGCGGTCGGATTTCTTCAATTCCTTATGTCAAAACCTAGGTAAAAAATTTCTCAATCTGAATTGCACTTCTCCTCAGATTTTCCGATGAACTCAACGAATCACTTAATGCTGGAAGTGGTTTGGGGGGCGCTTCCACATGATCTGAATAGAGTAGATGAAAACTTCTATCTAATAATTCAGGTTGAAAAGTGACCCAATTCCCTTCTTCTGGTCGATGAATTAATAATATGTTGACTTCACCACCTTCATTGTTTCATCGACTCAAGATGCCCGATGGACCAGCATGAAGTCCTAAATCTTCTTCGACAATATATTGTACTTGAGCACTCCGAGTTAGATTCAGTGGCGAATGTGGTTTTATAGTTTCGAGTATGTCACGGGGGCTTCACTCAATAAACCTCTATCATAGCATGTTCATTTGTGGCATAGGAAACAATACCCCTAATTTCATTAAATATTGGAAAATACCTTCCAAAATCGTTTTTTTTTAACCCCCTCCCAATATGCCTTCCCAATTTAAAAAAAACCCCTATTTTCACTAGATATTGTATGTATCAATTTTTTCATTAACATTTTTTATACCCCTTTATATTTCTACTAGTATATTGATATGATACCCCTCTTATGACCCCACATGCATTCTACAATGCACCTTACTTCTTTCGATGTATATTGTGGATGCACATTACTTAACCCACAATGCAATTACTCAACCACATATCATTATGATTTGCAACATCTAATGGTCTAATGAAGAGATAGGAGATCACTTCTTGTATGTCACTAGACCCAATGCACATAGTACAACATTTAGATTACATGTTGCAGTTCCCCAATCACTGACTAATCTTGTTGTGGGCTAGGTATCCAAGCCCCCAGGGCCTATAATAAGCTCTAGGAGGTTGACTAAACCTCCCAAGGCTTGTAATAGGCATGAGTGGTTGGGTATTCAAGCCCCCAAGGCCTATCGAGGGCCTATAATAGGCCCTGGAGGCTTAGATCCTCCCAAGGCTATTGGTAACAACTGGTTGAGTGCTATTGGTAACAATTGGTTGTCAATGACCACTGTCTCTCGACAATAATAGAATAGAAACCCACTTCACCACGAAACCCCTGGCCTCAAGCATGCCTCAAGACATGGTTTCCCTACGTACTCGTAAGCCTGAGCCTTGACTCAACCCGATTTGTCATCCGTACATGATCCCGCCATCTCCATTTGGCAGATATTTGTCAACCTGCCAACATAAAAAAGACCCCAAAGTATTTTTGTATTGTTACATTAAATTAAAAAACCCTTTTCCCCTTAATATATAAGCAATATAATTTTTAGGTTTTCATGAATATTTAATACTGCAATATGAATGAACGTGGTATTATATTGCCTTCTAGTGAAGCCTCCATGGAGTATGTTCACTTGGGGAGGTCTACCATGCTCGATCCACAAGTCTTCATCCATCGACGACAAAGCTTCATCAATGCCCCCTTCCTGTCGAACTCGACTTGACTCTGGCGGATTTCCTTCTGCATCTGTCGCTATACCCGATTTTTTCATTTCTTCTGGAGCACACTAGAATTCTCCCTTATTTCTTCACACTGTTGTCTCCTCTTTTCTCATTCAATATTTTGGATATTCGGAGTGCTTTTGTGGCTCATTGTTCTATTTTTGTCAAATTTTTGGATTTTTTTTCGCTATTGGTCATGTCGTCTTTTTATCTAGGAGCTTCTTCAACACAAATGGTATGGAATCTATGAATTTTTCATGCGTCTCAGAGAATAAATTTTCTCTTGCTTGAGCGATAGTCAACTTGATTCTTCTGGCATAGTTTTGCATATAGTTTTCTATATTTCTCTCCTAGCAATCCTTAATCTCTTGCTCTGATATCATTTGATCATGCTCACTGTCATCTTATGCATGCATCACCAGAAATAGAACCAATGTTGTATTCGATGGGGTTGCATGGTTACCAGTGATACATATTATAAAATACGCAAGCAAGCACAAAGATACAGATACAATAAACAAGTGATGGAAGATGAAGCAACAAGCTTTTCTATTACTCAACAAGATATGTAGAAGGATTACATATATATATATACAAACTGAATTATCTATAAGTTGGCTCACCAGTCTATTTATATGATTGAAAAATAGTTGCATAACTACCTATCGGTTCACCCAACTGAGCGACATGCATTGGTCGACTCAATCCGTCGACATGTATTACAAGTAGTCAAGTGGAGGACCTAGTCGGTAGTTCAACTTAGGCTCCTCCAACACATATGTGGGTCTACATGGGGATAAGTGTACATGTGTATTTATCTAAACATATTTGTAATAGTGGTTGGACCTAATGAAGCGACCACATGTGCAATGAGTGAATATGTATATATAGGGATAATGTATTCATTGTTGAGAGCGGTGTAAATGGATTATGTGAAGGACTTGGGGTAATTGGAGGGATATTGGAGTGGGATATCCACTTATTTAAGGATTTATTGTGTAACTTATCTATATTATCTGTATTGGATTTGTTCTCCACGCCCACATTGTTGTACATGGTGTGTAATTCTTGTCTCTTATGATATTTTTGTCTATTTGGTGCATAACATTTGGTATTAGATCTTGGACGCTTCCAAAACTAGACATATTGGAATTTTCGCTATAACCATTTTTCTATGAAGTTTCAAATAGTGAAAATCGCAAGGGACAAAGAAACTAGAATGAAATATCTGTGATACAAGTTTCAAATCCTAACTCAATACATTTTTGGAGTTATAACTAGTGGAAATTAGTGTTTCTCACTAGTCCCAAAACAGGTGTTTTGAGGAAAAATTGTTAATTTTTTATCTTTAATTTGGAAATGCAACATTACTTGAAATAAAATAACAATTATACACGTAAGAAATCACATTCGAAACATGATTTACCTCGTGGAAACAATCTATGACTTAAGGGAGAGAACCCCATCAAAACCTTCCTTATGATATTTATAAGTAGCAGCGAATGTCTTTTACATCAAGTACCCTCGGTGTAATTACAGATCAAGATAAAGATAAAGAAGAGAGAATCGGAATAATATCCTGCACAAAGAGAAGCGCCTTGCCTTCAATGGAGAAGAGAATTTGATTCACATTCAATTCATCAATCCTATATAACATATTTATATATTCATCACATGCATCAGCTTCTATTTTTATCTTTTGACTTCATGATGAACTCACCCTCCATCTGGATGTTTCAATATTGCATGAAGAAGAGCGCCGCACTCATGTAGTGCATTAACTCACTGACCTGATTGTTAGGATGAACTCACGCCTTAACTAAAATCTTTCCCAATTAGTTAGGTGGCTAACTTAAGTGTCGTCATGCAAGTGTTTCAACTCAAGTGTCGTCTTTTAGTTTAACATAAGTGTCGTCATGCAATAACACTTAGTTAACTAGATATTCTTTGTTATCTCTTAGTTAACTCTCTTTACTTATTATTTCTTGTTAACATTACTGTAGTGATCAATTCAAATTCTCCTTTTATTTACTAAAGTATTCACTGAAGTTTAACAATTCGAATTCTCTCTTAAATAATTCTTTTATGTGGAATTCAAATTCTCTCATATCTTATCGCATATTATATTTATCTCTTGTCTTATCTTCATGGTCCACATGTTCCAACTTAATTATTATATCAAATATACTAAGGATGTTTTCCCAATGATGTGATCATATTGTCCTACTATCGTTCCAAGTGGTTATATGCTAAAGTAATTCACTCTAGCGATTTTCAATCCCTAGGGGAGACTTAGTAGCTCAACCATGGTTAGTAGTACATCAAACATCGTACATGCTTCAACATGAAAAGAATCAACTCAACACACGAGGCACAACCTCAACACACGAGGATCTATATTGACACATAAGACCTTAGCCTTGACTAGCAAGACTGTACAACATCATCACTTTGACATACAAAGCAATTTCCTTAAAACATGAAGCCTAACCATTCTTGATCCCAACTAAAGATTCTTCTCCAGATTTCCTAAGTCCAACTTAGACTCCTATGAAGCACTACCTCGGCAGACGAGGCTCAATCTTGAAACACAAGATTGATCTGGAGAATGACTCACGATGTTGTAAATTTAACACTCCCTCTCAGCGATGGATACATTCTATTCCATGCCAATATTGTCTCAGAAGTACCTATAATTCATCATGGATAGAGTATTATTCAACATATTTTCAATCTGCTCACCGGTAACAGTGTACTGATGTCTCCTGGCTCTTCTTTGGACCAAGTCTCTAATGTAGTGATACTTCATATCAATGTGTTTCGATCTGTCATGAAACATAGGGTTTTATGAGAGATTAATGAAACTCTTATTGCCAGAATGGATGTGTAATATCCCCAAATTAGATCTCAAAATATTAATTCAATCACAACAATTTTTAACTCAAAATTTTCAACATAAAACTAGTCAACAACAAGTTACAAGAAAACTAGTTTTTAGCTAAGGTAGATTCCCACTAGGATTGGGAACTTGAGGACTTTAGGATTTGAAAAATGTATAGGTGAATGTGCAGAAGCAAATATCTCATATCCAAGGCGAACTTCATAGTCCTATGCACAAGGTACTGGGGCCATTTACATTTCAACAACCACTCTGCAAAAGTCTACTCTGAGGCTTCGTAGGCACACCAGCATATGCATAGTAGACCATACACTTACTCTTGATAGTAAAAGGAGTTTGGATTTCAGTTATTAACTCCCCATATTTATGAGAGGCAATTTTTTCTTATATTTATGGAAGATATGACAGAATTTCAGAGCAAAGAGGAAAAAAGGTGCTATGATGGACAACTCAACTAGTCGACTTCCAGGTTCTCCCAAACAGGATGAGAGGCCTAAAAATTCCCAGGGAAATGAATGGAGGGTATTTATTAGTGTCTTACGAATTTCATACAACCATAATAACATAAAATTGATCCACGGGTAACCTTAAATATCAAAAACTGTAAACCTAGTCAATAAATTGTGCTCAAAGAGCTAGTCTTGATAAAATGCAAACCAAAAAACCTCTAAGGATTTCAAATTCCTCTTATGAAATTATGAATAATACATGAGCATATGAACAGATTCAAACCTGAATTAAAATTTTTGAGCAACAATTGAATGTATTTTAGTCTCAGATTTCTCAGGGAGTCTCAAATACATGAATTTATTACAATATGGAGTGTAGAAGACTATAAGGAGTGAAGAAGAGAATATTTCTTCACTGGATATGCAATATTATGAATACAAGGAAGATGTATTATCATGGAAGGTTCACCATATCTCATTGAATTCTGATAGGGGGTGCATTCATCAACTGAAACTTCATACATGCGCTCCTCAACACTGAAACCTTGGCTCTGGTGAGAATGGTTGTATCTTGGTCATCCGGGCACCTTTTTCAACAAGAAAAAAAGAGTTTCTTACTAGAAAAAAACCTACGGATGCAATGGAATAGGTCTCACAACCCATAAATTCTCATAAATTCTGAAACCAGAACCTCCATTTCATCCCTTCAACATTGTTCCCACTAAACGAAGGGAATGAATAGAGATTTCGAATTGGATGTTTGATATTTCTTCTTCTGAATCTCGAATAAGATTTAATGGACTTCAATACCTACACATAAGACTTCCATGGATGTAGTATAACATAAGACTGGATCAAGATTAACCTTGGGGCACATCACCCAATCTTTCTTGAGGCATAACACTCAACCTGAAAAGCAAAGCTCTCTTAGACAAAATACAAACTAGAAAAAAGATGTGAATGGTGCACACTAGCATGATTTTATATACTTGGATAACTTCTTGGGATAGTAACTAGCACATGTGAGAGGTGAGGGATCCTTCCTTAGGAGAATTAGCAACTTTTCTTGCATTGTGCAACTTGCTTTCTTTCTGTTTTTAGAAATTGTTCCCTCCTTAGATTTTCTGGATATTTCCTTCTTTTCAACCGGATGCTTTCTTTCTTTTTTCTCACTTTCCTGCTTTGTGATTTTTCCTTTTTTTATTACTTTTGCCAATTTCCATCTTTTTCTGCTGTCACCTTGATTTTAGTTGACTCCTTGTTGTTTCCATCTTTTTCAATTGAGTGGGTGAGGTACACCTTGTCCTCATGCACCCTTGTCATCATCCAAAACATCATCACATGTAATCAATAATTAAATACAAAAATAATAATTACATCTCCTTCAATTTAATTAATTAAAACAACTATAGGATAAATTATTCCTAGTTAATAATTTAATTGCCTAAGTAATGCCAGCCCCTTTTTAATTAATTAATGGAATTTCACTAGGATCCATGGGGTTTTGATGTGGCATTTTCTACTAATTGGTGTTGTAAAAATGGGAGCATGATAGTCCTTCCCTCCCAAGCATGATTGTCCTCAATCAAGAAACCAACTGCAACTCCAACCAAAAGTCCACCATGTTTCTGTTGCACCACTCTGATCATAGTCATTATCCCAATGACTAGCTATTTTCCTACAAAATTTTCAACCTAACTATTATAGCTGAGAAGAATTCTCGGATCCCACTATTTGTGTTGCATGTCTCCCAGTGGCACTGTTACTTGTGGAAAACTGTCATTCCAAATAATTCCAGGGTCCCATTGTCTCATTTGAATCCTTCCAAACATCAAGATCAACATGAAGAATATGTCATCATGGAGGATATCTATATCACTCCACCATACTAGAAGTTCATCACTTCCAATGCAAAACCAAACCTCTATGGGTCTCTCCAACCAAGTATGAAACTCCATATGTTCCACGTTAAAACTAGCACTACTAGAATTACCACTATCCATAAGACGTAGGTGGCAATCCCATGTCCATCTAGGTATAATGAAGACATCACATATCATCCATAGATGCCCATGCAACTGCTCACAAAAGATGAATGATGTGTCAATAAACTCCCCACTAATGCAAACAACAAGCTTACCCCTTCGAGTACTCAACTCCCTCATGTATCTATCCACCCAATCCATGGATGAATAAACATTTCATCTTAATGATTTGAATGGAAATATTGTAGCTTCCCCATGTGCCATCATCGCTCAGGTGCAACAACTCATCAATCTGCTACTTATTCCACCTAACTGAATCAAGTGGAATTACCATGCACTAATATGCACGATGGAGACATCAGATAGATGCGTCTATTGCTGCTCATCAAACTGGTAAGGGACTGGTGTGCTTATAAAGCCCCAAGGTATAACCATCAAGTAATCAATAAAAAGTGTGGGAGCCCCCTTCTCCTCATGTGGCACCAAAAGAAAGAATCCCTTTACCCAATCTTCATCCCCATGAATGTTTTCTTCCATATGTGTGAGTGATGGAGAATAGAAAACCAACTCTATGCAACAGTCATCCATCATACTTGAGTTTGGATCAACTGTAGTGAGATCATGTGCTTCCTCCAAAAATGTGTAACAATCTCCTTGAGGCAACTCATATTCTCTTTGCAAAAGAACAGGTTCTTGTCCTTCGTATTGCTTAAATTAAAACTCCCCAATCACATGAAAATTAGAATGTACTTCATGTGCCATCATCACATGAAGTTCCTCCTCTACACTATGAATACAATCAGCCATATGAGAATGACTGTCTACAATGTAAGAGGTGAAAGGTGATCCTTTCAACTCCTCATCAAGCTGCTCAATATGATGCTCATATTCTTGAAGTGCACAAAGAACACTCCTCAAAGAATATTGATTATTATTCAATAGGTGAGTGAGTTGGTTAACCTCTTCTTCATGTTCCAGTGAAGCACTATGATACATATCCACAAGCTCCAGTAAATGATCTCTATCAGAAAGAAAATGCAGAAAATTACCTCTAATGTCAGTCATTGTTTTCCGAATGGTATCCAAGTCTTCAATGGATGATGGCTCTTCCATAGATGCATCTCTCCAACAGGATTTTGACACAGATGCAGTAGTGTCATGCAAAATGTTAAAGGCCTCATGGATCTTCACTTCACTCATCTTCAAAGGCCTTGTAACAAAATGTGGTTGTTGAGGAAAAACATCCTCTTCTTGCTTCTTTTGATCAACCTCATGATGAAGCTCAGCTAGTGAAGTATAAGTTGACACTTGTTCATCTTTCCCAATTGCAATATATTCATCTTCATGGGAACTATCTCTTTTAGAAACCTCTTATACACATATTCCTTCCCCATTGATATCACCTTGCAGTAACTCATGCACCTCCAATGATTCATCTCAATTACTGCCTTCATAGTTAACACCAAAAATTTGAGCCTCCATACCAAAGGACTCAACCATGCCAACCTTCTCACTATAAGTGGATTCCATCTCAAAATGAAACAAAGGGATACAAAAGTCATAAATGTGGAAATATATTTGTATCATGTCTTTCTCTTCATGTGGTGGATCTATGGTGGCTTGTCCTTCTACCAAATATTTTGGTTCACATCCAACTGATGTGTGACTGTCTTATGCTTCATTATTAATCTCAAGTGGTGAATGTGAATATGATTTATGTTCTTATTTTGGATCTTATCCAAAATATGTATCACCACCATCAACAGAACCATCCTCCTCAGTAGTGATGTTGAAATCACCAACAAAGAAGCTCAAAGATCCCGAAGTGGAATCTCTTTTCACGCTGTTAACAACTTCAACAATTTGTTCTTGGTATTGCGGTGCACATGGTTCTTCTACCTCCTGGGAATATTTCACATTGCTTGGTACATCATCCTCATTTGATGGCTTCCTTTTGACAGAGGGATTCCCTCTTTCTGAATCAAGAGAAGCTCTAGATTCACCCTTAGTTAGTGACTCTTTAGGTGTAAAGCATGGTGATGCTTCACTCTACTGCAACATATGCTCCACTTCTTTGCACCCACTATTTACAATATGAATTATTCTTATTTGATAATTTATTCCACTAGGATACTCATTGGGAAACAAAATTTCAACTTTGAAAGTGAAGATGTCCCGGAAAGGAAAGACCTCTTGGATCTCCTTCCTCAATGTTTGGTATTCTATGAGGTACTCTAAAGGATTAACTACTAGAATTTTTTCTCCATAGCATAGTCTTCCATCTACAATAATAAAATCTGGTGTATTAGGCCTTATGTTATGTGTGCACACAATGTCACACAAAGAATCATCCTCCTCATTTCTTGTTAAACCTCCATCAATATAGAAGACTTCCTCATCATCCTATTCAAAATTATAATTGGTTGGTGCTAGTCTCATGTCTGCAAATTCTTCAACTTGAGATATTAACTTCCATAGGATGGGCCAAGGAAAGAGCTCTGATACCACTATAATATCCCCAAATCACATCTGAGAATATTAATTCAATCACAAAAAAATTTAACTTAAAAATATCAAGATAAAACTAGTCAACAACTAGTTACATGAAAACTAGTTATTAGCTAAGGTAGATTTCGACTAGGATTGGGAACTTGTGGACTTTAGGATCTGAAAAATGTATAGGTGAATGTGCAGAAGAAAATATTGTTGATGTATTTGTAACTTCAGAATGTATTTCATATATGTATATTGTATTCCTATAGAGATGTTATTATTCCTCTATATGGAAGTGTTTGTATTCCTATAGAGATGTTATTATTCCTCTATACGGAAGTGTCGTCATTTATACTGTAAGTGTTGTAACTTATACTTGATGGGTTATTAGACCACCTTGTTGGGGTCGGACCTATATAAGTCATGTGGGTTAAAGGGTTATTAGACCACCCTATTGGGGGTCAGTCGGCCCTGTCAGTATTATGTTATGTGGTTAAGTTGAGGCCGACCTAGTAAAGGTTATTAGGCAAGTCAAGTCATGTATAAATAGAGTGCGGGAGGCACTCTATTTGATCATTCAATTTCTCACTCTTACACTCATTGGAGAGTGGCGCACTAGTGGAGGAGGAGAAGCTACTACTAGGAGTATATCTCTTATGCTTGGGTTGTATCATTTCTCTATCTATCTCTGAGGAAGTTGCGGGGTTTTTCACCTTCTTGGTTTTCCTTGGTGAAACTCTGTGTCTCTTATGTGCTTGCATTATTGTGTCCATGATTGATATGCTGTAGATATGGTGTACATGTTATTCTCTCAGTTAATATCCTAGATCAGATTGAAATTTCTGAAAATTTAACATGGTATCAAAGCTAGCCTGAAAGAAGGCATGGTATGGCATTTATGACACTTGTTGCACTTGTGAAGCTAGGGCTTGATATATCAAAAACCAGTCATCGTAGAACTTTCGCTATAAATCCATTTTGGCGAAGTTTCAAGATCTGAAATTGTTACAAGTTGAAGAGAAGATCCGAATGTACCTAGTGTCCAAAGCACAACTTGTAATTCATTGGACTTTGTGTTTTATGATCTGTTCAATCTAGGGTTTCTGCCTCTTCCAAATCTCAGTCATAAACTGGTGACGTAGGAAGAAAGGTCACAACTTGGGCTAGGAAGATCCAAATGAAATTTAGTAAAAATTGACAGGTAGGGAACAGACTTTACTTTCTTAGGTAAGGTTTTCAAAGGCCGAAATTGAACCAGTGACATGTGGCACTTCGTACAAGTTCGCTCTCCTGTTTTATCCCATAAACAGGTCACGTTGCGACACTTGGCATAACTCTCTCTCAGATAATTTTGGGTTTCGAAGAATGTTGGAATTTTTTGTATCGCAGATTATGGCTGGATGCTTCTCATAAAAATTGAAATTTAGAGGCCAAGATCAATTTTTTTTGTTGGGTAGAAGGTCGGGCTTGATCAAACCCTAGTTCGGGACTTTGATTGGAAAAGTGAAAAAATTAGGGCTTCCGCAAAAATGGGAATTTTTTAAATCTGTGACCAGAGCTGGAAGCTCCTTGGAAAAATCGAAGTTTGGAGCTTTGGATCAAACTGTTTGGTTGGGTGAAGCTCCGGGAAACTCAAACCCTAATTCAGGGTCCTCCCTAGTGAATCCGAAAATCTAAAAGGCAATTTTGAGGGGTGAAACTTTGCAGTTTTCAAATTCTAAGTATACCAGCTTGACCAACTCAGAAAGGCGCATCTTTCTATCCTTTCAGAAGTTTGAAATTCAAAGTTTGAATTTTTAGGGTTTCTCTGACAAACCCTAATCCAGCTCCAGATCCAGTTTCTGCAAATCAAAGTGGATTGGGTTAATCCTAGAAGAGAATGGATTAGTAATCTGCATAAGTGAAGAAGTTCCCATTTCATAGGGAGTTGAGGCTAAGGCCTTACATAAGAAGATTACAAGCAATCTTGACAGGTATGACTTATCCTCGTATTTTTTGAGATCTGTTCATGATTAAGTTTATGGTATGTTTGTCTTCATTAAGGTTAGTACAATCTTGATTAACTTTAGACTTGTTTTATCACCTTAATAAAATTATGAATGTAGATATTCATTGATTAGGGTTTTGACACTTATGATTGTACTAATGCATTGTGGTGTTGTATGAGGTTGATGTTGTCCGCTAACATGAAAGGTACATCAAGAAAGACAAATCATGTTCTAGTTCAAGAACATATAACCATGGTGACATGAAGACAAAGATTCATCCATTGTCATGGATCACATAGAAGCTCTACTTACAAGGTATGTATAATTTGGCTCTACAATGATTAACCTATGATATATGCAGATTACTAGCACAAGTCATTGAAGAGAAAAAGAAGACATTATGCGGGTATGTTAGACATAACTAGATAGCATGCTAATCCATGTATGTTTTTCCTATATCAAGTTAGAATCCTACCTTGTGTTAGGATCTCTTATATAAGTATACACGGCATGATTGATAATGATTATTCATTGAAGTTAGTAATCATGGGTTTAGGCATTTTATGTTCCTTACTTTGATTAATGATATGACTAACCAGAAAAGTCCTATATAAATCTTGAATACTAATGCTTATTATCTATGTTTGAAATGATCATGACTATACATGCTTAAGATTATTGTGTTTTGACAGTATTAAGATTATACTAATGAATGAATGATCATGTATGAGATCTCAAGGATAACACAATGATGATATTAGTAAGCATGCATAGTGATCGAGGATGGATATAAGTTCAGGGACAGATAATCCAAGAAGCAAAGATCAAGAGGGAGCACACTCCAGTAATTCCTGCAACGAAACAAAGATTGAGAGGGAGTCCACCCTACAACCAAACAAAGATAAGTATTTGAATTGTCATTTCTTGCATATTTGTTTGTTTAAATAATATTGTTCAATGATGTATATGCTTATGTTCCTAGACTTAGGGTGTGTATTATGCATATTAGAATAATTGCATTAATGAACAGTATACTACTAATATGCATGTGATGGGTAAGTGGCCTATGGCACTGTACAGCATTCAATTGCTACTTATCTAGAATGAAAACTCTTTGCTGACATGTTGGGAGTTGTGCACACTCTTAACAATGTTTTGGTAGAGATTGGAAGGCATCTAGAAAGTTACGGGATATGGATAAATGTTGTATTGAAGCATTGGCTAAAATAATTGCATGAATGTATGACATATTTCTTTATGTGTAAGAATTTATTCTGAGAACTATGAGATGTTTTCTAATCATGCAATTTAACTTGTTTTGTAGGAAAGATCATATACCATCACCTACAAAAGAAGAACTACAACATTTGTTCCAACAATGAAGTTCAAACTATCTATTGAAGATATTGAAGAATCTGAAGTTCCCAGGATACGGGATACAGTAAAAGGATTCCATGGTTGAGAAGTACCAATCGATCATGTTTGGGATGTGGTCCCAAGACCTAAAAGGAGGTTTGTTGTGAGTTCCAAGTGGATCTATAAGATCAAGAATGCTGCAGATGGTAGCATGGAGAAATACAAAGCAAGGTTGTAGCTGATGGCTCCTCCCAGAAAGAGGAATTGACTATGAAGAGACTTTTGCACCTATAGCCAGATACACTTCCATTAGATCAGTACTTGCCTTGGATATAGTGATAGAATGGAAGATACACCATATGGATGCCAAAACAACTTTCTTGAATGGTGTAAGTCAAAGAGGAACTGTATGTGGTGCAGCCACTTGGTTTTGAGACACATGATAGGGAGTCATATGCGTGCAGGTTGAAGAAAGCCTTGTATGGCTTGAAGCAAGCTCCAACGACTTGGTATAGTAGGATAGACAACTTTCTATCCAGTTTAGGATTTACCAAGAGTAAAGCAGATTCCAACCTTTAGTACAAAGGTTGAGGAAGGAAATCCAATGATACTCTTATTGTATGTGGATGACCTATTTGTTACAGGTGAGGATAGATTGATTGCCAATACGAAGAGGAAGCTTGCTACCGAGTTCGAGATGAAGGACTTGGGGATGATGCACTATTTTCTAGGCATGGAGGTGTGGGAGATTGTAGATAGAATCTTCCTTAGACAAGGGAAGTATGCAATAGAGATCCTAAAGAGGTTCAGGATGATGGACTGCAAGGCCATGGCCACACCTATGGCATCGAACCTGAAGCTTATGTGTGATGCTTCATCTGAGCCGGTTGATGTCACGATGTATCGTCAGATGATTAGGTCTTGATGTACCTCACGAATACGAGACTAGATATTTTCTTTGTGGTGAACACATTGAGCCAGTTCCTGACAGATCCGAGTAGTGTTCGCCTAGTTGTTGTAAAGCATATTTTGAGGTACTTGAAGGGTACAATTTATTATGAGCTCAATTATGATGCGAATCAAAAGTTTAACCTGCAGGGTTGTGTTGATTTGGATTGGGCAGGTAGTGCTGCAGATAGGAAGAGCACTTGTGGGTGCTGCTTCAGTATGGGATCGGGTGTGATCTCTTGGTTTAGCAGGAAGCAGTTCTGCGTAGCACTGAGTACAGCTGAAGCTGAGTATGTTGTAGCTTGTTCGGCTAGTTGTGAGACCGTATGGCTTAGGAAGCTACTGCCTGTGATATTTGATCTCCCATTGGTTGCTACTGGTATCTTTTGTGACAACCAGAGTTGTGAGAAGCTATCTGAGAACCTAGTGTTCCACGACAGGTCGAAGCACATTGAGATCAAATATCACTATATCAGGGATATGGTGCAGAGAGGAGCAATGAAGCTTCTATATGTTGCGATGGATGAGCAGGTTGCAGATGTGTTGACGAAACCACTAGCCAGAGTGAAGTTTGAATACTTCAGAGAGAGGCTTGGTGTTCTCCAGATTGACGACACTTCGAGCAAAAATTGATGGACACATTCGCAGGAGCCATTCCAAGCATGGTAAGAGGAGGATCCTTCCCATGGCTGTGGATGTAAGCGTTGTGTGATGAGAATCAGGACGATGCTCCAGTTACTGCTCTATATGCATCATGTTGGATGCTTGTTCATGTATATGTATATGCATCATGTTGGATGCTGGATATGATCAGTTGGATCATGTATATGTATATGCATCATGTTGGATGCTTGTTATGATCAGTTGGATCATGTATTTATATATGCATCATGTTGGATCCTTGTTATGATCAGCTGGATCATGTATTTGTATATGCATCATGTTGGATACTTGTTATGATCAGGTGGATCATGTATTTGTATATGTATCAGGTGGATAGATTGTATGATCAGGATGATCATAGATGATGAGCTTCAGGATGTTGCTCTAGATGATATGTATCAGGTGGATACATTGTATGATCAGGATGATCATAGATGATGAGCTTCAGGATGTTGGTCCAGATGGTATGTATCAGGTGGATACATTGTATGATCAGAATGATCATGGATGACAAGCTTCAGAATGTGGCTCCAGATGATATGCATCAGGATGATCATGTGATGATGTACATCAGG
The DNA here is from genome assembly GCA_027924585.1 of Larix kaempferi. Lineage (NCBI taxonomy): Eukaryota > Viridiplantae > Streptophyta > Pinopsida > Pinales > Pinaceae > Larix > Larix kaempferi. The sequence continues at coordinate 2,338,997 of BSBM01001360.1, forward strand.
ATGATGTATGATGAGTATCAGGTTGATGCTTTGTGGTCGTGGACAGGTTGTGCAGATGAGCATATAAGTTGGCCTGGGAGATTCGATAGGTTGGGCTATGTGCTCGTAATCAGTCATGGGATTCTCTTTTGAGGCATTGCTATGGGAGGACATATAAATAGACCTGGGAGATCCGACAGTTAGAGCTGTCTACTCGTAACAGCCTGGGATGCTCTTTCGAGGCATTGTCCTATGGCATATAAGTAGACCTGGGAGATCCGATAGGTTGGGCTGTGTGCCCATAATAAGTCTTGGGATTCTCTTTCGAGGCATTGCCATGACCACATGTAATAAGTCTTGGAGATCTGGACAAGTTGTGCTAGTCACGTAAAAGGCCTCAGATGCTCTTTAGAGTTCTTGATTGACACTCTTTTAAGGTTTTGTGGTGGGGGTCACATGTAATACGTCCTGAAGATCTGGACAGGCTATGCTAGTCACGTAAAAGGCCTCGGATTCTCTTTAGATTTCTTGCTATGCTAGACACTCTTTTAAGGTTTTGTGACAGTCACATGTAAGTGGACCTGGGAGATCTTTCTGGTCATGCTTCGGCACATAAAGGATCCTAGGATACTCTTTCGAGGCATTGTGACACACGTAATAAGTCTTGAGAATTCCACCATATGTTTAATGATGATGAAGACCTGTAGGTGGTGGGCCTACATCCAGTATGAAAAAGGACTAGCTCTATAGAACTTCTTATGACAAGTAGTTCAAATATTGATTGAGATAGCAGCAGCAGTGACGATGATGATGATTCGATGACGATGATCCAGAGAAGAAGACTTGTGCTAGAAGACCTGTGTCGAGAAATACCTTCCTAGTTAAGAGGGAGTGTTGATGTATTTGTAACTTCAGAATGTATTTCATATATGTATATTGTATTCCTATAGAGATGTTATTATTCCTCTATACGGAAGTGTTGTCATTTATCTTGTAAGTGTCGCAACTTATACTTGATGGGTTATTAGACCACCTTGTTGGGGTCGGCCCTATATAAGTCATGTGGGTTAAAGGGTTATTAGACCACCCTATTGGGGGTTGGCCCTATCAGCATTATGTTATGTGGTTAAGTTGAGGCCAACCTAGTAAAGGTTATTAGGAAAGTCAAGTCATGTATAAATAGAGTGCGGGAGGCACTCTATTTTATCATTCACTTTCTCACTCTTACACTCATTGGAGAGTGGCGCACTAGTGGAGGAGGAGAAGATGCCGCTAGGAGTATATCTCTTATGATTGAGTTGTATCATTGCTCTATCTATCTCTGAGGAAGTTGCAGGGTTTTTCACCTTCTTGGTTTTCCCCGGTGAAACTCTATGTCTCTTGTGTGCTTGCATTATTGTGTCCATGATTGATATGTTGTAGATATGTTGTAGATATGTTGTACATGTTATTCTCTCAGTTAAGATCCTAGATCAGATTGAAATTTCTGAAAAATTAACAAATATTTCATATCCAATTCCACCTTCATAGTCCTATGCACAAGGTACTGGGGCCATTTACGTTTCAACAACCACTCCGCGAAAGTCTACTCTGAGGCTTCCTAGGCACACCAACATATGCATACTTGACAGTACAGTTACTCTTGATGGTAACCAGAGGATGGATGGCATTTATTAACTCCCAATATTGATGAGAGACAAGTTTTTCTGAGATTTATGGAAGATATGGCATAATTTGGGAGCAAAGAGGAAAAAAGGAGCTATGATGGACAACTCAACTAGTTGATTTATAGGCTCTCCCAAACAGGATTATAGGCCTACAAATTCTTAGGGAAAGGAATGGAGGGTCTTAATTAGTGTCTTAAGAATTTCATACAACCATCAGAATAGAAAATTGATCCACAGGTAACTTTAAATATAAAAAATTGTAAAACTAGTCAAGAAATTATGCTCAAAGAGCTTGTCTTGACAAACTGCAAATAAAAAAACTTCTAAGGATTTAGAATTCCTGTCTGAACTATAATATGAATCGTACTTTAACATATGAACAACATCAAACTTAAATTAAAATTGATGAGAAACAATTGAATGGATTTTAATCTCATAATTTTTAGGGAGTCTCAAACACATGAATTTCATAGAATACGGAGTGTAGAAGACTGTAAGGAGTGAAGAAGAGAAGATTTCTTCACTGGATATGCAATATGATGAATAAAAGGAAGATGGATGATCATGGAAGGTGCACCATATATCTGTGACTTCTCATAAGGGGTGCATTCATCAACTGAAACTTCACACGTGTGCTCCTCAACACTAAAACCTTGGCTCTTGTGAGAATGGTTGTATCTTGGTCATCTAGACACCTTTTTCAACAAGAAAAAAGGAATTTATTACTAGAAATGACCCTCCAAATGCAATAGAATAGGTATCACAACCCATGAATTCTCAGAAATTCCAAAACCATAACCTTTATTTCGACCCTTCAACATTGTTCCCACTGAATGAAGAGAATGAATAGAGATTTCAAATTGGATGTTTGATAATTCTTCTTCTGACTCTCGAATTGGCTTGACAAGACTTAATGAAATTCACATCAGACTTCCATGGCTATAGTAGAACATAATAATGGATCAAGATTAACCTTGGGGCACATTACCCAAGCTTGGCTGAGGCACAACACTCAACCTGAGAAGCAAATCTCTCTTAGACAAAATACAAATTAGCCAAAATATGTGAATGGTGCACACTAGCATGATTTTATAGACTTGGATAAGTTCCTAGGAAATTAAGTAGCATATGTGAGAGGTTAGGGTTCCTTCCTTAAGAGAATTAGCAACTTTTATTTCCTTGTGCAACTTGCTTTCTTTCTTTTTTCTTCTGCTTTTAGCAACTATGCTCTCCTTAGATTTTCTAGATGTTTCCTTCTTTTCAACTGGATCCTTTTCTGCACTTTCTTTTTTTCTCACTTTCCTTCTTTGTGCGTTTTCTTTTTTTTAATGCTTTTTTTTGGTTTCCATCTTTTTTTTAGTTTTCACCTTGCCTTTATCTAACTCCTTGTTGTTTCTATCTTTTTCAATTGAGTGGGTGAGGTCAACCTTGTCCTTGTGCGCCCTTTTCATTATCCAAATCACCATCATATGTAATTAATAATTAAATACACAAATAATAGTTACATCTCCTTCAATTTAATTAATTAAAATAACTATAGGCTAAATAATTGCTTGGTAGAAACCCAATGTCTATGTCTTGGCTCAGAGATGAAATGACTGAAGATACTCACTGCATAACATATGTCTAATCCATTATGTATCAAATATATCAAGGAACCAATGAGATATCTATACATGGTAGGATCCACTAGATACAATCTGAAATATGACTCCTGTATCTTCTTTAGATTAGACACCATTGGAGTAGACATGGACTTACATTCCATCATACCAAATAACTCATCTTTCCTTTTCCAAACTTCTAGACCAAGAAAATAGTCGATAAGACCTAAGTCTTTCATTTCGAAATAAAAAATGAGATCCCTCTTGCACTGAGCTATATGTTGCTCCTCTCCATTAAGGAACAAGTCATCAACATAGAGAACCAATATCAATGGTTGGTTCTTCACAATATTGAAGTACAGGTTGGGGTCAGATTCTCTTTTGGAGAAGACCAAGCTTGGAATATAGTTTCCAATCCTTAAATAAGAATCCCTCGGGGCCTTCTTAATCCCATATAACGATTTCTTATGTTTGCATGCATGGGACTCCTTCCCATTAATTAAAAACCGCTTGGGTTGTTATATGTAAACCTCTGGCTCAACCTCACCATTGAGGAAGGAAATATTCACATCCATCTGGTGAAGTTTCCAACCGAAAACTAAAGCAATGGAAGTTATGGTTCGGATAGTAGTGTGCCTTGCCACAGGAGCAGATGTCTCATCATAGTCTATCCATTCTTTCTATTAAAAACCATGGGCCAAAAATCTTGCTTTATACTTTTCAATACTTCCATTAGCTGCATGGTTGATCTTATAAATCCACTTGGAAGTTACTATTGACTTACCTTTAGGTTTAGGAACCACTTCCCACGCATCATTCTTCATGATAGATCTGTATTCGTCTACCATGGCATCTTTCCATACTTGTTGATTTAAGGATTACTCATAGGTAGAGGGTTATGAATCACTGATGTGAAACATATGTGATACATATCCTAAAAATATTTTAGGTCTCTTTCTATCTATGGTTTATCCTGGAGGTGCTCCATGCTTTTCTTCCTCTTGCATAATGTCTCGACCCCATATAGATATTCTCTTAGCAGGAGGTTCATCAAGAGATCTTTCTATCATATCTTTTGGCTCTTCAAGATCAAGCATATATATGGAATCATTTGGATTCTCCCTCTCACCATATGAAAGAGGATAATCATAAATTGGATCCTCCATCATAGGAGTATCATGATCCCCCATATATGAATTACATTGAAGCTATTTGGAGCGGTTGAGGGTAGCCTCTTGATGAAATGTTACATCTCTCCTGACTTCAATGTTTCTTTGTATTCGAGCATAAATTATGTAGGATTTGGAGGATTCACTATATCCAACAAATGTACCTTTCTTTCTATATGGATCTATCTTTGTCCTCTTCTCTTGGCATGTGAATGTAAACATGAGAACCGAAAATCTTTAAGTGTCCAATATTTGGTTTTTCACTAGTGAAAACCTCTTCAAGAGTCTTTTCTCCCAAGATAACATGAGGTATTCTATTATGAATATAAATTTTAGTGCTGGAGGATTCTTCCCATAACGATGTGGGAAGATTCTGATCACACATCATGGATTTGCATCTTCCCATATTGTTTTGTTCTTTCTTTTAGCAACCCCATTTTGCTGGGGGTTGTAGGGTATAGTTAGTTGTCTTTTTATTCCTACATATCAAAATAATTCATTAAATTCATGGGACTCAAAATCTCGTCCATTATCATATCTCAAAGCATGAATGTGCTTCCCAGTATTATTCTCAACCAGTTCTTTAAATTTTCTAAACTTGTTGAAAGTTTCACTCTTTGCTTTCAAAAAATAAGCCCATGACTTACGAGAGAAGTCATCTATGAAAAGCACATAATACAAATAGCCACTCAATGAGGGTGTAGACATTCGACCACATAGATCGGAATGAATCAAGTCAAGGATCCCCTGGTATCTTTTGGTACTACTTAGAAAAATCTTCTTAATGTTCTTTCCAAGAGCACAACCTCTACAAACACTATCAAAATCATATTTAAACGTGGGCATACCTTTCACCATATATTTTAATTTCGGTAGCGATTTGAAATGGGGATTACCAAACCTTATAAGCCACATCTCGCAAGGATTGATTGTGTCATGGATCATGGCTTGAATGAGTTTTCCAGGAAATTTGTAGAGACCTTCCTCTCTCACTCCAATCACTGATGCAGAGTTCAAGTCTTCATGCTTAGGCCATAGGAGCAATTTATTGTCCATAGAGATAACTATGAATCCTTTATATTCTAGAAGCGAAACAGACAGGAGATTATTCTTCAATCTAAGGACAAACATAATTTCATCCACATCCAATACATATCATGAATCCAACTAAAAATTAGTGGATCCAATTCCTTGGATCAAATAGGTGGTATTATCTCCAAGCTCCACCTTACAGGAAAACCTCTTTTCCTTCTGATCTATGATAGCGCTCCTATATCTAGTCATGTTCTTAGATGTGGCACTGTCTACCATCCATGTCTCATCACTGGTGGTAATGGTTCCAGAACGGACTGATACAAGATAGTACTCCTTCTCTTTCTCTTGATCATTGGATTAATTCTTTCTTGTAGTTCCATATTTTGTAGCAATAGAAGCATCAAACCTACCCTTGAACTTTCCTCTTTTCTTTGCACGACATTCTCTTGCATAATCTCCCTTCTTATTGAAATTGAACATTTAACTTTAGACTTATAAAAGTTCTTCAAATCATTATCCTTCTAATGAGTGAAGTACTTGTGATATTTCTTACCTCTTTTCATCCATGATGCAAGAGAGAGGTTCTCTTCTTTGGAGGAAGTATACTTGCTCTAGATTCGCCCTTCTTCTCGTAGGAAATCATGCCATAGTCTATCAAAGTTAGGTTTCACTTCTCAACCATTTACCGCAGCCAATAATGTATCCCATGAAGATGGAATACCATCAACAAGGTCTGAATAAGATCATCATCATCGATCGTCACACCAATGCTCATGATTTGATATCTTACTTGAGAGAACTTTGTGAAGAAGAAAGCCACAACTTCATCCTTTTACATATTCATATTTCGAAGCTTGTTCTTCAATTCTCTCTTTTGACTAGGTGACTTCTTCTCATGAATATTTGTCAAAGTGTCGAAGCATTCCTTTGCGGTCTTCAAAGGAGTGATCACAAGAATCGAGTTATCTTTCGAGGAATCATAAATGATTCTCTTTTCTTTGGATTGATTCTTCTTGAAGGTAATGTGCCCTTTATTAGAAGTAGGCTCTTCAATAACACTGGATACATATACATCCAAATCATGCTCTTCCAAGGTATTCAATATCATGTCCTTCGAAGTATTGAAGTTCAAATTTCCTTCAAGAAGGTCTTCCGGCCTTACTGAGATTGAAGCCATAAATATTCAAGTATTGTGCACACTCAGGATCTACGTAGGCTATATATTGATTGTTGAACTTAGCTCTTTCATGCCCTAACATTTGATATTATGTTAATTTTTTATCATTGATTCAGAAATGCAATAGTACTTAAAATCAAATAACAATGATACACATAAGAAATCACATTCAGCACATGAATTTACCCTAGGGAAACCCTCTATGACTTGAGGGAGAAAACCCCAACAAATCCTTCCTTAGTATATTGATAGATAGCAGAGAATTTATTTTACGTCAACCACCCCCAGTGCAATCATAGAGAAAGAGAAAGATAAAGAGAAGCGCGTTGCCTTGAAGGGAGAAAAGAATTTGCTTCACATTGAATTCATCAATCAGTATAACATATTTATATATTCTTTGCATGCATCGAATTCTATTTTTATCTTATGACTTCATGATGATCTCGCCCTCCATTTGATGTATCATTCTTGCATGAAGAAGAGCACCCCACTTCTCAAGCAGTGCATTAACCCATTGAACCGAGTCTTAGGATGAAATGGCCCCTTAACTGAAAACTTTCCCACTTAGTTAGGTGGCTAACTTAAGTGTCATCATCTGAGTGTCACAACACAAGTTTCATCTTTTAGTTTAACACAAGTGGTGTCTTTTAGTTTAACATAAATTTTGTCATGCAATAACACTTAGTTAACTAGATCTTCTTTGTTATCACTTACTTAACTCTCTTAACTGATTCTTTCTTGTTAAAATCACTGTAGTGATCAATTCGAGTTCTCCTTTGATTTACTGAAGTCTTCAATAAAGTTTAGCAATTCAAATTCTCTCTTAATCAATTCTTTTATGTGAAATTCGATTGATTTCATATCTTCTCACATATTATCTTTATCTCTTATCTTATCTACATGGTCCACATGTGCCAACTTAATTATCATATCAAATATACAAAGGATATTTTCCCAATGATGTCATAGTATTGTCCTACTATTGTTCCAAGTGGTTATATGCTAAATTAATTCACTCTATGGGTGGCCAAACCCTAGGGGATACTTAATAGCTCTATCGTGGTTAGTAGTACATTGCACACCATACATGCTTCAACATGCAAAGCATCACCTCAACACATGAGGCATGACCTTAGCACATGAGGATTTGTCTTGAAACACAAGACCTTAGCCTTGACTAACAAGATTGTACAACATCATCACTTTGACATACAAATAAATTTCCTCAACAAACAAAGCTTAACCATTCTTGAGTCCAACTCAATATTTTTATCCAAGTTTCCTGAGTCCAACTCAAGCTCCTATAAGGCACTACCTTGACACATTAGGCTCAATATTGAAGCACAAGATTGACCTGGAGAATGACTCATGATGCTATAAATTTAACAAAATTGTTATATATGGATCATCCAAGCTCTAAATTGAGTGATACCTATTCCATATGACACAATACGAATTTTACTATCTTTGATAGCAAATTTAGATTCAGAATAAAAAAAAATGGACATGTGGCAGGCCGTACACTTTTTCTCTTCTAAAAGGGACAAAAATCACATTTTTTTGGAAAATCACCCTTGAAATTAGGTCATCCTTGTTGTATTGTAGAGAATACATATCAGGACACTATAGGATATGTTAGAATTTTAAGTGTTATAACAATATGGATCACTGAAATATAAACAACCACAACATGAACAAGAGTATACAACAAATTTATCCTGGGAAAACCCTCTTGGGGAAGAAAAACCCAGCAAACTTCTTCTATAAAGATTATGCATAATGCACAATAGTATCCCTCATGCAAAGACCCAAAAACAATAAGACTCCAAAAAAAAACTATCCACTTGACTCTATGTCTCTTAATGATGTGATCCCAATGTGTGAATGAGGTGACCAAATGAGGAGGTTGAAATACTAATTTAAACTAGACAAAACACTTGACCTTTTTACTAATTAGGTCGACTTGACTCTCCTAACTGGGCCGACATATACACTTTACAATAAAATATTCTTTTCTATAATTTTCCAGGTCAACCTAATAGTTAGGGTTTAGATTGAATCTTTCAATGAATTTTACATAATCAATTGCATCAATAATATTCCTTGTCACCATCATCTTCACATTGTTGCACTTCTTGTACATGGTCTATTGACATATGCATCTCTCGAATATATATATCATAATAAGTTCCACAAATCCATCCCTTTTTCATGTTGGATGTGACCTAGACCATTTCTAGGGTTTTCAGACATAGAGCCAGCCCTCTTTTATGCTAGATGTGACCTAGACCGATTCTAGGACTTTCCCACTGTAAATGATCTCCTGCAACTAAGCATACTAGGAGCATCATTACAAGACCTGCGAATGATCTTCCAGAGCTAGGCAGAATAGAAGCATCATTACAGGACTTTTCACCACAGATTCAACCCTCTTTCATGCTAGATGTGACCTAGACCAAGTCTAGGAATTTTACACTATAAATGATCTCCTGCAGCTAAGCAGACTAGGAGCATCATTACAAGACCTACGAATGAACTTCCGTAGCTAGGAAGACCAGAAGCATCATTCCAAGACTTTCCACAGTGCTAGACCTTTTTCATACTAGATGTGACCCAGATCATATCTTTGATTTTCCAACATAGTGCTAGTCCTTTTTCATACTAGATGTGACCTAGATCGAATCTAGGATTTTCCAACACAGTGCCAGTCCTTTTTCATACTGGATGTGAACTAGATTAAATATAGGATTTTCCACCACAGTGTCAGTCTTTTTTCATACTGGATGTGACCTAGATCAAATCTATGATTTTCCACAGAGTTGGTCCTCTTTTATACCAGATGCAACTATCCTCATCCACTAACAGAGCAATCCATCTAGTGGGTCCATCGCAGGAGAATCCATTACATTGCACACCACAACCACCTACATTACCTCATCGCTCATACAAATCCTCTCATAACCTATGAGACTCAATTACGTCACATGACCTGTGACTACCTGCTACCTCAACTGAGCTCATCGCTCCCTCTTGATCTGAACCACTCCAAGATTTTCCCTGAAGTATTCAAACTTCCCTCTCAACAGAGGTTTGATAAACACAATGGCTACTTGCTCCTCTGTTGCTATATGTTGGAGATTCACTGCTCCCTTCTACACCATACCTCGGATATAGTGATACCTGATCTCGATGTGCTTCAACTTGTCATGGAACACAGGGTTCTCCAACAGCTTCAAACAAATATGGTTGTCACAGATGATACAAGTCCCATACAACTCGAGATCAAATAGTCCCGATAGAAAATTATGAAGCCACACTGCCTCGTAGCTTACCGAAAAAGATTCCATATACTCAGCCTCGGCTGTATTGAGTTCCACACACATCTGCTTCCTTCTGAACTGCGATATTATACCTAATCCCAAACTGATGCAGCATCCCGATGTTCTCTTTCTATCTGTGACACTCTCGACCCAATCCACATCAACATAACCCTGTAGGTTAACCTTCTTATCCGATGTATATCTGAGGCCATAATAAACTGTACCCTTCAGGTACCTCAGCACACGCTTTTCCATAACCAAGTGAACATGTCTCGACTCTACCATATATTGACTCAAAGTGTTCACCGCAAAGCATAAGTTTGGCTTCGTATTCTTCAAATACATCAACGAACCAATCATCTGTCGATACATCGTGTCATCCACCAGTTCTAAAGTAGTATCACTCAGCAACTTCAAATTCGATGCCATGGGTGTGGCCATGGACTTACAATCCATCATCCTGAACATGTTTAGGATCTCTACTGCATACTTTCCTTTACCTAGGAAAATTTCATCTGGATTCTGCCATTCCTCAAGACCTAAGAAGTAATGCATCATTCCTAGGTCTTTCATCTTGAACTCAGTGACAAGCTTCTTCTTTGTTTCTACTATGATCTTCTCTTCACATGTCAAAAACAATTCATCTACATATAACAGTAGAATCAAAATATTTCCTTATTCAACCTTGTAGTAAAGGTTGGAGTCTACTTTACTCTTTGTAAATCCCAATATTTTCAAAAACCTATCTATCTCGTCGTACCATGTCATGGGTTCTTGTTTCAATCCATCAAAGGCCTTATTTAATCTGCACACATGAGTCTTCCTGTCATGTGTCTCAAAGCGTATTGGCTACTCCACATACACTTACTCTTCCACTATGCCATTTAGGAAGGAAATATTCACATCCATCTGATGTACCTTCCAATTCATCACTTTGGCTATAGCAAGTACAGACCTGATTGAAGTGTATCTTGTTACTAGAGAAAATGTCTCCTCATAATCAATACCTTCTTTTTGGGAGAAACCTCGAGCCACAAACCTTTCCTTGTATTTATCAACACTTCCATATGTAGCATGTTTAATATTGTAGATCCATCTGGAAGACACTACTGACTTCCCTTCTAGTCTCAGAACTACCTCCGAGACATCATTCTTCATGATTGTTGATACTCCTTAATGATAGCATCCTTCCAGACTGTTTGTTCAGGAACCTCTTCATAACTGGAAGGTTCAACATCAATGATGTCACTTAATAGTGCCATATAGCTGGAATAAGTTCGAGGTCTCTTGCTTCCTTATGGAGCACCATACTTTTATACATCCTGGATAATCTCTCATGCCCAAGTTGGTTTTATTTTATGTGAGCTCACTTCTTTTGGTAGATCTACAGGTATCTATGGCTCAATCATATCATGATCCTCAGGTTCTTCTAGAACCTATTCTTCTTCCATTACTATATCTTGAACCCTAGGAGTCTCATGTTCTTCATCATGCTCTTCATCTGAGTGAATATTCCTTGACCTATTGAAAATTGTGTCTTCATCAACGGTTACATCTATGTTGTTCTCGATCTTCTTGAAGCTTGGTATGTATATTCTGTAAGCGGAGTCACTATAACCAACGAATATTCCTTTCTTTCTTGAGGGATCCAACTTGGTCCTCTTCTCTTTTGGAATATGAATGAATATTGGGAAGACAAATATTTTGAGATGGATGACATATGGTTTATCTCCTGTAAATATTTCTTCTGGTGTCTTGTTCTCAAGAACTCTGTGAGGATTCCTATTTTGAACATATAGGGCTGTCCTTGTAGCTTCTTCCCATAAGTGCATAGGAAGGTCTTGATCATTGACCATGGCCTTCACTGCTTCCATAATTGTTCTATTCTTTCTTTCTATAGTCCCATTTTGTTGTGTATTATAGGGAGTTCTCATCTCCCTCTTAATGCTTGAGTCTTTACATAATTATTTAAATTCTCCTCAAGTAAATTCACCTCCATTATCTGTTCTTAGTACTTTTATTTTCTTTCAAGTTTGATTTTCCACAAGGGATTTAAACTCCTTGAACTTACTCAATACTTCATCTTTGGATTTTAAGAAATAGATCCATATTTTTCTTGAATAATCATCACTAAAGGAAGCATAGTATACTATACCCTCTTAATGAGTTGAACGGCATAGGTCCACAAACATCTGAATGTATAAGTTCCAAAATCTCCTTTGCTTTTTTGTTGCTACTTGGAAATGGTTTCTTCACCTTATTTACTTTTGCACATCCCTTGCATATGCCTTCACGTTTGGTTTGGATCTTGGGTAGTCCATTCACCATATTGGTCACAATTGGTAATGATTTGTAGTTTGTTATATGTCAAATCTGCACTTCTACGTCCATGATCACATTGCTCTGTCGGTCACACAAAAGGACACCATGGATTGAAGAGATAGGTTGACCTAGATGAATTATTGGTGGTAGTACACTCTTCAGCTGAGAATCTGACTGTTTCTACTGATTTCACCACATGTGCACTACTCTTTCTATAGTAAACTGGCACACACCTAGAAAAATGCGCTGCTTTGCTCAAGGACAACCAGCACACACCTTGAAAAATGTTGCAAATGCTTGTTGCAAAGTACAAGATTTGCTCACGGTGTGATACTCTGGTTGTATGAAACCCACGCACATATTAAGATGAAATCAAAAAATATATTAAGATTACGAATTGGGATTAGTTGAAGCTGGTTCTGCAACTTCCCCAACCTCCCAATTCAACCACCTCTCGAATTCAACTGCCTACCTTGTCCCATAAATATAAGGAGGATCCATGAGAGAGGAACCGAGAAGGAATGCTTTAAGTGCTGTTATGCTAGAGGAACTCCCAAGTCATTGTGAAGAGCAGGAGCCTAGGACTCGGTTGCAACATCTTGATCGATCAGGTATGTTTGTACTGATTCATGTCTCTTTGACAATAAAAAAGTGGAAATACCCTTCCTGTCCCAAATCGAATGTCTATTGGAATGAATGTTCATTTGGTTTAATATATAATTGTAGTTGATGTTTAATTGCTTTCAATTTCATCATATTTATTACAGTCAAGATACGTTGAGGAAGGTTTCCTTTGTGTTGCAGGTTCATCATAGCAGAAGATCAAGTCGAAGACCAAGCGAAAGCTAGGACCAACCGTCGATAAAAGGTACATCTCTTGATATCTTGAACTCTTTCATTTGTATGAACTAAATGCAATGCAATGAATGTATTTATCTGTCACTCTTCCCAAGTTAGTAGTGTCTTCTCCTAACTATAAGGTATAAATCCTGTACAACAGACTGGAGACCATACTGGGGAGTAACCAGTAGTTTTTCTTCTCCAGGAGACCTAGTTAGGTTTTTCTTCTAGTCTATTTCAGTCTATTTGTTCTTTGAGAGGTATTATAGGTCATTGTTACTTGTTCTTTCTTGCTTGATTCATCTCAGTTTACTGGTGCAAAGCCTGTTTGTGTCCCTCTGAGACATGTGCACTGGTTTACCCTACTTATAGTGGCGCATTTTTCCTTATGAACGTTGCTTTGTCCACTACACAATAGTGCATCTTTCCTAGTGTGCACTGGTTTCTCTACTACACAGTAGTGCATTTTCCTATAGATGTCAGTTCTCTGTTAGGGTTTGATTCTAGTGGTTTGGTTCCACTTCCAGCCTTTTGCTTCGTTTCCCTGACTGACCCCTGAGATTGTTATGTCCCTTTTGAGTCTTGTTTGCCTCTCTGGAGTCCTTTAGTTTTCCTTTGCTTGCTTGACTACTTGTTTAAAGTGTCTTCACTGCTTTCTAGCCCTTTTGAAGTTTGTGCACTAGTCTCTTTTAGACATAGCAGCACACTTTTTCCCTAGTTTCTTGTTGCAGTCATACAGACTTGCATTCTTAACATTTATTGTTTGTGGAAACAATAGCACACTTTCACTATATCTTATCCTTTTCATTAGGGTTTGACCCCAATTTTGAGTCCTTAGGGTGTTTTTGAAAGGTTTCCTGGTTTAGATACTTTCTGATTATCTTTTCAGTTCAGTCCAAGCAAGTTAAAGCCTTCTAGTTTAGCTTTTCTTTTAAGTCCATGTGTTGGTAGGGTCACTTTTTGGTTAGCTTACCTACTCCTTTGCTCGTCTTAGTGTTTTATTAGGGTTTTGGTGCTTAGGAGTAGCCTTTTAGGTTTTCCTTTCCGTTACAAGCATATCTTTTCCTTGCTTCTTTTACACTTTGTTTCCAAGCCTAAACTTTTTTCTTTTGAAACAACTTGGTAGGTTGAGTCTTTCTCAAGTCTTTGATTTGTTTGTTTTGAGCCATTAGGTTGTTTGTCTTACTTGCTCCTTTCCAAATTCTTTTTCTTTTGTGCAATTATCAGAAAAGACAAAAAGAGGATTTGGTGGCTTAGTAGTAGGATTTATCATTGTTTTGAACATAATTTGCTTTTCTTTGAAATTTGAAAGAAAAATACAAAAAGAAATATGATTTAGGATTGCTTAGTTTCAGTTTTTGAAAGAATATAAACGAAAAGAAAAGAGTCTTTCGTGAATTTGAAAGCATTACTTTACATGCACTTTACTTTCCTATCGAAACCATTCCACACACTGCACTACAACCCTTGAGTAAAAAGTATCCCTTAAAAAAAAATCTTAATAAAATTAACTAGCAACATTTTTCTTTTTAGGCATACACATCATCAACTAGCTTAGGCTAGGATTTCGGGTTTAAATCACCTTAAACCACCTGAAATCGGATTCATTACTCAACAATCATAGTATGGCTATCTATTAGGTAAATCCATCTCTATCAAATAGTCTTGGGATGCTCTACTCAAACTAGAGTTAAGCACGAGGGCATGGGCGATTGGAATTATTGAGGATACCTCCTCACTTTTCCATCAACCATAAACTAGAGTTGACTCGCGTACGGGGGTCCACTAGTGCTTTTTAAAGTGCTTTTGGATTTCAGGCTTTGCTACCCTGCCCATGCATTTCGACTAGGCTGACGACTATCCCCCCAAGTTATTTCGTATTGGTGGTAGCCTTAGTATCATAACCTTTTAGGTCTCTACACAAGTAGAGTGGAAGGATATTCCCACTCCACCTCAGACAGACATGGAAGGTAACCCTTCCACAGTAATCCTGGGAGGGTGGTTTGGTGATTCAAATGCTTGCACCCAGAAGACCTCCATTGGACGCCACGTAACTGACTGTCAGTACTCTATTAGTCTATTCTAGTCCCTAATCATCCCATACTTACTTCTGAGAGTATTTGCCTTGTATTGCTTGGTTTGATCACTTAGGAAAGTTTTTAGTTGTATGTTGTTTGCTCCTTAGTTGTAGTGGCCACTAGGGTTTTTACTTCGTTTATTTTTATAGTTGTGGAGGACCAACATCTTCGTTGGTCTTGGAGGTTGCAAAATCTTCCCCCACTCATTGTGGACCCTCCACCACCACCGCGACGCCGGAGGACAAATTCCCGTGGTTCTTTTGAACTTACGGGTGAAACAGAGGTTCTTGGAGAACCACAACCCAGAACCCCGGATCAACAAGTCTTTAATACTGTCGAAGTTGAGGACCTAACTTCTAGAGAGTTCAGTGCTCCTTTCAACCCTCCTCTTACTGGACCCAACGATCCATTTCTGGTACGTGTAGGCTTTCAACAACCTGATTATAGTGCTTACTTATTTACACCTGTTTATACTATAACTAACCCAGGAGACGAGCAGGGAGTTTCTCAAACTCCCACAACTTCTATGGCTACAAGGATTGTTAATCCTTGTTCCACAAACACTGCCACATCGAGTTCTTCGCAGGCTACTTCTGCTTTGACTCCATCCTTTAGCTTTAATGCTGGTACTCTAGGCATGTCGAGCTCATTAGCTTCGACATTTGCCTCAGTTTCTACCCCTACTTTTGGATCAAACAATGTCCCTTTGTCAGGGATACTCGCAGTGAATTTTACTTAGTCTTCTACTACACAACAGTTCTAGGGTGTAACTCAAGCTATTGCTTCCACTTTCATTGTAGGATCGATCCCTTCTTCATCTATGCTTGTTATGGGTACGATGACGGCATTGTCTGTTACTACTATGCCTGGATTTAACCCCTATGTAGTTTACAACGTTAATCCATCAAATATACCTGCGTGGAGTTTCCCTTTCTCTTTGTTTGCTAGAGGAGGGGGTAATTTTATTAATCCACAGTACGGTGGGGTTAACACCCAACCGAAATGCACCACTGCCCTGGGAAGTAATCTGCTTTATTTTGGGTGGAGCAATTTTAATCCATTCATTTCACAACTGATGGCTACGGGAAACCCCAATCAACAGTACACGAATCAGGTAGTGGGAAATACCCAATACCAGGTTCCGGTCTATCAAATTATATTGGCGCAACCGCGTTTACCATTTCTGGCAACCTTAAACTTGCCATATCTTTCGAAACTCACAAACAACCCCGTGCACCATGATCCTACATGGCCACCTGTTCCCACTAAGTTTCCCTCAGACATCCCAAAGTTTGAAGGTAAGACTGGTGAGGACCCCGGTGACCATGTCACAACGTTTCATCTATAGTGCTCCTCGAATCGATGAATGATGACTCCATCAGGTTGAGGCTCTTTCAAAGAACCTTGACAAGTGTCGCAGCCAAATGGTATATTGAACTATCGGCAGCTGCTTATGGCACCTTTTGGGATCTAGCTACTGTTTTCTTGAACCACTTTCAACTTTTTGTCCAGTACGATGCCGACACAGACCTTCTGTTGGCCTTTCGACAGAACAAGGCCACTCATCTATCTGATCACATTTAGGAGTGGTGAAGGAGAAAGAGGATCATTAAAGATGACATCCCTCCTGCATTTTTACTAGAATGGTATCTTAAATCACTCCTTCCTTATATTTCTAAGGAAGTTGCAACTTCAGGGGTGTCCTCCGAAGAGGAAGCCATTTTGAGAATCCAGTAGCTTGACTTGGTTTATGCTTAGTCTGGGCTCTTATACGAGATTATTCCTGATGTGTCGAGGTCTAACATTGACTTAGGTAAACCTAAACCTAGCATTAGAGAGATTTTGAGGTCAAAAAAGGGCCTCCTAAGAGATGTACTACAAAAATGTGAGATATATTAAAATATTATGAATTGGGGGTTTTATGGGGTAGGTATATATGACAAGTCACCTCCCACACTATTTTCTATGCACAATATAAATAACCATGGTTGAGTTACTTTTCAAAATTCACTAGAAATAAAATTAATAAAATAAGACTACATTGATGTGACTAAGATTCATTGTAAATTCCCAAAAATGTATTGTCCTTTAACATTTATTTGTCTTGAACTTGCAAATGAAATTAAATAATAAAAAACATTTTTAAGAGTTTTTTTTTAATTTTATGTTGACTTTTTATATTTAGTACTTTTCTCATGAATTTAATAATGTAATTTAATTGAGAATTTATTTACATGTAAAATGTCAATAATATTATTATAATCCACATTGCATTATTATTATTATTATTATTATTTATTAAATATATTATTATTCTTTATTAGTTTGACATTATGTTATTAAATAGAATGGAGTGAATATATAATTTAAAATTAAAAACATAAAAATGATAATATATTATTTTATAAAAAAATGTGAAAGGACTTTCTTTATGAATTAAGAGTACTTCACTTGAAAATGACAATAATATTATTTTATGTGAAAGTGTGAAAAGACATTCATTATGAGTACTTTACTTGAAATGACAATAATATTATTTTATGAAAAGACTATCATTATGAGTACTTTACTTTATGACTTAAAAGTACTTACACCACTACCTTGGTTAACTATGTGTTTTCATCCACCATAGAAAATTTGACAAATAAGCATTCTTAACTCATGCAATGCCACCTCACCAAGGGGGATGATGTCATCTACTAGAATGTGATTGGTTGTATTTTATAGTACATTTTCTTTGTTTTGAGGCCCTTTTTTTACCTCAAAATTTCTCTAATGACCACATGCTGATGGCATTGTGGGTTCAGTCGACTCTGCAGTTTTTGATGCCTTAACAAAGCAGGTTCACGCCTTCTCAGTCAAACAGTCTGCTGCAAAAGAAACTGTTGTTGCAGCCTCCCCTTCCATAACTGAATCTATATAATAGGTACAGACAAACCAAAAGGGCTCTCGGCATCCCAACAACAAAAGAAAGGGCAAGAAAGGGGAGGGAAACCAACAAAATCCCAAGAACACGCAAAATGTTGAGGAGGGTAAAAAGGAAAAAAGGAAGGTCAAGTTCCCTTGCAAGCTATGTCAAGACGACCACCTTACCCATCAATGGCCTCTAATGGAAGAAGCCCAGAAGCTAATCCATGAAAAGAAACCTGTTGTCTTAAAAGACCCTTTCCCTTATGGACAGAGTTCAACTTTTGGAAGCTCTGGTGCTGGGGGCACTACTTGTGCTAACTCAGCTGATTAGACATTCATTAATATGGTTAATTCAGATGCTCTTTTGCAAACTTGAGAAATAAATTATACCCCGGACCCGCAACAGAAGGATATTCCTGAGTCATCTACCCCTCTCCACATCGAGAGACCGGTGGATCCATTGCCGAAGATTTCGAAAGGTGTCTTCAAATGGGTTGTGCACAACCCCAATGCGAGGGCTGCCTCCAACTACAATGTAGTCGAGGATTTATCTCAAGCCCCCTATGCCATATCCACCTTGGAGGTACTGCAAAGTTTTCCATTACAACGCAATGCACTCCTCGCAGCGATTGGAAGTGTAGATTCATCCAACATGCTTTCCCGTTTTGATATGAAAGATATCGAGTTCCGGTTTCCATTCCATGTCTCTCTCCAGATAGAGGTCGTCCATAATCCCATGACCATTCGACGAGCTGTTGTAGATGAGGGCATGTCCACATGCATAATGTCTTTTTCTTGCTGGAAGGATTTAGGTGAACCTGAGTTAGCCCCCTCCAATACGGTACTTACCACCTTTGAAGGAAGATCTTTTTGTCCACACAGAGTCTTACCATCATTTGATGTTGAACTTGCGGTCAAACTAGTATCGGTAGAGGTTGAAGTTCTGGATGCTCCACTCGATTACAACTTGTTGTTGGGTAGAAGTTGGACATATGCCATGCAGGAAGTTCCGTCAGTTGTTTTCTGGGTCATAATGTTTCCTCATGAAGGAAAGATCATCACAATCGATCAACTTTCATTTTCCCAGAATACCAACCAGACTTCTTTGGATTCAACAATCCCGTTGGTTGATCAGTCCTGCCCAGTTACTGAGAGTTTGGGAGTAGGTCTCTATGGGTCATTAATAAGCACTTTTGACCTACCTTCTCCTGTTCATTTTATTGGTTCTGAAGAATGTTCTTCGTCCGATATGTCCACGGTCAGTTCAACGACTGATCCCTGGATTCTCCCAACTGAATCAAAACCAGTTGCGCCTTTATCTATTGCAAAGGTGGCTTACTTAGATTCACAACATGCTGCAATAGAACATATCATGACTCCATTTGTCTCTACTGGGTCAGATATGGACTATGCTCATGCATGGTCAGTGGATTCCATCCACTCTTTAGATTGTATAGACATTGTTTTACCCTTTGATGAGGCGATTTTGGAAGCTATGATAGGCCTGGACCACCCTTGGGAACACATGCACCATAGGTCCTATTTTCTTCTCGCACTAGACAGGATAGAGAGAGGTAAGTTTTCTATGAGCCCTGGTGGAAGTGTTGATTTGTCCTCTATCCATTCTACTCCGAAAGTTGTTTATGCCGAAGGGAATATGGCAAATATATAGAAGACCATTCCGATCAACATTTCCTTCAAACTTGGGGTCGTGGAAAATATTTTCATTGGAGCAGATTGTTCTCTCAAGGAGATCATTCTCTATACCAATCTCTTTAAAGAATTATGTGACGTATTTGCATGGTCATACGAGGAGATTCCAGGTATTGAACCCGCTATTGTTGAGCATGTCATCACAACGTACCCCAACACTAAACCTGTGAGACAGAAGCTTTGTCCAGTTAACCCTCGGAAAGATGCTGCCATCAAGGTAGATGTAGAAATGTTGCTCAAAGCTGGATTTATCTACCTGATAGCTATGACAGAATGGGTGTCAAATCCTGTTCGGGTAGACAAGAAGCAAGGTACCATTAGAGTCTGCACTGACTTCTGGGACCTAAATAAAGCTTGTCTGAAAGACAATTACCCCACGCCATTCATAGACCAAATCATTGACGCGTGTGCGGGCCATGAGATGTTCTCATTCATGGATTGGTTTTCAGGATATAATCAGATACAGATCAAACTTGAAGACCAACACAAGACAACTTTTATTTGTCCCTGGGGCACCTTTTCCTATCGGAAGATGCCTTTCGGTTTGAAAAATACTGGAGCTACCTTCCAGTGAGCAATGAATTTTGATTTTCATGACATCAAGCATGTGGTCGAACCTTACCTTGATGATCTCCCAGCGCGATCTCGGAAGAGACCGGAGCATCCTGATCATTTAAGACTAGTGTTTGAAGGTGCAGATGCTACAAGATTCGATTGAATCCCAACAAATGTGTATTCTGCGTTGAATCTGGACAACTACTGGGTTTCATAGTATCCAGTCGTGGCATAATGGTGGATCCATTGAAAGTCAATCTGCCTCCTCCTCGAACCCTGATACAACCTCAAAGTATTTAGGGCATGTCCAACTTCTTGAGATGCTTTATCATTAACTATGCCAAAATTACAAAAGGTTTCATGAGACTGCTTAAACAAGACACCCAGTTTTTGTGGGATGAGGTTGTTCAAGCATCATTTGAGGCCTTGAAAAAGGCATTACTATTAGCCCCCTTGTTAATCCCGCTAGACTACATGAAGGATTTCCTCTTGTACCTAGCTGCATTAGTATACACAATAGGCATAGTACTGGTTCATGAGGATGGCATGCTCCAAGAGCATGTCATTTATTATCTGTCACGCGCCCTGATAGCTCCTGAGATCAAGTATTCTCACATAGAGAAGTTGGCATTAGATGCTGTCTATGCAGTCTAGACGCTATGTCACTACATATTATTGCGTACTACCACTATGGTTGCAGAGGTCAATTCTTTCCAATATGTTCTCACTTGACGAATAATCGGGGGGAAATTTAACAAATGGATTGTCATCTTGCAAGAATTTGATTTTGTTTTCAGTCCGCCAAGTCAAAGAAATCACTGGTGTTCGCCAAACTGATTTTAGAGTTTTCTAGTGACATAGTACACGTTGAGGAAGAATCATCATTCCCAGATGAACATATCTTTCTCATCGTATCCTCTGACCCATGGTACGGAGATATCCTAGTATATCTTCAGAATTTGAGGTGTCCCACCACTTTCTCTAAGGATGAACGATGCAAGCTTAAGACTCATGCGAAGAATTACCTCATCATTTCTGACACTTTGTACAGACATGGGGTAGATTCCATCTTACATCGTTGTTTAACCTTGGAGGAAGCAGAATCAGTATTGAATGATGCCCACAGTGGAGCTTTTGGAGGTCATATTTTTGGGTTGGCAACAGCCCAGAAAATACTGCGTGTAGGTTATTTTTGGCCCACAATCTTCAAAGATTGTGTGGAAGTTGTGCAATGCTGCTAGAGATGTCAATTTTTCACCAGGAAGATGCGAGCACACCCAGCTCCTCTTCATCCCGTAATAACAACAGGCCCTTTCACCAAATGGGGGGTTTATTTTATGAATTGTAATCCAGTTTCAGTTGGAGGCCATCATCATATAATTGTTGCATCGACTACTTCACCAAGTGGGCCAAGGTAATGCCTACTACTAAGGCGGATACAGAACCGACCTCTTATTTCATTTTCAACCAGATCATTGCAAGATTTGGTATACCCAAAGAGATCGTGACTAATCACGGTCGTCATTTTCAGAAGAGCATGATGACTGATCTTTACACCATGTTAGGTTTTCAATAGGAGCATTTGTCTTCATTTTACACGCAGGTGAATGGTCAGGTCAAAGCAGTCAATAAAACTTTGAAGGCTATCTTACTAAGGACTGTTAATTCCAATAGAACTAACTGGCACATTATGTTGTATCCTGCTCTTTGGGCCTACCGAACTAATGTAAAGACTACTACCGGGTTCTCTCCCTTCCAACTGGTACATGGGATAGAGGCAGTCATTCTGGTTGAGTACAAGATTCCTTCATTGAAGTTGGCTATCCAACTTTTACTTGACACTTCAGTCTTGGAAGAACGTTTGCTGCATTTAGAACATATGGATGAGCAGGGCCGCGACGCGCTCACAGCAAATGAAGCGCATAAGAACCGAGTCAAGGGACAGTACGATAAGTATGACAGACCTAGGGTATTTCTCAAAGGAGACCTTGTTTTGCTCTGGGACTAGGACAAGGAACCTTTAGGGGATGGAAATTTTAAGTCCATATGGCTCAGTCCCTACATATTTTCTAAGGTGCTGAAGAAAGGTGCATACGAGTTAATAGACTATGAAGGTAATAAGTTTCCTGAGCCTAGAAATGGGCTCTACCTGAAGAAGTACTATGCTTAGGCATCTGTTCTTTTTCATGTATTATAGCTGTACATTTTTGTAGAGTTAGTTTTCGTTTACAGTTGTAGTTACGTATTATGCATCCATTGTTTTGTGTTTCAAATTTCGACTGAACACTTTATAGGGTTTGCTGATGGTGCTAGCTGCCACACCCGTCAGTTGGTCACAGCTGCTTGGGTTATTTACTCACCAACTGGCCAACCGGTGTCTTCGGGAAGGGCTTGTTTAGGTCCCATAACGAACAATGTGGCTGAATACAGTGCAGTCATAGAGCTACTCCAAGATGCTCTGTTCCATGGCATTTCACATTCGGAGGTATGGCTCGACTCGCAGTTAGTACGGCTCGAGTCGCAGTTAGTTGTTTTTCAGTTAATGGGTGTTTATCATATTAGAGATCCTACTTTGCTACGTCAGTTTCTGCATGTTAAGTTGCTTGAGAGACAGTTTGATTATATCACATATCAACCTATTCCAAGGAACTTGAATGCATTAGCTGATTCATTTGCAAACTATGTTTTAGATTGGCATTTGCATCATTCACACATATAATAATTCATGCATAAAATACAATAACACACATGTAAATAACCGATACTGTATATATATATCCGTATCAAAAAATAGTATGAGTTTGGATCATAAGTTTGTCACAGAGTCATGTCATAAGATACAAAATTGGGCTCGATGGCCTCAAAAATATACATAGAATATCCTTCTCCTATGGAGAAGGTGGGGCCTCATCTGCCTTTGCTACCTCTCGATAGCATATGACCAGCCTAGCTACTTTCTGCAGTAGCCTAATCCAGGCTAGGGGCACACAACCCACATCCTCCTGCATTCCGAGCGGCATTTGCTTGATCCTGTAAGTTGAAATTTCATGAGTCAACTAACTCATCTTTCTCTCTATGTTTCCCAGCATGGCATTAGCTGCACCCACTACCACTGGTCTCACGAAAGTGCAGGGGTGTCCCTTGGGACGTACTGGTCCAACATCTCCATATGACACTTTGTTTCAGTACTTCAAACTCATCATAAAAATCATATATATATAAAATATAAAAATTTAATAATTTTCAAAAGCAGAAACATACCTATCTCTCCCCAAGCTGCTCTTGGAGGAAGGATCAGCTCAGGAGTGTTGTGGAAGTCTATACCCGCATATGGAAACTACTCAAGAGTTGGCACTTGTCTTTCCCACCAACCCCAAAAATAATCCTCATGGTAACAAAAGTTACTCTCGCCACCACCCTGGCGGAGGAAGATCTCACCCCAGCGAGACAACATTGGCTCACGAGGGTTGACTGGGGGCAAAGGCATGCCCAGACTCATAGCAGGAACCCTTTCAAAGAAGAAGGTGCAAAGTATGCTTTCATACCCAAAGTTCTTCATCCTCCCGGTCTTACACCCCGAGAGTTGAAGCTTCATGTTCGCCAAAAGACTTGAACACTAGTCATATACTCTATCGTGCAAACATTCAGTACCTATGTGCATATAATGTCTCGAAGCAAGATGTTGAACATAACTCCCTCCCATCCGATTAAGAATACTCACAATGACTTTGAGGGGGAAGCTTGCAATAGTCGAGATCAGAATTTGACTACCCGATTTCTCAGTTCCCGGTAGGAAGTAGGCATTCACATACTCTTGCACGGACAAGGCACCCACATTGCATGAGGACCCTTTCAATTTCACAAAGTCTCCCCTCCGAGGGAGACCCGTGATAAAGTAGATTTCATCTATGGTGACTTCCAGTATTTCTCCTTGGATATCAAACACCAATGCCTTGGCATCCTAGTATTTGACAAGCCTCTCAAGCAAGTAGTTTAGTGCCCGCATGTTGACCATTCTATAAAATTTCAATAATCCACATCTTCGAAGAGCATGGAGGGTCACTGGATCTTGTAATTCTTTTCGATCCATGTCGTCATGCTCCCTTTCACGCCATAGAAGAACCATCCTTCCAAGAAACTGTCAAATCTTTAGTCTTTTCCACTTTTTACCTCACTTTCAGGGGTGTACACTACTATTTGCACTGGACAATCATGCCCGAGCACTGCTCTGTCTTCATTAAACCAGTGCGCTTGGCTAGTATGTGCTGCTTTTGCTCAGATACAGTAGCTCACACGTAGAAACACATGATGAACATTCCTAGAAAGTGATTTTGACCATGAAAATTGACAAAACATGCATCAAATAGCAAGTATGGGAGGAATAAACTTACTTGGTGGAAGCAGAAGGTTGATTGGTGGCCCGGTTTGATCACAGCGAATGAAGGAAGATCAAGGTTTTGCTCCAATTTTTCCCTAAAACTCCAATTGTGATATTTTATTTTTTCAATTTGAAATTATTTATATAAAATGAACTTTTATTTTTACCAACTTTTTGCAAAAGTGTATAGTTTCAAATTGTCCCTAAAAGTTTCTATTTAATCACTAATACCTACAAATGTTGGTGAGTTAAAATTAACCTAGATATTTCAAATTTTCACTCGAGTTTCAAAGTATTAAACCGGATATGACTTATTTCCTTTATTGACGGACCAATATAAGTATCATATTGTCATTATTATGTCATTGAGAAAATTTGTCGATAGTTACTAATGTGATTATTGAGATCCTATTCTTTGGCAGGTCATGAGCCCACAATCCTAGAAGTTGTCTTTTAAGTCGTTTTAAGCTCTTGTTTTGACTATTTAAAAACTAAACAAGATTGCCGAGCATACTTGTTCTCTTCAAGCTCGTTAAATTAATTGAAGGGACATCTTCTTAGGTATAAGTTTAACCCTTTTTCGGACTTTTGCGGATTACTTACGAAAAAGGAATACTCTAGTCATGCATGGCTAGAAGAGTTCTTCTCTCATCGTTTTAGACTTTTCCAGGGGAGGAGACTAACTATACGAAAAAGGACTTTTGGAGCCTTCTTTAGGGTTTTCAGGCTCTCGAAACATGAAAACACCAAGCGAGCATTCACCTACTCGGGATCGATGTAAAATCCACGAGAGGGTATATAGAGGATTGTTTAAGTTTTTCAGACTCTATAAACAGGAAAACACCGGAAAGCATATACCAACCTAGGCTCTATATTAAAATCCATGGGTAGGTGTATGGAGTTATTGTTTAAGTTTTTCAGACTCCTTAAAATTGAAAACATTGGCGAGCAAGAACAGATCTCAGCTCGATATTAAAATCCAAAGATCAGTATTATAGAGTATTCTTCTATCTTTTCTTTGAACTTTGTAAACAATGAAGAAATTCCTGATTCTTCCTCCCATGGGCTCGTTAAACTTTTACATGGTTCGACATATTGAGTTTTCTTTCTTGGACTCATTAAAACAACAAGAAGGGTATTCTTTTACCAAAAAGAATAAGGGATGAGAAGGGTATATAACATCTTTTCAGTTTCAAAGGGAGTTAAGTCAGTCATGTCCTTGAACAAAACACCTATTTGAGTCTTTCATTTCAGATGGGTTTTACTTTTTAACCTTAGGGTGAACCTGATCTCCGAGTTTTTACTCACCCTGTTGGTTATTCTTCCAACCATATGGAGGGTCTGTTAATGTCTCTTACATTGCAGGCTTATATCATTTCCCCTTCACGTTGAAAACTGCCTAAGTAACTTTGTGTCGTTCTCACTGTTCAAGGATACATCCTGTGTCGACCATTATGCAGTTTACTTTGAATTCATGTGTCGGCCATCTTGGTGTTAGTTTGTTTCATCTTGTTACTTGTCCTACTCCACATCAGCTCATACATTTTGAGTGTTCCTCCTGTTGGATGATGGATAATGCATTAATGCCTCCCTTCCAACGGACTTCTTCCAATGAACTTCAGCTCATTATGCTCTGGGAAAGAAGTTTAGAGTTTCAGTCAGTACCTTGGGGATTGCAGTCATCAGTGGAAATTTCCCTCACTATTGAATAATGGGAATACATCAATGTCTCTTATTCGATAGGTTCCTCAAGTGTTTGACTTCAAGTCCACTTATTCACACTTGTTGGAACGTACTAGGTACCTTGGACCCCATTACCATTATCAATGGAATTCCTCACGTTTGTTAACGGTATACATCAATGACCAATAATCAAACGATACCCCCCATGTTCGACCTCAACTCATTTATTCACATGGTTAGGGTTTGTACCTTGGGTTGTTTGGATGAAGACCTTGGGAATATGATAGCATCACCATATTTATGTTATCACCCAAGTCGTGCAAGATTGAGCCTCACTCATTTTGGCTCTTCATGAGACATAGATCCAGTTTGTTGTTATGGCTATGATCTCTCACTTTGACATGGATCCACGCTTGTATTTCAATGGCCATGCTATATATACATCTCCTAGTTATGTATCGGAGATCATGTTCTATCATGCTACACATCTATATAATGTCAATATTGTGATTGCTCGCTGACCTTTTATCGTTGTTTCAGGTACATTTGTGACTTGGTTTTGTGTTTTCTTGCTCCTCCTCTGACTTTGAATTATAATGTATTTCGGCCATCATTTCCCTCTGACCTCACACATTAGGGTGCATCTTTTATAGGTCAAATATGCACTTCTCCGTCTGTGATCACATTGCTCTGTCGATCACACAAAAGGACACCATGGATTGAAGAGCTAGGTTGACCTAAATGAATTATTGGTGGTAGTACACTCTTCAGCTGAGAATCTAACTATTTCTCTTGATTTCAGCACATGTGCGCTACTCTTGCTATAGTAAACCAACACACACCTCAAAAAATGCATTGCTTTTCTCAACGACAACCAGCGCACACCTTGAAAAATGTTGCGAACGCTTGTTGCAAAGTACAAGAGTTGCTCACTGTGCTCTACTCTGGTTGTATGAAACCCGCGCACATGTTAAGATGAAATCAAAAAATATATTAAGATTACGAATTGGGATTAGTTGAAGTTGTTTCTGCAACTTCCCCAACCTTTCAATTCAACCACCTCTCGAATTCAACTGCCTACCTTGTCCCATAAATACAAGGAGGATCCATGAGAGAGGAACTGAGAAGGAATGCTTCAAGTGTTGTTACGCTGGAGGAATTCCCAAGTCATTGTGAAGAGCA
Source organism: Larix kaempferi (assembly GCA_027924585.1). Classification (NCBI taxonomy): domain Eukaryota; kingdom Viridiplantae; phylum Streptophyta; class Pinopsida; order Pinales; family Pinaceae; genus Larix; species Larix kaempferi. Next base: position 2,366,609 of record BSBM01001360.1, read on the forward strand.
GGAGCCCAGGACTCGGTTGCAGAATCATCTTGATCAATCAGGTATATTTGTACTGATTCATGTTTCTTTGACAATAAAAAGGTGGAAATACCCTTCCTATCCCAAATCGAATGTCTATTGGATTGCATGTTCATTTGGTTTAATATATGATTGTAGTTGATGTTTAATTTCTTTCAATTTCATCATATTTATTACAGTCAAGATACACTGAGGAAGGTTTCCTTTGTGTTACAGGTTAATCATAGCGGAAGATCAAGGGGAAGACCAAGCGAAATCTAGGACTAGCTGTCGATAAAAGGTACATCTTTCGATATCTTGATTTCTTTCATTTGTAGGAACTAAATGCAATGCATTGAATGTATTTACCTGTCACCACGCCCAAGTTGGTAGTGTCTTCTCCTCACTATAAGGTATAAATACTACACAACATAGTTGATGTGAGAAAATATTCTATGCCACAATTCCCTTAGTTCCATAGTTTCATGAACCAAGGCTTGTTATGGATGTCCCTTCAGTTTGTATAGTCCTCCCTCCTGCACTCCAATTACTACTACATAATTTATTGTTTTACCCTTGTGCCACATAAACACTTGACCATCCACAAATGCGACTCTTAATCCTTTCTCATATAGAGCTAAGATGGAAATTAAGTTCTTCAAACTGGGTAAATATAGAACATCCTTCACTTTGACAGGATTTCCAGATTCAATCTTATAGGAAGCTTCTCCTACCCTTTTGATGGGATATTGATAATCATGTCCTAGATTCACCTTGTGAGGTGAGTCCTTTTCAGTAAGGTTGTTGGGAGAATCCTTGTAACCTATGATGTGCTTAGAGGCACCGCTATCAACAAGCCAATCATTATTACCAAGTGCAATCGTACTTGTCAGTGTTGATATCAAGACATATTCTTCGTCATTTGAAGAATCATTTCTTGCTTTCTCATCATCCTCTGCAGCATGAGCATGGTGTATTTTCTTTCTCTTCTTCTTGAATCCTTTCTTCTTGGTACAATCTCTATAGCCATGTTCTAACTCATCACAATTAAATCATCTAATATTTGAGAAGTCTTTAGATGTATTCCTCTTACCTTTGTATGATTTCTTGTAATAAGGATCTTGTCTCTTACCTCTTTTGGTATGAGTTTCCAAGGCTTGATTTTCTTCATCTCCTAGCTTTTCTTCTCTAGCTACAATCCTAGCTTCTTCTTGAGTTCAATATTCCAAGAGTGTACTGAATAAAATAAGTTTCTTCCTTGCACATATTCCTTGAATATATGACTCCCATGATCTTGGAATACCATTTATGGTAGTATTTACTAGTTTTGTAGTTTCTACTTCATCTCCAATTGCACCTAACTAATCTCTTATGCTGGAAACCCTTGTGAAGTAGGATTGTATGCTTTCATTGTTTTGCATCTTCATAGCCTTGATTTGAGTCCTCAAGGTCATCTTCCTATTGATGTTAGTTCCTTCAAATAGGCCCTTCAATGCATCAAACATATATTTTGAAGTGTTCAAAGAATATATGTGTGGCATCAAGTGATCCTTGATGGAATTAGCTATGATCCTCTTAGATTTGACAAGATTATTTTTGTGCTTAGCCTTCTCTTCATCACCATATATATCAGCAACTACCTCTATAACATACTTGTCCAAGTCATTCTCTTCTAGGATGCGCATCACCCTATACTTCCATGCTCAGAAGTTCTCTGCTCCTTCAAGCTTATCCTCAATCTTGGTATTGTTTGAAATATTGAAAAACTTGATAAATGAGAACCTCAAATGGAAATAGTTAAAGGATAGCTTACCAAATGAGATCCTCCAATCATAGTTTGACTTCTTGAAAGACTAGTTGCAGGGTGACCTAGGGTTTGTCAAAGAAACCCTATTTTTTCAAGTTCGGGATCTTGAAAAAATGATTGGAGGAAAAGATGTGTCTCCCCAAGGTGAGCTAAGCACTGTACTTTTTTTCCTGATTCTATGAAAAGATCCTCCAAACACCTGATTCCCTAGTTCTCTGGGATACAATGGTGGGACAAAAAATGAAAATTCTTGGAATGAGGTCCTGCTTTGACAGAAATATGCGCCCTAGTGATGCAAGTTGAGTCCACCCTTTTTTTCAGCTGATCTGTGGAGACTTCTTCCGTGAATAAGGAATTCTAGCTCTATAGTTGTAGTAGATGCACAATGTTCTCTTTCAGGCTAGCTCTGAAACCATGTTAGAATTTTAAGTGCAATAACAATATGGATCACTGAAAGATAAACAAGCACATCATGAACAAGAGTAGACAACAAATTTATCGTGGGAAAACCCTCTTGGGGTAGAGAAACCCAACAAACTTCTTCTATATAGATTCTATAGAATGTACAATATTATCCCTCGTGTAAAGACCCAAAAACAAGAAGACTCCAAAAAAATAGCTATCCACTTGACTCTATCTCTCTTAATGATGCAAGCCCAATGTGTGAGTGAGGTGACCAAATGAGGAGGTTGAACTCCTCATTTATACTAGACAAAACACTTTACATTTTGACTAATTAGGTCGGCTTGAGTCTCCTAAATGGGCCAACCTATACAATTTACAATAAAATATTATTTTCTATAATTTTCCAGGCCAACCTAACAGTTAGTGTTTACATTGACTCTTTCAATGACTTTTACATAATCAATTACATCAATAATAATCCCCGTAGGGTGTACAATGCAAATAATACAAATAATAATATCTTCTAAAGTTACATTCTTGAACCGTATAAAGTTTTAGACTTAGAGGGGATGAAATTACATAGATTCATCAGTTGGAAGGTCGACCACCAAAATAGTCTCAAAATTAGGGTTTTTAAGGGTATGGTATTTTAAAATTTGGATAACTTCTTCTTGGAAGGTCAAATGTAGGTGATTGAAAATCCATTGGAAAGAGGAAAAACAAGAGAATATGTTGGGAAAATTGTAGTATCAATTTTTTATACTATTTTCAATATAATGTGCTTTAAATTTGAAGGTTTTTTTGGACCTCAATTAAGAAAAATGACAAAAATGGAAATATCTAAATTTAGTGGAAATGAAGATAAATATGGAATTGATTCTACGGAATGGTTGAAGAGGATAAAGGAAAGGTGTAATAATTGTTATAGCATTATTACACCTTAGTACCTTATTCATCCATCACTTTGTTGATTAATTTGTCCAAAATAGGTTAATAATTACAATCCCAGGTTGTTAGAAGTTAGTTGGAGCTAACTATGACCATTCCACCACTTCTGAGACAAAATATGGTCAAATATAGTTGTTGGACTCCCTATTAATGGCCACCTCCAGCATTTATTACCACCTCTTGAGAAAAGGTGCCATGTTTTCCTGTTTTAAGGAAATTGTCTTTGACTTAAGGAACCCATGCAATGAATGTGGACATTTTGGCCCTTTCTTGGTTGTTTTGGCCTATCCTTGGCTACCTAACTTCCACCCAATATTATCCACCACATGTGTGAGCCTAATATATGTCTTCCCATTCTCACTCAATGTTCACATGGACAATTCGTATGAGTTTGGGGTGATTTGGGAGACTATTGGTCAACTTAGGGGGGGTTGAGGTCCAATCTAAGATAGCCACTTGTAGCTACCTCCAAAGGAAAACGAATTCTTCCAAATGTTATATAAGGATGTTCACAACTCATTTCTGGGTTGGAAAGATAATAAACCTACTATTTGATCATTTGTATCTCTTTTTTTTATCATTTATATTACTGGTTTTTAATCATTTGTGACTGGCTTTTTATCATTTGTGACTGGCTTTTTATCATTTGTTTTCCAGTATTATTTTTGCACTAGTTTCTTGTGTAATAATCCAAATTTATTGATTGTGAGGTAATATTTAGCTACTATAACCTACTGTGACTAATATTTCACATGGTAACAGAGCTCTTATAGCTTCTATTCGAACCAAGACTGTTTTAGAAGTGCACCAGAAACAGTGGAGAAACCACAAAAGTCCCTAAGACCATTGCCTTGAAGCCATTGGATAAATCCTTTGGAGTCTAACCAGGGTGTGACACTCTCCCAAATGTGCCCTCTATCAAGCAGGGTTTGAATTAGTTAGTTAGGATCCCCTCCTGAGTGTTGAGAGTTTTCATTGCAGGTTCAAAGTGTTCATTGTCACCAAGTGTGCAAGCTAAAGAAGATGGACCAATCTCATGTTAATTTTCTCAATCCATTCAACTATTTTGAGTGGAAGGTAGAAATGGTTATCCAACTGATATCCAAGGGTCTCTTCAAAATCACCATGGGGACTGAGGTTGTGCCAAACTCTACAACAGAGAAGTCCAAGTTCTTCAACATAATGGATGATGCATTTGGCATGCTTTGTCTCAGTATTTCAAGAGACCCCCTATTTTATATTGATAGTCTTACTACTCCAAATTAATTATGCATAAATCTTGAGTCTTTGTTTGGATGACTGATGAGATGATGGGCCATCAACTTGAGAATGAGTTGATCTCGCTGAGTCCAAGCAACTTCGAATCCATCCAGGATTTCTTCACCAAGTTCAAATCCTTGGTTTTGCAAATCAAACAGTCTGGAATTGTTAAGAAACAAGAACAGTTGGTTATGTCCATCATTTCGAATTTGGGTCCTGAGTACTCAGTCTTTGTCTCTGCATTTCACTCCAGAAAACTTACAGTTCGCGCAATTGGAAGATTCCATCTTTGGATGATTTCATGGAAATGATAACCCAAGAGCAAGATAAGCTGGTTGTAATGGGTTCCATTAAGCAAAAGAAACAAGTTCTTGTTGCTGGAGATTCGAGGGAAGCTAGAGGAAAGAAAAATCCCAAGGGTTCGAAACACCAAGAGAAGAATAAAGACAAGGAGAGGCCCAAATATTATGATGGGGGTTTGAATCATGTCAAATTCAAGGGAAATAAGAAAGAAAATACCAAATGCACTTACTGTCAAAAGGGTTGTCACCCTGATATTGCATGCATGAAGAAAATTATTCATATGATGACCCATCTCCTGCAAAAGAATAGCATTCCTCTTCCAGAAAGTTCAAATAAGAAAGAGGGTGTTTCTGAATACAAGGAGAGGTGCCATGCATTGCTGGCTAGTACCTCAGAATATTCTTCTTTCATGATAGATTCAAGTTCCTCAAGGAACATGCATTCTGCAAGAGATTCTTTCTCTACTCTTTCTCCTTACAATGGTCCCTCCATTCTCATGGGATATGATTCAAAAATCCCAACTAGAGGCAATGGGAAAATCACTCTAGAAAATGGGTACTTCAGTAATGTACTGTATGTACCAGATCTTGCAACAAAATTACTCTCTGTTTACCAAATGATCCACACCGGTTCATGTAAGAGAGTTATCTTCACTCAAGATGATGTGGAAATTTTAGAAATTTATAATGGCAAAGTGGTAGCAGTTGGTGTTGCAGACCATGATTCAAGAATGTATAAGTTCTCTCATTTTCTTGAGTACTCCTCTCCAAATGCACTTATGTCACATGCTAATGAAGTGAAAAAATTTGGAATCAGAGGTTTGGACACCTTAAATATAGATATCTTCAAGCATTGAGCAAAGAAGACATGGTTGAAGGCCTCACAACAATCAGATTTTACAAAGGCACTTGCAAAGGGTGCATTGCTGGGAAGCATGTAGAGCGCAAGTATGAGAAGGGGAAGGAAAGAAGAGCTGATCAACCTATTGGTTTGGTCCATTCATATTTGATAGGTCCTCTTCCTATACCATCTTATGGAAACTCAAGGTATTTACTTACTTTCATTGATTATTTCTCAATATACTTTTGGTTGTTCTTTCTCAAGCAAAAATCTGAAGTCTTCCAATCATTCAAAGTTTTCAAAGCTTATGTGGAAAACTTCAGTGGGATAAAGATGAAGGTATTAAGGACTAATAATGTAAGGGAATATGTGAATAAGGACCTACAAAATATCTGTGAATAATATGGAATTCAAATGCAACATTATGTTCCCTACACACCCAACAAAATGGTGTTGTTGAGCGTAAGAATAGAGCATTGAAGGAGATGGCCACATGCATGATGGAGGGTAAGTATTTGTCTCCTAAACTATGGGATGAAGCCATAAATTGTGTTGCATATGTTCAGAATAGAGCACCACACAAATTCTTGGAAGGCATGACTCCATTTGAGGCTTGGATGGGACACAAGCCAAATGTGTCTCATTTCAGGGTGTTTTGCTCAAGAGCATGGGCTAGAATACCTCCACAAAAGAGAAAGGCATTGCAGCCCCAATCCAAGGAGTCCATCATGGTTGGATATGAATAATATGCAAAGGGATACAAGATATTTGTCCCCTCATCTCATAAAACTTTCATTTAGAGGAGTGTGCAGATTGAACAAGAGCCCATGCATGCAGTAGAACAAGGTGATGGGGAATGCTCAAAACCCCTGCATGAAGAAGATGCAAGTGATGATTCTTTCTCGAATTTTTATGATTATGATTCTGGTATGGAGGATGAATATTATTATATGAATGAATATCATAACCCTCCTACAAGTCCCAAGTGGGATAATAAAACCATACAAGTTGTTGGTGAGCTTGCAGGTGATCCTCAAGATCCTAGGGAGACTAGATCACAGTTTCACAATTCCTTGTATTCTTGTGGTCCAAATATTCATGGGAGATGTTTCCTTATAGTTGGATCTGATCCAAAATCATATGAAGAAGCATCAAAATATACAAGATGGAAAACAACCATGCAAGAAGAGATGAACTCCCTCCATGACAATGAAAATTGGGATTTGGTCCCTCTTCCTCCCAAGAGGAAACTAGTGAAATGTAAATGGGTTTGTAGGACCAAAATGGCCTCTGATGGTTCTAACCTGAATTATAAGGCCATGATGGTGGCTAAAGGCTTATCTCAATTCCATGTAGTGGACTATACAAAGACATTTTCACCTATGGCAAAGATGGACTCAATCATGCTAGTTTTGGCCATTGCAGCTGTCAAGCGATGGGAGGTTCATCACTTGTATGTGAAGAGTTCATTTATTCATGGGGATATGGATGAGGATATATATGTGCAGCATCCTGAAGGATTCATTACATATCATACACTTGTTTTCAGTTTGAATAAGTCCCTCTATGGTCTCAAGCAATCTCCTAGAGCTTGGTATGCCAAGATGGACAATTTTCTGCTATCACAAAGGTTTGAGAGATGTAAGTCTGATCCAAATGTTTACATGCAGCATGTTAGTGATTTGATTTTGATTATAATACTATATTTTGATGATATATTTATCACTGGTAGCTGCACCAAAGAAATTGGATCAGTTAAAGATGCATTGCACAGTGGTTTTGCTATGACAGATCTAGGATTATTGAAACAATTTATGGGTTTGGAGATTGATCAAACTATTGATGGGATCACTATTTCTCAATCAAGATATCCTTCAAATCTACTGTAGAAGTTCAAAATGGCTGAATGTAAGTCTTCAAAATTTCCATTCCTTTCAGGAGTTAAGCTTACTGATTGGGGTTCTTCACCATTGGTTGACAGATCATTGTATAGAAAACTAGTTGGGAGCTTACTGTATCTCACACACTCTTGACCAGATTTGTATTATGTTGTCAGGATTGTTGCAAGGAAAATGAAAAGGCCTCGTCAGATCCATTGGAAGGATTCCAAAAGTATCATGGATTATGTGCAAGGTACCAAGCAGTTTGGGATACACTATGCAGCTGGTTCATCACTTGAACTAGTTGGTTTTACTGATTCTGATTGGGATGGAGATAGTTCTGATTGAAGTATACTTTTGGTTATGTTTTTATTCTTGCACATGGTTCCATTTGTTGGTATAGTAAGAAGCATCACACCATCTCCGTATATTCAGCTGAGGCTGAATATAGTGGAGCAGTGAATGCAACTACACAATGTGTGTGGTTGCAAGGCATTCTTGGAGAGTTTGGATTTGTGTTTGATTCACCCACAGTCATTTGGTGTGATAATCAAAGTAAAATCAAAATCTCCACTAATCCAGTACTGTTGTGAGGTAAAACTACCTATATTAGGGAATTCAAGAGATCATCAATGTACATGTAATTTAGTTACAAAAATAGTAGTACATAGGTACAACAAGCAATCATTATTTTAATGAAAAGAACTAAGATATAGAGATTAAATTAAATACCTAAATGACTAGCATTCGATCCAAGCTTTCAAACTTTAGACTCCTGCTTCACTACTCCAAAGAGATCACCTACAATAAAACACATACCTTTCTCAAAGATTATGACCCAAATAAAAATGAATGCTTTATAAGAAACTCATATATTAAAAACATGAAATATTGAAAGACATACATTCATACCATGGAAAAATATTTATGGGAAAAGAAGTTTCTATATTATTAGCATTAAATGCCATCAACCAAAATTGTACTGCAACTGACACATTTGAAACGTGGCCCTGGGTTCCCGCTCCTCTTCTTTCAGTAGAATTTTCTCCATCATTTCTTTAGCAAAAATTGTTTCTTCTTCCACAAGGCCCCCCCTTGTATTTATAGCAAGGATGGGAGGATAGACTCAAAAGGAAATTAGTTAGGGAGGTATTGGTAGTTAGGATAACTACCATAATTGTTCTCTAATCTTCTTTTGATATTTTTTCTTGTGAGTTAGAGATACCCGTGGGTATTTCTCTTGACAACTACAGAGTGAGTCGCGGGTATAGCTCCTAGCAACATGCGGGTACAATGTTTTAGTGGTTACCCATGAGTTGTCAATATAGACTATCGTGGGTGACCCACGAGTTTTCTGATATGAAAGCCATAGTTATATCTCAGAACAAGTCACAAAGAAGGTTAATTTAAGGAGACAAGTTGCAAAGTCAAGGCCAAAGCATCTATGATCAAATAGGATCTTCAATCCAGAAGGTCCTTTTGTGTGAGCGACAAGGAAATTGAGTCACATATGGAGAAGTGCCATTTTGATTGATAACAGATGCCCCCTAGTGTATGAGGTCAGAGGGAAAGATGATGGCTGAAATACATTACAAACCAGGAAGTGGAGGAGCATAGGAACCATAGGGACAAGGTCGCAAACAATACCTGAAATAGAAACAAGGTTAGCGAGAAATTACAATCTTCATATAAGGAGATGTTCAGAATGTTAGAACATGGTCTCCAATACATAACTGAAAACAAACTGGATCTATGTCTCATGATGAGCCAGCATAAGAAGAGCTCGGTCTTGCGCAACTTGGGTGATAAGAAATGAACTGTATCATAAACCCAAGGTATTCAAACCAACCATCAATAGTACAAATCCCAAACCATGCGAATAAAAGGAGTTGAATCCAAACATGGAGGATTTTGTTTGATTATCGGTCAATGATGAAAATCGTTAACAAACGCGAGGACACCCACCAATAATGAAAATGGAGTCCAAGGTACCTAGAACATACTTACAAGTGTGAATAAGAGGTCTTGAAGTCAAACACTTGAAGAATCTGTTGAGTAAGGGACATTGATGTATTCCCATAACTCAATAGCGAGAGAATCTGCCACTGATGACTGCAAATATCAAGGTACTAAATGGGAAAATCTAAGTCCACTTCCTAGAGAAAAATGTACTGATGTCAATAGGAAGAGACCCATGAGAAGGAAGGCATTGATGTTTCCTTCATCATCTCACACGAGGAACACTGAAAGATTCAGTTGAAAAAAAACTGATATAGGGGATGGCCGACATGAGGAGTAATATTTGAACATTGGGAACCAAAGGTAAGTACTGTAGGCAGCTTTAGACTGAAAAGAAACATGATATAAGTCTGTCATGTAGGAGACATAAAAGAACTCTCCATATCATCGGAAGAATAACCAATCGGAGGAGTCCATAAAATATGGAATCAGGTTAAATCTTAAAGCCGAAAAATACGACCCATTGACTCATGAAAGTGTTGTGTTCAAGGATTGTTTAGACTAACTACCAAATAATGAATGAATAACAAAAATTTCCCTTCCCTTCTCTTTTTTAAATTTATTTTCTTAGTTTAATGAGCATGAAAAGGTTGAAAAGAAAGCTCGATATTGTCTCTCTTGTGAAATTTTAATGATTCCAAGAAAGTAAACTCAATAATCCATCTTCATTTTTTAAACAAGCTCGAAGAAGAGGGAAAACAATGCTTGATATGGGTCCAACCATGTGTAATTTAACGAGTCCATGGGATGGAAACTCACGACTTTCTTCATGTTTCAACGAGTTTGAAGAAGAGATAGATTAATACTCGATAAGGTACTGATCCCTGCATTTTAATATCGAGCCTAGATCTGTTAATGCTCGCCAGTGTTTTCAATTTTAAGGAGTCTGAAAAACTCAAACAAGAACTCCATACTATACTTTTTCATAAAGTTAGGCTCCTCTTCCAAAAAAGTGTAAACTTTTGTGATAGAGGACTCTTCTAGTCGACAAGAATCCACAAAGATTGGGAAAAGGGGTAAACTTATACCTAAGTGGATGTATGTTCAATTCCTTTAACGAGTCTGAACCCAATAAGAATGTTTGGTAATCTTATTAATTTTAATGAAGTTTAACAAGAACTCGAAAAAACTCCATAGATATGGGAAACTTGGAAAAAATTATATATATATATATAAGGTATAAGTTCCCAATGATGTCAAGTGATAGAACAAGTTACTAGAAAGAATCAACGACATTGGATATCAAATGGCAGTTCAAGATAAACAAGGGAGATCAAAATGACATAAAATAACGATATATAGATTCAATATAGGGATCTAACCAACATGCCATAAGAAATCAAACCTTGTAGAAAACATCAAATGTGAACTCAGTAGTGAGGAAAATGCCTTCCTGTGCTTTTACCTAATCAAACAACGTAAAAAGGTCATTCATATTAATTAAATTGACAAAAAGCAACTTGAAACTATATAAAATGGGTAAAAATTTTAATTGTTTTTGAATAATTAGTAACAAATTGAAAAAATGACCCACAATTAACAATTACCATTGGAGGAGAGGAAAAAATACATATCACTTCAATTGATGATTACGATCGTTCTAGTTTTCGAAATCAAAATCCTCCCCTTGCATGTAACTCATATCTCCCTTCTTTGTATTTTTGATCCATTATTTATAATTTTTTGTGGTTTTTTGAATTTTTTAAGCAAGCTTAAAATTTAGGTTTGTACACTTGCAGGTCTTCCTATTTGAAACTCACAAGTACGTGAAAAAAGCGTGAGTTATCTTGAGAGATACTTGCGGGTACCTGCATATGTATGAGAATGAAACTCACGGGTGGCGAAGTTTAAAAGTAAAAAACTGGTTCTTACCTGGAGAGAGAGGGAACATGAAGCCATCGACAGGATAGCATTGGGATATCCATTGACTTTAAATGCATTAAGGAGATGGGAACTTCTTAAATTTTTTCTCACATCAAACATGTGTGCGCAATATCTCCTCCTCCAAATGCTCATGCAGTATTGGGATCTGGATCATGGCATGCTTAATCTCCAAGGGGAGATGCGAGATATCACAGTGGATGATATCTATTTTATCACCAGTCTGTACTACCGATATGAGGTTGTTAACCTCAAAGGTACATTCACAGAGGTAGGAGCTCTATCCATACAGGACTACATCAACACATACTACATCGCTGGAACTAAAAAGAGTGGCAGTCAGGTTCCGATTGGACAAATAAAAAGCTTCCACCTGAAAGTGATATTAATCAATATGAAAAGGATTGGGGGAAGTGTGGAACAACAATTGGCATCCCGCAGCTATATGCAAATAGGCATAGAATGTATGCACAACATTATATTCGACTGGTGCTCTGGCCTGTTGGGGAATATGAAACACTAGCTGAACAAATGCAAAATAGGGAAGAAAAATAAATTTGGGTATGGTATTTTACTGTGCACATTTTTCTTTGAGAGAGTCCCTACACATAGTCTGGGGATGGCTCTACCAGATTTGAACCCCTATGAGCCACTGATGACTCGGTTGGGTGACATCTTCCTATGTCAAGGTGGCGGAGAGACGAGTTCATCATACTCTGACGAGGATTATCTGGAGTGGTGGAGCCTCCTGGTACCAAATTTTGAGCATTTTCCTTATGCTGGGATGAATTTCTGAGGTGATCCTTATGTATGTGTAATTTTTTGTTTTAAATGAGTAATATTATTGTCAACATGTAAACTTATGCATATGTGGGGCCTTCAAGGCCAGCTAGTCATCCCAGAAAATATGTGAGACCAACCAAACCAGGTGGTATTGATGCCATGCTGAGGAATATTGAGGGGAATATGGGCCAACTGACCCATGATATTCCTACATTCTGGATTGATTGGATGCCACTATATATGAAATAACATGTGGTGGGTGTGCCCCCTACATGGATCTGACTACTTAGAAAAGTAGCCAAGCTGGTGATATGCTATCAAGAGACCTTAGCAGAGTAGGCTGAGGCTCCCGCCTCTCCATAGAGAGAGTGACATCTATGTTTGATGCTTTTATTCCCTTTTTGTATATTGTAACACTGTGACAGATATTGAATCAAAATCATATTTTTTTTTAACCTTATATATATATATAGATATATAGATATATAGATATATATACAGTACCAATTTATATACACGGTTTTCGTTATGTGTGTTAATGGTTTATTTTATTGTGCATGATACACATGTCATTCAAGTATGTAATTTGTGTATGCACTAGCTAATGTATTGTGATTCCTTGATATGTGTTGATATGAAATGTAATTAAAAAATCTCTCAAGTAATCTAACTCGCAAAAATTGACGAAGCAAAGAAGGATCCCTAACACAATACTCACTCGTCAATTGAAGCACAACTAACTGCGAATCAATTCTTACCTCTAAACATGAAATACCATGATGAATAGCATCTCGGAGAAGTTCAATAACTGCACTGTACTTAGCAATATTGTTCTTTGTAGGGCCCAAACAAGCACCTCCCGAGGAAACAAGTTGGATTGTGGGGGAATAAATTACCCAAGCAGCTAAAGCCAAGTTACGAGTGTGACGACTTGTGCCATCAGCAAATCCTAGAAAACACTCACTTGTCATCTAAAAACACAATCTAGAAGACACATAAGAAAAACTAAAAAGAACTAACTCTACAAAAATGTACCTCTATAGTACAAGAAAATGCATTTAGGCCTAGGCGTAATACTTCTTCAACTAGAGCCCATTTCTAGGCTCGATAAGCTTAAAACCATCATAATCATCAAATCATATGAACCCTTCCGTAAAAATTTAGAAATGATATAGGATCCGAGCCACATAGATTTGAACTTGCCTACCCCCAAGGGATCCTTGTTCTAATTGTAAACCAAAACAAAGTCTCCTTTGGAGAAAACCCTAGGTTTTACAGAATTTTTGTATTATTGTTTAACTCGGTTCTTGTGGTATTCATTTGCAGTAAGCGCATCACGATGTTTTTCATCCAAATGTTCTGAGTGAATCAACTGTTCTTCCAAATCAGAAGTTTCGGGTAATAATTGGATAGCCAACTTCAAATATGGAATCTCGCATTCAATTGGTGTGATTGCTTCTACCCTGTAAACAAGTTGTAAAGGTGAAAAAATAGTAGTGGTCTTGATATTGGAATGATATTCCCAAAGATCTGGATACAACATGAGTTTCCAATTGGGTCGATTGGCATTAACGATCTGTTGAAGAATAGTTTTCAAAGTTTTATTGACCACTTCAACTTGTCCATTATCCCGTGTATAAAAATGAGACAAATGATCTTGTCGAAAACCTAGCATGGTTGTCAAGTCAGTCATCATGTAGTTTTGGAAATGTTGTCCATGATCAGTGACAATCTCTTTATGTATGCCGAACCTGGAAATGATCTGATTGAAGACGAAATATGTTGCAGTTTCTCCATCTGCTTTCATAGTAGGCATTTCCTTGGCCCACTTCGTAAAGTAGTCGACTACAACGATGATATGTTAATGTCCCCCAACAGAAACTAGGTTACAAGTCATATAATCAATCCCCCATTTGATGAAGGGACCAACTGTGATATCAGGGTGAAGAGGAGTCGTATGTGATCGCATTTTCTTTGTGAAAAAATGACATCGACGATAGTGTTTCATGGCTTCCACACAATCTTTAAAGATGGTGGGCCAAAAATATCCAACACACAATATCTTCTGAGCTATTTCCAACCCAGAAAGATTACCCCCACAGGATCAACTGTGACCATCATTCAATACTGAGTTAGCTTCATCCAAGTTCAAACAATGGCCTAATATTGAATCTACCCCCCTCCGTCTGTATAGCGTGTCAAAAATCATGTGGTAGTTCTTGGAACGATTCCGGAGATTTCATCACTCTTCCCTAGATAAATTTGGTGGACACTTCAAAGTCTAGAGATATATTAAAATGTCTCCATACCATGGATCAGAGGTTGCGATGAGGAATATTTGTTCATCAAGGAATAATGGATCTTCTTCATGGCATGTTACATCACTATGAAACTCAGCAATAAGTTCTACGAATACCAAATACTTCTTTGACTTAGCAGATTGGAAAGTAAGATCAAACTCTTGAAAAATGACAATCCATTTGTTACATTTTCCCCCGATTATGCATCGGGTTAATACATATTGGCAAGGATTGACATTTGTGATGACTATGGTAGTTCATAATATAGTATAGTGGCGCGACCTCTAAATGACATACACAGTAGCTAATGCAAATTTCTCATTGTGAGAATACTTTATTTCAGGAGTTACAAGTGTGTGAGAAAGGTAATAAATGACATGATCTTGGAGTTTGTCATCTTCCTGAACAAAGACTATGCCAATGGTGGAAACAGATGTGGCTAGATAAAGAATAAAATCTTGAGTGTAATCTAGCGAGCTCAACAAGGGGGCTGACAAGATTTTCTTTTTCAAAGCATCAAATGAGTTTTGCGCAACCTCATCCCAAAAAAAATGGGTATCCTATTTAAGCAATCACATGAAACCTTTAGTAATATTAGTATAGTTGATAATAAAACATCTAAGAAAATTTGACATGCCTTGTAAACTCTAAAGTTGTCGGATTGTACGAGGAGGAGGAAATTTGACAATAGCCTCAACTTTCAAAGGATCGAACATAATCCCACGATTAGACATGATTAAACCAATTAGTCATCTAGACTCGACGCAAAACACACATTTGTTGGTATTTAACCGAATCTTGTAGTATCTGCATCGTTCAAACATGAGTCGTAAATGTGCAGGATGATCTCTTCTCTTATGAGATCACGCATGTAGATCATCCAAGTAAGGTTCAAATATGTGCATGATATCATGGAAAGTGAAGTTCATAGCTCGTTGGAAATTAGCCCCAGCATTCGTCAATATGAATAGCACCTTCCTATAGGAAAAGGTACCCCAGGGACATATAAAATCCGTTTTATGTTGATCTTCAAGTTTGATTTGAATTTGATTATATCCTGAAAAACCATTCATGAAAGAAAACATTTCATGGCCTACACACGCATCGATAATTTGATCAATAAATTGTGTGGGATAATTGTCTTTCGGATAGGATTTGTTGATATCCCTAAAATATGTGCATATGCGTATGGTACCCTGCCTTTTATCAACCGGAACTAGATTGGACACCCATTCTGTCATGTCGATAGGATAAATGAAGCTAACATTGAAGAGCTTTTCAACCTCAGCTTTGATGGCCGCAACCTTCCTAGGATTGACTGGACGAAGATTTTTTCGAACTAGTTTCACATTAGGATATGTCATAATGATGTGTTCGATGATAGACGGGTCGATGTCTAGCATCTCCTCATATGACCACGAGAAAACATCACATAATTCTTTAAATAAGTCGGTATACAAACTGATCTCTTGTGGAGAAAAATTCACACCAATAAAAATATTTCCCACGACATTGGGTTTAATGGAAATATTGATTGGGATAGTTGTTGAAATATTTTCCATATTTCCCTCAGTGAAAATTCCCTATTTCATTAAAGGGCTAATGGACCAGTCACCATTTCCAGTAGTTCTGATTGAAAACTCTCCATTCTCGACTTTGTTCAGATCTGGAAGGAAATAGGATCGGTGATGTATATGTTCCCAAGGATGATCTAGATCTACCATGGCTTCTAGAATATCCTCATATGATGGTAAACAATGTCTAAACAATCAAATGAATGGGTGGAGTCAATTTCCCATGTGGGTGCATAATTGATATTTGACTCCATAGAGACGGGAGGAGTCATGATATAATCTATCGCATCATTTTTTTATGCTTGGTAAGTCACTTCTGTGATAGATAGGGGCACAATTGGTTCCTCTGGAGTAGGAAGGATCCAAGGATTAGTTGTTCGAGAAACAATCAAGATCTCCTTGGATAACACATTATCATTACTCGTGGAACCAATATAATTCATAGGAGCAAGTAAATCAAAGGTTCCTATCAAAGATGAGTACATACCCACCCCTAAACTCTCACTAGGTGGACGGGATTGATCAATCCAAAGGAGTTGAGTTTTTTTTATGTGCATAAGATAATTGGTCAATGGTGACAATATTTTCGTCATGGGGGAACATAAGTACCCGAAAAATGGATGAAGGAATGGCTTGCATTGCGTATGTCCAACTTCTTCCCAAAAAAAAATTGTAGTCGAGAGAAACATCTACAACTTCCACCTCTACTGAAACCACTTTACCTACAAGTTGGATCTCAAATGAGGGTAAGATTCCATGCGGACGGAAGGACCTCCCATCAAAATAAGTAAGTAATGTATTTGAAGGGACTAACTCTGGAGAGCCTAGGGATTTCCAACAAGAGATAGACATTATGCACATTGACGCGCCTTCATCCAGTACTATTCGTCCAATAGTTTTTACACCATGGACTACTTCGATTTGGAAGGCCACGTGATAGGGAAACCAAGGTTTGACATTTGACATATAAAATATAGCTAGCATATTTGATGAATCCATACTGCCTATTTCCTCCAGAAGTGCATTCCACTATGATTGGAAAATTTGTAGAACTTCTAGAGTAGACATAGCACATGGCGTTTGGGCTAGGTCCTCTACAAATGAATAGTTTGGAGCAACCCGTGCATTAGATTTGTGTGTTTCCCGTTTGTAGAAACCTTTCGGTATCTTCGGCATTGTAGGTATCTCTATATGAAGAGGAACAAATGAATTAGTGATATCTTTGTCTTTTTGCTTCATATCCGGGGTATAATTATGGGTTCTCATTTTCAACAAAGCATGTGAGTTAACCATATTAATGTAATATTGATCAACCTGTGTGGCACGAGGAGTACCCCTAATATTAGAGCTTCCAGAAGCTGAACCTTGTCCTTTGGGAAAAGGATCCTTCATAAAAAGGGGTTTCTTTTCACTTAACAGCTGTTGGGATTCATCTATGAGAGGACATTGATGAGTAAGGTGATCGTCCTTACAAAGATTGCAAGGAAATTGTACCTTCTTCTTTTCTCGCTTTCCCTCCTCGGCATTTTCAGTAGTTTTGTGCTCTTGTTGGTTTCCTTCCCCTTTATTTCCCTTCTTCTTATTGCTGGGTTTTCGAGAACCATTTTGATTTGACTACACATCCTATACATTTTCTGTTTCTATAGGGGAGGAGGCAACAGTATTTACTTCCACAACATAATACTTTATAGAGAGTGCATTAACTTATTTCTGCAAAGCTTCTAATTTGGATGAGTCAGCTGAACCCACAATGCCATCAGCATGTGGTCCAAGCTTTGGCTTTCCAAGATCAATGTTTGAACTTGGTGCATCATGAATGATTTCATAAAGGATCCTAGACTGAGCATAAACCAAGTCAAGTTGTTGGGTTCTTAGAATGGCTTCTTCCTCAAAAGTAACCCCGGAAGTTGACACATCCTTAGAGATTTAAGGCAACAGTAATTTAAAGAACCACTCCAGTAGGAATTACGGGGGGATATCATCCTAAATGAGCCATTTCTGTCTACTCCACTCCTTAATGTGATCATATAAATCAGTGGCCTTGTTCTATCTGAAATTAGAGAGAATATTTGTATCGACATCATACCGAATGAGAAGTTGGAAATGGTTTAAGAAGACTGTCGCCAAATCACAAAAATTGTTATAAGCCACAGCCGTTTACTCGATATACAATTTGGCTGCAACACTAGTCAAGATTATTTGAAAGAGCCTCAAATGAATCGAGTCATCATTTATCAAGTTCTAGGAGCACAAGAGATGAAAATTCGTAACATGGTCCCCTGGGTATTCACCAGTTTTTCCTTCAAACTTTGGAATGTCCGAAGGGAGTTTGGTTGGGACCGGAGGCCAAGAAGGATTATGTTGCACTGGGTCATTCATCAATTTTGAAAGATATGACAAGTTCAAAGTTGCCAATAAAGGTAAACGAGGTATTGCCGATGGAATTTGATGTTGTGGAATATGGTCAAGAGAACCTCCAATGGCATAAATCCCATAAGGTTGGTTGTGGTTCCCCCCAACCATCGGTTGTGGTGAAAAAGTGTTTTGGAAATTTCTCCAGCCATAAGATAGCTGATTAATTCCTTGTGTCACAGTCCATTATGGCTGAGTGTAAGTGCTTCCAAACATATTATAAGTGTTTATACCTCATCCACCAAAAAGTGAAAAAGAAGCACTCCCTATAGGCACATTAGAGGTTTGACATTTGTAGAATGTACATTAAATCTTGTAAAGGGATTGAAAGTATGCGTTGGTGCAATAGAAGGGGTAGGCATTGAGCTCACAAATGGTGTAGAAGGAGAAATATTCCCTCCGTGCCAAGGAAAACCTTGATTGAAAGGAGATGAGCTGGGATTAACCTGAAACTTTTGGATAAAAGGGGAAAATGTATATGGCACCGTAGGTATTCCTGAAAAAAGGAATATTGGATGAGCCAATAGTGGATCCAAAAGGAGTAGATGTCAGTGTAAAATGAGTATTAGATGTTCCTAAAGGTCCAGCATTGAAGCTAAAAGAAGTACTTGGAGCAGAGTACATCTGCAATGAGCTTGGTACTGGGGTATTAATAAGTGGAGGAGACAATCCTGCAGGTCTGATAGCCAATGTGGTAGTATGTGGAACTCCCAACATATCTCCTATGTTATGCACATTTTTTCCAGGTGTAAATCTATAGACACTTAATTCAGGTAAACCTAAAGAAACCACTCATTCTAGCAAAGGATAGTTCAGTCCAGTTAAGGGAGGATTGGAGTGTCTTGTGAAATATTCTAGTGGCAAATATTAAATATCAATGATATGTGAGATCGGTGAAGTTTGTGCTTTGAGTTGGGGTTCTCCAGGGATTTCAGTTGTACCAGTTAGTTCAAAAGAACCACTAAAATATTTTTTGCGTCATTGAGGTGGTGGTGGAGGCTCCACTATGAGCGGAGGAAGGTTTCTCAACCTTCTTGACCTACGAGGAGGTTGGTCCTCCACAATTACAACAAAAATGTTCTATTTAATAAACCTAGGGGGCTACTAGAACTATGATAAACACATAGCACACCATTACAAAATTTCCTAAAGTGATCCAGACTGAGCAAACAAATAGTCTCTCAAAGGGAATTCTGGGATTATTATGGCCCAGAAAAAACTAGTAGAGTAATGAAGGATAGTTACCCGAGTTCCACAATATAGATTCTTCGAGTGCAAGCATTTGAATCACCAACCAGCTTCCAAAATAATTGGAAGGGATTTCCTCCCACGTGTTTCCAAGGTACAATGGAAATAGCCTTCCACTGTCACCTATGTAGAGTCCTAGTGGTCAAGATACTAAGGCTACCATCAATGCAAAAAGAGTCCTAGGGGACAGTCGCAGTTCAAACTAACACACATGGGCAGGGTAACTAAGCCCGAAATCCAAGAGCACACAAGGTACTAATGGATCCCCATACGCATATAAGATCTGGTATATGCTCGATTGAGAAGCGAGGGGGTATCCCCAAGTAATCAACCTCACATGACCTCGTGCTTAACTCTAGTTTTAGTGGAGGTTCCCGACACACCTTTTACAAGGGTGAATTTACCTAAATATAGTTCACTACAATTTTTAGTTTGAAATGGTCTTGAATAGTTTAAAGTGACATGATCCAAAACCCTAGCCTAAGTTAGTTGGTTTGTGTACCCTAGAAAGAAAAGTTACTAATAATTTTTAATTTAAAATATTCTTTAAGGGTTTTTACTTACTCAAAATGAGTGATTTGTGTGCAAGGTGGTTACAACTTGAAACAATAAATAAAGTGTATAAAGTGCAACTTCTTTTTTACAAATTCATTTTCATTTATCTTTCAAAATTAAAGACCTGGAAAGTAAACCTAAAAGCTAACATATGTTTTT
This sequence comes from Larix kaempferi, assembly GCA_027924585.1. Classification (NCBI taxonomy): domain Eukaryota; kingdom Viridiplantae; phylum Streptophyta; class Pinopsida; order Pinales; family Pinaceae; genus Larix; species Larix kaempferi. The sequence continues at coordinate 2,386,980 of BSBM01001360.1, forward strand.
TACTTTTTGAAGAATTAACATATACAACTAAAACTAGAAAAAGAAAATGTCTTTGCTTAACTAAAGTACTTGCTTTTAAAAAAAATTATCTTTAACAAAAGAAATGGAAAATAAGTATAACAAGACAAAGACACTAAATGATGCAAGTATAGATGACTGCACTTACACCTACCAAACTCAGAAAATATACCCTCACAAGACTTCCAAAGATAACAAACCCAAAAAGTTCTTCTGACAAGAAAGAAGTAACTGGGTTTTGGTAAAGAGACACTAAATAAACTTGACATAACAGAAAAATCATACAATCAAAGAGCATGGAAGAATGCCTTTCCAGAAATTAGTAACCAAAAAGGAAAGCTCAAGGTGTCAACCAAAACAAAGAAGGATTTGAAAAACCTAGGTGAGTCAAACAGGAAAACCAAAGAAACTAAAATAAATCTCAAAAGAGTGAAAGAAACTCGGTATAAGCCTACAGACAGGCATAAATGGTTCAAAAAAGAACAAAGAAGACCTTCATCAATCAAGCATAGACATGAAACTCAAACCCTAGCACAAAACCTAAAAACCTAGGAAATAACTGCGACTATCATTAAGAACACCTCATGGGTGGCCCGTGGGTCCAATAGTCTGCAACTCGTGGGTGCAGGGAAAAAACATGATTGTAAATGAATACAACTCGTGGATCTATCTCAGTAAAAAATAAAAATGAAAGAGAACTCATTCCAAACCAAGTCTGAGTAACTAAAAAGGACACAGAAATCCTATAAACTCACTCAGAGATTAACAGAAACAATAAAACTTAATAAAATCAACCGAAGACTCCCAAAGCAACAACAAGAACTCCCCAGCGGAGTCGCCAATTCCGTTGTGTGGTAAAACTACCTATGATAGGGAATTCAAGAGATCGTCAACGTACATGTAATTTAGTTACAGAAATAGAAAAGTACATAGGTACAACAAGCAATCATTCTTTTAATGAAAATAACTAAGATATAAATATGAAATTAAATACCTGAATGACTGGAATTCGATCCAAGCTTTCAAACTTTAGACTCCTACTTCACTTCTCCAAAGAGATCACCTGCAATAAAACACTTACCTTTCTCAAAGCTTATGACCCAAATAAAAATGAATGCTTTAAAAGAAACTCATATATTAAAAACATGGAAGATTCAAAGACATACATTCATACCATGGATAGGTATTTATGGGAAAGGAAGTTTCTTTATTACTAGCATTAAAGGCCATCAGCCAAAACTGTACTACAACTGGCACCGTTGAAACCTGGCCCTAGGTTCCTACTCCTCTTCTTTCAGTAGAATTTTCTCTAGCATTTCTTTAGCAAAAATTTGTTCTTCTTCCTCAAGTCCCTCCCCTTGTATTTATAGAAAGGCTGGGAGGATAGACTCAAAAGGAAATTAGTTAGCGAGGTTGTGGTAGTTAGGATAACTACCATAACTGTTCTCTAATATTCTGTTAATATTTTTTCTCGTGACTTAGAGATACCCATGGGTATGGCTCTTGAAAACTAGCGAGTGAGTTGTGGGTATAGTGCGTAGTAACATGCGGGTACAACGTTTTAGTGGTTACCTGCGATTTGTTAGTATAGACTATCGTGGGTGACCCGCGAGTTTGTTGATATGAAATCCGTGGTTATATCACAAAAAAAGTAACAAAAAAGCTTAAGTTAGAAGACATGTTGCAAAGTCAAGGCCAAAGCATCTATGATCAAATAGGCTCTTCAATCCATAAGGTCCTTTTGTGTGACCGACAAGGCAATGTAGTCACATACGGAGAAGTTCCATTTTGACTGATAAAAAGTACAAAGGCAGAGGACCAAGCACATAGAGATCCACATGCACTACATTTGAAGCTTGGTGTATGACCAGATTATTTCCTTGCAATATTTCCCTTATGCTGAGAAAACTGCTGATATATTCACCAAGAGTTTCACTGAGAAGACCTTTACTTACCTTAGAACACTCCTTGGGGTGAGTGATGCATGGTGAAGACTAGTTCATTTTCCACATATGTTTCATGTCCTTTTTGGAGGGGAGGTTTTATTTCCCATGTGGTTTCCCTCCTTACCTTCGTTAGATGGACTAATAAAAATTGTTGTTGTAAAAGGTGACTTGAGCCTTAGTTTCCAAGGCCTTAATTTTTTTTTGACCACCAAATTCTAGCTTATGGGGGGATGTTAGAAAATTATTACAAGTTAGGACATTAGTCATACATCACTTTTTTTATTAATTGGTCCAAAATAGGTTAATAGTTATAATCCTAGGTTGTTAGAAGTTAGTTGGGGCTAATTATGACCATTCCACTACTTCTAGGCCAAAATATGGTCAAGTATAGCTATTGGGCGCCCTATTAATGGCCACCTCTAGCATTTATTACCACCTCTTGAGCAATGGCGCCCTGTTTCCCTATTTTAAGGAAATTGTCTTTGACGTAAGGCGCTCATGCAATGATTGTGGACATTTTGACCCTTTCTTGGCTGTTTTGGCCAATCCTTGGCTACCTAACTTCCACCCAATCTTATCCACCAGATGTGTGAGCCTCATTTATGCCTTCCCATTCTCACCCAACATTCACATGGACAATTCGTACCAGTTTGGGGTGATTTGGGAGCCTATTAGTCAACCTAGGGGGGATTGAGGTCTAATCTAAGCGAGCCACTTGTAATTACTTCCCAAGGAAAACGAATTCTTCCAAATGTTATATAAGGATGTTCACAACTCATTTATGGTTTGGACAGATAATAAACCTGCTATTTGATCATTTGTATCTCTGGTTTTTTATCATTTGTATTACTGGTTTTTTATCATTTGTGACTGGTTTTTTATCATTTATTTTCCAGAATTATTTTTGAACTAATTTCTTGCATACTAAGCCAAATTTCTTGATTGTGAGGTACTATTTAGCTACTAGATCCTACTATGATTAAGATTGCACAATAATCCTTTTGTTTCTTTTCATTTTTATTATGGTGAATCTTTGGAGTGGTGGAGGAGCATTGATCTTGATACTAGACTAAATGGTACATGAGAAGAATTTGAAGAACTATTCTCAAAATGATGGATCAAGGACTCAAACACAGAATATATGAATCAAATTTGGGATAGATTAAAAGAAGAAAACAATAAACTCAAGATTAAATGTGAGGAATTATCCAAGATACAATCCCTTAATGAAGCGCTCATTAAGGAGGTTGATAAATTGAAAAAGGAAAAGAATGGTAAAATAAAATGGGAAAATGATGAATTGAGGGAAGAATTAAAAATGAAGGATGATGAAATATGTAGGTTATGAACCATAATAAAATTGAATTGGATGAGATCAAGAGGTTAAAAGAAGAAAAGAAGCATGGCCAAAATAAAGAGAAAAACAAGGATATTAAATGAAAAGACTACCAAAACACTTGAAAAGGAAAATTGCAAGAAGGTCAAATATGCTCTAAATACATATGACATAAAATAAGAAATGAAATCGTGAATTGATAAAGGACATCAGGAATTGATGAATGAAATCACATTGTAGCTTCAAAAGGAGGAGGAAGACAAGATTCTACAAAGAAGACATAAAATACTTGAAGAATTTGAGCTCCAACTTGAATATGTACATGAAAAATATGAGAGTATAGTCTCAAAAGAAAGGGTGATCAAATACCAATCACATGTTAGGATATTTAGACATCATGTGAAGGATTCGTTAGTGGATAATATTTGGATGGATGGACTATCATCAATGGAAACAAGAAAGAAATACTATAAGGAAATCCTATTACTTGGTTTCATCACATGTAAAGCCATTAATTGCAATTCTTTGAGTAAAAAGTTTTTCGAAGAAGGGTACTATGATATGACCAAAGGGGACTCATATTTCGGGTTAAAGATACATGATATGACCCCAATAGGGGCATATGTGGGTCTACATGGGGCTAACTGTATATGTACTTATGTAAATGTATATGTAATAATGGTTTTCCATAATGATGGGACCACATGTGAAATGAGTGAATAGGTATATATAGGGGTAATTTATTCATTGTTGAGAGGGTTGTGAATGGATTATGTGAAGGTGTTAGGGTAATTGGAGAGGGATATCCTCTTACTTAGGGATTTATTGTGTAACTTATCTATCTTATCTATATTAGAGTAGTGATCCATGCTCACATTGATGTACATGGTGTGCACTTCTTGTCTATTATGATATTTTTGGTTATTTGGTGATAACATGTTGTACATGGTGTGTACTCCTTGTTTCTTGTGATATTTTTTACTATTTGGTGCATAACACAAAACCTCTTAATGTCCTTGATATATCCACTTGAAGGCCAAAGATACCCTCTTTAGGTCATATTTGGTGGTTTAAGGCATCGTTCATGGCCTTATATGTCTAAAATATTCATTTCATACCTAAGGCCTTGGTTTCCTCCCCTAACCATGTCAATTACATACTTGACACCAATATCTAGTGCTCAAAACCTTATATTTGTGTCTCTATCTGCATGTGAAGGACATGGATAAATTGAAGAGGTCTTGTGCAGTGGTTCAAGATGACATTATTGGCTTCATATTTCTCAAAGATTCCTTTATGAACTAAGGCCTAAATTTGTTCCCTCCATGGCCCTTATACTCATACCTAATGCTCAAAAAATATTTATGGCATCCATATCCCCACAATGAGGCCAAAAATGTCCTTGAAAGTCCATGTTTCATCCTTTAAAGGAGTCCAAGGCCCAAACCGACATAACTAGTACAAAAAAATTCCAAATGATGCCCATATCCCTGCTATAAGACTAAGGATACCCTTGGGAGGTCATGTGTTATGGTCCAAGGAATTGTGCTTGGCCTTGGATTCCTATATTATTCTTCTAAGGCCTAAGACATAAGTATATTCCATCAATCATGAAAAGGGCCTAGAGACCGATGCCTAGTTTTCTGTAATGTACCCTCCCGTGGACCCAAGGTAGCGAAGGAAACATGATGCCAAATTCTAGGCTTTTACATAAACTCAGCCAAATTCATTAGATTCACAGCCATAAAATAAATAGTGTGCAGATGCAAATTAAGCAATTATGCACCACGGAATTAAAAACTCATCCACACACATTTCATATGCACTCAGCATATTAAAAACAACCATCAAATTATAACATTTCAGAAGTAAAACACATAGACAGAGAAACACTTATCTTCATTGTGCAATTGTCCAAAACAACTAGCTATGACGCTGCAATGTTCCACCCAACCATAGGTCTCTGCCCAGCCTGTATTTTTTCAGCACTTAGAGACCACCCCCAAGCTAGGCATGATTTCTACAAGGAAAAGGGGACATTCAAGCTCACACACAACCAATTAATCATTTCATCTAAGCCAAGCCAGTCCATAGCTGGGTTTATCAGGCTAATCAGAACCCTGGATGCTTGCACTCAAGCTCAAGCCAAAGCAATGGATTTACCAACAAGATGGCCACGGGTTTTCCCCAAATAGTTTCCAGTCAAAAAACGAATTGTGGGATGGGGAAAAACATTCACAGGGAGGAAAGCAATTTCTCCCCAACTACCTAAGCATTTAACAGCCAAAATAGTCTCTATGGAACCCCAATTCAATTCCCATTCTTCCCCACTGGTATACAACACAAAAACGCCCTTCTCCCAGCTGAGAATGAAGGAAAACCCAGAAAACATGGCTGGAAAACGCCTAGGTAGCTCTAAACTCGTGAGGGAGAGAAACTGGTTTATGGATAATGGCTTGGGGGCAATTCATGGCTCTTTTCTTGCCCAAGAAGAAAAATGGGATTTTCCATGCAGGGTGGCTTGCCCATACCCGAATTTGGATTGCCATATCTCTCATTTCCCAAGGCATTAACTACCTCAACGAACTCTCTGGAGAAATCAATGATTGGGTACAAAAGTCAACATGGGCAGTTGAGGGTTTGATGGGCTCTCTCATTGACACTTGGCTTGACTTGATTGGCTCCAAGGATTTGAATTTTTTCCCTCCCAATTCCTTGTAAAATCATGCCCTCATCTCTTGTTGCATCGCATAGCTAGTTGTGGGTATTTTATTTAAAATGCATACATAATATTCGTAATTCCATTGCGCATGGCTAGCATGTGAACCATATGCATTGATAAATCGATGGCAGGGCCTTGGCCTTGAGCTCCTCACCACGAATTTATAACAATATTACATCATTTATGATTTTAATTCCATGGGGTCAAACTGGGGACATTACATTTTCAAATCCTTTCAATGATGTCAATATCCCCACTTGCCGAAAAAGGCTATCTCTAAATGTCCCTATGGTGGTTTGAGGTATCATTCATCCACCTAGATGCCTAAAACCTTTCTTTAGGGACTTAGGATTAGATTTCTTCCATTTACCATGTACATGACATCAAAACCCTTACACAATGCTCAAAAAATTCTAATGGTGCCCATATCCCCATCCAGAGACTAAGGATAAACTTGGGAGGTTATGTGTGGTGGTTTGAGACATTTTTCTTAACAATGGATTTCTAGAATACTTATTTTTATGTTCAAGGCACATATTTATTCCCTCGACCATGTCTTGGGCCCCACCATGTTTGGGGTCTTGATGTACATAACTACTACATAAAAAATATAGTGGTTCAAATATCTTTCCTAAGGGAATCACACATTCCCTAAATAGGGAATATTATCCCATGAATACTATGTTGACCATTTCAAGGTTTGGTGTAAAATGGATGTAAGCGGGTATAAGGCTTAACTAGGTGGGGGTTAGGGTATGTAGTTAGAGATAATGGTTATGGCTAGTTGTATAGGGTATGTAGTTAGGGAGTATAATGTTAAGTTATAAGGATAAAACAAAGAATTAAAATAATTTTTTATTAAGAAAGACACGAAGGAGTGAAGTGCGTGCACCAAATGAAAATAATATAAATGGAGCAATCATGTAGTTTTTTTGGTTAGAATACAATATTTTTTTTTTATGAAATATAAATTTTGAAGTGTTCAAATTGTGTTTTTGAATGCATAAATACATTCAAGACCCTTGAAACGGTCATAAATTATGCAATTTCCACAAGTGATATCAATGATTCTAAGAATGTTTCAAGATTTCAATTGAAATCCTAACAAGACCAACTAGAAATGGTTGAAAAAGTAAAATATTTAGACTACTCAAAAACAAATTGATTTAACAATTTTATAAATTTACACGTCTCTTAACATTAATTTTAATTTTATCTTTAAAATATTCAATTTTTTTAATGTTAATAAATCCTCAAATTTAAAGAATTATAAATTATAAAATTATGTTATATAATTTTCACAAATAAATACAAATTAGTTATACAATTTTATAAATTTACACACCTTTCAACATTAATTTTAATTTTATCTTAAAATTATTCAATATTTTTAATATTAATCATTTCACAAATTCTTAAAATTATAAATGTATGATATAAAAATCTCAAAAATTAATTTATTGTTATCAGTTACATTTATAAAATTAAATAGAAATACTAAACTATATGAAGAGAATGGAAGTTAAAAATCAAAATAAAAATAAAAAATAAAAAATAAAACATAAAAAGTACAGAAAAAAAACCCTAAACCCACTATTAATATAGAATGCTCAAGTAATGTTTAGAAAATAAATTTGAACAAACAAAAAAATAGATACTCACCTCCAAACAGGAGGGTAACCAATATAGAATGCTCAAGTAATGCTCAGAAAATAAATTTGAACAAACAAAAAATAGAAACTCACCTCCAAGCAGGAGGGTAAGCAAATAAGTTTGAAGGAACAAAGAATGAGGGGGGGAAATGATAAATATGACATAAAATAAAGAAATACTAAATTAAATGGGTTTAAACTTTACTTTTCATGCAGATTTCAGTGAGGCGTTCAATAAGAATAATGAAATGTAAATATGGTGAAATGAAAAAAGAGTTTGTGTATCCACATCAAAACCAGGGTGACTTTGACATTGTTTGCAACAGCTGAGACGGAATTGAGACTCCTGAACAGTTCAGGCAACCGGATGAAAATATACTGAAAATCTTGATTTAGATGATCTTGTTTTCATTGGTGGGGATGATTCAAATACAAATGTTTGTCTTCTTAAATAAAGTTAGGGATAAAAACTTAAAACACGGGTGATTGGCTGCCCAAAAGCAATTGATGGTGATCTTAAGTCTAAAGAAGTTCCAACAAGTTTTGGGTTCGACGCAGCTTGAAAGATTTATGCAGAGATGATAAGGAATGTGATCGACGTTTCACATTAAAGTTGCTTAGTTTGCAGCTTGGAACATTTGATACAAAAGGTGGAAAATATGAAAGAGTCCACAAGCCAGACATGGACACTAGTCAGAGAAGATTTTTCTTATGATCGTAACATGTTTAGTTACATTGCTTCTTTCAAACAAGGTGTTTGTTGGAAGTCGCATATCACTGGTTAGTACTGATCTATATCTGAGAATGAATCGGATGTATTTTTGATAGAAGTTGATTAAGATCGTGGCTAAGATTAGGTTAATTTTTGTGAGAATCACTTATGAGGTAGCTGTGAAGAAACACACTCTTAAAAGTGTCACAGGTTACATTATAGATGTGATTTGTAAACAAGCAGACCGTGGATACAATTATGGTGTTGAAGTTATACCAGAGGGTCTTATCGACTTCATTTCAGAGGTGCAACGGTTGATTACTGAGATGAATAAGATTTTGGCCCATGATGTAATAGATGAAGGTGGCCTTTGGAAACAAAAACTGCAATCTCAATCCCAAACACTTTTTGACTTATTGCGTGGAAGTATTCAAGAGCAATTGATGCTTGAAAGGGATCCTCATGGAAATGTGCAGGTCGCAAAAATAAAGATTAAAAAATGCTTATATCGATGTTTGAAACTGAATTGGAAAAAAGAATGGATGTTGCCCTCTTGGCTGATACAAATGATTTACTTTGTGAGATAATAACAGACAGGGGTAAATGCTGCGGCCATCTTTCTGTAGCCGAGGAAGAGACTGTTGGGGTTGGCACCATTATTTTTACCACTGTTCAGGTACACAGGGTACTACCAAAGGACCGAACACCAAGTTTAACCACTTCACACAAACAGATCATAGATCAACACACCGATGTTTTGACGTGGTTTAAACCCTCTTGAGGGAAACACTCCACGGCCCCAGCCAAATAGCTTCTACGAGACAATTTATTATGCAAAGAAAGAAAGTTACAAATGAGCTTCTCATAATCGATCAACTAAACAATGACCCTCCATGCTCTTTAAATAGAGATCATGGACCATCGGGTGATAAGACACGGATCAAGGTTAGGTTTGATCTAAGAGAAGTTGAGCCGTTGGATCACTCTATGTCGGGAACATATCGTGACCGTCGAATTAAGTATTTACAAATGCATACTAATGCATACTAAAGAAACACACTATCCCTAACGGATATATTACACAAGTTGATCTTAACTAACTCCTAAGTGTCTAAATATCCTAACATCCCCCATTAAGAACAACTTGGGATAGGATTGAAGGATTTACAAAAGTGACACTATTAGGAGAAGGAAGGAGGCATTAGAGCCTATCCCCCCTTAATGACAAGTTCCTGAACTCCTAACATAGATCGAAGTTTAGAAAACTTCGCTTCTGTAAGAGACTTGGTGAAGATGTCTACAACTTGATCATCTGTAGGGCAAAAGAGCACTTCAAGAACACGATCATGAACAAGATTTCTGATGAAGTGCATATGTAGCTCAATGTGTTTGCTGCGTTGATGTAGAACTGGATCTTTGGCAACCTTGATGGCACTTTGATTGTCGCACCAAAGTGGAGTAGGCTGCTGCTGCTCGAATCCAAACTCTAAAAGGATCTATCGAAGCCATACAGCTTCCTGACTGGCATTAACTGCGGCTCGATATTCTGCTTCTGCTGAAGAAAGAGAAAGAGCTTGTTGTTTCTTACAAGCCCAAGTGATAGGTCCAGATCCCAGACTGAAAACATAACCTGCAGTAGACTTTTGATCATCAGGATCACCGGCCCAATCTGAATCAGTGAAACCCACCAACAAAGGTTTCCCCCCTGTACTGTAATGAATTCCAAACTGAACTGTACCTCGAATATATCGAAGTATTCTTTTAGCTGCTTTCCAGTGACTTTCATGAGGTGTCTGCATATAACGGGCAACATGACCAATGGAAAAGGAAAGGTCAGGACGGGAATGAGTCAAGTATAAGAGACTACCAACAAGCAGACGATATAAGGTGGCATCAACTTCAGGTGAAGTACAAGTGGCAGAAAGTTTGACTCCAGATTGGAAGGGAGAAGGGGCTGGTGTACAATATTCCATGTGAAAGCGACGAAGAAGGTCACAAGCATACTTAGATTGAGAAAGAAAGATTCCTTCTTTGGTTTGCAGGACTTGGAGACCAAGAAAATAATGCAAATGTCCTAAGTCTGACATTTCAAAATTTTGTTTAAGACTAGATTTCACATGGGTTATAATCTTAGGGTCACTACCAGTAAGAATAAGGTCATCAACATATAGAACAAGTATGATGAGATGGTGTCCTACTTTCTTGGTATAGACATTGGGGTCAGAATGGCATCTAGAAAAACCAGTGTCAAGGAGAAAATTATCCATTTTGGCATACCAAGCTCTAGGAGGTTGCTTAAGGCCATATAAGGATTTCTTAAGGCAGCAGACAAGGCTAGAGTTATTCTGAACATAGCCAGGAGGTTGTGCCCTGTAAATTTCCTCCTATAAATCACCATGTAAGAAGGCAGACTTGACATTCATTTGATGGACTTCCCAGTTGTGTAAGGCTGTAAGGGAAAGAACAAGGCGGATGGAGTTCATTTTTGCGATGGGAACAAAGGTTTCATTGTAGTTAATCCCTTCAATTTGGGAAAAACCTTTGGCAACTAACCTTGCCTTAAGTCTTTCAACACTTCCATCTGATGCATACTTAGTTCTGTAGACCCATTTACATTTGACAAGTTTTCTTCCTTTTGGAAGAGGAACAAGATCCCAAGTATCATTCGCCATTAAGGAATGATATTCTTCATCCATGGCTGCATCCCAATCTGGATTCCCTGAAGCTTCTGCAAAATTTTCTGGATCATGATTCTCGGAAACTTAAGCCAAAAGAGAAGAGGCTCACTAAAACTGAGAATGTGTTCGACGTTGCTCTCTAGGATCACCAGCAAGATCACCAGCTTCTTCACATGTTGAACAGACCCATCGAGGAAGCACTTGTGCTGGTGCAACTGGAGGAACATGAGCAGGCAGAGGTGGATTTTCATCCTCACTGTCATCATCAGAAACTGGAGTTGGAAACCTGTCAAGGCAGTTGGAAGAAGAAGAAAAAGGCACGAACGCCGAATCAGGCTTGCAGGCCAAAGATGGCACAATCGTCGAGTTAGGCTCGCAGGCGAAGAGATTTTCATCAAATTTAACATCTCTTCTAATGATTATATCATGAGAATGTGATTGAAAAAGTCTATAACCTTTTACATCTTCAGAATATCCAACAAATATGCACTTTTCACTTTTAGGCTGCAATGCTTTCCGCTTTTCATCCAGAATGTGAGCCCATGCTTCACTACCAAACACATAGAAGTGACTTACATCAGGTTTAGTTTTACTCCATGCTTCTTTCGGTGTTATACCTTGCAATGCTTTAGTGGGGGTGCGATTTACTATGTAATTTGCACAATTAATGGCGTCAGCCCAAAATTGAAGACTTAGTCCCTTAGATTGGATCATACAATTAGCCATTTCTTTTAAAGTGCGGTTCTTCCGCTCAGCTACACCATTTTGTTGTGGTGTATATGGAACAGTGTGCTGTTGTTGGATACCTTGTTCAGTGCAGAAAGTAGTGAACATATTGTTAACATATTCTCCTCCATTGTCAGATCTTAACTTAATAATTTGATGACCAGATTGTTTTTCCACAAGGGCCTTGTAGGTCAAGAACATGTTAAATACTTCGCTCTTAAGTTTTAGGAAATAAACCCAAGTGCTTCTGGTGTAATCATCAATGAAAGTTAAGAAATATTTGAAACTAGAAAAGGAAGCAGATGGAAGAGGACCACACAAGTCACTATACACAAGCTCCAAGGGAACCGAGGCGTGCCAAGAGGCACGTTTGTCAAAACTGTCCCGATGATGTTTTTCGAGTACACAACTGGAGCAAACACCATCCCTGCAAGATACCATCGGAAGACCTATCACCATATTTTCTTTACATAGTTGTTGCAATGAGCGATAATTTAAGTGACCAAATTGCTCATGCCAAAGTTTGCTCAAGTTATCACTATGAACAACAAAAACAGAAGGGAAAGGTGATGACCTAAAGTTGTTAAACTTGTACAACCTGGTAATATCATCAACAATTCCGGTAGCTAGGACCTGTTGAGGATATTTAAAATCCTTGATTACAACTTGGTGAGGTGTAAAGGTCACAGTTTTACCTTCACTAGAATGAGTGATCTGATAGACTAATAACAAATTGTAGGAAATTCTTGGAACACATAGTACATCACTAAAATGACCATTATCTATTGGAACTGTTCCAGCTCCTACAACACTTAGAGATCTATCATCACCAACAAATATTTGTTTGGTGTTACATTCATGCATAGTAGAAAAGATGGCTTGATCCTTAGCCATATGATAAGATGCTCCAGAATCAATGAGCCATTCATTTGAGGTAGAAGAAGAAGATGCATTATAAGAATAACCAAAAGCACAAAGTGCATGTCCATGAGAGGCAGATTCTGAAGATGAATCTAGGCTGATGTGGTGCTTCTTCATTGTTGCTTCCAAGGCTGCCATCTTCTTGAAACACTTAGATTCATCATGATTATCTTTCCTGCAATAGTTGTAATGACGCTCAGTCTTCTTTCCTTTTGGCTTGGATCCTTTGTCATTTTTTAAAGAAGGAGTTGACTAAGAGGGTTTGGGACCCTTGTTTGACTTATTATTATGAAAATTTTGTTTCTTGGGAGGCTTGGACTTTTCTTTCTGTTGGGACAATAAGGCTTTCCCAGATGTATCTGCATTGTTGATTATTCCAAGATGAATGAGTTTATCTTGTTCTCTAATAAAGGAATCACAAAAGGAGTCAAGACTAGGCTCTTGATAGCTAGCTGCATTCAATGATGCTTTCATGGAGTAAAATGTAGATACAAAAACAGAATATGCAGTTGCAAGTTTCGAAAGAATATGATAAATGCATTGTTTGTCTTCCCTCTCAATCTTACATTCTGCACATAAGAGTTTAAGAGTTTTGTACTTAGATAAATAATCTTGAATGCATGAAAAATCACTTGGATTTAAAGAAATCAACTCATTTTTGAGTTGGTGACCTCAAATTTCATTGTGTTTACCAAACACAGATTCCAACTTGTCCCAAGCAGCATCAGGTTTATCAATTCCAGATATGTGGAATCACAAATCAGTAGAGATTGACATCCCAATCAATCCACGAGCTTCATCACATCTATTAGCCCATTCTATTTTCTTATCATCATCAGTGGCTTCTGTTTCTTTCCCTGAGGTAATTCTGAAAAGTCCCCTACTTCATAGAACATCCTCCATACGAGACTTCCATGAGAAATAGTTGGAATTGTTAAGTAGAATATCACAAGGGGCGGCCATATTTGTAAATTAATGGCTGTAAAAGTAGAAACCAATAGTCTGGATGTGAAGAGCTCGAAAAAATAGGCAATTTAAAAAAAAACGGCACTAAAAACTGACTCTGTATGATGAAGTTATGCTTGAACAAAGAAATTGTTGAAGATGTCCCCAATAGTGACGTGGCAGCTAGAGAATGTCCAGCGAAAAAAAAAGGAACCCCCCTCTTTCCAAGATGAACCTTTTGACAATCACTTTACAAGAAAGTTGCTTTAAGTGAACCACTTTTGTAAAATAAGTGATTTCACTTTTACAATGATATTACTTTTATATAGTGCAACAATAAAAAAAACTTAAGTGACTCACTTGTATTTTTATTTTTTATTATTTAAGTGAGATGCACTTTTACAAAATAAAATAACTTGAAAATAGAAATTGCATGCACTTTTTACTTTTAAAAGTAACTTCCTAAGACTTGAACTCAAGACCTATTAAGGAATAAAGCTACTTTGAACCAAGTGACCTAGATTAAAAGGTATGTAAAATATGGGAATGAGGAAGGGGGTTTTTTTTTTTTTTAAACTCTTCTTGCTCGGTTTGCGTGCTTGCCCTTTTTCCTACAAAACACACCACAAATTGAAAAAAAAAAACTTTTCCACACTTGTAGAGTTAGATCTTGTTAGCTTGCCCGGAAATTCTACGTTTTCTCTCTGTTTCTAATTTGCCAAGATTGAGCATACGCAGCCGAGAAAAACCCTTTCTCTTTCTGTTTCTGATTTGCCGAGATCGCTCAAGGTGCACGGCAAAGAGCATATGCAGACGGGAAAGCAACAATTCGAACCCAAAAAAAAATCTAACAGTAAAAAAAGATGAAATATGAGATTTTTTCTTTTAAAAAAAATGAAAATAAAAAAATGCGTCGCTGTAACATTATACCTTCAGATCTGATGAAATACGCATTTCTGGAGCAAGCGGGAACCGTTTTCGATCAAATAAAAACCATTTCCCAATGGAAACAATGCTCTGGACGCAATGGAACACCTCCCACGGCCCAGAATGCATAGAAATACCAGAACTAGAAACCCTTTCGAGTTTTGGCAACAGTAGTTCAAGATCTAGATCATAACCGGAAGCGGCACTTCATAAAAGCTCTGATACCATGTTCGGGTAGGGTACTACCAAAGGACCGAACACCAAGAGCAACCACTTCACACAAATAGATCACAGATCAACACACCGATGTTTTGACGTGATTTAAACCCTCTTGAGGGAAACACTCCACGGCCCCGGCCAAATAGCTTCTATGGGACAATTTATTATGCATAGAAAGAAAGTTACAAATGATCTTCTCATAATCGATCAACTAAACAATGACCCTCCATGCTCTTTAAATAGAGATCATGGACCAATCGGGTGATAAGCCACGGATCAAGGTTAGGTTTGATCTAAGAGAAGTTGAGTCGTCGGATCACTCTATGTCAGGAACATATTGTGACCGTCGGATTAAGTATTTACAAATGCATACTAATGCATACTAAAGAAACACACTATCCATAACGGATATATTACACAAGTTGATTTTAACTAACTCCTAAGTGTCTAAATATCCTAACAACCACCTTTAGTTGATATAATTTGCACATATGATCCTGGTGTCCAAAGCACAACCGTTTGATGAAGATAAAGAAGAAATCGACGGCTCATGATGTATTCCGCACCGTCTACATGCTCGGGAGATAGAAAAATTAGTGGTTGCGGAATATAAACAACCATCACACGTGTCCATTGTTGATACAACCGCATGTGGGAAAGACAGTATTGGAAACCATCCAAAGGCCATGCGGAACCACCCTTTTCACATGCAAAAAGACAATTTCCAAAAGTTATTTATTAGGTTAAATAATGCATTTTTTTTTGTGTTATGTGCCCCCACGCTCTGCTTCAATCTCTTGCATGACCTCCTTGCACATTCCATCGACCACTTGAATCTTGCACTCATGATGACAGAGAAGAATTACTAACATAGGGGTGGACTGAGTTATGTGTTGGAGGACTTGTTGAACAAGGTCGAGCATAGCGTAATGGTGTTGCACAGCACCCTGCACCTGAATGGGAAGATTAATGAATAATATAACTACTGTTACTACTACCATTTGCATCAACAATACCATCCTAATTCCCCTCGTTCCCCTGTCAATTAGTTTTCAAATTACACACAAAACATAACAAATTAGCACCTTAGTAAGTAACAAATTATGAAGCCAGGCACATAACTAATTACTGATATATAATTATGAGTCAAGATGAGTAAGATAAGGGGCAAGTAAATACTAGGTTGATGTAGAACCCATTGCGATTCCAGCTACCGTGACTGTGCTAGTTGCGCTTTTAATGATCTTCAAATGTGTTGTTGTTTGCAGTATATATCAGTAAAGTATATTCACATGTACTGTCTTCATAGGTATATATAGAGCCGAGAGGAGAGATGGAATGACCAAGCCCATTATGTGGATTACTACCAGAAGCTCTAGATGACGAAAAATCAACATTCAAGCTGCCATTTTGGACTTTGATTTTTGAGTACTGTATATGTTTGGATTCAATTCCAACTATCTTATCTTATTGAAATTTGATTGATCAACTTTCCTTATTTCTATGTGGATGTTAAGTTATTCGGTCTAACTATATGCACTTGGCCTTTCTGTACATGTTGTCAATAAGATCCCACAATCTCTATTTCTGTATGTGTTGTCAATGAGAACCTGCAATCTCTATTTCTGTAGTGTATGCTTTCTCAAGTTATCTACCAAACCGATAACCTCTCTATCCAACCATCGATCCATTGTGTTATCTCTTATCCATAGACCATTTCAAAAGACAAACATAGGAAATAGGGAGCCACCATAGTTATCAATAAGAAATTTAGGGTATGCACTTCACATAGTCAAAGTAATACACCAACCAAAGTTTGAAACAAGATAAGTTAGTTAAAGAGTTTGATTTTATGATGTCATTTTTAAACAACTATTTAGCCGTGTGTGTAAAGTTTCCAGAATGCTTTGCAAACATATCTTTGAAGAGTTGGTTTCATTTTGAAAGAAGATAAATATGGTGGAAAAGATTAAAACCTACGTGAGATTGTACACGTACGGCATTTGTCATAGTTAATTTTGGAAGGCCAAACTTATTCTACTGGCAGCAAGTTTTAAGACTTTGTTGTCATGTAAAGTTGAAATGAATCAAAATATAGTAGGGTTCAAATAAATCCAAATCCCACGCAAAGAGGAATTAAAAAGAGGTTACCAAGTTTGACAAGTGACACAAATGGCACTCACCCCATCTTTTAAACCAAAATCATCACCCTATTTTCCGTTGATATATCAAAAAGTTGATGCACTGTTTTACGTTGTGAAACAGGGTGGTGTTGTGTTATGCCTTTTCACATCGTGTGGATGTGAATTCGAGATGTCGTGATTTGCAATTTTTTTTACCTACAGGAACATTTTCCCTAACAAATTACATGGGTAAGACTAAGAGTGCAACATGCAGCACAACATACATGAATGGAAATTGATTTCTTTTTCTATTTATCATTCCAAGTAATTCAGGCACAGGAGCAATACAATAACCTAATACATATCTTCACCGATACACCTTATGCCCATGATGTAATAGATGAAGGTGGCCTTTGGAAACAAAAACTGCAATCTCAATCCCAAACGCTTTTTGACTTATTGCGTGGAAGTATTCAGGAGCAATTGATGCTTGAAAGGGATCCTCATGGAAATGTGCAGGTCGCAAAAATAGAGATTAAAAAATGCTTATATCAATGCCTGAAACTGAATTGGAAAAAAGAATGGATGCTTCCCTCCTGGCTGATACAAATGCTTTACTTTGTGAGATAATAACAAACAAGGGTAAATGTTGTGGCCATCTTTCTGTAGCCGAGGAAGAGACTGTTGGGGTTGGCGCCATTGCTTTTACCACCTTTAGTTGATATAATTTGCACATATGATCTTGGTGTCCAAAGCACAACCGTTTGATGAAAATAAAGAAGAAATCGACGGCTCATGATGTATTCTGCACCGTCTACATGCTCGGGAGATAGAAAAATTAGTGGTTGCGGAATATAAACAACCATCGCACGTGTCCATTCTTGATACATCCGCATGTGGGAAAGACGGTATTGGAAACCATCCAAAGGCCATGCGAAACCACCCTTTGCATGTGCGAAAAGACCACTTCCAAAAGTTATTTATTAGGTTAAATAATGCATTGTTTTTGTTATTTGCTCAATGGTTACAAATAATGAGGAACGCGATGGGAAAATAGAAAGCTTTGCATAAATTGATATTACGTTCATAAAATGGTCAAAGATTGAAATAGACGGGAGCAAAGGGATGAAACAAAAATAAATAACGACGCCCATATATTTTCTCACAAGGTTGGCACATAACCAACTGACAGTTAAAGAATAGGAGCACAGGTGGCAGGATAAATCAAATTTCTAGGTACTGAAATAGTCAGAAACTCAGCTCGTCTCCAGAATACTCGACAGGTGGAAAATGAAGACATTTTAAGTCCTGAAAATGCTGTGTGTTCTTATAGGGGTTGGGTTTTCGGGATCGCTGTCGCAGCCTAAAAACATTTCGCTGGAAACTCGCTAGAATGCAGCGACGCGTTGCCAGGAGCAGATCGGGAGAAGCATAGCCTTCCACATGGCACGATTCCATTGGCTCTATGAGCGAGGAATCTTGCCGATGTGGAAGTAATGCTTCTCCATGGTGAACGCCTACGACGTAAATATGTTTATTTCGTCCTTTATGTGGTATAATCCAGAGTTGTTGAAGGCAATGAATTATATAAATTCTCAACTAAATTGTCGTATCTATTATGTTCATGATTTTCAACTTAATTGTTTTATATAATATGTTTATTTAGTGTTTTATATGGTTATAATCCAAAGTTGTTAGAGGCTTTGACCTTAAACTCAATTGTCTTATCAATTCAACTTAGTATAACTACTCCTCTCTCCTATCCTATCTAGCATAAAGTTGGTAGCTCCAACAATATTCTATTCTCAATGAGGAACTATTACATTTGTAATAGGGATTGGATTTTTAATCTAATTCTTCCTAACCCCGTGTGGTGAAAGGAACACTTAGTGCTCGAGTGAACTTCCATCCTTCTTGATGATATCACTTCCTTAGGTTGCGTGCCATAGCTTAACAAAAACATTCATTTAAATATATTTATTACTTTTAATAATAATATTATGACATAACTTATCAAATACACATTTAAATATATATATTATTGTCATTAATAATAACTTACAACTCAATTCAATATTTCAAGAAACATACAATAAATCAATTCAATAGACTCGTGTGTTTGTATTTGCACTATGTAACGTCATTAGTAATCAAAACATTGTTGGACGCGTAACGCCATTCGTAATCAAAACATTGTTGGACGCGTAACGCCATTCGTAATCAAAACATTGTTCGGCGCAATGATGTTTAGCTAGTTTGTTTGAATAATTATTTAATAATTATAATATTGTTATGTGCTCACAAGCTCTTCCCTCGTGAAGAGCTACGAAACATTGACAACGACACACCAGCCTCCGATTTTTGTTTCTAGTTATAATATTTTTTGATCAAGTGAAATCGTTGACCAAAAAGATTTATATAGAGATATTAATTTTTGTTATATATATGTGTGAGAGAGAAAATTATATATACAATTTTATGGGTTAATTCGAATTATTGTGTGTTGTAAATTGTAACATATCCAAAAAAAATTTCCAATCAATGCAAAATTATTGCTTTTATCTTTTTTTTGTTATTAGAAAGTACTTGGCATGAAAGGTAGATGATGGATCTCAATTCAGAATAGGGATTGATGCAATCCTAGGTTGTGACTAGGTAATCTTTTTTCTAAATGAGTTTGTCATGCATTTTTAGGAAAGAGGTTTTGCACTTTGGACTTGATAGTTAAATTAGATAAAACCAATCTCTAGAGTCATGGTGGTTATCAACTTGGGGTCTAAGATTGGTAGACAATCTAGCTCAATCTTCGGAGTTGTATTTGGGTGAGTTGAGAAGAGCACAAGTCATGCTCAAGGAAACTTCATATGAAATCTCTTGTGCATGGAATAGAGAAGGGGGATTACACTATTAAACTTGGCTATTTGGTTCCATGATCTCATCCAAATGAAGAAGAGACCTGGTGGGGGACTAAACTTTGGAAACTGAGAACTCCCTAGAAATGAATCATTTTCATATGTTTAGTGTTGAAAATTAGAGTTTTGACATGAGAGATGTTACAAAGGAGGAACAAGATCCGTCTAGGCAGCTGATATATGTGCAAATCCCATGAAGAAACAACTCTTACCTATTTTTATGTTGTCTATTTTCTCTATGGGTGTGGATTGTGGAAGGAGGTGCAAGCATCTCTAGGCATTCAAAATTTGTTGTCAAAGGAGAATATTCAAGATAACTTTAAGAATTATTTGGATAGGAAAGGATTAAAAAGGTATAGGGTCACTCCATTCCTAATACTTTGGACAATTTGGTTAGCCATAAATGAATGCATTTTTTAAGATAAACAATGACCATCCCTTTAGATATCAAAATGGGTCTTCTCATTACTTCCTTTAATTATCAGATTCTAGTTAAGTTAAGAAGGTCTAAGAGAATAAAAAACCTGGTAATTTATAAAACTTCCCCGTGGGGTTTTTCTATCGAGCAAGTCAGAGAAATGGGTTGGTTTTTGGTGATGGTTATATCGTTTATCTATCAAAAGACCACTACTTTATAGCCAAGGAAAACATAGGACAAGGAACTAATAATATGGGTGATTTTTAGGCACTATTATTTTTGTTGAAGTTAGCCACAAATAAAGGAATTGATAAGTTACAGGTATATGGGGACTCATATTTTACCATCAAATGGATGAAGGATAAAATCTAGGTGTAAAAATCAGGTTTTTATAACCTTGTTCTTCATCTGAAGAAAACAACATGTCAATTTCAAGGAATCAACTTCTCTCATATATTTCGGGAACTCAACGAATATGATGACTCTCTATCCAAGGAGGTTCTGACTATCTGACAAAATCAAATCTTGGAAGTTGAATTTAAGGAGGGGTCTCACATTTCATCCAGGTCTTGTTCATTGTTTTAATTCTAAAATTGTGTGTGTGGGTGGATTAAGCCATGTACTTATAAGTCAGTTAAACTTTTTGAACATTTGTAATTGTTGAAGTAGAATAGAAGTAGAGGGACATGTTTTTCATTGTTAAGGTTACATGTCATTTTTTTTAGTTTTGATATCATATCTATCCAGATGAAGCCTTATGTTGGTTCCCTTTTGCAGGCTTATGAAGATTGTAGTTTGGTTTCTCTCTAGACAATAAAATATGTTTTGTTTTTCTAGGGGAAGGGAAAAGGTCAAATCCCTTGGCTAGATGCATTTGTAAATATTGCGAGACTCACTCGATGTCCTCAAATTGTTACTTTGCCAAACTCTCAAAATATGGAATTTCAATTAAAGTTTAAAAATATTAATAACATTTTTGTGACCGTAAAAATTATCAACATATAAAAGACACAAGATCATCAATACCTTTATTTTGTTTAACATATATCAACCCAATATAATATTCTATACAAAATCAAAAATAAAATAATAATAGGACAAAATAACAATAATTCCCAATTCTTTATATATATGAAAATAACATTATAAAAAAACAAATCATATCTATCAACCATTGAATGATGAGCAATCTCAGGCAATTTTTGCTAAAAGACATCATGAACTAAACAAATATATTAGACACATTTCTTAGTAGTTTTTAGAGTTTTGTAAATCATTTCTTCTCATGTTGAAGAAGTAAGTCCAAATAACTATATCACCACTCTCTCCAACATGTGCCTTGTAAAGTTAAACATGTACGCTACATAACCTAAATTTAACTCAAATGTGAGTTGGGGCATCCTACACATAGTAACCTCAACAATTGATGTTATTGTGTGCCCATTGAATGGTCACATATGTCTAAATAGCTTTATCACCCTTCATCATGATCGCAACACAAATGGCGATAAGCGTTTTGTCCTTTAACTAATTATCCATATTGTCCATATAAATCCAATTGATATTTTGCAATTTCATTATGATATGGTTACACGTGTTTATTTATGTTTATCTAAAATGATAAGACTCTAAAATTTTATGGTTTCATGTTAATCATGCATTGATTTCTTTGTATCCTAGTCATCTAATCTTGTAATAGATTTTTTTCTCGTGGTTAAAATATGGAGGTATAAAAAGTTATAGTTTATATTTATCTAGAACTCTAATTGATTTGTTTATAATATGAATATGGATAAATTCAAAAATAAGGAAATCCATAAAACATTTTCCTAATATGTATAGATATTAGATTATGGTAAAACTCTATTCATACTTAATGTTTAATGAAATTTGTGATAGTAAGAAAATTTATTTATTATAAAATTGAGAAAAAAATTATTTATTTTATATATTATATCATTTATAAATCAAATTATAAAAAAAAACAAATAAATATTATATATTTTATTAATTACATTTTTTTTTTCAATGTGGTTCACGTACTGGTCCCACTAGCCGGCATCGCTACATCCACGGAATAATAGCTGGCGGGCCCACCCGAAGGGGCCTTCACACCCTCGGCACATTTTGCGTACCTAACCCCAAGAGTGTCGAGGAGAATGGATCCCGCGACCTCACATGCTGGGAGGCCTAACTACGGGTGCTTGACCGATTGAGCTAACTCTTGGGGCTAATTACATTTAATTAATAACTTAATTTATTTATTTTTTAAATCAGTTTTCAATTACTTCTTCTTAAAAAAATATTAAAATGTTATTCTCTTCCTTTTATATTTATATATAAAATTATAATAACTTGAAACTGATTTACAAAACCCCACGACCTATACATATCTTATAGTTAGCCATCACTAGATACGGAGCCTAAATAGAACAACCTACCCCCATTGGAGGCATATATTTCAACATAAAATAATCATAATCCACGTTACGGTTGACTAATGGCTCTCTAAAAATTTGACTTGCTAAAATGAAATTAAATTTTGTGTTACTTATTTATATATATATTATTTTATTAAATTGAAAAAAAATTAATATTTTTTATTTTTAATATATTTAAATTTAATTTTCTTCCTTTACTTTTAAATCATTCTATTCAATTTAAAAAACTATAAATATCATTACTAAGGAATACAACACATTTATTACAAATATAATTTATAAGGAACATAATAAATTTATTATAAATATAATTTATATTTAGTTTGTGGTCAATCCCATTTTAAAACAAATATATTTTATTTATTATAGCAACATAATTAGTATATTTTTTGGTTTGTTTTGTCGATTGGAAATCTTCAAAAATATTAGAGTCATTTATGTTAGTTGTAGAAATTGCACAATATGAGTGCCATAAGTGTATTTGAGGATGCTGAATTTATTTGTGCATTCAAAAACACAATTTAAATGCTTTCAAATTTAAATTTTAACAAAAAAAATTACTTGATTTTCACCAAAAAAATACATAATCAATAGACTACTCCTTTAACAAATATGTTTCAGTTATTATACAAGCATAATTAAATTTAAAAGGAAAACTATTATAATCATACATAACAACTTTCCTTTAAGAAATAAAATTTATAATCGATATAGAACTCATCATTTTTCAAACATGTGGGCCGGTTTAGAATGGAACAAACTTTTGAAGAACAAGTTCTAACATGCATAGAACATGGACCATGGTAGAACTCTCACCATGTTTGAAAATTTGGCCAAATTCTAATTACTACATATTTAGTTGGCTCCTTAAAGAAATGGTCAAACATAATTTATATGTTTTTATTAATAATTATAATAACTCAACAATAAGGACAACTCTATCACCAAGTAGGTCTCATTTCTTTCCCAAACACTTTTTTTATTTAAATTGATAAACAAAAAATATATATTTTAATTGTTGTTGAAATAAACAAGCCAAATCCACAAAGTTGTATCATCGATAGTGTTTGGTGTGTTATATTCTTTGTGTGTAAATCGATGGTCAATGTTGATTTTTGAATGGTTAACAAGTTTATTGGAATTGAAGTTGACAGATAGTGGAAGTTTGGCTGACTAGCCAACTAGAATAGTCAATTAGTCAATCAACATGACTAGTCGACGAGCATAAAGCGGGAAGGAATTCGATGAGCAATTGGATGACGAGAAGCTCATTTGATGGACGACTGAAGTTGACTCAGTCAAGTCAACTCTAACCGAATAACTGAAAGTTGTTAGGAAGTTATGGTCACAATTAATGGAGCAGTTAGTTGTAACTAATTCGATTGTTATAAATAAGATGTTATGGAAAGCTTAAATGTAACAGGACAATATAGTACAATACTTATAGTTTTATGCGTTGAGAAGTAGAGTGTAGTGGATTTACACTTGAGCTATTGTAATCTAGTAAATCGTTGTTGTAAATATTGGTTAAGAGTGTTGATAATAGATGAACAATAAAACTCACTTGTTTGTTGAGGTTTCCCTGTAAATTATTTTGTAGGATAAATTTAGGCATATTGTGTGATTGTGTTTGTGCCATTATTATAAAAATCTATTATATATAACTATTATAATCATTATACATAATCATTGTAAAAGGTATTGAAATTCTTAACGAGTCTCATGTGTTTCCCAAACACATTTACTTTACTTTTCTTCATATATAATTAACGTTAATAAAGAATATGATGCATTTATTATAAACATAATTTATATTTAATTTGTGATCAATACCATTAACAAATATGTCTCATTTATTATACAAGCAGAATTAAATTTTCATGTGTTTCCCAAACACATTTACTTTACTTTTCTTCATATATAATTAACGTTAATAAAGAATATGATGCATTTATTATAAACATAATTTATATTTAATTTGTGATCAATACCATTAACAAATATGTCTCATTTATTATACAAGCAGAATTAAATTTTCATGTGTTTCCCAAACACATTTACTTTACTTTTCTTCATATATAATTAACGTTAATAAAGAATATGATGCATTTATTATAAACATAATTTATATTTAATTTGTGATCAATACCATTAACAAATATGTCTCATTTATTATACAAGCAGAATTAAATTTACAGGGAAATTTATTGAAGAAGGGAGTAGTCTAATCATACATAGCAATTTTCCTTTAACTCTAACCATGTTTGAAAATTTGGCCAAATTTAACTTAAATTTATGCTTAAAAATAAAATATAAGTACTACATATTAGTTGTCTCTTTAAAGGAATGGTCAAACATGATTTATATATTTTAAACATAATTTATATATTTTTATTAATAGTTATAATAATTGGGCCAACTCTATCACAAAGTAACTCTCCTTTATTGCCCAAACACATTTTTATTTAAATTGCTAAACCAAAAGTTATATATTTTAATAGTTGTTAAAAAATAAACAAGTCAAGTCTACAAAGTTGTATCATGAATATGCCTCATATGTTGAAATTTTCATATTTTGTCTTATGGGTCTCTCAAGAGTATGTAATGTGGGTATGCATTGGATGCAAAATAAAATTCTGCATCCAATGAGTTTCCAAACTTGAAATTTGGGTAAACCGACAAGAAGATATGGCAAAAATACAATAAGGAAAAGTAGTTTTTATTATTTTCCCTCCAAAATTAATAACTTTCATTTTATTATTTTCCTTAGGAGGCCCATTTTATACCTCAAAATTCCTGTTAAGCCCTAAATGTGGGAACATTTCCCCTTATATGGGTTACATTATATTAGTTCTAACATTGACTTGGTCCATTAGCTGTAATTATCATTAGTATGGTTATATTAGTTATGTTGGCTTGGGTCAGTTAGTTGGAATTGTACCTCTTAGTCTCTTATATATATGAAGGAGACATTTTCATTTGGAGCATCTTGGCCTATCTTGTCTTGTCTTGCCTTGTCTTATGTACTTAGTGCATTGTATAAGGAGGTTTCCCCCTCGAAGAGGATTTAGATTTATCTATTTTCTTCATTAAAGCCGTGGAGTACTCTTTTTGGTCTATTTCTGTGTTTTTTTTGGAAATTTGTTGTATAATATTTGGTATCAGAGCTCTTTCCTCGAGAATGGTTTCTTCAAAACAAGTCATCTTGGTATTTTCCATATAATATTTTTCTACAAGGTTTCAAACATCGAGAATAAAAAACCATCCAGAAAAAAGGTTGTGCTAGTTGTGTTCAAATTTTCAGATCCTAAGCCATTACATGCTCAAATATATTTTCCATGGAATCTAGGGTTTCTAACTAGTCCAAAAAAAACTCTAAAACAAGTGTTATGGGAAAAAATGTCATATCTAAGGCATGCGAGATACAAATTAAGTGAGACATATTGCATTAGAACGGAGAGAAACCATAGTATTTTTGGTATCCTTGTCAGACTTAGATACGAAATAATGAACACGTGGAAGACCATACAAGTTCTCTCTTCTGAAAGGACCAATAATATGAAGTGTTTGGAGATTCACAATCACTTTTTACTGGCACATCACAATTAGGTCAGACCTACGGAATTGGAAAGAGGATACATCAAGATATAACAAGCGAAATTTTCAGACACATACGAGCCAAAATTTAAAATCTACCTCAGTTCCAAGTCGTCCAGCAAACAATCTTCTAATCAAGGTTTGAAATAGGTACACCATTTTAAATTTGAATAACTTTGAGTACAAGGATCTATTTGAGGTGAAACCTAGGGTGTGATATCTATTTATACTGTTCAAAATGCCACCAAAAGGAAGTAGAAAAAATCACATTCCACTCAAACCACTGAAGGACTCATCCCCGGCATACGATGAAAAGGAAGACCTATCTTTTTTAGTGTCCTGGTTGGAAGCTATGATTAAGGATCTGTGAAAACAATTGATTTAGTTAATTTAGAGGGGAAGTTGATGAAACATATGGATAATAAAATGGAGGGAAATATGAAATGATATGTGAAAAAAATTGATTTAGTTAATTTATAGGAGAAGTTGATGGAACATATGGATAATAAGATGGAAAATATTGTTAAGCTCATACAAAATACAAAGGATACTCCTCCGAGTGATGATGTGTTTCATGATACTTAGGAGGATAAAGATAAGGTCCATGTTGATAAACATTCCATGAATAAGAATATTCCAAGATGAAATGATTCTAGTAATGGAAGTAACCATGGATGGTCCCCAAGGGGTATCCAAATCCCCAAGATTAACATGAGGAAGTTTGATAAAAATACACCATAACATGGATATTCTAGGTGGAGCAATTCTTTGATACACATCAGGTGCCCAATATTCAAAAGGCACCTATTTGATGCAAGAGCATCGGAACCTTGGCAGATCAGTCGAAGTTGATCGACATGAGAAGTCGACCAAGGGGAGTGCCGAAGACCACTGGTGCGAAGGAATATTGGTTGTCGAAGTCAATAAATCAAGTAAGGAGTAGTCGATATGCGGTCGACAGATGACAAGGTTACAGTGAAAGGCGTCGAAATTCGACATGTTGTCGAATCACAACACCGACAGGTTTGGGGCGAAAGCCAAGCGAGGAGGAAGGGGCATACTGGCGAAGCCTTAGAAGAGAAGTGAAGCGATGTGTAGGTAGAAGATGACGGAAGGTAGTATGGTCGAGACGTAGGGCCAACTACTGTAGAAGTGTCAGAGAATTTCAGAGGTCGATGCGAGTACTTGGTAGCCGTTCGGGGTTGCTAAGGAATTTATGAGAAGTTATTGCAGGTGGTTGGGATCATGATAGATGTCAACACAGGCGGAGATTGTGCAGCATGACAGAAGCACTGACAATTGCAGGTCTGCAGGATTTGGGGGATTCGAAAAATAGAGGAAGAGTGTCTCGGGGGTTGGAGTGGACCTCAAAAATGAGTAGCAGTAGGGTAGAAGACTTGTGCGCAGGCACAAAAGAGAGAGTTCGATCAGCAAAGGATCGAGAGCAGTGGCAGAGTTTGGGAGTTGATCTGTAAATTGGAGAGAACAGTCACACATCAACCGAATAGAGCAGAGTTCGGATCCATAGATCAGAGAGTGCTTGCATTTAGCAGAGGCTGTGAGAGGGAGAAGGTCAACACACAAAGAGAACACACCATTACTTCTGTAGATTGTAAAGACTGAGGTTGACTAGTTAGTTGTTTGCATTCCTTGCATTCCGCATTGTAACCGATTTCATTTGAAGTAATAGAAGCCAGCTTCTAGCATCCTATTTACATCCATTTCATGTGAAAGTGTTTGTGTCGTGTGTTTTTGTTAAGCAAGAATCCTTATCGGGGTGACCTTGCGTCAAGTGGTATCAAAGTGGGAAGAGAATCCTATAGAGTGGAAGTATCCTATGAGAAGAAGGATATCTGAACTGGGAATTAGAATTCGATCGAACTGGTTGTGAATCCAGTGTTGAGTCCATTGAGTCGGAAGAGACTGCAAGTGTGTTGAACAACTCCATCTATGGTTGGGTATATTTGTACATGACTTGTGAAGTTTGGTTGTGATTGGACGAGTGGGAGTTTCAGCTGAGGTTGAAAATGGCTCACAGAAGCGTTAATGTTTGGGGACTTGGACGAAGAGCGCGTGGCGAAGTAGTCACATGTGATCGTGAAATGATCGACGAGTGCATGCGAACAATGCAAAGCTTAACAAATGAAGTCGCGAAGATCAAATAAATTAAGAGACGTGGATGCATTCCTGATGTAGTAGACCACAGCGACGAGGAGGTCGAAGAGGTGGAAGCACGAGAAGAGGAATTCGAGGAACCAGAAGACAAATTCATCAAGCTTCTGATGGAGATGAGATGTCAGACAAAGATAGATGTGTGTACCTACTCAGGAATTCTGGATCTAGAAGACTTGATCGACTGGTTTAGAGAGATGGAGAAACACTTCGACATAGAGCAGATCAAGGATCCTAGACGAGTTAAGACTGCACGTCTGAGGTTGAAGGGTCACGGCTCATTGTGGTGGGACAATGTAGAGGCTGATAGAGTCAAGAAAGGTAAGGAGAAAATCAAGTCTTGGGACAGGATGGTCGCCCAGCTGAAAGGGAAGTTCTTGCCAGGTGACTATGTGATTTCCTTGTTCCGAAAGTTGCAAAATTTTCGACAAGAAGAGATGACCCTGAAGGAGTACACGAAATATTTCTACAAACTATCAATTCGGTAGAGAAAAACCTACGAAGGAGAAGAAGATGTCGCTAGATACATGAACAACTTGAAGTATGCGTTACAGGATGAGTTGAGCCTGTCAAGTTTTAGAGCAACCGATGAATCCTGTCAACTAGCTCTGAAGGCAGAAGAGAAACTACCAAGGAAATCCGCATCGAACAGAGTCAGGATGACTGGTCAAGGTGCAAAGACTGTTTCCGCAAAAGGCCAAAGTAGTAGAACCATGAGGTAATCTATCGAAGAAAACTGCCATGCAAAAGGGACATCGGCTAGGGAGAAAATGCAGGAAAATCGACATGATGGTCGAGAGAACCACGATCGAGGTGCATATGGTCGAAGTGGTCCATCCAATAGAAAAGGAGCTGAAAGACTGGCCATAGTCTATTATAAGTGTCGAGGAGTTAGACACAAGGCATATGAATGCCCAGAGAACCTACATATTATAGAGGAGTAGAAACCCAGACGTCAAAGAGATGAGCAAGTCGAAGAGAGGGAAGAGTCGGCATCTGACAGCAGTGAAGATGGGAAAAGAAATAGTTAGGCCATGACAGCTAGGAAGATGTTGGTTCAGGACGACCGATGCGATGAGAAAGAGCCACCGCAGTAAAAGGCTATCTTTTTTACTAGAGTGCGGATCGATGACTGGTATTGCAAGACCATAGTTTATGGTGGCTGTACAAAGAATCTTGTGTCGACAGAGGTCATCGAAAAAGCAGTTTTGAGATGTCGCGAACATCGAAATCCATACAAGATATATTGGTTGCAGAAAGGACATCATGTCAAGGTAACCAAACAGTTCCTGATTAACTTCAAGGTCGAGAAGCTTGAGGACAATGTGCTGTGTGACGTAATCCCGATGGATGCATGCTATCTGTTGTTAGGGAGACCATGGCAGTATGATCGGAATATGATCTATGATGGTCGAGCCAACATAGTCATAGTGTGAAAAAATGGCAAGCGTAGAACTTTGAAGCCAAAGCAGGAGGAGCAAGGCGAGAGAAACTATTGGGGGAAGCAAGTGCTGATGTGCACAGCGAAAGAATTCCTCATGTAAGAGGAAAAGCAGTCAGGATATTTCACCATCATTCCGAGGGCACCATGTGTCGATAGGTCAACATGGAGAGGATTCTAGTCAAATTCGAAAAGATGCTCGACGAGTTCAAGAGCATAGTAGTCGACGAAGCACCGACGGGATTGCCACTGACGAGAAGCGTATCCTATCAAATTGATTTGATTCTAGGATTGATTTTTTCAAATAAGGCACCACATAGAATGACTTCAGAAGAGGGTTAGGAACTCAATCGACAGGTCTAGTATTTGTTGGATAGAGAATTAATCAGAGAAAGTCTGATCCCTTGTGCGTTACCAATAGTATTAGCACCAAAGAAGGGTGGAGAATGGAGGATGTGTACAGACTCTAGAGCTATCAACAAGATCACGATCAAATATCAGTTTCCATTGCCGAGAATGGATGAATTGATGGATTGCTTGAGTGGAGTGAGATACTTCACGAAGATCGACCTAATGAGAGGTTATCACCAAATTCAGGTTAGAGAAGGGGATGAATGGAAAACAACCTTTCAGATGAAGGAAGGACTGTATGAGTGGTTATTCATGCCATTTGAATTGACTAATGCACCCAGTACATTCATGCAGTTGATGAACGAGGTACTGAAACCATTCTTGGGAAATTTTGTCATGGTCTACCTAGACAACATTCTGATTTTCAGTCGAACCAAGATAGAGCACTTGGAACACATTCGATAGGTATTGTGAAAGCTGTAGGAAGAGAAGCTGATGGTGAACCTACATAAATGTTTCTTCATGATGGAAGAGCTAGTGTACTTGGAATTTGTAATCTTGGGTAAAGGGTTAGTGATGGAACTAGAGAAGGTGAAGGAAATATTGGATTGGCCAGAACTGACAAGTGCAACTGGAATGCGAAGTTTCCATGGACTTGCAAGTTTCTACAGGAATTTCATCTGAGGATTCAGTCGAATTTGTGCACATTTGACAGAGTAAATGAGAAAAGCGGAGTTTAAGTTAACGGAAGCTTCCCAGAGGGCTTTCGACAATTTGAAGGAAAAAGTCGTTGAGAGCCCAATGTTGGTGCTCCCAGATTTCGACAAAGTTTTCCAAGTCGATTGTGACATGAGTGGAATGGAAATTGGAGCAATGTTGATCCAGGAGGTCGACCAATTGCATTCTTTAGTGAGAAGTTAGATGATGCAAAGTAGAAGTATTCAGTCTATGACCAGGAATTCTATGCTATTGTTTAAGCATTGAAGAAGTGGAGGCATTATTTTTTTCCCAAGGAATTTGTGTTGTACACAGACCACCAAGCACTGAGGTACTTGAACACTCAATCAAATTTTAATCAGCAGCACATGAAATGGGACGAGTTCCTATAGGGATATACTTTCATGTTGCAACATAAGTCGGGAAAGTCGAACAAGGTTTTCGATGTGCTGAGTCGAAGAGTTTCACTACTGAACACGACGACAATTCAGGCAACAGGAATAGAGTTGGTGAAGACAGAATATGCAACCAACGAGGATTTTGTGAAAGCATGGAAGGCTTATCGTGGACCATGGAGTGTCGACAAAGCTCCATACTTGGATTATTTCATCCAAGAGGGATACCTGTTCAGGGGACAACTGTTGTGTATACCTAGAGGATCCATAAGAGAGAACCTAATCCGAGAATTACATAGTGGAGGATTAGCAGGTCATTTTGGCATCGACAAGACCAGGGCATTGGTCGAAGAAAATTATTATTGGCCAGGAATGATGACATATGTCAATAAGTGGGTACGACAGTGTCATGTTTTTGAGTTGGAAAAGGGGAGAAATCCGAATATGGGGTTATATACACCATTACTGGTACCGAATACCCCATGGGAACACCTGAGCATGGATTTTGTGCTAGGATTTCCGAAGACGTAGCAAGGAAGCGACTCAATCTTTGTTGTAGTCGACATATTTTTGAAGATGGCACACTTTATTCCATGTGGGAAGACAAGTGACTCCACGAGCATTGTTGTTCTATTCTTCAAGGAGATAGCCAGATTGCTTGGGTTGCCGAAGAGTATCACGTCGGACAGAGATACCAAGTTTATGGGTCATTTCTGGAGAACCCTATGGAAGAAACTGGACATGAAGTTGTAGTTTAGCTCAACATATCATCCGCAGATAGATGGATAGACCGAAGTGTTGAACAAAAGTTTGGGAAACCTTCTGATATGTTTGACGGCCGACAGACCCAAGTACTGGGAGAACTTGTTGGTGCAAGTAGATTTCGTGTACAACAATTATGTGAATTGGTCGATAGGTTTGAGCCCATTCTAGATTGTTCAAGGATGAAGCCCACAAGGAGTGGTAGATTTGGTCTAGTTACTGTCAGAAATCAGGAAGAACGCGGATGCATAATCATTTGCAGAGCATATGAAAGGAGTGAATGAAGATGTGCTTAAGCACATAGAGAAGAGTAGTGCAGCATACAAGTTGAGAGCCAATAGAAAGAAGAGGCTACAGTCATTCCACGACGGAGACTTAGTCTATGCACATTTGCAGAAGGAGAGATTTCTGACAGGAACATACAACAAACTGAAGCTGAAGAAGATTGGACCATGTAAGATTCTGAAGAATATTTTGGACAACGCTGATGTGTTGGAGCTGCCGAAGGACTTGAGCATTTCACCAACATTCAATGTCTCAGATCTATACAAGTTTGAAGAAGGTTCAAGCAGCGGAAGCGTGGAAGTGTCAAACATTGACTGGGAAGTGCAGATTCTAGAACAACACAAAGAGGAAATCTCAGAAGTAATAGAGGAATGCGAAGTCGGGCATACATGCAATTCGTGAAGGAAAGAATAATTCATGCGATGGAAAGATGATGAGTTTCAAGAGGCGACATGGATTTCTGAAGAATAGTTTAGGAGACTAACGGAGCAGTTGAGTTATTTTTCACCTCGGGAGTTTGATGCAAGAGCATCAGAGCCTAGGAAGATTAGTCGAAGTTGATTGACATGAGCAGTCGACCAGGGGAGTGCCAATGACCACTGTTGTGAAGGAATATTGGCTATCGAAGTCAATAAGTCGAGCAAGGAGCAGTCAATATGCGGTCAATAGACAACACGGTTGCAACTGAAGGCATCGAAGGTCAACATGTTGTCGAATCGCGACACTGATAGGTTTGGGGAGAAATCCAAGCGAGGAGGAATGGATAGATTGGTGAAGCCATAGAAGAGAAGTGAAGCCAACGGGTAAGTCGAAGCTGATGGAAGGCAATATGGTCAAGACATAGCCTGGGCCGACTACTGTAGCAGTGTCAGAGAAGTTCAGAGGTCGAGGCGAGTACTTGGTATCCATTCGAGGTTGCTAAGGAAGTTATGAGCAGTTATTGTAGGTGGTTGGGATCATGACATATGTCAACACAGACAGAGATTGTGCAACACGACAGAGGTGCTGACAATTATAGGTTTGCATGATCTGGGGGATTCGGCGGATAGAGGAAGAGTGTCTCGGGGGTTGGAGTGGACCTTGGGATGAGCAGCAACAGGGTAGAAGACTTGTGCACATGCACAAAAGAGAGATTTTGATTAGTAGAGGATCGAGAGTAGTGGGAGAGTTCGGGAGTTGATCTATATATTGGAGAGAATAGTCACACATCAACCAAACAAAGCAGAGATCGGATCCATAGCTTAGCAAGCGCTTGCATTTAGCAGAGGCTGTGAGAGGGAGAAGGTCGACACACAGTGAGAACACACCATTACGTCTGTAGATTGTAAAGGCTGAGGCCGACTAGTTAGTTGTTTACATTCCTTGCATTTCTCATTGTAACCGATTTCATTTGATGTAATAGAAGCCAACTTCTGGCATCCTATTTACATCCAGTTCATGTGAATGTGTGTGTGTCGTGTGTTTTTGTTAAGAAAGAACCCTTTTCGGGGTGACCTTCCGTCACTATTGCATATTTATATTTAGAACCTGAGAAACTTGTGTGGTACCAATAGCTTTGTGAATGCAAAAAGAAATTCATTATCACTTGGTCCATTTTTGCAGAAGAATTGATATCATACCATGACGGTGTTAGGAGCAATTCCTTCTTTACCCAATTGATAAATCTAAGGAAAAATGAACCAATAAGTAAGTACATTCAACAATTTCAAAAGTTGAGTCTCAAAGTGGAGGGAAGACTAGATGATGAACCGTTGGATCCCTTTTTTGGAACTTTGAAGGATAACATTCAACATGAGGTCTGTCAGCTTTGAACCACCATCCTTATAGAATGATTTCATGATGGCAAGGAAGGTTGAAAGTAAAAATATGGTGATGGCTACCAGAAATACCACCTCCAACACATATAGAGAGAATAATGTTACTTCTTCTAACTCACCTCAAAGGTTGACACCTCAACAACAAGATTAAAAAAGAGCAAAATATCTATGTCTTAATTCTGATATCAAGTATAGTAAGGAACATAAGTGTGGTGAGAAGAAATTATTCTACATATATTGTGAAGAGGAAGAATCAAAACAACAAGAACCATCTAAATATGAAGAAGATATTACTCCCACCATATCTTGTCATGCTTTGGAAGGAATTAACACTCCTCAAATTCTCAAGATCGAAGGATATATAAAAAATAAAAAGGTAACAATTTTGATTTATTCTAGTATTACTCGTTATTTTATTCATTGTAAATTATCCAAAGTCTTGAATTGCTTTGTATATCTAGCACCATAGTTTCAAGTACTGATTTTAGATGGAGAAACTATCAATTGCTCATGGAAATTCCAGAATATAAATATTATGATGGGGTAATATGCACTAAATAATCTAATGATTTCTATCCCAATGGGTGGTTTTGATGTTGTATTAGGGGTTCAATCGCTACAATCATTGGGAACGATGGATTTTAATTTTCAGAAGCTTTCCAAAAAATCTTCATGGGAAGGAAAAGAATATGAGTTAAATGGTATCATAGGGAAACCAAGGAAGGTGATAATCTCTAATGGTATGAAAAAATTATTGAAAAGGGGACATCAAGGTGTAATTGGACAATTGTGCTCATTAGATGTTCAAACATCTAATACTCCTATTTCCCCAGATCTCCAAAAGGTCATTAATAAGCATTCCAAGGTATTTGAAGATATTCCAAAATTTCTTCCACCAGTTTGATATTTTGATCATTCTATTCACTTAATTCCAGGAATTGTTTCCCCTAACAGCATACCTTACAGATACCCGAGCTATGGCCAAAATAATGAAATTGAGCATAAGGTTGAAGAAATGTTAGAGGCGGGCATAATTAGGGCTAGCCAAAGTTATTACTCTGAACTAGTGTTAATTGTAAACAAGGAGGGATAATGGGGTATGTGTAAATATTATAGAGAGATCAACAAGAACACCATTAAATATAAGTTTCCCATTCCTGTCATTAATGAATTGTTAGATGAATTACATGGAGTAGTTTTCTTCACAAATTTGGATCTCTGTTCCAGGTATCATCATATTAGAATGAAGGATGAGGACATCCAAAAAAAACATTCAGAACTCATGAAGTTCATTATGAATTTCTAGTCATGCCATTTGGTATCATGAATGTACATTACACATTTCAAGGTTTGATAAATTCCATTTTCAAGCCCTTCCTTAGAAAATTTGTGCCAGTATTTTTTTATGATATACTAATCTATAGAAAGTCTTTGGAAGAACATGAACAACATGTTGACAGGGTGCTACAACTACTAAAGGAGAAACAACTATATACAAAACCTTCCAAATGCTTCTTTGGGATAAATGAGGTAGAATATTTGGGTCATATTGTATCTCATGAAGGTGTCAAGGTAAACCCTAACAAAATTAAATCCATAATGGAATGTCCGATTCCCAAAACCTTGAAGAATCATCAAGGATTCTTAGGGTTGACAGAGTACCACTGAAAGTTTGTTCCGGACTATGGAAGAATAGAAACACCTCTAACAACATTATTGAAGAAATAAGTATTTTCTTGGACTCCACAGGAAACTCAAGCTTTTGGAGAAATTAAAGAGAAAATGTGTAAAGCTCCTATTTTGGCCACACTAGACTTCACAAAAACCTTTATTTTGGAATTTGATTCCTCGGGAAATGGCATTGGTGTTGTTCTAATGCAAGAAAGATAGCCCATTGCTTTCGAAAGTTGACCAATCAAGGGAAAGAAATTACAAAAACCCATTTATGAGAAGGAAATGATGGAAATACTACATGCACTTAAGAAAAGGCATTCTTACGTAATAGGTAGGCACTTCAAAGTCAAAACAGAGCATGACAGTCTTAAATACTTCTTGGCATAAAGACTATCACAAGAAGAGAAACAAAAATGGGTAACTAAGATGTTGGGATATGACTTTATAATCCTCTACAAAAAAGGGAAATAGAATGCGGTAGCATAAGCACTCTCGAGGAAAGATGAGGATGTTGGGCTAGTACTTTGTGCAATTTACATTATGCAACCTGATTTTGTGGTAGCAGTAAGGGAATAATGGAAAATGACATATCTGTGTGGACACTCATACAAAATCTACAGAAGGATCCTGGTGTATCAAATACTTTTGCATGGAAAAATGATTGACTATGGTATAAGGATCGAGTATATATATTCAAGAAATCCGAACTCAAACAAAAGGTCCTTTTGGAATTCACACCTCTTCTATAGATGGGCACTCTTGATTCTTGAAAACGTACCACAAGGTCAAGAAGAAATTTTTTGGGAAGGTATTAAATCTGATGTTCAAAAGTTCGTGGCAGAATGTTTGGTTTTCCAACAAAATAAGGTTGAAACAGTTAAGACCCCAGGTCTTTTACAACCTTTGGACATACATTTTCAGCATTGAGAGGAATTCTTAATGGATTTTATCACAGGACTACCCAATTCAACAGGGAAGAATGTTATTATGGTGGTTGCTGATAGACTCAGAAAGTATGCACACTTTTGTGCACTTTCTCACCCTTTTAGTGCAAGTACAATAGCTTTCACCTTCATGGATATAGTTTATAAGTTACATGGAAACCCAAATATTATTATAAGTGATAGAGATCCAATTTTCACTAGTAAATTTTGGACTAAATTATTTTCTTGGTTGGGTACCCAGTTGGCTGATAGTTCATCTTATCATCCTCAATCTGATGGGAAAACTGAAATAGTGAAAAAATGTTTTGAAGGCTATCTTCGTTGCTTTACATCTGATAAACAAACACAATGGGTGAAATGGTTGTCCTTGGTAGAATGGTGGTACAATACTTCCTTCCATACATCATAAAAAATGTATCCATTTATAGAACTTTATGGGTACTAGCCTCTGTTAATCACATCTCTCTTAAAAGGAAAATATAGATTTCAATATTTGGAAGATCGCATAGAGCACCAGCAAGAAGTTCTCCAAATATTGAAAGACTACCTTGCTATGTCAAAAAATAGGATGAAACAACAAGCAGATCAACATTGTGGTGAAAGAAGTTTCAACGAAGCGGATGTGGCATTTGAGTCTACAACCTTACAAATAGATGTCCCTCGAGCAACTAAATAAGGACAACAAATTAGAAACCAAGTACTGGTCCTTATAAAGTGTTGCAGAATATTGGTAGTATGGCATACACATTGGATTTCCCTTCATCTTCAAGGGTACATCTAGTTTTCCATGTTTCTTGCTTAAAGAAGGTAATTGGAGACAAGATTCTCATTCAAAGAATCTTACCAGATCTTGATGAAGAAGGAAAATTCACATTGGAACCTGAACAAATCACTGACACAAGGACCAAGAAACTACGAAATCGGGCTATTACGGAGTACCTCATCAAGTGGAAGAACTTACCAATTGAAGATTCGACATCGGAAGATGATTCCTTCATGCAGAAGCATCCACAACTAACCAAGTGTTGAGGAAAACACTTGTCTAGATGGGAGTTAAGCCCTAAATGTGGGCACATTTCCCCTTATATGGGTCACATTATATTAGTTATGACGTCAACTTGCTCCATTAGTTGTAATTAACATTAGATGGTTATATTAATTATGTCAACTTGGGTTAGTTTGTTGGAATTGTACCTCTTAGTATCCTATATATAGGAAGGATACATTTTCATTTGGAGCATCTTGTCTTATCTTGTCTTGTCTTGTCTTGTCATGTCTTGTGCACTTAGTACATTGTATAAAGAAGGTTCCCCCCTTAAAGAGGCTTGATATCCATCTATTTTCTTCATTAAAGCTGTGTATTACTCTTTCTAGTCTATTTTTGCTCTTTTCATGCTCTTTTTGGAAATTTGTTGCATAACAATTCCCCTAATGCTTCAATAAATAAATATTTTAAAATTTTGGTTGTCTCTATGAATATGTGTGGGTTTTATATATATGCAGTTTTGTTTTAATTTTAAGCTCGTGTGTGGATATTTATGCTATGCATCTCTATGTGTAGAGTTGTGAGTGAATCTCTACATCATTTAAGCTTGTGCACATTCCAACAATATTGTCTTAAATATTTTCATTTTTTATATATTTTTTCTTGGATATCCTTTGGCCATTCTTTGTTTTATTGGTATTTTTGTATTTCTATTTGATATGCTTGCAATTGGTTTTATCTAAGGCATGCTTACCTATATATAATGAAATGTTTACTCCATTGGAATCATGGAAAATTTTCAGAAGGGTTATAACACAATTTGGGAATTGTTTGATACTGAAGGAAATAAGATTCAAGGTTTCCAAGGATTTACATAATTGGGCGTAAAGCATTTTTCATCCATTTTCAAGGATCCTAATAGAGAAAACATTGGGGAAATTTTAAAGGTTGTCTCATATTTCCCTAGAATGATCAAAGATGGGGAAATGAAGTCATGCTTGAGGGAGTAACCAGGGAATAACTACTAAAAGAGCTTAACTCTTTATAGAAGAACAAGAGTCCAAGTTGTGATGGATGGCAAGTGGATTTCTACATGGAAATTTTCAGTTTGGTTAGAGATGAAGTTTTACATATTGTGGATTTCTACATGGAATATCAATTCAACCTTCACCTCCTTAATTCATAAGCAATATTTCCCTGATTCATTTGATGAATTTAGGCATATTTCCTAATGTAATTGTGTGTATAAGGTCATCTATAATATCTTAGCTCTAAGACTAAATACCCAACTTTCCAAGTATATCTCTCCATAGAAATTTAGGTTCTTAGAAGGGAGATTGATTCATGAGTTTATAGATTCATCCCAAGAAGTCCTTCTTTCCAATAGATAGTTACATATTGCTACTACAGTATTTAAATTATATATGTCTAAATCTTACGATAGTGTCTTGTGGACTTACCTTAGAATTATCTTGATTCATCTAGGTTTTTCACTTCATGTGGTAAAATAGATAATGGTATATGTAACTTCAGCCACTTTCTCTATATTAATAAATGGCTTGGTCTCTCCCTTGTTTCAATAATATAGGGAGCTTCACTACGGTTGTCCCTTATCTCCCTACTTATTCTTGTTAGTTTCTAAAGGCCTCAGTAGGGATATCCATGAATCAAGGCTACATAGACAACTACAAGCAATTTAGATACGTAGAGGGGCCCACCCTTACCCATTTTCTATTTGTTGATGATATTTTACTTTTTGGTCTTTGTTCAGTAAGGGAGAGCTAAACTATTAAGGATATTCTAGCATTATATGCCACTAATACAAGAATGGAGGTAAATTTGGGTAAGATTTTACTTTATTCATTTAATTTGGAATCTCTTATGTCTATTAGAATTTCTAGGTTTTTCTCCTTCCAACAATTAGATATTGAATTTATACTCAAATATCTTGGGTTTACTTTAAAAGCAAATAAGTGTAGGAAGGAGGGTTGGGAATGGTTTCTCTCTAGAGTAGAACACATGATTACTTTTTGGTGTAGCAGGTGGATTTTCAGATGGGAGAGACTAGTATTTATAAAGTCTATTGTTGAATCTCTTCATGTCTTTTGCCATACTTTAGCACATATACCTAAGGGATTTCTAGAAAGAATTAGGATTTTTTTTGCAAATTACCTATGGAAGCGATGTTGTGAATATGAAGGGTCTTATATTGCTAGGTGGAGGTTGATTGCTACTCCTAAGAAGTTCTAGAGATGGTGGTTAAATTTATTCATTTTTTTGGAAATTATCTTGCTGCAAAGTCCCTTTGGCAATTGATTTCTAAGGATAGTCTCGGAAGTAGAATCATTTCTCATAAATATCTTTCCCCAACTCTATTGTAGATTGGATCAAACTTGATTGGAAATATTCACAATGTTTCCAACCAATGGAAATTTATTACTCTAGATTTTCCAATCATTGAAAAGTACTCAGTATGCAAGGTAGGTGATGGATCTCAAGTGAGAATAGGGACTGATGCAATCCTAGGCTGTGACAAGGAATTTTTTCTTCCAAATGAGCTTGTCACACAACATTACGAAAGAGGTATTTGAACTTTGAACATGATGGGTAAGCCAAATGAAACCAATCTTTAAAATCAGGGATATATATCAACTTGGGACCTAGAATTTGTAGACAATCTAGCTCAATCTTGGGAGCTATATTTTGCTTACTGCTTGAGAAGAGCACATGCTAGGTTCAAGGAAAATTCATATGAACTATCTTGGGCATGGAATAGATAAGGGGTATATTACACTATTAAACTTGTTTATTTGGATCTACAAACTCCTCCAAATAAAGAAGAGGCATGGTGGTGGACTAAACTTTTGAAAGTGAGAGATCCATCCAAATGTATCATTTTCATGTAGTTAGTGCTGAAAATTAGAGTTTAGACATGGGATAGGTTACAAAGGAGGAACAATATTATGAAAAGTTGGTGTTGCATGTGCAAATACCATTAAAAATCTAAATCTCACCTATTTTTAGGTTGTCCATCTTCTATGCAAGTGTGGAAGGAGGTGGAATCATCTATGGGTATTCAAAATTTGTATTCAAAGGAGAATATACAAGATAACTTTGTGGATTAATTTGATAAGAGAGAATTAAAAAAAGTAAAGGGTTACTCCATGTCTGGTACTTTGGAGATTTTGGTTAGATATAAATGTTCATCAATCTTTGAAGATAAACAATAACCATCCTTTCAAGTTCCAATTATGTTAAGAAGGTCTAGGAGAATAGAATACTTGGTAATTAATAACACTTCGCCCTGGATTATTTTATGGAGTGAATCAAATCAATGGGTTGGTTTGTGGTATTGTGACATCCTCTATCTATCAAAATATCACTACTTTATAATCAAGGAAAATATATGGTAGGCCCAGACCAATAATACAGGCCATTTCTAGGGACTATTTATTTCCTCAAAGTCTACCATGGATAAAGGAATTGGCAAGTTAGAAGTATATGGGGACTCATATTTCACCATCAAATGGATTTTGGATGAAATCCAAGTACAAAATTATGGTTTATATAACCTTTCTCTTCATCTCAAGGAAATAGCCATATAGTTCCAAGGGATCATCTTCTATCATTTCTTTCAAGAACTCGACAAACATGCTAGCTCTACATCCAAGGAAAGTTTGACTAGATTACAAAATCAAATATTGGAAGTTAAATTTAGGGATGGATCTCAAATTTATTCGTTGTCTTACTTATTTTTTGAATTCTAAAATTGTGTTTGTGGGTGGTTAAGCCATGTACTTATGTGAGTTAAAATTATTGAACATTGGTAACTTTTGAAATAGATTGGAACTAGAGAGACATTTTTTTTAGTGTCAAGGTTCTATGTGACTCTTTTTGAGTTATGGTAGCATATATGCTGGGATGAAAAGACTTATGTTGGTTCCTTTTAGCAGACTTATGAAGATTGTATGTTGGTTTAGCTTTAGACATAAAAATACATTTTTTCGAGGAAATAAAATGTGTCAAGTCCCTTGGTTAGATGACTTTGTAAGTATTGTGGGCCTCACTTGATGTACTCATAGTGTTACTTTGCCAAAATGTAAAATGCCTAAAGAAATTAATACGCACATCTTATAGTTAGTCATCACTAGATACTGAGTCTAATGATGGCTAAAAAGGAAAAGTGTGTCCATTTCATTTCATTTTTCTAAAAGAGCGAACTATGTCCATATTTATTTCTAGTTTCACATGTTAGAATCTAAAATTCCTAAAAAGAGTGATACCCTAGATGCTTTGATAATTATTTACATTTACCAAAATTGAGCCTATATCCATTGTGATATCTGAACATTGCTAAAAAAACACCAAAATTGAACCTATATCCATTGTGATATCTTAACAATGCAAAAAAGCATTCCTTTGTTCGACTCCTTCCAAAAAAAATTACTTTCATTTATTCATTCTAATTATGCGTCCCATCTTACGATTACCAAAAATGGTTCCATCTGTGGTATTAGCATGTTGGATGTTGGATATGTCTATAATGTGAATACTTAATTTCAAGATACAAGATAATGTGTTTCAAATTTCACTCCAGTCGTATAACATCTAGAATGTTCAACATAAATTATTTGGAATATTACTAGCATTAATAAGAGTTTCAACTCTGAAAAAATTTAGAGTATTGTGTTTGATAATAGTGAAGTCATTATTCATATTTGCAACGATCCTTTTACATTTCTTTTAATTTTTTGTTAGACGATATTTTATTATTTAGTTCCCTTATCATCTTAGGTAATTTAATATAATAGTGAATAAAGTGTGCGCAAACCATTTTTTTAACAATCATATTTAAATGATAGAAAACAATGAAATTACACAAACATTGACAAATAAAATATAAATCATCTACAGGCCGCCCTTACAAATATAAATCATCAAGTGAGGCCCACAATACTTACAAAGTCATCTAACCAAGGGACTTGACACATTTTATTTCCTCGAAAAAATGTATTTTTATGTCTAAAGGAAAACAGAAATAATACACTAGTCTCGCGAAAACCCTAGCTGCAGGCTTCCTCCTCGGCCGCTCGGCTGCTTCCTCCTGCGACTCCATGGCCCCTTCCTTTGCCGACTGCCTTGT
The DNA here is from genome assembly GCA_027924585.1 of Larix kaempferi. Classification (NCBI taxonomy): domain Eukaryota; kingdom Viridiplantae; phylum Streptophyta; class Pinopsida; order Pinales; family Pinaceae; genus Larix; species Larix kaempferi. The sequence goes on from BSBM01001360.1 coordinate 2,429,959, forward strand.
GGGAAAGCTTGATGCCCCCTCGGTTTCTCTGGATGCGAGTTCTCGGAAGACATGTTCCTCTGTTCCGCTGAAGTCCTTCGGTTCGCTGAAGGTTGAAGCGCTTGATGCTGCTGCGGCTGGCAGCTCGAACCCACTCCAGCAAGGCTCCCCTTTGTCTTCTGGCCGTTCGTCGGGTTTTTTGGTGGTGGAAGCTCCGGATCTGGTTCTTCCAGTCAGTCAGGAAGCCGTTCTGCATGCAGATCATTACTCTCAGCGCGCCTTGGTTTGCAGGTTCAATGGGTTTTGGCCGAAGCTTGCGGATCTTCATTCTTGGGTCTTGTCCGCTTGGGCTCCTATTCTAAGCTCTGATGCTCTTATTTACCCTTGTGCTAGAGGGTTTTTTGTTGTCATTTTTGGATCTCCCGAAGATAGGGACCAGATCTGCAACTCTGGACCCTGGTTTTGGGGCAGATCTGGACTATCCTTACAGCCTTGGACTCCTTCCTTTGATGCCTCTACTGCAGACATCTCCTCAGCACCAGTTTGGGTCCGTTTACCAAATCTTCCCCTCCACTTTTGGGGACCTGAATCCCTGAAATCCATTGGAAATGCTCTTGGGAAATTTCACAGCAGAAGTCCTGAAACAAAAACGGCTTTTACAACCTTTGCTCGTATCTGCGTTGAGATGGACTTCACCAATGGATTCCCTGCTCAAATCATTCTTCAAGGTAAAGACAGATCTTGGACTGTGAAGTTAGATTACGAACATATAAATTTCAGATGCAGAGTATGTTTTGATACAGGGCATGTAGCTGCTAACTGCAAAAATTCAGAAAAAAAGAAATTAGCCAAATCTCGTCGGAAGCCAACTTGGTGGGAGGGGGCGATCCCAGCTCACCAAAGTATTTCAAAGGATCCAGACTTGGAAAAAACCCTGGGTGATCCAGCAGAACAGACCCAGAAAAAGGCCCGGGTGACCCAGCAGAACGACCCGACTCCCACAACGTCTTCAGCAGGCCCAAGCTGGGCTGATCTAGCAGAAGAAGCTCTCTCGGATGCCGAACCAGATCAGTCCAAGGAATGGACGAAAGTAATAAAAAAGAAAAAGACTCCTCTTTTCAGGCATCCAGTGTTGACGCGTAGTCAAATTGGATCTTTGAAATAATTTGTTTGAACTTCAGCAAGTTTGTTTGCCTGAAGTAGATGCGTTGCAGACTTAGTGTGTCTCGTGTTCCTTTAGAAGAAGCAGTATTGGTCTTATTTGTGATGAAGAATTTTGGTTTGACAGAATTCTAAGATGTATCTTTTGATGGCTCAGCCATAGTTTTATCAATATAAAACCTACCCGTTTTTGTCAAAAAAAAAAAATATATAAATCATCTACACAATTGCAACTTTTTTAATATGCTCATGTAATACCAACTATGATACTATCATTCAATATAAAAAGTCATATTGACAAAGAGGTGTGTTAATTCACTTCTTGTTGTGTATCAATCCATTGAGTTAACAGAAATGGGCTTGAGGGATTTTTGGATTAAGTTCAGGCGTACATGCATTTTTTCCTTCTACAAGTGAAAGCTATAGGGTGCTTTTGGTGATGTGTAGATTTGAAAATTGAGAAAATATTAAATCTCATTTTTATAATTGTTAATTTTTATATAATGGCTCTTTTATCAACATATATAATTTGCATATTTTGAAGTATTTATTACTAGTTTATTAATTGTTCATCAATCGAACCAGCTTAATTCATAAAGTTGCAACACCAAATATGTCTCATTTTCATTGAATTCATATTTACTAAAATAATAGTTAAAGGAAAATTTATTTATTTATTACATGTTGAATGATTCAACTAGCGGAACTCAATCCGAAAAGCTCTATTTATTTCTATCTCTAGCGCCCTTCTTCAAATGGTCCCTTCTAAATTTTAACAAAGTATAGTCCACGAAGCAAATATCTATCATAATATATTTCTAAACCAATTTATGCCATAACATTTGTCATTGTAGCTCAAGTGTGGGAAGTGTGCCATCAAATGTGACATAAATAGGGAATATTTGTCTATGAAGTACTTATCATGGCCATTTCAAGGATTTTCTAACAAGCTACTTATGAGGTACAAAATTAGGGGTAGGGAAGAAATTATGGTGTATGTAGTTAGGTGTAGGAATGTTGGGTCAAGGTAGGGTGTACGCACTTTTGTTGTGTCATGATTATGGCTATGTAGTTAGGACAATGAATTAAGAGTAAGGAGCATGGGTTTTAAGTCACAATGAGAGGGTATGGAGTTTGGTGTCATCAGGTAAGGGTTAGGGATTTATAATTATATTATTATTAGGATTTGAGTTTAACCAGTGTACAAGGGTAATAATTAATGGTTATTTAGTTTTAGGTATGGGGTAGATGGCATGGATTTTAAAGTGGAGGGTCTAGGGGTTACAAGTTATGTAGTTAGGGATAAAAAGTTGAGGGGTTTATCTAGGTAAGGGTTAAGGGGTAGTATTTATGGAGTATATAGTTAGCGATAAAAAAATATGTATAAATATGTAGTTAGAGATATAGGTTAGGGATAGGTATATGGGGTATCTAATTAGGGTTGAAAATGGAAAGGTATAAAGACAAAACAAAAAATTAGTAATCTTGTTTAATTAAGAGAGATTCCAACTAGTCATGTAAATACATCAAAAGGATATATATATATATATATATAATAATAAATGATTTTCTTTAATTTTAAATTTATCATAATAATATTTAAATTTTATTTTATCTTACATGTTCAATTTAATTATTAATATTGATGAAATTACAATCATTTTAAGTTATAAAGTTTTAATTTATGTTATAAAATGTTTATCTAGGTGCTCTACAATATGGGGGAGATGTTGTAAATTTACATTAAAAAAATACCATATGTATCAAGCACGAGAGGGATCCAATTTTTTGAGGTGTAAATTTATTATTTACATGTAAAAAAATTAAGATTAAATAAATTACCCGTCAAGAAATTGAATCCCTCTCATGCTTGATACATATGAAAATTTGCTTGCATTACTTTACAACATCTCCCTCATAATGCACACTACACAAACAAATGTACACTACAAAAAAAGTTATGCAAGGATCACAAAATTAACATAAATTATAGGCAAACAAAAAAATTAAACAATCTAACTTAATCAAATGAAGAAACACTATTTTGAATTCATGATAAATTTTACTTTTCTTTAACTCATATATAAATAATATGAGGGATCATTTCATTTTAATTTTGTTTGTATCCTAAAGGGGATTACGTTCATGATTTTTTCACTTCAATGGTTTTCTCTAATGTAATCTTAATGAGTGTGGGGTTGAGGGTGGGAGCTAGTGGCGAGGCTTTATGCCTGACCCGATGGAATCCCAAGTTGAAATCCTTGCGGGGGAAGTTTATTCTCACAAGGCCTCATGCGACCATGATGATAGTTCTACTCTTTCTAGGTAGATCGTTCTTCCACCCAAACTAACATTGGACCCAACTCAAGGTATATAGGACCATGAAGGGGTTTCATCTAGACAACAGGATCTTTAAGTCATTTTTCTCATATCAATATTCGTATTGATTCAACTTAGCCTGTTTGTTTTTCTCTATGGTGTAATATAGATGTTACTACTTTTTAATGTTTTCAATAAACTTTTCAATGAAAAATTTCGAAAAAGGGAAGCCAAAAGTGGCGGTGAAAATTCAAATTTTTACTCATTTATTAAATTGAAGCTCTCAAAACTCATATATGCCTTGTGAATTCTGACATGCAACAAAAAACAAATTGTAGGGATATATATATATATATATATATATATATATATATAGAGAGAGAGAGAGAGAGAGAGAGAGAGAGAGAGAGAGAGAGAATCAAAATTATATTAAACTAAGAAAAAATTATGAAGCTAAGAGTTTTCAGAAGAGCTACATCATGATTACATATGACATTGTTTGGAATGTCATCCTTACTCTGAAATTGTCTATGAAGAAAAACTAAGAGTCTGAGGACTAGCAGTTTGAATATCTATTTCAAAATGCCCCCCCCAACAGGCCAAAGGTTATGACCAAAATAGCCAAAATAAGATTGTATAGACTAGAAACAATCCCTATTTTAACACCAGATAATTCAATATCATAGCTAATCATCATCATATATAGGTAGAGGAGAAGAGACTAGGAGGTTAACACATGAAGACTCGATCTTGACCGATTGAGGAGCACCATGCTCAGAGGCTTGAGGACAGTGACAAAAGATCAATTGTGAGGTTGAGGTGCGTGTTGTGGGTGCATTGATAAATGTCTTATGAGCCAATTCTCTTGCCAAAGAATTAAGATTGGCATTAATTATATCATCAAAAACTAACTGGTTGTGAGCTAGTCTATACAGTCCCTCCTCCATACTAGTAATCCAAGTTTCCAAAGGAATGCCATTGAGTTCTTCTTGAAAATTTCCTTCCATGAAATCTTCCAACACTAGACTGAAAAGGGCCTTCATGTTCCATAACATGCCCAAGGTTCGAGAATAATGGGTTTCCTGGGTTTTGGTGGAGCTTGAGTTCTCTAGCATGCCCCCTAGATATTCTACTAACTTATCCGAAGTCATCATTTCCCCCCTGCCGTGAAGTCGATTTTCCATCCTAGGGAATCATTCTCTCATTCCTAGCTTCACCTTCTATTCGAACTAACCATATTAATTATTCATTTCCTTTATTTCCTAAGTCATATGTATCCATCCGAGGCCTTCCACTGTATTTTTTTGAGTCACCTTGGTGTGCACCATTGCAGACGGCGGATCAAGTGAGTTCCAGACTAAGAATCATTCACTGCAAATGAGGGGGTTAAGTAATAGAGCCACCAAATTACAACAATACCAAGAAGTTCTTCCTATGAATAGACTATCCAAACCATATATGCGAAGGTGCCTACAATGGCGTTTCCCAAATAGAAACCCCATCATGATGCAGCCATCCGTGGAGAGGTGGCTAAGACGAGAGTTATTCACCATCAATACTCACACATAAAAAGAGCTTGCAATATGAATGCTAGACATGAGAACCTCAATCTGCTTGTACCAAATGACAAAACACATCATGTTAACGAGAGGGAGGCTCATGTCTCTAAAATATATGGAGTTGACATATGAAGGTGTACATGGTTATCCCCTCCACTGAATTAGAATGTTATCCATGAACACTACATGTGTCCGATGGAGAATCGCACCCATTGTGCGAGGGAAAATAATAATATTATTATTAATATGCCAAAGTTGCATTTAATGATAGGTTTTCTCTTGTAAATTTTAGGAAAGTTAACAAGTGGCTTGTGTGCAAGTAAAATAATTTAGCGATAAATACATAATTTAAAAAAATATATATGAACATAATCTACACAAGATGCACTAAGGTACAAATATTTTCTTAATTTATGTTGTCAAATTATATTTTTTCCTAATTTTTGAAAATGACCATTTAAAATTTTAGTTTCATTTCATACACATATGTGTGCACGTAAATTTTTTTTTAATGGTTACAAAAATAAAATAAAACAGATACCCTTTTGAAGATGACGCATTGATTTGAAGTGTATATATTTTTAAAATTTTTTTGGTTGTGTACTTTTTATGTTGTTGATTTTTCTTTGTGTTGATTCAAAGTTGTGGACATGGATTTGTAAGTGTAAGTTTGAAAAGAAAAAAAAATATCATATGAACTCATAAACCCCTAAATTATATGTCAATGAATAGATGATTCGTTGACAAATCCATCAATATGAAGTCCACCACCTAAGGTGCATCCCAGGATAGGTTTTAGGGCTTGAAAAGAGGCCAGTAAAATTAAATTTACTAAAAAGCGGACTAAAATCCCATTTTGAATCCCTCGATCAAGGTTTTTAAATCCTTCGATCGAGGTTTTGCATGCATTTTCAAATACCTCGATCAAGGGTTTATGTGTGGTTAGTGGAAGCTCAATCGAGCTATTAGATAGATCAAGCTTTCAAAAAGATCGAATGATTATCTTAGTTCAATATACAATGATATTATTTATTATCCCTTCCAAGGCAGGATATACTTTTCCTTGGGAAGTCAACCTTCGTTGACTTGTATTAATTTGCATTAGTTTTATTTTGAGAAACAATTTTTTACAAAGTTTGATAATGTTATGAATAATTTTAATATTAAACTTAATATTTCCAAAAATTAAAATAAATTCAATAATTTTCAAATTACAGTAATTTAATTTTTTTATTGGTCAAGGACAGTTTCGATGAAACATAAATCCTTGCATGAGTGGCTTTAACTATCAAAATTTAAAAATAAATAAAAATTATTGATAAAACTAAAATTCTTACATTCACCACTTGTTATCTAATACGCCCCCATGCTTGGATGCTTTGAAAATTAAAACAATTCCTCCATTTCTCTTGTAGCCATGGTTGGTAATTCTATTGTTATAGTTAATAATAATAATAAAACAACTATTGTTATAGCTAATAATAATAATAAAACAACAGAGGAGAAATACATGATTCCATTGTGATAGGATCTATAATCCATCGATGCATATTTTGAAAAGAGACCCTTGGTTGTTGTTTCTTGTTTGTTTGAATTCATATTCGATTGCTCATACTTTGCACATGGTCTTTCTATTGATAGCACTACTGCTACGGTTAAGGAGAATGAAAAATTGAAGTATGCATAATTTCTCGATTTGATCACTAAATTTTGATTGACTACAATAAAGGTATGTCTCCCAAGATGAATATTCTTTGTTCTGTATGAAACTATCTATTGGAAGGCTAATGAAATCCTCCATGTAGCCTGCCTACGTGAAATATTTGAATCCCAATCCAAGTTGGAAGATCGCAACATACTTTCAACTTAGCTCATGACCATAGATATTCGAGTTGCAGCCACTGAGGCTCCTTGTCAACATTTTTTAAAAGCATCCCCCACAAGGGGTTGAGCTCTAAATTAAAACAAAAATCGATTATGTTATCCATCAAGCATGAAGAGAACATGAAATAATTTAGCTAGACGGCCCTATCTTCACTTTAATTTTAGCACTCCTAAACATAAAATGCACATTGCACATTCTTCGAGAGCCATCTCAACGTTAATTAACCCAACTAATGCTACTATGTGGAGATTTCATACTAAACTCGCATTTATTACAGAATATGAAAATGTCGACGCGTTGTATATAAATCCCAAAAGAAATAGTTCATCCCTCCATTGAGAAAACTTATACTTAACACTACTAGAAAGAACAAATGATGTTTCTAAAACTAAATATACATAGCAACCAAAACAAGGCTATGCACAACCATTTTCACCCATCAAATATGATATTACATGGAAAAATCCCAAAAGTAACAATTCTTCACCATCTTCCTATGATAATGGTGGTTCGTTACTGTGGTAAATTGGGAGACTATATTCTATATTCGTAAGACAATTGGCATAGTCATTCTCATAGTTTTTCAAGGTAGTTGATTGATCAAGCATCTCAGGAATGAGGTTAATTGCTTCTACCTTAAAACTTTAGAAGGTATAAATATATAGGGATGTTTTTTATTGAATTAACATGAGCAATGATTAATGAAGACTCATCAGTTACATTTTTTTTTTTTTTTGTAACTAGGGGAATCGTCAATTGGGATGGGGCTGGTACTCGCATGACATGGGGTCTAGGGGTCCAATCCTGTCCACTACCACTATACCCCTAGGTACAACCACTGCACCTGCCACAATGGAGCATGGGTTATACGGGATTTGAACCAACGACCTATGTTTCAAGTCTTACACGGGCTTTCCGGTTGGTGTACACCCCGACGAGCACTCATCAGTTACGTTTTGATCGACGATGCCGATTTGTATTATTTCTGGCCACACTGTGACACAACTATAAGTTGCTCCAAGATTAATACCAATTTCCTTATCCTTATATTTGGAATCGATATCTCGTTTGTGTGATCACAATATTACTAGCCATAACCATATGATTTCCCAACTTTTAGTTTTAACCGAAAAGAATGAGCACACACTACAAGGAAAATGCCTTGTAGCGGAGGTTTTTAGTGTTACAATATTGGTCTAAATTCTAAAAAAAAACTCTGCTACAACCTCCACAAATGGTAATGGTACTATATGTTTTAGTGGAGGTGTTTACAGAAACATATTATAACTAAAAAGAACTCAACGACTGGAGGCTATTGCTGAGGTTTTTTATCGATGCGCTTTATTGAATGAAACACACCGGTGCTAACAAACACAAAATGCACCAATGGTTTTGGAAGCAATAAATGCACTAGTTCGCATAAAAATTTGAGCGTCGGTGCTTAATAATACATTTAATGTCAAAGGAAGGACTACTTTAACTTGTTGACATCCTCATATGCACTACTAATATGGAGAGATCAAGTCATGAATGCAAGATGGATATTGAACAGCTTTAAACCTTATTTCTCTACTTGAATGTGAAACATTATCTAAATATATCACAATGTTGATCATTTGTTCTTTTGGTGTCTCATGATATATTAATAACAACTACATAATTACGAAGCACAGTTCTCAAGTACCATATGTATTTAGAAAAGATATATCAAGGCCGTAGATGGCAACAGTAAAAAAAACATATTTTTTTAATTTGTGCTATAATCACTTCAGGTACACATGTTTTTATGCCTTCAAGGTAATATAAATGTGACCCTTTTTCCAGGAAAAAATACAATACACAATTGAAAACCTACGAGCAAAATTAGTTAGACTTAGGCAATAGAATCCTTGCTACGCAATCCCAATACATTGACAAATACTAATTCTAACGGCTCTAATCCTTAACGAGACTAATATTATATGCATTTTCATAAAAAAAAACTACATTAACCCTCCTACCATAACTTTTTTCAATGAAATAAATTAAGGTTGTCTTTGTACCATGCACTTTGTTGATTATTTTGTTGGTTCACGTGCATCGCTTCTAAAATATTATCACGTAGCAAAAATAATGATTGTCTTTAATTTACAATCACAAATCGAAAAAAAGTGTTGTAGGGTAGCTAGTCCCTATTGCTTAGCTTAGAAATAGTTAAATTATATTTCAAAGTAGTAAAAGAAATCTATTATAGATAGATTTATTTTATTTTAACAAAATAAAGACAACCTAAAGAAGAAAAGAGCATGTATAAAAGATCATAAGTATGATTACTATACTTGTTCCAAAAATGTAAAAATTCATGTAGTAGAAAGAGTGATATGATTCCATGTACTACTATTAATATAGGAGGGCTCTATTTACATATGAAAATAAATATACAACTATGTCTTTTACATTTGACAATATACAATGAAAAAGTACAAACTAAAATTGATGGATCTATGACCATGTGATATTTACGCAATGAAAATATGCCACAAATAGCTGGCTATACAAAGAGTTTCAAACATTCACGCTTAAAATTGGCTATAAAAGGAGTTTCAAACATTCACGCTTAAAATGAGGGCTTTAAGGTTATTTACGGGATTTTTCAAGCAGATTCAAGCTAAAACATAGGGTTTAAAAAAGGCTTGTAATGTGATTTGTCAAGAGTTCAACAAAAGATTTCAAAATATTGTCTAACAATATTTTAAATAAAATTATTTATATATTATATTCATTTATATATTATATTCAAAATATATATACATTTTACTATGTTCAACTTTTGAACATAGATATAGCTCAAATTTTTTCAAATCCTCAACATCTTAGATAAATTTATGTTAACTTAAATGAAAAGTTGAAATTTTAAAAATTATTTTTTATGTAAAAGAAATTTAATATTTATAACAACAATTAATATACTATAATTATATAAAAATAAATAAATCATTTTAAATATATTGTTAAATTAAAAAGAAAATAAACTTGAATATATTAAATAAATTAATATTATAAGAATACAATTTCTTTTAAACCACTTTTAAAATATTAAAAAAGGAACAATTTATAATGTTTATTTGTATTCATGTCACATGAATAAAAATGTGCATGTTGTTACTCTAAAGAATGATTATAATAAAATTGATTCTAAGTTGAAATTAAATTTTAATTTTTTATTTACTTAATAAAAAATTGATAAATAATATATATATATTGATGGAAACCAGTTTGATGGTGTTTATGATATACCTATATTTCAGAGGGAAAGTGAACCTCTTTATGAAGGATCGGAAACAAGTCAATATCTCTTTGCTATATTGATAATGGTGAACATAAATGTTGTAAATGGTTTGTCAAACATGTGTGTCACACAACTGCTAAGGTATGTAATATCTTTTGTTGCATTTAGTACATGATGAAAAATGTTTTTTTTTTCCCTTGTCTTTAATGTTAGTTGATCATCATTTGTAACATTTGGATGCAATATGTATGACTAATATTCTTTACATTAACAAGTACTATTTCTTATGTTGTAGATTGTTAGGTGAATTAATGTTATCACTGTCAAATTGTTAACCTCGCACATAATGACATTTACATGCCATAATGAAAGATGTTAGAATGGAGTATCAAGCAATTCATGCATGTCCTAATGATGATATTCTCTAGTATAGATAACATGCATTTAAATACAAATGCTCTAAATGTGAAGGGAGTAGACATTGATTCGATAAAGTAACAAAAAATGTGCCTTGCAAGGCTCTTTGTTATATTCCCATAATTCCACGTCTACGCCAATTGTTCAAGTGCAAAAGCATAGCATAGTTAATGGATTACCATGCAAAGAATAGAAGTGAAGATGGTGTTATTCTAATGCCTACATACGGATCTATATTTACGAAGATAGAGGAAAGATGGCCAAAGTTTAAAGAAGAACCTCATAATCTTAGGCTTTAATTGGTAGCGGACGATGTCAATCCATTTGGAAAGCTCAGATCTACTTACTCAGTGTGGCATGTTTTTTTATTAACAATAACATTCCTCCATGGATGTCTATAAAGAAGGAGCACATATTGTTGGCAATGATTATTCTAGGTATTAATTAGTTTAGAATAACTTTTTTTAACACATTAACATCTCATTTGTCTTGTTTGTATCATAGTTCCATCCTATGTTTTTTTGTTTATTTATATATGTTCAATTATGTTTTAAAATAATGTCTTCTATATTTTTATTTAGTCATATATGTAGTAATTATGTATTGCATGTTCAATCAAATAGGTAAATACTAGGTCAAAGATGTCAATGTATATATCGACAATCAAATAGGTAAATACTAGGTGAAAGATGTGAATGTATATATCGAGCCTCTTATCGATGAGTTACTCGAGTTATGGAAGGACATGACTATGTATGATATCTATAGACGAGCAAATGCACACAGGGAATTTCAATTCTATACAATGCTTGTATGGACATTTCACCATACCCCAAGGCTAACACATTTCTATAGTATGTTATAATAATGTTACCTTGCACTTTAATAATGTATAATTTTATGAATTTTATATCATGCATGTTTTTTACATAATGTCTAATTCAATTTTGAGTTAAATTCAATCGAGATCTCAATTCTCCAAAGTTGTCCTTTGCTTTCTTTTGAGATTAAGAAACGAGAAATAAATTGACTTGATGATCATTAAATACTAAAGCATAACACTCTAATGTCTTGATTATATTTAAGAAAGTATATAAACAACATCCTTATACTATCAACATATATATAATGATGTATATATTTTAAATATTATTGATATCTTAGTAAACATCATTATCAATCAAAAATCTTTATAATCTTTTCAATTTTACACATACCAATATTATATATACTTATCATATAATATTACATTAAAAAATCTTTATAATCTTTTCAATTTTACATGTACCAATATTATATATACTTATCATTATTATTGTTATTAAATGTTATATAAATAGTTTGATTGGATTCTTGATAATGTGATATTATATGAAAAATATTTATAATTTTTTCAATTTCACATTTATTATGCATATCATATATCTTTATCATTATTAATATTTTATTGAATTCATATATATTGACTATGTTTTAATTGCATTTTTAAATGTATAAATAGATTTAAAGTCATATATCTTTATCATTATTTTCTTTATCATTATTTTTAAAGTAAAATATTTTATTGAATTTATATATATTGACTGTGTTTTAAATATATTGACTATGTTTTAATTTCATTTTTTAAATGTATAAATAGATTTAAAGTCTTTACTTTTGATGTTATTTTAAATAATTGAGTGTCATAAAAAACAAATAAAAATTCAAGAAATAAAATACCTATTATATATATTCAAATGGTATAATCTTAATAACTTTTCATTAAATAAAAATGATTATATTGTTTTTTTAAAATTAATTTAATTTATTTGTTTTTTATAATTTAGTTTTTAAATTTAATATACGTCATACTATTCAGATTATTTATTGATAATGATGTTTACTAAGATATCAATAATATTTAAAATATATACATCATTATATATATGTTGATAGTATAAGGATGTTGTTTATATACTTTCTTAAATATAATCAAGACATTAAAGTGATATGTTTTAGTATTTAATGATCTTCAAGTCAATTTATTTCTCGCTTCTTAATCTCAAAAGAAAGCAAAGGACAACTTTGGAGAATTGAGATCTCGATTGAATTTAACTCAAAATTGAATTAGACATTATGTAAAGCATAACACTTTAATGTCTTGATTATATTTAAGAAAGTATATAAACAACATCCTTATACTATCAACATATATATAATGATGTATATATTTTAAATATTATTGATATCTTAGTAAACATCATTATCAATAAATAATTTGAATAGTATGACGTATATTAAATTTAAAAATTAAATTATAAAAAACAAATAAATTAAATTAATTTAAAAAAAACAATATAATCATTTTTATTTAATGAAAAGTTTTTAAGATTATAGAATTTGAATATATATAATAGGTATTTTATTTCTTGAATTTTTATTTGTTTTTTATGACACTTAATTATTTAAAATAACACCAAAAGTAAAGACTTTAAATCTATTTATACATTTAAAAAATGAAATTAAAACATAGTCAATATATATAAATTCAATAAAATATTTTACTTTAAAACTAATGATAAAGATATATGACTTTAAATCTATTTATACATTTAAAAATGCAATTAAAACATAGTCAATATATATGAATTCAATAAAATATTAATAATGATAAAAATATATGATATGCATAATAAATGTGAAATTAAAAAAATTATACATATTTTTCATATAATATCACATTATCAAGAATTCAATAAAACTATTTTTATAACATTTAATAACAATAATAATGATAAGTATATATAATATTGGTACATGTAAAATTGAAAAGATTATAAAGATTTTTTAATGTAATATTATATGATAAGTATATATAATATTGGTATGTGTAAAATTGAAAAGATTATAAAGATTTTTTAATGTAATATTATATTTGCTTTATAATTTCTTCTCATTTAGAAGTTGAGGCTTTTTAATATATGTATGTATTTAGAAATGTCATTATAACATTGTTAATATATAAAATTAAAATAAAATATTTTACTTTAAAAATAAATGATAATAATAATATATGATATACATCATAGATTTGAAATTGAAAAATTTATATAAATTTTTTAATATAATATTGCGTAGTCAATATATATGAATAAAACTAATATCTTCTTAAATCACAAATCAATTATATCTTTTATTTTCATGTTTGCAACTCATTCACTAACCAATTCTAATCTTTGTCTTTTAATATTACAATAACATTTCCTTATTTATAAGTATTTTAATTATTTTTATAAAAAAATTAATTTTCCAAACCCTAAATTTCAAATCCTTCTAATTTATTTTTATTATTTTATTATATTAATATTATCATATGTTCCTCTTTCTAAACTACGTCTTTAGTTTTAAACTAATTAAACCACCTAATTAACTATGGTCTTTCTCTATTATTACTCCACTATTATTAAAATTTACTTTCAATCTAAAATATGATAGTATTGTATTATTTTAACTATTTTACCTGTTTTCCGTTTTTTATAAAACTGCCTCACCCCCTTTTTAAACTAGTTAAACCAACTATTAATATTATCTTTCGTTATTATTATTGTACATTAATATAAAAGTTTTTTTTTTTTTTTTTATAATTTTCCACGACTTATAAATAAGTTCCCTTCCTAATTTAATATTATATTTTTCCCCTTATATAAAATTTGGTTTAATTTTTTAAATATTTTATTAATCTAACACTATTAATTCAGATTCACCATTCTTACCTTACCCTGTGTTCACAGCTTCAACCATATCCTTAAAATAGATGGAATGTCGTTAAAAAGACTTATCATATTTAAATTCTAAAATAATGAAATCGAGAAGATCAAATACAATATTAATACACTTACACTCTGAAAATGACTTAATAAGAAACCTACATAAATTCAATAAAATATTTAATGATAAAGATATATGATATGCATGTTACATGTCAAATGAACAAGACTATAAAGTTTATATATATATATATATATATATATAATTTCTCCTCATCAATCAAACTCATATCAATATTTATTAAATGATAGAGAGATGAGATGCATGTTAATGCAAAATTTTTAAAAAATTGTAATAATACATCACATGTTATTAAACCAACTAATCCACATAAGTATATCACCACCAGCTTCAAGCCGTCCCTTATCATCACGATGATCGCAACAGGAATGGCAATAGACTTTCGTCTTTTGACCATTTCCCAGGTAGACTTTCGTCTTTTGACTGCCTTTCCCCACTGTCTATATAAATCCAACCGATATCCTGCATTTTCAGTACCATATAGATCGCTCTACCATGGCGGGACACAGTATTTCTCGTTTTATGATAATCGTTGCACTCGTTGCTTTGTATTCCTTGACATTCCATGGAAGTTGCGCCACCAGCGAAGCAAAGGCCGAATCGAAGGCAGCTGCAACTATAAGAGTAGATCTCATACAAAGAGATTCGCCTCTCTCTCCGTTGCTGGAAGGGCGGAACCTTTCAATGGCTGAACGACTGCGACGAGCTGTCAAACGCAGTCACAGCAGGCTGAGCAGGCTGCAACATTATACTTTCAAAAATGCCAAGAGTTATTACAGTCCTGTTAACTATGTAGAAGGTGAATATTTTATGCAGATGGCGATAGGATCTCCGGTTCCATTAAATCTGCATTTCATCCTCGACACGGGTAGCGACTTGATGTGGACGCAGTGCGAACCTTGTAATATTAGCCTTTTTTTCTGTGAACCACAGAATGATCCAATGTTTGATCCCTTCCAATCGTCTTCTTACAAAAATGTTTCTTGCTCTAACAATTTTTGTTCATAGTTATTTGGGGGATGCAATTTACAGAACAATTGCGTATACATCTATGGGTATGGAAGTGGTCTAACCTCTGGACTCTTAGCTGAGGAGACCTTCAGTCTTCCGACAGTAGGTTCCTCAAAATGGACATCCTTTCCAAACCTTACATTCGGCTGCGGTAAAAATCAATTTGGTAATTTCCTAAACTCGTCCGGTATAATCGGTCTGGGAAGAGGGCCACTCTCTCTGGTTTCTCAGATTGGATCCTCCATTGGGAACATCTTCTCCTATTGTTTAGGATCCATATATAATGCCTCACAAACCAGCCCTTTATTCTTCGGCAGCTCTGCTACCGTCGGCGCTGGTTCCAGTGTCACCCCTCTCATTCAAAACCATCTTCAAAACAATTCGTATCAAACTTTCTACTATCTGGGCCTCGATGGAATCAGCGTGGCGGGCGATCCAGTCCCTATTCCCAAGGGTACATTCGGAATTCAAGGCAATGGAAGCGGAGGCCTTCTAATTGATTCTGGAACTACTTTCACGTATTTGGCGGACCCTGGATACCAACCTTTTCTGGAGGCTGTCCGCTGCAACATTTCAGCACAGCCAGTACTTAATGCATCTGCTACTACGGGTTTCGATCTCTGTTACAATTCTACCACTTCTATCCATTATCCGACTATCATTTTTCACTTTGCAGGAGGTGCAGATTATGTTTTGCCACCAGAGAAATCCTTCATATCAGATCAGCAAGATACTGGTGGGCTAGTTTGCCTTGCGTTCGGTTCTTCGGCTGGGTTTGGATTTTCGATATTCGGAAACTTTCAGCAGCAGAACTTCCACATAGTCTACGATCTCGGCCATAACAAGCTTTCATTTACTCCTACCAACTGTGCTTCTATATAGTACCACTAGCGACTACCTTCCAGCTTTTCAATAGTAGGCATATAGCCTCAGGCTTGCATCGTTCGTGTTTATCGTGTTTCTAATAAGCTTTGAACAATACTGTTTTGGTACACTCTCACCTTGGATGTATTAAAACCAGACTTCAAAGCTCTTGTTTTAATAAACAATATAGAAATAATTGATTCTAGACCTATCATCTATGGCATTACTTATGCAGACCACCTTACTGGTCATCTATACTATTTTTGTACACATTCCACTTCTAAATATATAGCTTAAAACCAGACTTCAAAGCTCTTGTTTTAATAAACAATATAGAAATAATTGATTCTAGACCTATCATCTATGGCATTACTTATGCAGACCACCTTACTGGTCATCTATACTATTTTTGTACACATTCCACTTCTAAATATATAGCTTAAAAATCTTACCTCATCTAGTTATAAGGGGACAAGGTTGAAGCTATTTATTTTAGAGATAATTTGGCAAGTGAAAAATTGCAGACCACTTTATTGCAAGCTATGCATTGCAGCCCACCTTACGAGTCATGTATACTGTTTTTTACACATTATACTTCTAAATATATAAATTAAAAATTGCACGTAATCTAGTTATAAGGTTACAAGGTTGAGGCTATGTATTTTAGAGATAATTTGGTGAGTGAAAAAAGTGAAGTTTTTGGAAGTAAAAAAGTATCAAGTTTATTGGATTTTTGAGTAAGAAATATTAGAGATAATTTTGTGAGTGAAAAAAGTGAAAGTAAAAAAGTAAGTTTATTGGATTTTTGAGTAAGAAATATTATAGCAGGTGAGTTCATATTGCTTAGTATATAAGGCTCAAAAGGTAGTTTTAATGTATTAAAAACATGAAGATATTAGGGGGTTTATAATTATGTATCTAGGGATTGAATAAGGTATTGGGGGTTTGAATAGATATTATGTATATTTTTTTATAAGTTTGATTGTGTGTGAAGTTAGATTAATATATAAATAAGTATGATCTAGTTATGATAAGTGATTGAATGTGATGTGAAGTTGATTGTGAATGAAGTTCACTTGTGTTTAGGGGGTTGTTCCCCATCTTGAAATACTTTCTCTTACTAAGATTTCATATTTGACCTAGCAAGGTAAATCTTATGGTTATAAGAGTTGTGTCATGTCACCATCATCAAAGTAAAAATAAAAATGGGTATTAAAATTGTAGGATATCTAGTGAAAATACTGGTTTTAAAATTGTAAAAGTGTATTGGGAAGAGGTTCAATAATTTTTTTTTGGAGAAAATCCTTAATGTGTAGTGAAATTAGGGATATTCTTTAATATCCTATAAATGCATTCATAGAGTGAACTTTGTGCAAGCAAAAGAGTGTGTATTTCTCTTTGGTAACTAGGCTAAAACGGAAGAAAAATCAATAATGAATAACAATCACCATTAAAAGACAATGTAAATTGGCAATCAAATATAGTAAATATCCAATGGCATATGAAAGCATCTTTGTAACATATTATAACATGACTTTTAGAGTGTAAGAGCATCTAGTTCATTGATCTCTAATCAGATCTAGGAGAGTTATTTATGTTCTGTCTTTATTTGTTCTAGACTCACGTTGAGCTAGGGAGATCAGGCCTCGAGTCCGCTCTTGGTAGATTGTCTGTCAAATAGAAGACCCAAGGGTTGGGATTTTGTAAGAGAATTTTTGAGCCATGTAATGAAACCCATCCTTTTTATTAATGCGAAGACTTGATTTTGAAGCAGAAATTCTTGAAATGAATGTTTTGATGTCTGTAACTCCTGTGCATGTTCTCCTTGCTGGTATTTTCCATTGATTGTCTTCTTCTAAAGTTTTTAAATCAATATTACATGGTATGAAACCTGTCTATCATTTGATACTTCAGATACATATGATTAGATACTCCACCCTTTCCTTCTGAAATTGCAAGTTAGAATTCATTCGTAATGTTCTAATTTTGTGATGGATTTTGTTTCCCTTTCTACTACCATCTGCTAAATATTTCTTTAGCTTGAAAAAACTTCATTTATCTTTCCTCTGCCTCTAAAATTATAGTCCCATCAGTCATCTGCGAAAGAAAACCTATGAAATTTTGACTCCATTTCCTGTGATATACCTATCCTCAACCCAACCAACTGAAAACCCGAATACCCTTATCTGAAGGTCTAGCCACCACTATTAATACACAACCATCCAATTCAAGTGATATTTTGTGTGATGAAAGAGTTGTGAGATAGAGAGAGCCCTCTCTTTGTTTGTAAAGGCTAGTTTCCATCCACAAGAATGCAGTTGAAATAGTTACCTTAGTGATCCCTTCTGCTGCAACCTAAAAGAATCCTAAGTGATAACACTTTCCACGCATCTATTATTCAGTTGTGTGTATACATTTATAATGCATCTTCAATAGAGAAATTTGTGACCCTTAAGAGGTAGTTGGAATCCATACATGTGGTAGGCTTAATTGACATAGATTCCATCACTAGACATGATTTCTAGTTATGAATCCTAAATGGGATCAATTAACTGAGTGTAACTAATGGTAGGTGGACTGGAATGATGCATGAGGGTCCATGCAGGCAGTGCTCATCAGTGCTCAAATCATACCATAATGCATGAAATCAAGTAGGTCACCTGAGGTAACTGATAGTAGGTGGCTAAAATCAGGGAAGAGGGTGCATATGAGCCTAAAATCATGTAAGAGGGTGCATTCATGGGTGCATTCATGGATAATGAGGAAATAATAACAAAACCAAAGTCCTGGATAATCGGGATGATGAGGACTTTGCACTAGGTGGTTAACAACATGGTTTAAACACTAGAGAAAGCAAAATAATGCTTTATGTCTAATATCTAGATGGGTATTATGTTCTAACATACTCTTACTATTTACAAGAAGTTGGATAATTATGGTTTTTATTTTTTATTTTTATGAAATTCTTAACTCTACTATTTTGATTTTGATGGTGAGGTCTCTTTGCATATGGTCAAGATATGTCTCCACATCCCCAAGTACTCCCATCTATTACAAACTTGGTAGAACATTGCTTTGACTTCGAAATTTTGGTTTGGTGATATAAGGTTGTGTGAGAATATTAATATCAAATCGATAATGAGGAGAATAGAAGTGTTTATTCAAAGTTAAATTACATATAGAAAATGTTAAATCAAAGAAGCACAAAGTGTTCTTCACATGTAGAACTAATGAAAAAAATCAATACCATTAAGTTTCATTTCAAAACATACGTTTATTTCAAACTTCTTAAGATGGAATATTTGTTGGTAAGAAGGAATTAGTAAATTTAAGCATAAACAGTAAATGTTTCAGAATGTTGATGATGTGGTAGGTTTGACGTGTTGATGTAGATCTGCATAACATACACCACAACACATTTGTATGCATTTATGAAATGAAGAGGGATAACTTGACTTTGTAAAGTCAGAGTTGAACTTTTATGGTTCATGACAACAATATTCACTTCATAACTAACTTTGACCAAAGAAGTTAAATGACATTTATGAGTCTTGAGCATAGTTATATTGTTCAATAATATTGAAAATTCCTTGACACCAATTCTTTTGCCAACATTTAGCGAAAATTAAGAATCACAACAAAACTATCATAATAATTTCATGTTTTCATTAGATTTCAAAAAGTTGGTATAGATGGCATGATTATGTTTTGTAAATTTTCCCATGTTCTTTTATGTTTTTCATTAAATATTAACCAAGTATAGTTGACTGTCATCAATGGTGATAGTTTTTGTTTGCATGGTAAATGCTTGTATTGTATTGATTGCGGTCAACAATTCTGCTTAGCCCTGCCGCAGGGAGGGTTATATTGCAATCGATATAGGGTTGACCTTATATTAACCACTTTGTTGACTAAAAATTTATCCATGTAGCTTAAGATAAACATTATAAAGATAAAATATATATTTTTCAATATATAATTATATTTTTTCTGAGTCTGATTGGTCACGGATACAATACTTCTTATTTTGTAATCATTGCAGATTACTTCTTAAAACAAGAAATTGTCCTTTCAAATAATTATAATATACATGTGTCAATAAATCAGGATTTAGTACGGTTTCAAGTTTTATTAATTTGTGTAGTCTGTTCATTGGAACTTGGAAGCCCCCTCATAACTGCTCCTTCCCATTAGTGCAATTACGATGAAGGGTGCCTAATATGCTATTGGTTTTCATAACTGAAAACAAATTCTCCATAAATGGATAAGATCCACTTCATAATATTTCAGAAAAGGATATTGGTGCACATTTAAATAGGTCTACGATCATGTTCTAAATATGATTATGTTCAAGATACAATTGTTAGTAGGTCGTTGAAAAATAAAATAAAAAACAAAAAACAATACTTTGACAATTGTGTAAACGGGAGCCTCTAGAAGCTTCCCTCTTCTCAATCCACAATTCTCCATTACAATATTCGCAGTAGGGTTTAAACTAAGCATGTTTTATCCCACAAGTAAGCAAGTGATTCCTTTTTTTCATTAATTCTTATTCCAAGTTTTTAGTGTTTTGAGGGCATTGGTCTTGAGTTGAGAAGTATGTTATGGGGAGCATAAAACTAGCATTTTCCTCACCAATTAAGAGTGAAATATCGGGTGAGGGAATTTACCAAAGATATATTGTTCGAGGGTAATTGATAAATTGGCCTTTAATACTTGATAGCTTATGAGTTTGTTGGTTTTCTCTCTTGAATTTGGTTCATAAAAGTAAGAAAAATTTGTTTGAAGACTATTGCCCTTTCTCCCAGGGTAGTGATTTATAGTGCGACTGCTTACGGGGCAGATATCAAGAGACCTCATTGTGAATTTCCATCCCGAGAGAAACACCATTATGTGCATTTGGAGAGACAATTATCCAGCATGGTCCCCCAACAAATTCAACCATACTTGGTAATCTGTGATTTTGTATTATTGATAGAGACAAATTTATCCAATCTAATTTTACAAGCATTGTACTTAACTAACTAAGTGGAATAATTGTTATAGTGATCTGGTCAAAATGGATACCTTTGATACGTTTAGATGTAGTGTAGCAGTCTGGTTATTTTCTTTATATGGCGGGCTGGTTAATGTCGTAGTTTGTTGTAAAATACATGGTGAAACTACAAGAGGAATTAGCTATTAAAAGAATGTTAATATAATTCAATATTGTTAAACAATGGATAAATCCTGTGAAAAAATGATATTGAACTCACCTTCGTATTTGTGCAATTATAGTATTCATCTTATTCCAAAATTCCCCTTCAATTAAATCATGCCTACAATTTTTTCCTGCTCTATTCTCTTTCCTTGACCAACATTAAGAGAAATAGTATGAAATCATAGTAGAAGGATAAATAGTGCATAAGAAGGCCATCTGTCAAGAACATAACAAGAAAAGGTGAATACATTGTGATATAAACATTGTCAAACTCTTAAAAGTTGTGCTAAATTTAAAAGGAACAGATGGATAATGGAGGAACTTGTAATGATGCTCTTTTCTATTATAAATTTGGCTAAAATGTAAGATATGATTAGAGTTTCACTAATCCCTGTCCATGTTGAAGATACCAAGAGCTTTACCTAAATTCTAAGTGGAGACAAATGCAGCTAGAATAATTTTTCTACATGATTAGAAGGCTCTCCAAAACCCTCATGGAAACATTTCTCCATTAATTGAACTGTTATTTTGGGGCACTATGATTTCACCTAGATTTTTGGATGGATTTAATTAAAAAAAACTCATCTTACAGGAAGGTTGTTTGAGGGAAAACATTAAGCACGAGTCAGATTTTCCATAAAATTCATCTAAAATGAAAGTTGTTGGAAAATCTTAAGCACGAGATAATTTTTCCATAAATGCCTGCCATGGAACCTTAATATAACAAATTTCCCAACTCAAACTTTGCAAAATATCAATTATGGAAATTTTGTTTGGTTTTTAAGATTAACTCGGTTTGGATGCTCTAATCCTACGGTATGATATGTGGAGCTAATTAATTGTTGTACCAAATGCATTTATCCCACCAGGTCAGAACATAATTGTATAGATTACGGTCATCTAGATAGATTTTTGGAGTTTTAATGACACCTATCCTCAACTTAGTTATGTATGAGTCAACCTGAATAGAGGTCTTGTTAAAATGTCCAAGATCTGCAAATATGGCTTCTGCACCTGTATGCACTATACAAGCATCAAGATAAGCAAAACTACCTAAAAGATCAAGTATTCATTAGTTTCTATAGTACATACCCATTATGCATAAAAAAACACCACTGAGCATCAAATAGCCTTGCTTCTCATTTCTTGAAAAAATTGAAAAATGTAGTATGGGGAAAATTTCTTCAAAAACCTTACAGATAGCGAATGATGATGTTGCAAACCACTATCAGTGGAGTTGATATTACCAAGGCCAACATTATTGGAGAAAATATGAAGCTTACTTGTGAAGTACCAAATATTTGTACAAGAAATAACATGATTAGAGTGATAGCACGCGGGGCTACAACTGCATCTACACAATTTTAATCCCATAAGGAAACATTTTCCTCAATTTCAACACATCTTAAAAATTCAGTTGGAAAGAAAAAATACATAAGAATGATTAATATAACCCTAATGAAGAATCATATATCTGCTTTTTCATTATGCAACTATAAAGCAATTGCATATATGCACCTACCATTAGGTGTCAAACCCCAACTTACCAAAAACATTCAAAAAACAGTGAAAAATGAATAATCCACGCAGTAAATGTTTCCTCCTGCATTGCACATATTGAACTTAACAAGTTTAGTTCTAGAATATATACAAGAATTATATCTTATCGAAATCCTAAAGAAAACATCATATCAAATAACAATAGGCCATTAAGACACTTTGGTGAAAAATAATACTAAATCGCACTTCACATATAATCAAAAATTCTGACTTACAAGTAATGAATTCGATACTCAACTGTAGTAACCAAGGTAAGATTTCTCAGATAAATGGAGGGTGGTGTCAAAATACAACATAAGTGAGCACATGATTGTGATGAAGGGGCATCGGGGCCTAGGTGAATTAGTCGAAGATGATGGACAAGAGAAGGCCGACCAGGTAGGATCACCGACAACCACTGGTGCGGGAAGACTACCATTCGAAGACGGGTAGTTGAGCAGGAAGCTGTGGAAGTATGGTCGACAAGAGCAAAAGTCAAAGGAGTTGAACATCGACACCAACAAAAGCACCAAAGTCCAAAGCGATGGGGATGGGGAAGACTAGAATCCGTGGAAACTAAGTGAAGCTGACAAAGTTATGTTAAGGACCGATGAAGCACAGAATGGTCGACTTGTTGAAGTGTACAGTGATTAGACCGATAACTGTAGGAAAGTAAGAAAAGTGCAGAGGTCGAGTAAACATACCTACAACTGTTGTGGGTAGTTTAGGAAGTTTATGGAAGGTAAGAAGGTGGTTGAGATCAAGCCAGATGTCACCAAAAGAGAAGGTTGTGCAGGCAAGATTAGGGGCGTTTAGAACTACAGGTCTTCAGGATCAGAGATAGTTCGGTGGAATGAGTAAGGACACCTTGTGGAAACTGACAGAGTGGACCTCGGGAACAACAAAAGAGCGGAGTAGAAGAGTAGTGCGAAGGAATAGAAGGAAGGGATAAATGATCAAAGGATTGAAGAGATCAAAGGATCAGAGGATCACACAGACATAGTAGAGATTATTCTTAGGTATTGCAATAGGCTGAGTCCAACTTGTTTATTAGTTTACATGTAATTTTGTAAATGATTCAAGTAATAGAAGCTAATTTCTTGGCATTTAGAGTTAACATCTAGTCTTTGTGAGTGCATCTGTGTGAATATGTTAAGCAAGAGGGTCCGCCCGACCTACCTTGCGTCAGTTAATATCAGAGCAGGAATAACCCTATGAGTGGAAAATTCCTATGAGCGAAAATAGTCTTGTCACTAGTATGCGTGAATAGCTCCAACTGCGGTTGGCTAGAGTTGTGTGCTTGTGGTGAAAGTCTAGTTGCGATTGAATGAGTGTAGATTTCAGCTAAGGTTGAAAAAACAATGGCACAAAGAGGTGTAAATGTTCATGGTTTAGGATGAAGAGCACGAGGAGGCGCATGAGTCATAGTAGGATGTGACATGTTTGACAAGTGGATTCCAACAATGAAAAGCTTGACAACCGAGGTCGCAGCAATCAAAGAAGACTAGAGACGTGGATTCTTTCTCGACGAACTTCACCATAGTGATGAAGAAGTCAAGGAAGTGGAAGCTTGAGAAGCAGTAGAGGAAGAACTAGAAGATAGATTCATCAAGCTATTGACGAAAATGAGGGGCAAGGAAAAAATGGATGTACCTACCTACTCAGGAGGTCTTGATCTATAAGACTTGATAGACTGGATCAAAGAGATGGAGAAATACTTCGACATAGAGCAGCTAGAGGATCCCAAGAGGGTTAAAACTGCATGTCTAAAGTTGAAGGGTCATGCTTCATTGTGGTGGGACAATGTACATGTTGATAGATTTAATAAGGGCAAGGAAAAGATCAAGTCTTGGGATAGAATGGTTGGCAAGCTGAATGGAAAGTTCTTTCCAAATTACTATGTGATTTCCTTGTTCAGGAAGTTGCAAAACTTTCGACAGAAAGAGATGATCACGAAGGTATACACGGAAGAGTTCTACAGACTGTCATTAGATCTGGTCGAATCGATGAAGGAAAAGAAGCGATCGCAAGATACATAAATGGTCTGAAGTATGTCATACAAGATGAGTTGATCCTATCAAAGTTTAGAATGATTAGTGAGGCCTACCAGCTAGCCCCGAAGGAAGAGGAAAGCTGTTGAGAAGAACAACATCGACTCGAGGAAAGATGACTGGTCAACATGCGAAGACTTCTCCCACAAAAGGACAAAGTAGTGGGATCAAGAGAGAAGTCGTTGAAGATAACCGACGCATAGAAGGGACATCTACTAGAGAAAAAGGAACAAGAATATCGACGGGAAGGTCGAGAGACCCATGGTCCGGGTGTGTTTGGTCGAAGTAGTCTAGTAGAAAGGAAAGGACCTGGCAGACTGAATATAGTCTGTTATAAGTGTCGAGGAGTGGGACACAAAGATTATGAATTCCCAGAGAATTTACACGTGGTAGAAGAGTTGAAACCCAGATGCTAATGAGATGGCAGGGGTGATGAGAAGTCAAGTTCGAAATTTGATAGCAATGGAGATGACCGAGAAAAAAGTTGAAAATGCATGACTAGAATAACATTGGCTCAAAAATACCAGCAAGAAGAGAAGGTGCCACACAGCGAAAGGCCATTTTCAGGACCAAAGTGTTGATCACTAACAAATACTGCAAGACCATTATCAACAGAGGAAGTACATAAAACTTAGTGTCGCCGAAGATCATTGACAAGTTGGTTTTGAGATGTTGACCAAACCCAAATCCATACAAGATATCTTGGTTACAGAAAGGACATCATGTGAAGGTAACTAGATAGTGCATGATCCACTTCAATGTTGGGAAACTTGAGGACACTGTACTGTGTGAAGTAATCCCAATGGACACTTGTCACCTGTTGTTAGCAAGACCATGGAAATATGATCATGATATGATCTATGATTATCGAGTCAACACAGTCACATTGTGGAAAAATGGCACATAGATATTGATGAAGCCAAGGAAGAAGGACATAACTGACTGCAAGGAGGGCGAGAGAAACTATTGGGAGAAGAGAGTGTTGATGTGATCAGCAAGGAATTCCTAGAAGA
This sequence comes from Larix kaempferi, assembly GCA_027924585.1. Lineage (NCBI taxonomy): Eukaryota > Viridiplantae > Streptophyta > Pinopsida > Pinales > Pinaceae > Larix > Larix kaempferi. The sequence goes on from BSBM01001360.1 coordinate 2,456,053, forward strand.
AGAGGAGAAATAGTCAGGATGTTTCGCCATCATTCCGAAACGACCGAGTGTCGAACAGTCAAAGAAGGAGAAGATTTCGATCAAAGTCGAGAAGATTCTAGACAAGTTTGAGAGCATCATGGTCGAAGAGACACCAACGGGATTTCCATTGTCAAGAAGCATATCCCATCATATTGACTTGATTCCAGGGTCGAATTTTCCAAACTAGGAAACACATAGAATGAATCTGACATAAAGTGGAGATCTAAATCGACAAGTTCAGGAGTGGTTGGACAAAGGATTGATCAGAGAAAGTATGATCCCATGTGCAGTACCAGATGTACTAGAACCGAATAAAGGGGGAGAATGGAGGATGTGTACAAACACCATAGCCATCAACAATATCACAATCAAGTACATATTTCCATTTCCAAGGATGGATGACTTGATTGATTGTTTGAGTGGATCAAGACATTTCAACAAGATCGACCTGAAGAGTGGATACCACCAGATTGGGGTCAGAGAAGGCGATGAGTGGAAGACAACCTTCAAGACAAATAAAGGACTGTATGAGTGGCTATTCATTCCCTTTGGATTGACTATTTCACCCAGTACGTTCATGAGGTTAATGAACGAGGTACTGAAGCCGTTCTTGGGGAAGTTCATCATGGTGTATCTCGATGACATCTTGATATTCATTGGAACTAAGACCGAACATTTGGAACACATTCGGCAAGTGTTGCGGAAGATGCAAGAAGAGAACTTGATGTTGAACTTGCAGAAATGTTTCTTCATGAAAGAAGAACTGATGTACTTGGGATTTGTAATCTCTGGTAAAGGGTTGGTGATGGACCCAAAAAAGGTAAAGGCTATATTGGAGTGGCCAGAACCGAAAAGCACAATCGGAGTGCGGATTTTTCATGGACCTGCTATGAAATTCTATGTCACAACATATCTAAGAGATGAGGATACCTCACAAAGAAAGAATGAGCAGAAAAGTTGAATGAGAGTGAAAAATGCAGTAAAAAGGAGCAGAAGAATAATTATGCAGTAGAACTCAGATAGGAGCAGAATAATGTCACACTACTAAATTATCAGTAAAATGAAAAATTATAATAAAATTGAGAGAATTCGAAACATGCGGGAGAATATGAAGCTCAGTTCATCTAGCATACAGATTATCACAACCGGAGTGCTTCGAAAGACTCAAAGTCAACTGAACTAAACGTAAACTCAGATAATTGAAGTCACAATCAGTTAACTAACTAAGGAGGGCACAATAGTGAGTATGTCATGCATGCCAATCAGAAAAGGGTGCATGAGGCAACAATCAGTGGCATCCATAGCTCTAACCCCTCACAAGAGTCAGATAAATCAGGTGGACTGCATTGGAACACTCAGTAGGTTCCTATAAAATAGGGAGCTGACTGAAGTGGTCCTAAAATGATGCATGCAGGGGTCATAAGTTGGTAGATGGATCCTGGATGACATCACACCACTAGGGGGAAAAATGACATCATCAACAACTAGGAAAAATAAATAATTCTAGGTAGGACAAGGATGTAGCATTGAAATATACTAACCACCCCCCTTAATCCATACTTTTTCATCCTGGGCCCTGGTTATTGAGACCAATGGTCACCCATACAATCAAATAAATGATAAAAAATAAGGAACAGTCCATGAACCAAGGAAATGGGGAAAACCTAATGGGAAAAAACCCCTCAAATTGGACTAAAACACACCAAAAGATTAATTGCTCCAAACTCAAGTAGGTGTGACGCTTGATCATATGTCTAGAGGTATCTTCCTCTTGGGAAGAAGTGGATCATTTTCCAAAAACATGTTCTTGTATTCTCCTTCAGTGGATGCAAGTGAATATGGAGGCTTTCTGAACTTGCTCTTCAGACCGAACATGGTGAGAACAAATCCAAAGATATGAATGTCATCCTGGAACCTGTGATTCAAACCAGCTAAGGTAGGATCAACTCCATGAATGTGTAGATAGTTCTTTGATATCTCCTTTGAACCAACATAGGTGAGATCATAACCAGATGAAATATGACATGATGGTGGTGGATTAGACTTCAAATCAGCTCCAAGAATTGATAGATGGTTTCTTGCGATCTGCTTTGAACTAGCAGAGGTGAGATCAAAACCAAAATATGCCTGAGACTTGAACCCAAGCGAATGGTAGTGTCCTCCATCTTCAATGAAATTCTGAGAACATGTGCCAATGGTCAAATAGAAGTACAAAGAAGGCATGTGATCAAGGAGGGAGAATGCATCACCTCTAAACTATGCTTTAACCTCCAAAACATTCAATAGATCATCATTCTGCACACCAGCAGACTCATGTGAAAGAGAGGATTTAAGAACCTCTTCATATTCTAGAGTATGAACTAGCCTATCTTGCTCAGAATTCGAAGTAGAAGACATTGAGAACATGAGTGTTGAATCTGCAGCTTTTTCTTCATCTTGAACAACTTCATCATGAGATATGATTGAGGCCGAGATATAATTAGAGTGAACACTTAAGGAGGTATCACTGCGCTTGTTCTCCAAATAATTTGCACCAATCCCTCCATTCTTCTTTCCAAATGTTTTGTCTAGTTGGGCCCATAGCTCACTTGGATACTCACCAGTTTCCATGAGGTAGCGCATACTAGGAGACATAGCAATACATGTTGCTCCAAAGGCTCTATCACATTCCCAAATTTCGTAAAAAGTTAAAAAATTTCTAAGCGAACTATTCACCCATACCTGCTATGCGGAAAGGTAAAGTTTCTTCTTTGAGATTACTTTATAACTAAAAAGAGATCACTAAAACATCGTAATCAATATTCACATATCGTAATGACATTCAGCTGAATCTATAACTCTATATTTGAATGATGTAAAACAACCTATTTTATGCAACCTCTTTATCACCTTTTTGAATGTTTATATAAGTAAGAGAACAACCTCCTACTAAACAGAGAATTTGTTTAAACAACGTATGTTTATGTAAACCAAAAACTTGTTCGACTCGTATCACATTTTGGTTGTAAAACATGTGCAAAACTAAAGCCTCCAAATAAGTTGCATGACCAATAGAAAATTATACTTTATCAACTATTTCCTATATTTAGATGTAACTACAAAATCGTCATCATATATAACTCCATTTAACAGATAAAGACGCATAGAAAAGACACACAAGAAATAACAATAAATTATGAGTGGTTATTACATACGCTTATATAAGGAAAGGGTCATCATAGTTAAGAAATAGATGAATGCACAAATACACATATTCAAAGTAAACCAAACTGAAATAATAATGAAGCACAATATTGTGAGCATACACAAAGAAGATATCATAGGGAGAGACTATTTTAACGTGGTTCACCCACTCCTTGGGCTACGTCCACAAAAGGTTGTGTTGTGTTAGAAACAGGTGACAACCAGCTATGACGTTAACTATGTAATTGACTAACTAAATATGCAGTTATTAGTAACCGTGTAATAAATGTATATGCTTCTTGTATTCTCGTAAGAGAAGATATTGGAGAGTTGTGAGTTGTTGTAAATCTTCAGATTCTGAATAATAAGAAATCGATACCATTGCTCCGTGGATGTTTCCCTAAGAGAGGGTTTTACCACGTAAATCTCTGCGTATATCTCATGTGTGTGTATTTATTTTCTTTCTTGTTTTATTTGCTCCCGCTGCATATTGTGTTCTGTGGCTGTTAGATCCAACAAGTGGTATCAAAGCTTGGTAGGAGGCCACAAAGAACTAGAAAGCTGAGTGATCATTGTTTCGAGAAATATAAATTCATTTTTTTCGGATCAAGAGTTACCAGAAGAGAAAAACCTGAAGCTGGAGCAGTAATCTTGAACTACCGTGGGTTTAAAGCTTGGTGAGGCACGATAATTTTAAGCACACTTACGGCGTTTACAACTACCGCGACCTTCCTTCATCGAGGAGCGCGGTACTGTTTTTCATTTGAAATTAAAGCCTGTTTTTTATTTGAAGTTCAAGCGTGAAAGCTAAACGAGGTAAAGCGTGAAATGTTTAATGAGCTTAAGTGATTTTTTTTTGTTTTTCACGTGGATAAAGAGAGGTAAAGGGAGGTTTATGTTAAAAGAAGTGAATAAGCATGAAATGTTTAATAAGCTTAAGTGATTTTTTGTTTTCACGTGGATAAAGAGAGGTAAAGGGAGGTTTATGTTAAAAGAAGTGAATTTTTCACATGGATATAGGGAGGCTTATTTAAAAACTTATTAAAATATATATTTAAAAGTGGATGTATGTTTTAAAAGGTGGGAGTTATAAGGGATGTTTTATAAAGATTTGTTTTAACAAAGGCTTGAGGTGGGAGTTATAAGGTTTAATATATTTTGAGTATTTGAAAACCTTTATTTCATTATTTCGAAAAGGAATTCCCTTATAAAGTTTTTTGACCTGGTGTTTTCTTGAGAAAATGGCAAAAATGTAGAGTGTTAAGTTTGAAATTGAGAAGTTCAATGGGAGCAATAATTTCGAGTTGTGAAAGGTCAAGATGCGGGATATGCTCGTGCAGCAAGGAGTGGCGAAGGCACTGGCAGGGAAAACAAAGAAACCCGCAGATATTTCAAATGGAGACTGGAGCGAGATGGATGAAAGAGCTCTCAGTGTTATTCGTCTGTGCTTGGCCGACGATGTTTTATTTAACATCGTGTCTGAAACTACAGCAACAGGTCTCTAGACAAAGTTGGAAAGTTTGTACATGACTAAATCCTTGATGAATAAAATCCTCCTGAAGTGGCAGTTGTTTACCTTGCATATGAAAGAAGGTACAAAGATTTTTGAACACTTGAATGCGTTCAATACTCTTATTTGTCAGTTGACTAGTATGGAAGATATTATTAAATCTAAAGACAAGGCGATTTTACTGTTGTGCTCTCGTCCTGAGTCGTGGGCACATTTTGTAACCTCTATCGGTTTTAGTTCTACTGATTCTATTACCTTCGATGAAGTTGTGGGAGCCTTACTTTCTGAGGAAACTCGAAAGAAATCTAGTCTTGAAACCTCAACATCAGAAGTAATGGTGGCCAGAGGAAGAACCAGTGAAAGAGGACAACATTCAAAGGGTACATCAAGGTCAAAGTTGAAGGGTAAAAAGAGTAAATTGAAGTGCTGGTACAGCAATAAAGCAGGACATCTTAAGAAAGATTGCTGGAAACGCAAGCGAGATTCTGAGGAGGAGGACTCTACAAAGGAGGTGAACATAGCCGAGAATGATTCAGGTATGATCGATGAGGTATTATCTACATCTACTGTTTCGCAATACCATTCTGACTGGTTAATTGATTCTGGAGAATCTCGCCACATGTGTCTTCATAGAAATTGGTATTCATCATACCAATCGATAGATGACGGGGTAGTTTATATGGGAAATAATGTTACATGTAAAACTGTTGGGTAGGGAGTATCAGAATTAAAATGTATGATGGGACTGTTAGGACTCTTACAGATGTAAGACATGTACCTAAACTAAGGAAGAACTTGATATCAATGGGAGTTCTTGATGATGCTGGTTACAAGTTTACAGTTCAAGGTGGAGTTATGAAGGTATCGAAAGGTATCTTGGTTGTTATGAAAGCAAACAGAGTTGGGAATCTGTATAGACTTGAAGGGAGGACGAAAGTTGATCATGCAATAGTAGCATCGGTTGGTGCAGCAGCAGACATCACTCGTCTATGGCATCAGCGGTTAGGTCATATCAGTGAAAGAGGTATGAAGGTACTTGTTGATCGAAAGTTGCTTCCTAGTTTAAAATCTGTAGATTTGAAGTTTTGTGAGCATTGTATTTATGGTAAACAGGCTAGACAAAAATTCAAATCTAGAAAACACACTAGTAAAGGTATCCTAGACTACATACATTCTGATCTTTGGGGTCCATCTCCAAAAATTTCTTATGGGGGATCGTCATATTTCGTCAGTTTTATAGATGATTACTCGAGGAAAGTTTGGATCTATTTATTAAAGAGAAAAGCTGATGTTTTTGATATATTTAAGCAGTTTAGAGCTTTGGTTGAAAAGAGCACTGGTTGGTTCATTAAATGTCTTAGAACAAATAATGGAACCGAATTTACTTCGAAGGAGTTTGATAATTATTGCAAGCAGGATGGGATTGAGAGGCATAAGACCACTGTTTACACTCCGCAGCAGAACGGCAATGCTGAACGCATGAACATGACTCTTCTTGAAAGAGAAAGGAGTATGCTCAGTAATGCGAAGTTGCAGCAGGAATTGTGGGGAGAGGCATTGCTTACAACTTGTTACCTGGTCAATCGATCACCATCAACAGCAATTGACTGCAAAATTCCAGAAGAGGTATGGACAGGTCAATCATGTGATTATTCTAATCTTAGAGTATTTGGTTGTGAAGCCTATGCACTTATTCCAAAAAATCATCGTTCCAAACTAGATCGTAAGTCAAGAAAATTGATCTTTGTTGGATATGGTGATGGTGTTAAGGGATATAGGTTGTGGAATCCTACTATCCACAAAATCATCATAAACAGAGATGTAAAATTTGATGAACTTTCTCTGACAAATTTAGATGTAAGTAATGATTTGAAACATGCTAATGTACCACAGTTTCAGCAAATTTAGTTTGATACTCAGTCATCTGCGAGGGGGACTCATGAGGATGTCCAGGAAGAGGATATTCATGAGGACACTCCTCAGGAAGAGGATGAGCAGACAGAAATAGAGGAAATACCACAACAAACTCTACGGAGATCTATGCAGAACATAACTTTTCCAAAGAGGTATGATGATTTTGTTTTCATTTCTAATGAAGGAGAACCTGACAGTTATAAGGAAGCATTAGAAGTGTCTGACAGTGACAAATGGAAACATGCAATGAAAGAAGAAATGGATTCTTTGGCAAAGAAAAAAATGTGGGATATTGTGGAACTTCCAGAGAGTAGGAAAGTGGTTGGCTGCAAATGGGTGTACAAACTGAAGAAAGAAGCTGATGAAACAGTTCTGAAGTACAAAGCGAAACTGTTTGCAAAAGGATTTTCTCAGAAAGCAGGTATTGACTTTCATGAGATTTTTTCACCAGTTGTAAAACTTGTTTCTATCATAATTTTGTTAGCACTAGTTGCTTTATATGATTTGGAGTTAGAGCAGCTAGATGTCAAAACAACTTTCTTACATGGAGATTTAGATGAGGAAATTTTCATGGAACAACTAGAAGGGTTCGTTCAAAATCACAACAAGAGGTTCGTTTGCAAGCTCAAAAAATCATTGTATGACCTAAAGCAGTCTCCCAGGAAATGGTACAAGAAGTTTGATTCTTTCATGGTGAGTCAGAATTTTACTAGGAGTGAGTATGATCATTGTGTGTACTTTAAAAAGTTGGAAAATGACATGTTCATTATTTTGGTATTGTATGTTGATGATATGCTTGTCGCAAGCTAGAGCATGTTTGAAATCAGCAGGTTAAAGGCTCAGTTGGCTAGGACGTTTGATATGAAGGATCTAGGAGCAGCAAATCAGATCTTGCGCATGCAGATACACAGAGACAGGAAAAATGGCAAGCTATGGTTATCACAAAAGAAGTATGTGGAGAAAATACTTCAGAAATTCGGTATGGATAAGGTGAAACCTTCTAGTATCCCTTTAGCTTCTCATTTCAAGCTTTCTTTAGGTTTGAGTCCTAAAAATGATGAAGAAAAGCAGTATATGTCTCGTGTACCATATGCTAATGCAGTAGGAAGTTTGATGTATGCGATGATAAGTACAAGACCAGATATTTCACATGCAGTTGGTGTTGTCAGTAGATACATGGCAAATCCAGGAAAAGAGCATTGGGCAGCAGTGAAATGGGTGCTTCGGTATCTTAGAGGCACAAGTGACTATTGTATCACTTTTGATGGTTGCAGTGATAAAGTCTGTGGTTATGTTGATTTTGATTTTGCAGGTGATTTGGACAAGAGGAGGTCCACTTCAGGTTATGTTTTTACTCTTGCAGGTGGAGCTATTAGTTGGATGTCAAAGCTTCAAAATATTATTGCTTTATCTGCTACAGAGGTAGAATATATAGCTGCTTCACATGCTTGCAAAGAGGCAGTCTGGTTAAAAGGTTTGCTGGGTGAGTTAGGAAAGGTTCAGAACTCTATAAAGATTTTCTGTGATAGTCAAAGTGCTATTCATTTGGCTAAAAATCCAGCTTATCACAGTAAGACAAAACATATTCCTGTAAAATATCATTTTGTAAGACATGTTATTGATGAAGGTGGAGTGGTCCTTGAAAAGGTCCACACTCAAAAGAATAGTGCAGACATGTTCACGAAGCCAGTTACTTCAGAGAAGCTACGGTGGTGCTTAGCTTCTCTAGGCTTGCAGGAAAAGTGATCAATAGAGCAATGAGCAATGGTATCACGTAAATTGTTGTCAAGGTGGAGATTGTTAGAAACAGGTGACAACCGGCTATGACGGTAACTATGTAACTGACTAACTAAATATGCAGTTATTAGTAACTGTGTAAGAAATGTATATGCTTCTTGTATTCTCATAAGAGAAGATATTGGAGAGTTGTGAGTTGTTGTAAATCTTCAGATTCTGAATAATAAGAAACCGATACCATTGCTCCGTGGATGTTTCCCTAAGAGAGGGTTTTACCACGTAAATCTCTGTGTATATCTCATGTGTGTGTATTTATTTTCTTTCTTGTTTTATTTGCTTCCGCTGCATATTGTGTTCTATGGCTGTTAGATCCAACATGTTGTGTTATTAGATCAATAGAGTGTTACATCTTGCAACTCAGTTGTTGCTTCTTTTATGCTTTCTCTATCATAGAGGGCATCTCCTAGACTTTCAAATCTAAACATCCAACTAAATAACGGAATCTATGAAAACTTTATAACTATAATTGACTGAGTTTATAAGTGTCAAAACCCCTCCTTCAAAGTTCATCTTTATTAGAATGTCTTTATAAGAACTCTGTTTATTAGACTTGTAGACATGTATAGGTCAACTAGAATATGCTGATACGGTTTATTACTAGACAAGCGAAGTGACTGTAATAATTGGCGGTCTCTTAAATAATCAAAAACCTTGATCAAACCTACACTTACACAACGAAAATATTGTGTTTACCTATCATAATATTCATTGCGCAAACTTATTCCAAGTGTTGTGACAGGGGTTCATCTACTTTATCAATCCTTACCAGCTATGTATAAATATAACCGAAAATCAGAAATCTGCCCAAAGGGATTAAGGCTCACACCCTTCTTTTACAGCACCGAAAAATAAATGTAATTATATATATATAAAAGAAGTAAGGAACTGACGCCAAAGAAATTTTTAAGTACAGAGGCCTACATTTCAAATATGCTGCTTCTTAAACTTAGCTTGTAGCCTTGGATACGAACCATAGAGGTTACCATTATTCATTACCAGCTAGAATGAAGACTGGAAATCATGGATCCAACATGATTTCCAAATCTAAAAAAAAAAAAAACCTATATCATGTTCAATTAAGAAATTTAGCCACAGCGATGTTTTCAGGTATATTGAACAGTATGTCTCTGCATTTTGTTAGAAGGTCGATATTCCAATCCAATGATGACGTTATTTTTGTTGTTGGAAATACAAAGGTGAACTCGCACATTAATAAGGCAAGAGTGTGGAACCATACTCTCCTGAAAACAATAGTTCAGACATAATTCGGACTTTGAAAGACCTTTTACATCTTAGGAAATGAAAATGAGAAATCCTCTCAAGGTTTTTCTACATACACAACATAGTTCTAGCGGGATGAAATGAGAAGACCATTCAAGAAGTTCTTTAGAGAAGATGAGAAGACTAAACACGATTTATTTGTTTGGTTAGACATAGTCTAACTGGGTTCAAACAACCAGGAGAAAAAGCTAATAAAACATTTAGGGTTTCGACTAAGTACAGATACTTTATAGAATGTTTAATACAATGGGAGCTAAAGCCATCTAAATGACAACTTTGTCAGGGAAAGGAGGTTACAAACATCTGTTGCATCAATAAACCATTACAAATACAAAGGGATGTATAAACAGAGATTCGGTATGAATATGAATATGGTGTTGCTTATTACCAATCTAATTATCGGGGGCGTGGCTCCATTGTAGGAAATACAAACGCCATCCCCTTGCAGTTTTCGCTATCCCTCCATCACAGAGTTTCTTCTCCTCGTCTTTGCATAGTAGACTCGTCATCAACTAGCAGACCTCCTCGATCAAGGATTGCTCTGTCGCCACCCCCTTTCTCCTTTTTGAACACAACATTCCTAAATATTCCTGCTCATTGTAGTGGTAGATCTTAGCCGGAGCTCTCTCACTACCGACGTCTCTCACCCCCCTTTCTTTTTCCTTATTTTCCCTCCCTCGGTATCTGGCAAAACAACCCTTGTATGCTATGTCTCTCGAGTGGTGGTTTCATACATGTGTCGATACATTCGTTGCTTTCCCCTCCAGGATCTGCCCCAACAATACGATTTGTAAAACCCTTCCCCCGACTAGGAGTCGAGTGGGTAGTTATCTTATATTCCTCACGATGGAGTCCAGTGGTTCCTACGCGGAAGATGTCAAAGATAGGGCTCGGAGTTCCCCACTAAGGAGACACACTCCACAACAACTCTCAACGTGCTTCTCGACCAGGCCAATAGGAGTTCAAAAAGAGACTTGAGGTTCAATGGGTGGCAAACCGAGAGTTTTCCAAGGTTCTCCATACCTACTGTCATAATTCATGAATACTGCGCACCGAGCAGGGATCACCCTCCTTTGATTGTGGTAATTACCAAGTTTACAACGTGCATGGACATCGTGACCTCCTTTGAAAATTTGGTGGCCAAGTCAACAACTCCCATTTAATGATAAGAAGTGTGGAGCGTTCCTATGATGGAGACACTCTCCTCGGTTCAAGGGAAAGTGTAACCTTCCACGTTTTTAGATTTAACAACCTTAAAATAAAGCGCCCTCTCCTCCTCATAGAGGTTTAACATAAATTTTATCATAATACTTAGATAAGTATCATTCCTCCTAAAAGTGGAGTTTCTTTATTTCTTTATAATTTTAATGAATTTCTAATTTAAAATGCACTAATGTTTCTATAAAGGTGTGCAACCTTATTAAAAATCCTAGGAAAGTCTAAGAATAAAAATCCCATAGATGTTTAAGGTATAAAATTTTCAATATACAATGTGTATATAAAATAGATACCTATATGTCTTTATAAATTGAATAATCACCTGCATCTTCTTAATTCCTTTAACCTTTAGATGTGTACATATATCATCTATATATGTACATAATAACTACATGTCTTTATCAAGTAAGTATTTATATGTATTATTTCAGAGCTCTTTTATTCATGACATATCTACATATATATTATAGGTGCATAGTATGACTTATCATTAAATAATACTAATATGGTATAACTAAGGATACTATTAGCTTAATTAATGAGCTAAATTCCTTTCATTTAGGAAGTTATTGCTCTCTTTCTTCGAGGAGTAAGATTAATATATGTATATTTACATATACTAGAATATTTATTGTACAAGGTAATTTCATAGGGATATTTAAGAAGGTAAACTCTCTCTTAACCTACTCTTAGGTTATTTTCCTAAAATTTTCTTAGTAATAAATAGCATAGTGTTTAACACTTAGGTTTTAGGAAACCATAGTGTTACTTTGATAAATCATCAGACGTCACCAAGAATTTGTTAGTTTTTTTTTTTAAGTGTTACTGACGATAAGATAGAATCCTTTATCTAGTCGTAGATCCACATGGCTTCCTAGCCAGTTGACAGCTCTCCCTATCATAATGGCTTTAGTTGTTTATTCTTTCAGTAGTGTCACGCCCTTAGTAATATTTAAGAAAAATGACATAACAATACTCACAAGTACCACTGGTGGGGCCTTGGCCTTGAGCTCCTCACCAGGGATGCTTACATAATTACAATTATACTTATAAAATAATAACACTAGGGGTCACATTGGAGGGATGTTACACAGTCTTCCCCTTAAGAATAACACCGTCCTAGGTGTTCGACAGTTTGTCTTTTGCATTCTCTCACCATCTTTCGCTTGCTTTATATTTTCTGCTTAGGTCGTCTTCATTTTTTTTCTGCAATTTCCACAAGCTCTCCCCACTTAGAACTTGCACATTGTACAACTAGTACAATATTTTTAGTATAACATAAGTATACCAAATTTCAAAACAGTAAATGTTTATCAATCATCCTCATCTTTGAGGGAATATCTGCTTGCTCTAGCATTCATAACATTCACATATAAATACATCCATTTAGTCATATTACAAGAGAATCATTTATATCATGAAACATTTCTTTCATCTAAACTTTGTGATCATCAAACCTCTTTGTACTTCAGCATTCATGGAGACTTGCATACAAAACTCTTATGTATTTCAGCAATCATGAAGACTTGAATACATAATGCTCTTTTGTACTTCAGCAATCATAGAGACTTGCATACAAAACACGAGCCTTCTACAAACTTGGCAGGCCCGTATTATCTCAGTAAGAACACGTCAGTCTTACTCTGTAACTTAGTAGGGATACATCTGTCTACTTTCAACAGGGATATGACAGTCTTACACTACTACTTTAAAACATAGCTTCCCCTGTGCTGAAACATTTTATGTTGGAAGAAAACATTATCTTAACTTTTATTGTAAAGTTTTATATTTGGACAAGTGTCCAAGGATGACTATAGTTTGCATAATATTTTATTATTAAATAAATTAAATAGGAGACAAACACCCAAGGAGGCCTGTTTACTAAACCACTAGGTAGAAGACTCTGTGTAGAAGCAAGGCACTCTAATTGTATAACTATCAATCAATAGAGACTTGCCAAAAACCCTCAATCTCTGCACTCAGCAATAGAAAACTCTGCACTCAGCAGTAAACAAGGAAGACTTACACCATGATAAAAAACATAGACTTCCCCTCATCGAATCTCTTGTGTGCATATAGAAGAACCATAAGGTAAGATTCCTTGTCAGGAAAAGTGATGAACCTCAGTCCAAAATTCGATGGCTTTATAAATATGCCTAGGTCTTTAGTGGTCAGTTTTCAATAAATGAGCCTCAAGCTCCAATCCCATCTTTCAGGGAACTATGACCACAATTCAAGGGAGTTGTCCCATACCAACAACTAGTCACTTGCCTCATGATGCTGCCACATGTCCATTGCCTTCTACCCCAGATTCCATTCCACCTAGTGGGTCAGTAAACGCTCTTTCAACAGTATACATAATCATAAACGGATCAGAAATTCAAACTTTTTCTTCTGCATTATCAATATTTAACTAAAGGATTCTAACTCAACATGTACATAATTAAATGATAATTACTTAAGAGATGAAATAACAAGTATAAATGGCAAGGGTAGACAATCACCCAAGGATTCTAATAACTTTTAAAATATCATGTGCTCAATCAATCACAGCAAGGTTATGATTCTTCATTCCGAATAATCAAACTCGTACTACTTAATAAGATCATTTTAATTCGATGCACGTCAATCTTTTTATTAGAAGATAGTCCCTATCAATAGTCTATTTATGAAGAAATAATTAGATTTTTATGCATTCCAAAATAAGTTTACTTAAACTCCTAGAAAATACTGCTACACAATAATATATTTTTAGCCTAATTCCTTAACATTCTAATAACGATAAGAACATCCGAGATGAAATACAAGTATTGTTAAGTAATAAAGTGACGATTCTCCATAAGCAAAAATATTAAAAAAACTTCATCATTTCATCACATGAATTCATACATGTCCTTTAAACCTATCATATAACCTAGTACATTACATCCTTTCTAGCTATCAATACTTAGGATAAGAATAATTTTACTTTAGGTTATACTTCTATATGAACTCCATTTTATTGGGTCTATGAAAATAATGAAAGAATGACAACATACACTTTTTGAAATAAACATACTATCACAATCCTAAGTACAAAAATGTACCTTCTCATTTTTGACATTTGAGAACTAACTTTTATTTTGAAGAATGTAGCTAAATAATTATAACTTCTTCCAACAAATTCTTTATCCGATCATTTTCTAATCATTATATGAATCTTATCGTAACAACTATGCATAGACATTGAAGGTATTCAAGTGACCTTGCCTAAACAATTCAACTTACTTATTCGGGGTATAAATAAAACTATATTTTTAACCTTAATAATCTTTGATAGAAAAATAGAATATCAACAAAGATACAGAATTAAATGATACTTCTATGCAATTTTGAATTTACTTATAAAACTTATCAACATGTTCACAACACTTTTCGTAATCCTTGTGTTTTCAAGGTAATTCGTCAAAGTTTCCTATATCCTTATCTGTTCTTTCTAGACTAGTTCTTAACAAAGGAGAATTTATGAATCAAAAAGATTATGACGCTTCTATTCCTTCTAACAAAAATCAATATTTTTCATATGCACTAAAATTATTTCAACTAAAATATCACATTCTATGATAATGTATTTTAATCATGGGAGTAATTATACCTTTTATCTAGCAAGGAAAACTTATGACAAGTATGACATACCTTGCTCCTAATTTTGTAAAGAGAAGTAATGTAGAATAATTACTTATCTTTACCCTTTCGAAGAAACTTGAAGTTGCGCTTTGAATAATATTTCCCCTCGTTCATTCCGGTCCATGCATTCAAAATGAAACAAAAACAACTTGGTTAATTTACTCCATACTTATTGATTTTATGTTGAGCCCATCAGACCCGAGTGTTTTAAACCTAGTGCTCTAATACCATTTGTCACATCCCCAAATTTCGTAAAAATTTAAAAATTTTCTAAGCGGACTATTCACCCATACCTGTTATGCGGAAAGGTAAAGTTTCTTCTTTGAGATTACTTTATAACTAAAAGTGATCATTAAAACATCATAATCAATATTTACATATCGTAATGACATTCAGTTGAATCTATAACTCTATATTTGAATGATGTAAAACAACTTATTTTATGCAACCTCTTTATCACCTTTTTGAATGTTTATATAAGTAAGAGAACAACCTCCTACTAAACAGAGAATTTGCTTAAACAACGTATGTTTATCTAAACCAAAAACTTGTTCGACTCGTATCACATTTTGGTTGTAAAACATGTGCAAAACTAAAGCCTCCAAATACGTTGCATGACCAATAGAAAATGATACTTTATCAACTATTTCACATATTTAGATGTAACTACAAAATCGTCATCGTATGTAACTCCATTTAACAGATAAAGACGCATAAGAAAGACACACAAGAAATAACAAGAAATTATGAGTGGTTATTACATTCTCTTATATAAGGAAAGGGTCATCATAGTTAAGAAATAGATGAATGCACAAATACACATATTCAAAGTAAACCAAACTGAAATAATAATGAAGCACAATATTGTGAGCATACACAAAGAAGATAACATCATAGGGAGAGACTATTTTAACGTGGTTCACCCACTCCTTGGGCTACGTCCACAAAAGGTTGTGTTGTATTATTAGATAAATAGAGAGTTACATCTTGCAACTCAGTTGTTGCTTGTTTTATGCTTTCTCTGTCATAGAGCGCATCTCCTAGAGTTTCAACTCTAAACATCCAACTAAATAAAGGAATCTATGAAAACTTTATAACTATAACTGACTGAGTTTATAAGTGTCAAAACCCCTCCTTCACAGTTCGTCCTTATTAGAATGTCTTTATAAGAACTCTATTTAGTAGACTTGTAGACATGTATAGGTCAACTAGAATATGCTGATACGGTTTATTACTATACAAGCGAAGTGACTGTAATAATTGGAGGTCTCTTAAATAATCAAAAACCTTGATCAAACCTACACTTAGACAACGAAAAATATTGTGTTTATCTATCATAACATTCATTGCGCAAACTTCTTCCGAGTGTTGTGACAGGGGTTAATCTACTTTATCAATCCTTACCAGCTATGTATAAATATAAATGAAAATTAGAAATCTGCCGAAAGGGATTAAGGGTTACACCCTTCTTTTACAACACCAAAAAATACATGTAATTATATATATATATATATATATATATAAGAAGTAAGGAACTGACGCCAAAGAAATTTTTAAGTACAGAGGCCTACATTTCAAATATGTTGCTTCTTAAACTTAGCTTGTAGCCTTGGATACGAACCATAGAGGTTACCATTATGCATTACCAGCTAGAATGAAGACTGGAAATCATGGATCCAACATGATTTCCAAATCTAAAATAAATAAATAAAATATCATGTTCAATTAAGAAATGTAGTCGCTGCGATGTCTTCTGTCACTAGGTATATTGAACAGTATGTCTCTGCATTTTGTTAGAAGGTCGATATTCCAATCCAATGATGACGTTATTTTGTTGTTGGAAATACAAAGGTGAACTCGCACATTAATAAGGCAAGAGTGTGGAACCCTAGTCTCCTGAAAACAATAGTTCAGACATAATTTGGACTTTGAAGGGCCTTTTACATCTTAGGAAATGAAAATGAGAAATCCTCTCAAGGTTTTTCTACATACACAACATAGTTCTAGCAGGATGAAATGAGAAGACCATTTAAGAAGTTCTTCAGAGAAGATGAGAAGACTAAACACGATTTATTTGTTTGGTTAGACATAGTTTAATTGGGTTCAAACAGCCAGGAGAAAGAGCTAATAAAACATTTAGGGTTTCGACTAAGTACAGATACTTTATAGAATGTTTAATACAATGGGAGCTAAAGCTATCTAAATGACAACTTTGTCAAGGAAAGGAGGTTACAAACATCTGTTGCAGCAATAAACCATTACAAATACAAAGGGATGTATAGACAGAGATTTGGTATGAATATGAATATGGTGTTTCTTATTACGAGTCTAATTATCGAGGGCATGGCTCCATTGCAGGAAATATGAATGCCATCCCCTCGCAGTTTTCGCTATCCCTCCATCACAGAGTTGCTCCTCCTCATCTTTGTAGAGTGAACTCATCATAAACTAGCAGACCTCCTCGATCAAGGATTGCTCTGTCGCCACCCCCTTTCTCCTTTTTGAGCACAACATTCCTAAAAATTCCTACTCATTGTAGTGGTAGATCTTATCCGGAGCTCTCTCACTACCGACGTCTCGTACTCCCCTTTCTTCTTCCTTATTTTCCCTCCCTCGGTATCTGGAAAAACGCCCCTTTTATGCTATGTCTCTCCAGTGGTGGTTTCATACATGTGTCGATACATGCGTTTCTTTCCCCTCCAGGATCTACCCCAGCAATACGATTTGTAAAACCCTTCCCCTCGCTAGGAGTCGAGTGGGTAGTTATCTTATATTCTTCATGATGGAGTCCAGTGGTTCCTACGCGGTAGATGTCAAAGATAGGGCTTAGAGTTCCCCACTAAAGAGACACACTCCACAAAAACTCTCAACGTGCTACTCGACCAGGCCAAGAGGAGTTCAAAAAGACACTTGAAGTTCAATAGGTGGCAAACCAAGAATTTTCCAAGGTTCTCCATACCTACTGTCATAATTCATGAATACTGCGCACCAAGCAGGGATCACCCTCCTTTGACTGTGGTAATTACCAGGTTTACAACGTGCATGGACATCGTGACCTCCTCGTGAACGTTTGGTGGCCAAATCAACAACTCCCATTTAATGATAAGAAGTGTGGAGCATTGCTACGATGGAGACACTCTCCTCAGTTCAAGGGAAAGTGTAACCCTCCACGTTTTTAGATTTAACAACATAAAATAATGCGCCCTCTCCTCCTCATAGAGGTTTAATATAAATTTGATGATAATACTTAGATAAGTATCATTCCTCCTAAAAGTGGAGTTACTTTATTTCTTTATAATTTTAATGAATTTCTAATCTAAATGCACTCATGTTTCTATAAAGGTGTGCAACCTTATTAAAAATCCTAGGAAAGTCTAAGAATAAAAATCCCGTATAAAATTTTCAATATACAATGTGTATATAAAATAAATACCTATATGTCTTTATAAATTGAATAATCACCTGCATCTTCTGAATTCCTTTAACCTTTAAATATGTACATATATCATTTACATATGTACATAATAACCACATGTCTTTATCAAGCAAGTATTTGTATGTATTAATTCACAACTATTTTATTCATGACATATCTACATATATAGTATAGGTGCATAGTATGACTTATCATTAAATAATACTAATATGGTATAACTAAGGATACTATTAGCTTAATTAATGAGCTAAACTCCTTTCGTTTAGGAAGTTATTGCTCTCTTTCTTCGAGGAGTAAGATTAATATATGTATATTTACATATACTATAATATTTATTGTACAAGGTAATTTCATAGGGATATTTAAGAAGGTAAATTCTCTTTTAACCTACTCTTAGGTTATTTTCCTAAAAGTTTCTTAGTAATAAATAACATAGTGTTTAACACTTAGGTTTTAGGAAACCATAGTGTTACTTCAATAAATCATCAGACGTCACTAAGAATTTGTTAGTTTTTTTTTTTTAAGTGTTATTGACGATAAGATGGAATCCTTTATCTAGTCGTAGATCCACATGGCTTCCTAGCCAGTCGACCGCTCTCCCTATCATAATGGCTTTAGTTATTTATTATTTAAGTAGTGTCATGCCCTTAGTAATATTTAGGAAAAATGACATAACAATACTCCCAAGTACCACTAGTGGGACCTTGGCCTTGAGCTCCTCACCAAGGCTGCTTACATAATTACAATTATACTTATAAAATAATAACACTAGGGGTCAAATTGGAGGGATATTACAGGGAGGGGTCACATTCATTTAGCCAATCATTCTCTTCTTCATAGGAAGCAAAATACCTCATATCACCAATACTCTTATCAAAAATACCTTGTCTCTTCAGATATGCTATCATCTTTGGTTTCCAGTCATCATAGTTGAATGGAGAGAGAGGAGGAATTCCTTTTAGATATATGGAAGGTGTTGTAGAATTCCTGCAAAAACAATGGAAAATATCTGCTACTGCAACTGCATAAAATTGCTACAACTACTGGAACTACATAAAACTATTGGAACTGTTGCTGCAATCAAAAACTTCGAATAACCTGCAAAAAAATCTCAATAATGGAGGTAGACTACCACTGAGCACTTATTTAGGACAATAAGCACTTTTATCCGGATCCTTCACACTTGGCTAGACCTCATTGGATTTCTCCAATGAATTCAATGCAATGGCACCAGGATTTGCTATGGAAATCCATAGGCTTCTGGTGCACTACTGAAAGCAGCTGCTCAACCTATTCGCTCCATGGCTCTGATACCATGTGAAATTCTATGTCACAATAGATATAAGAGCTGAGGATACCTTATAAGGAAAGAATGAGCACAAAAGTTGAATGAGAGTGAAAAATGCAGTAAAAATGAGTAGAAGAATAATTATGCAGCAGAACTAAGATAGGAGCAGAATAATGTCACACTACTAAATTATCAATATAATGAACATTTATAATACAATGGAGATAATTCAAATCATGCTTGAAAATTCGAACCTCAGTGTGTCTAGCACAAGGATTATCACCACTGGAGTGCTCCACAAGACTCAAAGTCAATTGAACTAAACCTAAACTCAATTAACTGAAGTAACAATAAGTTAACTAACTAAGGAGGGTACAATAGTGAGTCTATTATGCATGCCAGTCAGAAAAGGGTGCATGAGGCCATAATCAGTGGAATACGGAGCTCTAACCCCATACAAGAGTCAGATAACTCAGATGGACTGCACAAGAACACTCAGTAAGTTCCTATAAAATAGGGAAATCCCTGAAGTGGTCCTAAAATGATCCATGTATGGGACAGAAGGTGGTATATCGATCCTAGATGACATCTGCACACCACTAGGGGGGAAATGACATCATCAACAACTAGGAAAAATAAATAATGCTAGGTAGGACAAGGATGGAGTATTGAAATATCCTAACACTTGCTAGTTTTTACAGGAAGTTCATAAGAGGATTCAGTCGGGTATGTGCACATTTGACAGAGTGCATAAGGAAAGAGGAGTTCAAGTGGACTGAAGTTACCCAGAAATCCTTCGACAAGTTGAAGTAGAAAGTGACGGAGAGCCTAGTATTAGCTCTCATGGATTTCGACAAATTTTTCCAAGTCGACTGCACCATGAGTCGAATGGGAATTGGCGCAGTGTTGAGCCAGGAGGACCGACCAATTGCATTCTTCAGCAAAAAATTGGATGAAGCCAAGCATAAATATTCGGTGTATGATCAAGAGTTTATGCTATTGTGCAAGCATTGAAGAAGTGGAGGCATTATTTGTTGTCTAAGGAATTTGTGTTATACAAAGACCATCAACCACTAAGGTACTTGAACACTCAGTCAAAGTTAAATCAGTGACACATGAAGTGGGTAGAGTTCTTGCAGGGATATACCTTTGTGTTGCGACATAAGTTGGGAAAGTTGAAAAAGGTTGCCGACGCGCTGAGTCAAAGAGTTTCATTGTTGAACACGACAACAGTTCAGGCGATAGGAATAGAGTCGATGAAAACTGAGTATGAAACCGATGAGTATTTTGTGAAAGCATGGAAGGCTAGTCGCGAACCATGGAGTGTCGACAAAACTACATACTTTGATTATTTTGTCCAAAAAGGATACATATTCAAGGGACAACAACTATGTATTCGCAGAGGATTCGTAAGAGAAAACCTAATCCGAGAACTGCATAGTGGCGGATTAGCAAGTCATTTTGGCATCGACAAGACCAAGGTGTTGGTCAAGAAGAAGTACTATTGGCCCGGGATGGCAACAGATGTCGGTAAGTGGGTCGGATAGTGTCGAATTTTCCAGTTGGAAAAGGTTGAAGTCAGAACACGGGGCTGTATGCACCATTACAAGTGCCAAATGTCCCATGGGAGCACCTGAGCATGGATTTTATGCCAGGATTTCCGAAGAAACGACAAGGTAATGAGTACATCTTTGTGGTAGTCGACATATTTTCAAATATGGAACACTTTATTCCATGTTAGAAGACAACTGATGGCACAAGAATTGTTGTATTATTCTTCAAGGAGATAGTCAGACTACATGGGTTGCCGAAGAGTATAATGTTGGACAAGGATACCATGTGTTGTTTGTCGAGCCAGATCTTTCAGTCTCTTAGATGATATTGTCTCAGCTGTATACCCCAGAGGACTGTACACTCATGTCCCAACCTTGGGGTTCAGCGGAAATGCCCTCGAGCTACGGGGGTGTGGGGGCGTAGCCCCCACGAAGGGGGGTTCGGGGGCAGTGCCCCCGAGAAATGGGGGTTCGGGGGAAACGCCCGTGAGAAAAAATTTTGGGGCTATTTTCGCCAACAGTTTTCGGGCCCATGGTTTTGGGTAACCTGAGGTATCTTCCCATTATATTTCCCTTATAAAACAAAGACATTGTAACACGACTAGGGTGGATGTATTAGGTTTTTTGCATTGTAAAGATCTCTAAGATCAGGAAGAGAGACTGTGAGACAGTGAAGACGAAGTGCAGCGGCTGTGCTGCAGGTTGTATCCCTTCACTTTGTTGGACGGCATAATAATAAGGAATGGAAACTTCAGTGTGGATGTAGCCCAAGTTGGGTGAACCATGATATATCTGTGTCTCTCTTGTAATGTGTATGTGTGATTATATTTGCATTTTTGTTTATTGTTAATGCTCTGTGATCCTGGTTTTCTAACACCATGTTTATGGGTCATTTCTGGAGAACCCTATGGAAGAAAATGGAGATCAAGTTGCAGTTTAGCTCGGCATAAAATCTGTAGACTGATGGACAAACCGAGGTAGTAAACAAAAGTTTCAGAAACCTTCTGAGATGTTTGAGGGCCGACAGACCCAAGCACTGGGAGAACGTGTTGGTGCAAGTTGAATTCGCGTACAACAATTTTGTGAATCGGTCGACAGGTATGAGTCCATTCCATATTGTTCAAGTTCAAATCCCACATGGTGTGGTGGATTTGGTAGTAGTACAAATAGAGACCAGAAAGAGTGCATATGCATAGACATTTACATAGCACATGAAGGAATTACATGAAGATTTACACAAGCGGATTGAAAAGAGCAACGTGGCATACAAGTTAACAGCTGACAGGAAGCATAGGCTATAGTCTTTCAGTGAGGGAGACTTGGTCTATGCACAACTAAGGAAAGAGAGGTTCCCGACATGAACATATAACAAGTTGAAGCTGAAAAGTATTGGACCATGTAAGATTCTGAAGAAGATTTCGGACAATGCTTATGTGTTGGAGCTACCAAAAGAGTTGGGAATTTATCCTATGTTCAACGTATCAGATCTATACAGGTTTGAATAAGGTTTGACAAGCAGCAGCATGGAAGTGTCGAATATCAACTGGATGGGGCAGATTCCAGATCGACAGAAGGAAGAAATCACTGAAGTGATGGATGAGCGTGAAGTGGGACGAACAAGGAGTTCATGGAAGAAGGAATATTTTGTCTAACAGAGGCACGACAAGTTGAAAGAAGCGACATGGATTCTGGAAGAGGAGTAGAAGAGACTGATGGAGTAGTCGAGTTCCTTTTTACCTAGGGAGACTCATGCAGGGGCATCGGGGCCTAGGAAAATTAGTCAAAGATGATCGACAAGAGCAGGTCGACCAGGGGGGATCGTTGACGACCACTGGTGCGGGAAGAATGGAAGTCGAAGCTAGGTAGTCGAGCAGGAAGCTATTGAACTATAGTCCACAGGAGCGAAATTCGAAGGAGTCGAACATCGACACTGATGAAAGCGGCAAAGGATAAAGCGAGGGGGATCGGGCAGAATGGAATCCATGGAGACCAAGTGAAGCTGACAGAGTTAATTCGAGGACTGATGAAGTACATAATGGTCGATGTGTCGAAGTGGACAACGATTATACAAACAACTCTATAAAAGTTATAAAAGTGCAGAGGTCGAGGCAACGTACCTACAACCATTGGGGGTAGTTGAGGAAGTTTATGGCAGTTAAGAAGGTGGTTGAGATCAAGCCACATGTCACCATAGGAGAAAGTTGTGTATACATGATCAGGGTTGTTGACAACTGCAGGTTTGTAAGATCAGAGATAGTTCAGCTGACAAGGTAAGGACACCTGGGGGAAATCGATAGGGTGGACCTCGGGAACAACAACAGATCGGAGTAGAAAAGTGGTGCGAAGGCACAAAAGGAAGGGATCGATGATCAAAGGATTGGAGAGATCAGAGGATCATAGGATCACATAAACAGAGTAGAGATTACTCATGTGTATTGTAACAGGCTGAGGCTGACTTGTTCATTAGTTTACATGTAATTTCGAAATTGATTCAAGTAATAGGAGCTAATTTCTTAGCATTTTGAGTTCACATCTCGTCTTTGTGAGCACATCTGTGTGAATCTGTTAAGCAAGAGGGTTCGACTGACCTGGCTTGCGTCATATTGACAACGAGATGGCTTGTAATGAGTTAGATTCCTCATATTCAAATTCTTCATTAGATCATAGTAGTTTCACTGGTGATGGGAGAAAATGTATCATCCACAGTAGAGTAAACAACTAACCAAGCAGATCCAGATTGACTACTTTCTTCAATAGCATTAGTTTTGGCTGAGCTGCCAATGCATTGACCAGGTGAGAAGAGAGTCATACTGCATGATGTGCCTGTGGCAAAGCCTCTTGTGCAACTTTGCTACCATGCATAGTTGTGGGCCATTTTCTCTAGTTGCTTGGTAAAACATAAGTTGTGGGACATTTGCTCTCGATGCTTGGTAAAACATAAGTTCAGGACACGTTGGTCGGTTATGTATATTAAAATTTAATAAAATCATTATTTTTATGTTGAGCTGTTAAAATTAAAGCTTTTATGCCTAAAGACTAAATGTGACAATGGTGATCTGTCTATTCATTTACGTGAGTCAAAGTGAAATCTAAACAGACAACCATTTCGCTTAGCTCTGATTTTTATATCCAAAATAATATTGTGGGCGCCAATAATAATACTAACTTCTATGTAGGATTGTAAGATGACAATCCCAAGTGATGTTACTTCAGTTTTGGTCAATTGCTTTTGGATCCAATCATGACAACGTTGTTGTTTTAGACACCTCCTCTATCCTTTGCATCTATTGTGTCTTGCAATGGTTGGTACCATCACTCTACCTCGTTCATCATCGACATGGTCCTATTCTTTCTAGCTGGCATGCATGTGGGATGAAGACATGCGTGCATGGGCTGTTGATTGCACCAAGCATATCAGAACAAACCGCGCAAACTTAACATCTTGGCAGACTTGCAACTATTTCTTATTTCATTTGGGATCATGACATCGATCTATAATGTATAAAGACATAAAGTGCACCAGTCATATCCTAAAAACCATCCCCAATGAGTGCAAAAGGTAGATAGTTTAAATACAATAAAATTATTTAAAGATGTTGTATCCGTGTTCATATTAAAAACAATAAATGTGCTTGTATCTACAAAGATGTTCTATCCATATTTAATTGTATTAATATACAATTAGAACTTTAGCAAAATTTTCATTAACAAATTCTAATAAAAACAAATAGACGTTTTGAAAAAAATTGAGAAGAAAGCTTTCTTACAAATACTTGTCTAATTAAAACTAATAATTATATATTTTCTATAGTACTAATTAACTTTCATAAGAGATTCACATAACGACAAAGAATATAATGTTTATGGTGCGTTGAATGGCATTCTGCCATTTTTTTTTGGTTTTGATCGTTACTAACAACACTAAATTGTTTCGGTTAATGTTTGTATTAAATTTGTTAATGTTTTTGAGACGATGTTAGGTTGGTTGGCAGTCTGTCAAAATCCAGATAAAATAATACACATAGCGTTCAATTTCTTAATGGGTAATTAAATTAAAACAATATCATAAAAATAAACACAAATAGTGAGTAATCGCTAAGAAAATATGTAAATATGTAAATGATAGATAGAAAGTCAGAGTATTATATATATGTAATGATATTTACAATAATACTCTTTACCAGAGTTGAAATTTCAATTAAACTATTTTGTTATAATCTTTCTCCAATAAATAAATAAGTATTAATTAATTAATTAATTAATTAATATATTAATATATATATATATATATTCTTCCATAGGATCATTAGCTCGATCCTCAATATTATCTCCATGTTCTTGAATAGGTGCTTGTATAAATTACATGTCTTCCTCCTCGAGCAATGTCCTAGGGGTACTGATCTTTACAATTACAAACATTAAAGTAATATTGGTGTATATAAAAAATATTTTTAAATGATACAAATGTTTACAAATATAATATAGGAAAACAAAGACAAATACAAAGACAAATTAGATGAGAGAGAGAAACAAAGACAACAAATAAATGATGAAGCTTGTGCAATTTATCAAGATATTTAAGAATGTGTTGAAAAAATCTAGGAAAAATGTTATTTTTCTTAACATGTAGGAAGAGATACACTTTTTGAGATATATAGTCACAATAACCATAAAAAAAACATATTGACCTTATTTTTCCTTCATCATTATATTGCCATATTATTTCTTTATATAACTTGGATGCCACAAGTTTTAAGTGGATTGCAATTTTCGCCAGCCCAAGTTGGAAACCATGGTTTAATTTACAAGGGGTTTATAGTTAAGGGATTAGGGGTTAAGGCATCAGAGGTCTGAGCATTAGGGGTTAGGGTTTAATATGGTCCAGTTAGGGGTCATTGATAGGTGGTATTACTTAATGGTATATGGTTTTATAAGGGGTCATAGGATAAGGGCTTAGAGGTTAACAAGTTATTAGCGATCCAAAATTCAGGTGTACTTAGGAGTTGGTATTCTATATTGAGCAACTATCTTGGGTGAGATCAAGAAAGAAAAAAAAAATCAATGCAATGAATCTTGCGCAATTTATCAATATGTTTGAGAATATGTTGAAAAAATTAGGAAAATTTTTATTTTTCTTAGCATGTAGGATGAGAGACACTTGTTACTCTTAAACCCTAACCCCTAATATGTAGGATTTATCAATGATTTTGTAGTTCCTTATGATTTTTTTTCCTTATATAAACATTTGCAATACAAATATGCAATACAAAGACATATAATGAATAACTTACTAATGGATGATATTCATTCCCACCTTCAGTGTGTCCATAGTTTGTACAATGTCTTTTAGCTGTTGTTATTAGAAGTCTCCTTATCTTCAAGCCCATGCATCTTTTAAAAGGGAAATAACATTTTCGATCCTTCGAAACCCTCGATGTAGATCCCACATTTCCTTGGCCTCCTTGAGGAATGTTATCTGACATTTTTCCTCACCAATTTTGTATTATGAATAGTACAAAATAGGCCCTAGAGCCTTTGAAAACCGTCACAAGTATAGCAATATGTCGAAGCTATTAGATAT